>CAJUYC020000086.1:1200000-2400000 GCA_910591585.2 Nysson spinosus
ATAACTCAATCTAACATATAAAAGGTACCTCGTCGGTGAAAATAATTACAGTTCGGACTTAGATTTTTTCCTACCGAGTGGCTACAGTGAAGAGTCGCCGACGACGACTTTAGAAATTATTTAAAAATCAACCGTAAGAGATGGAGCCGTGGTTTATTAAGCAAAAGTGCGTCAAATACGCTCCCATAACCGAACATAACATTTAAAAGATACGTCGTCGGTGAAAATATTTTCAATTCGGACTTAGTCTCTGTACGGAGAGGCTACCGAGAAGCGCTACCGACGAAGACTTTCTGATTAATTTAAAAATCAACCGTAAGAGATAGAGCCGTGGTTTACTAAGCAAAAGTGCTTCAAATGCGCTCCTATAACTCAATCTAACATATAAAAGGTACCTCGTCGGTGAAAATAATTACAGTTCGGACTTAGATTTTTTCCTACCGAGTGGCTACCGTGAAGAGTCGCCGACGACGACTTTAGAAATTATTTAAAAATCAACCGTAAGAGATGGAGCCGTGGTTTATTAAGCAAAAGTGCGTCAAATACGCTCCCATAACCGAACATAACATTTAAAAGATACGTCGTCGGTGAAAATATTTTCAATTCGGACTTAGTCTCTGTACGGAGAGGCTACCGAGAAGCGCTACCGACGAAGACTTTCTGATTAATTTAAAAATCAACCGTAAGAGATAGAGCCGTGGTTTATTAAGCAAAAGTGCTTCAAATGCGCTCCTATAACTCAACCTAACATATAAAAGGTACCTCGTCGGTGAAAATAATTACAGTTCGGACTTAGATTTTTTCCTACCGATTGGCTACCGTGAAGAGTCGCCGACGACGACTTTAGAAATTATTTAAAAATCAACCGTAAGAGATAGAGCCGAGGTTTATTAAGCAAAAGTGCGTCAAATACGCTCCCATAACCGAACATAACATTTAAAAGATACGTCGTCGGTGAAAATATTTTCAATTCGGACTTAGTCTCTGTACGGAGAGGCTACCGAGAAGCGCTACCGACGAAGACTTTCTGATTAATTTAAAAATCAACCGTAAGAGATAGAGCCGTGGTTTACTAAGCAAAAGTGCTTCAAATGCGCTCCTATAACTCAATCTAACATATAAAAGGTACCTCGTCGGTGAAAATAATTACAGTTCAGACTTAGATTTTTTCCTACCGAGTGGCTACCGTGAAGAGTCGCCGACGACGACTTTAGAAATTATTTAAAAATCAACCGTAAGAGATGGAGCCGTGGTTTATTAAGCAAAAGTGCGTCAAATACGCTCCCATAACCGAACATAACATTTAAAAGATACGTCGTCGGTGAAAATATTTTCAATTCGGACTTAGTCTCTGTACGGAGAGGCTACCGAGAAGCGCTACCGACGAAGACTTTCTGATTAATTTAAAAATCAACCGTAAGAGATAGAGCCGTGGTTTACTAAGCAAAAGTGCTTCAAATGCGCTCCTATAACTCAATCTAACATATAAATGGTACCTCGTCGGTGAAAATAATTACAGTTCGGACTTAGATTTTTTCCTACCGAGTGGCTACCGTGAAGAGTCGCCGACGACGACTTTAGAAATTATTTAAAAATCAACCGTAAGAGATGGAGCCGTGGTTTATTAAGCAAAAGTGCGTCAAATACGCTCCCATAACCGAACATAACATTTAAAAGATACGTCGTCGGTGAAAATATTTTCAATTCGGACTTAGTCTCTGTACGGAGAGGCTACCGAGAAGCGCTACCGACGAAGACTTTCTGATTAATTTAAAAATCAACCGAAAGAGATAGAGCCGTCGTTTACTAAGCAAAAGTGCTTCAAATGCGCTCCTATAACTCAATCTAACATATAAAAGGTACCTCGTCGATGAAAATAATTACAGTTCGGACTTAGATTTTTTCCTACCGAGTGGCTACCGTGAAGAGTCGCCGACGACGACTTTAGAAATTATTTAAAAATCAACCGTAAGAGATGGAGCCGTGGTTTATTAAGCAAAAGTGCGTCAAATACGCTCCCATAACGGAACATAACATTTAAAAGATACGTCGTGGATGAAAATATTTTCAATTCGGACTTAGTCTCTGTACGGAGAGGCTACCGAGAAGCGCTACCGACGAAGACTTTCTGATTAATTTAAAAATCAACCGTAAGAGATAGAGCCGTGGTTTACTAAGCAAAAGTGCTTCAAATGCGCTCCTATAACTCAATCTAACATATAAAAGGTACCTCGTCGGTGAAAATAATTACAGTTCGGACTTAGATTTTTTCCTACCGAGTGGCTACCGTGAAGAGTCGCCGACGACGACTTTAGAAATTATTTAAAAATCAACCGTAAGAGATGGAGCCGTGGTTTATTAAGCAAAAGTGCGTCAAATACGCTCCCATAACCGAACATAACATTTAAAAGATACGTCGTCGGTGAAAATATTTTCAATTCGGACTTAGTCTCTGTACGGAGAGGCTACCGAGAAGCGCTACCGACGAAGACTTTCTGATTAATTTAAAAATCAACCGTAAGAGATAGAGCCGTGGTTTACTAAGCAAAAGTGCTTCAAATGCGCTCCTATAACTCAATCTAACATATAAAAGGTACCTCGTCGGTGAAAATAATTACAGTTCAGACTTAGATTTTTTCCTACCGAGTGGCTACCGTGAAGAGTCGCCGACGACGACTTTAGAAATTATTTAAAAATCAACCGTAAGAGATGGAGCCGTGGTTTATTAAGCAAAAGTGCGTCAAATACGCTCCCATAACCGAACATAACATTTAAAAGATACGTCGTCGGTGAAAATATTTTCAATTCGGACTTAGTCTCTGTACGGAGAGGCTACCGAGAAGCGCTACCGACGAAGACTTTCTGATTAATTTAAAAATCAACCGTAAGAGATAGAGCCGTGGTTTACTAAGCAAAAGTGCTTCAAATGCGCTCCTATAACTCAATCTAACATATAAATGGTACCTCGTCGGTGAAAATAATTACAGTTCGGACTTAGATTTTTTCCTACCGAGTGGCTACCGTGAAGAGTCGCCGACGACGACTTTAGAAATTATTTAAAAATCAACCGTAAGAGATGGAGCCGTGGTTTATTAAGCAAAAGTGCGTCAAATACGCTCCCATAACCGAACATAACATTTAAAAGATACGTCGTCGGTGAAAATATTTTCAATTCGGACTTAGTCTCTGTACGGAGAGGCTACCGAGAAGCGCTACCGACGAAGACTTTCTGATTAATTTAAAAATCAACCGAAAGAGATAGAGCCGTCGTTTACTAAGCAAAAGTGCTTCAAATGCGCTCCTATAACTCAATCTAACATATAAAAGGTACCTCGTCGATGAAAATAATTACAGTTCGGACTTAGATTTTTTCCTACCGAGTGGCTACCGTGAAGAGTCGCCGACGACGACTTTAGAAATTATTTAAAAATCAACCGTAAGAGATGGAGCCGTGGTTTATTAAGCAAAAGTGCGTCAAATACGCTCCCATAACGGAACATAACATTTAAAAGATACGTCGTGGATGAAAATATTTTCAATTCGGACTTAGTCTCTGTACGGAGAGGCTACCGAGAAGCGCTACCGACGAAGACTTTCTGATTAATTTAAAAATCAACCGTAAGAGATAGAGCCGTGGTTTACTAAGCAAAAGTGCTTCAAATGCGCTCCTATAACTCAATCTAACATATAAAAGGTACCTCGTCGGTGAAAATAATTACAGTTCGGACTTAGATTTTTTCCTACCGAGTGGCTACCGTGAAGAGTCGCCGACGACGACTTTAGAAATTATTTAAAAATCAACCGTAAGAGATGGAGCCGTGGTTTATTAAGCAAAAGTGCGTCAAATACGCTCCCATAACCGAACATAACATTTAAAAGATACGTCGTCGGTGAAAATATTTTCAATTCGGACTTAGTCTCTGTACGGAGAGGCTACCGAGAAGCGCTACCGACGAAGACTTTCTGATTAATTTAAAAATCAACCGTAAGAGATAGAGCCGTGGTTTACTAAGCAAAAGTGCTTCAAATGCGCTCCTATAACTCAATCTAACATATAAAAGGTACCTCGTCGGTGAAAATAATTACAGTTCGGACTTAGATTTTTTCCTACCGAGTGGCTACCGTGAAGAGTCGCCGACGACGACTTTAGAAATTATTTAAAAATCAACCGTAAGAGATGGAGCCGTGGTTTATTAAGCAAAAGTGCGTCAAATACGCTCCCATAACCGAACATAACATTTAAAAGATACGTCGTCGGTGAAAATATTTTCAATTCGGACTTAGTCTCTGTACGGAGAGGCTACCGAGAAGCGCTACCGACGAAGACTTTCTGATTAATTTAAAAATCAACCGAAAGAGATAGAGCCGTGGTTTATTAAGTAAAAGTGCGTCAAATACGCTCCCATAACCGAACATAACATTTAAAAGATACGTCGTGGATGAAAATATTTTCAATTCGGACTTAGTCTCTGTACGGAGAGGCTACCGAGAAGCGCTACCGACGAAGACTTTCTGATTAATTTAAAAATCAACCGTAAGAGATAGAGCCGTGGTTTATTAAGCAAAAGTACTTCAAATGCGCTCCTATAACTCAACCTAACATATAAAAGGTACCTCGTCGGTGAAAATAATTACAGTTCGGACTTAGATTTTTTCCTACCGATTGGCTACCGTGAAGAGTCGCCGACGACGACTTTAGAAATTATTTAAAAATCAACCGTAAGAGATAGAGCCGAGGTTTATTAAGCAAAAGTGCGTCAAATACGCTCCCATAACCGAACATAACATTTAAAAGATACGTCGTCGGTGAAAATATTTTCAATTCGGACTTAGTCTCTGTACGGAGAGGCTACCGAGAAGCGCTACCGACGAAGACTTTCTGATTAATTTAAAAATCAACCGTAAGAGATAGAGCCGTGGTTTACTAAGCAAAAGTGCTTCAAATGCGCTCCTATAACTCAATCTAACATATAAAAGGTACCTCGTCGGTGAAAATAATTACAGTTCAGACTTAGATTTTTTCCTACCGAGTGGCTACCGTGAAGAGTCGCCGACGACGACTTTAGAAATTATTTAAAAATCAACCGTAAGAGATGGAGCCGTGGTTTATTAAGCAAAAGTGCGTCAAATACGCTCCCATAACCGAACATAACATTTAAAAGATACGTCGTCGGTGAAAATATTTTCAATTCGGACTTAGTCTCTGTACGGAGAGGCTACCGAGAAGCGCTACCGACGAAGACTTTCTGATTAATTTAAAAATCAACCGAAAGAGATAGAGCCGTGGTTTATTAAGTAAAAGTGCGTCAAATACGCTCCCATAACCGAACATAACATTTAAAAGATACGTCGTGGATGAAAATATTTTCAATTCGGACTTAGTCTCTGTACGGAGAGGCTACCGAGAAGCGCTACCGACGAAGACTTTCTGATTAATTTAAAAATCAACCGTAAGAGATAGAGCCGTGGTTTATTAAGCAAAAGTGCTTCAAATGCGCTCCTATAACTCAACCTAACATATAAAAGGTACCTCGTCGGTGAAAATAATTACAGTTCGGACTTAGATTTTTTCCTACCGATTGGCTACCGTGAAGAGTCGCCGACGACGACTTTAGAAATTATTTAAAAATCAACCGTAAGAGATAGAGCCGAGGTTTATTAAGCAAAAGTGCGTCAAATACGCTCCCATAACCGAACATAACATTTAAAAGATACGTCGTCGGTGAAAATATTTTCAATTCGGACTTAGTCTCTGTACGGAGAGGCTACCGAGAAGCGCTACCGACGAAGACTTTCTGATTAATTTAAAAATCAACCGTAAGAGATAGAGCCGTGGTTTACTAAGCAAAAGTGTTTCAAATGCGCTCCTATAACTCAATCTAACATATAAAAGGTACCTCGTCGGTGAAAATAATTACAGTTCGGACTTAGATTTTTTCCTACCGATTGGCTACCGTGAAGAGTCGCCGACGACGACTTTAGAAATTATTTAAAAATCAACCGTAAGAGATAGAGCCGAGGTTTATTAAGCAAAAGTGCGTCAAATACGCTCCCATAACCGAACATAACATTTAAAAGATACGTCGTCGGTGAAAATATTTTCAATTCGGACTTAGTCTCTGTACGGAGAGGCTACCGAGAAGCGCTACCGACGAAGACTTTCTGATTAATTTAAAAATCAACCGTAAGAGATAGAGCCGTGGTTTACTAAGCAAAAGTGCTTCAAATGCGCTCCTATAACTCAATCTAACATATAAAAGGTACCTCGTCGGTGAAAATAATTACAGTTCGGACTTAGATTTTTTCCTACCGAGTGGCTACCGTGAAGAGTCGCCGACGACGACTTTAGAAATTATTTAAAAATCAACCGTAAGAGATAGAGCCGAGGTTTATTAAGCAAAAGTGCGTCAAATACGCTCCCATAACGGAACATAACATTTAAAAGATACGTCGTGGATGAAAATATTTTCAATTCGGACTTAGTCTCTGTACGGAGAGGCTACCGAGAAGCGCTACCGACGAAGACTTTCTGATTAATTTAAAAATCAACCGTAAGCGATAGAGCCGTCGTTTACTAAGCAAAAGTGCTTCAAATGCGCTCCTATAACTCAATCTAACATATAAAAGGTACCTCGTCGATGAAAATAATTACAGTTCGGACTTAGATTTTTTCCTACCGAGTGGCTACCGTGAAGAGTCGCCGACGACGACTTTAGAAATTATTTAAAAATCAACCGTAAGAGATGGAGCCGTGGTTTATTAAGCAAAAGTGCGTCAAATACGCTCCCATAACCGAACATAACATTTAAAAGATACGTCGTGGATGAAAATATTTTCAATTCGGACTTAGTCTCTGTACGGAGAGGCTACCGAGAAGCGCTACCGACGAAGACTTTCTGATTAATTTAAAAATCAACCGTAAGAGATAGAGCCGTGGTTTATTAAGCAAAAGTGCTTCAAATGCGCTCCTATAACTCAATCTAACATACAAAAGGTACCTCGTCGGTGAAAATAATTACAGTTCGGACTTAGATTTTTTCCTACCTAGTGGCTACCGTGAAGAGACGCCGACGACGACTTTAGAAATTATTTAAAAATCAACCGTAAGAGATGGAGCCGTGGTTTATTAAGCAAAAGTGCGTCAAATACGCTCCCATAACCGAACATAACATTTAAAAGATACGTCGTCGGTGAAAATATTTTCAATTCGGACTTAGTCTCTGTACTGAGAGGCTACCGAGAAGCGCTACCGACGAAGACTTTCTGATTAATTTAAAAATCAACCGTAAGAGATAGAGTCATGGTTTATTAAGCAAAAGTGCTTCAAATGCGCTCCTATAACTCAATCTAACATATAAAAGGTACCTCGTCGGTGAAAATAATTAAAGTTCGGACTTAGATTTTTTCCTACCGAGTGGCTACCGTGAAGAGTCGCCGACGACGACTTTAGAAATTATTTAAAAATCAACCGTAAGAGATGGAGCCGTGGTTTATTAAGCAAAAGTGCGTCACATACGCTCCCATAACCGAACATAACATTTAAAAGATACGTCGTCGGTGAAAATATTTTCAATTCGGACTTAGTCTCTGTACGGAGAGGCTACCGAGAAGCGCTACCGACGAAGACTTTCTGATTAATTTAAAAATCAACCGTAAGAGATAGAGCCATGGTTTATTAAGCAAAAGTGCTTCAAATGCGCTCCTATAACTCAATCTAACATATAAAAGGTACCTCGTCGGTGAAAATAATTACAGTTCGGACTTAGATTTTTTCCTACCGAGTGGCTACCGTGAAGAGTCGCCGACGACGACTTTAGAAATTATTTAAAAATCAACCGTAAGAGATGGAGCCGTGGTTTATTAAGCAAAAGTGCGTCACATACGCTCCCATAACCGAACATAACATTTAAAAGATACGTCGTCGGTGAAAATATTTTCAATTCGGACTTAGTCTCTGTACGGAGAGGCTACCGAGAAGCGCTACCGACGAAGTCTTTCTGATTAATTTAAAAATCAACCGTAAGAGATAGAGCCGTGGTTTATTAAGCAAAAGTGCTTCAAATGCGCTCCTATAACTCAATCTAACATATAAAAGGTACCTCGTCGGTGAAAATAATTACAGTTCGGACTTAGATTTTTTCCTACCGAGTGGCTACCGTGAAGAGTCGCCGACGACGACTTTAGAAATTATTTAAAAATCAACCGTAAGAGATGGAGCCGTGGTTTATTAAGCAAAAGTGCGTCACATACGCTCCCATAACCGAACATAACATTTAAAAGATACGTCGTCGGTGAAAATATTTTCAATTCGGACTTAGTCTCTGTACGGAGAGGCTACCGAGAAGCGCTACCGACGAAGTCTTTCTGATTAATTTAAAAATCAACCGTAAGAGATAGAGCCATGGTTTATTAAGCAAAAGTGCTTCAAATGCGCTCCTATAACTCAATCTAACATATAAAAGGTACCTCGTCGGTGTAAATAATTACAGTTCGGACTTAGATTTTTTCCTACCGAGTGGCTACCGTGAAGAGTCGCCGACGACGACTTTAGAAATTATTTAAAAATCAACCGTAAGAGATGGAGCCGTGGTTTATTAAGCAAAAGTGCGTCAAATACGCTCCCATAACCGAACATAACATTTAAAAGATACGTCGTCGGTGGAAATATTTTCAATTCGGACTTAGTCTCTGTACGGAGAGGCTACCGAGAAGCGCTACCGACGAAGACTTTCTGATTAATTTAAAAATCAACCGAAAGAGATAGAGCCGTGGTTTATTAAGCAAAAGTGATTCAAATACGCTCCTATAACTCAATCTAACATATAAAAGGTACCTCGTCGGTGAAAATAATTACAGTTCGGACTTAGATTTTTTCCTACCGAGTGGCTACCGTGAAGAGTCGCCGACGACGACTTTAGAAATTATTTAAAAATCAACCGTAAGAGATGGAGCCGTGGTTTATTAAGCAAAAGTGCGTCAAATACGCTCCCATAACCGAACATAACATTTAAAAGATACGTCGTCGGTGAAAATATTTTCAATTCGGACTTAGTCTCTGTACTGAGAGGCTACCGAGAAGCGCTACCGACGAAGACTTTCTGATTAATTTAAAAATCAACCGTAAGAGATAGAGCCATGGTTTATTAAGCAAAAGTGCTTCAAATGCGCTCCTATAACTCAATCTAACATATAAAAGGTACCTCGTCGGTGAAAATAATTACAGTTCGGACTTAGATTTTTTCCTACCGAGTGGCTACCGTGAAGAGTCGCCGACGACGACTTTAGAAATTATTTAAAAATCAACCGTAAGAGATGGAGCCGTGGTTTATTAAGCAAAAGTGCGTCACATACGCTCCCATAACCGAACATAACATTTAAAAGATACGTCGTCGGTGAAAATATTTTCAATTCGGACTTAGTCTCTGTACGGAGAGGCTACCGAGAAGCGCTACCGACGAAGACTTTCTGATTAATTTAAAAATCAACCGTAAGAGATAGAGCCATGGTTTATTAAGCAAAAGTGCTTCAAATGCGTTCCAATAACTCAATCTAACATATAAAAGGTACCTCGTCGGTGAAAATAATTACAGTTCGGACTTAGATTTTTTCCTACCGAGTGGCTACCGTGAAGAGTCGCCGACGACGACTTTAGAAATTATTTAAAAATCAACCGTAAGAGATGGAGCCGTGGTTTATTAAGCAAAAGTGCGTCACATACGCTCCCATAACCGAACATAACATTTAAAAGATACGTCGTCGGTGAAAATATTTTCAATTCGGACTTAGTCTCTGTACTGAGAGGCTACCGAGAAGCGCTACCGACGAAGACTTTCTGATTAATTTAAAAATCAACCGTAAGAGATAGAGCCATGGTTTATTAAGCAAAAGTGCTTCAAATGCGCTCCTATAACTCAATCTAACATATAAAAGGTACCTCGTCGGTGAAAATAATTACAGTTCGGACTTAGATTTTTTCCTACCGAGTGGCTACCGTGAAGAGTCGCCGACGACGACTTTAGAAATTATTTAAAAATCAACCGTAAGAGATGGAGCCGTGGTTTATTAAGCAAAAGTGCGTCACATACGCTCCCATAACCGAACATAACATTTAAAAGATACGTCGTCGGTGAAAATATTTTCAATTCGGACTTAGTCTCTGTACGGAGAGGCTACCGAGAAGCGCTACCGACGAAGACTTTCTGATTAATTTAAAAATCAACCGTAAGAGATAGAGCCATGGTTTATTAAGCAAAAGTGCTTCAAATGCGCTCCTATAACTCAATCTAACATATAAAAGGTACCTCGTCGGTGAAAATAATTACAGTTCGGACTTAGATTTTTTCCTACCGAGTGGCTACCGTGAAGAGTCGCCGACGACGACTTTAGAAATTATTTAAAAATCAACCGTAAGAGATGGAGCCGTGGTTTATTAAGCAAAAGTGCGTCACATACGCTCCCATAACCGAACATAACATTTAAAAGATACGTCGTCGGTGAAAATATTTTCAATTCGGACTTAGTCTCTGTACTGAGAGGCTACCGAGAAGCGCTACCGACGAAGACTTTCTGATTAATTTAAAAATCAACCGTAAGAGATAGAGCCATGGTTTATTAAGCAAAAGTGCTTCAAATGCGCTCCTATAACTCAATCTAACATATAAAAGGTACCTCGTCGGTGAAAATAATTACAGTTCGGACTTAGATTTTTTCCTACCGAGTGGCTACCGTGAAGAGTCGCCGACGACGACTTTAGAAATTATTTAAAAATCAACCGTAAGAGATGGAGCCGTGGTTTATTAAGCAAAAGTGCGTCACATACGCTCCCATAACCGAACATAACATTTAAAAGATACGTCGTCGGTGAAAATATTTTCAATTCGGACTTAGTCTCTGTACGGAGAGGCTACCGAGAAGCGCTACCGACGAAGACTTTCTGATTAATTTAAAAATCAACCGTAAGAGATAGAGCCATGGTTTATTAAGCAAAAGTGCTTCAAATGCGCTCCTATAACTCAATCTAACATATAAAAGGTACCTCGTCGGTGAAAATAATTACAGTTCGGACTTAGATTTTTTCCTACCGAGTGGCTACCGTGAAGAGTCGCCGACGACGACTTTAGAAATTATTTAAAAATCAACCGTAAGAGATGGAGCCGTGGTTTATTAAGCAAAAGTGCGTCACATACGCTCCCATAACCGAACATAACATTTAAAAGATACGTCGTCGGTGAAAATATTTTCAATTCGGACTTAGTCTCTGTACTGAGAGGCTACCGAGAAGCGCTACCGACGAAGACTTTCTGATTAATTTAAAAATCAACCGTAAGAGATAGAGCCATGGTTTATTAAGCAAAAGTGCTTCAAATGCGCTCCTATAACTCAATCTAACATATAAAAGGTACCTCGTCGGTGAAAATAATTACAGTTCGGACTTAGATTTTTTCCTACCGAGTGGCTACCGTGAAGAGTCGCCGACGACGACTTTAGAAATTATTTAAAAATCAACCGTAAGAGATGGAGCCGTGGTTTATTAAGCAAAAGTGCGTCACATACGCTCCCATAACCGAACATAACATTTAAAAGATACGTCGTCGGTGAAAATATTTTCAATTCGGACTTAGTCTCTGTACGGAGAGGCTACCGAGAAGCGCTACCGACGAAGACTTTCTGATTAATTTAAAAATCAACCGTAAGAGATAGAGCCATGGTTTATTAAGCAAAAGTGCTTCAAATGCGCTCCTATAACTCAATCTAACATATAAAAGGTACCTCGTCGGTGAAAATAATTACAGTTCGGACTTAGATTTTTTCCTACCGAGTGGCTACCGTGAAGAGTCGCCGACGACGACTTTAGAAATTATTTAAAAATCAACCGTAAGAGATGGAGCCGTGGTTTATTAAGCAAAAGTGCGTCACATACGCTCCCATAACCGAACATAACATTTAAAAGATACGTCGTCGGTGAAAATATTTTCAATTCGGACTTAGTCTCTGTACGGAGAGGCTACCGAGAAGCGCTACCGACGAAGTCTTTCTGATTAATTTAAAAATCAACCGTAAGAGATAGAGCCGTGGTTTATTAAGCAAAAGTGCTTCAAATGCGCTCCTATAACTCAATCTAACATATAAAAGGTACCTCGTCGGTGTAAATAATTACAGTTCGGACTTAAATTTTTTCCTACCGAGTGGCTACCGTGAAGAGTCGCCGACGACGACTTTAGAAATTATTTAAAAATCAACCGTAAGAGATGGAGCCGTGGTTTATTAAGCAAAAGTGCGTCAAATACGCTCCCATAACCGAACATAACATTTAAAAGATACGTCGTCGGTGGAAATATTTTCAATTCGGACTTAGTCTCTGTACGGAGAGGCTACCGAGAAGCGCTACCGACGAAGACTTTCTGATTAATTTAAAAATCAACCGAAAGAGATAGAGCCGTGGTTTATTAAGCAAAAGTGATTCAAATACGCTCCTATAACTCAATCTAACATATAAAAGGTACCTCGTCGGTGAAAATAATTACAGTTCGGACTTAGATTTTTTCCTACCGAGTGGCTACCGTGAAGAGTCGCCGACGACGACTTTAGAAATTATTTAAAAATCAACCGTAAGAGATGGAGCCGTGGTTTATTAAGCAAAAGTGCGTCAAATACGCTCCCATAACCGAACATAACATTTAAAAGATACGTCGTCGGTGAAAATATTTTCAATTCGGACTTAGTCTCTGTACGGAGAGGCTACCGAGAAGCGCTACCGACGAAGTCTTTCTGATTAATTTAAAAATCAACCGTAAGAGATAGAGCCGTGGTTTATTAAGCAAAAGTGCTTCAAATGCGCTCCTATAACTCAATCTAACATATAAAAGGTACCTCGTCGGTGTAAATAATTACAGTTCGGACTTAGATTTTTTCCTACCGAGTGGCTACCGTGAAGAGTCGCCGACGACGACTTTAGAAATTATTTAAAAATCAACCGTAAGAGATGGAGCCGTGGTTTATTAAGCAAAAGTGCGTCAAATACGCTCCCATAACCGAACATAACATTTAAAAGATACGTCGTCGGTGGAAATATTTTCAATTCGGACTTAGTCTCTGTACGGAGAGGCTACCGAGAAGCGCTACCGACGAAGACTTTCTGATTAATTTAAAAATCAACCGAAAGAGATAGAGCCGTGGTTTATTAAGCAAAAGTGATTCAAATACGCTCCTATAACTCAATCTAACATATAAAAGGTACCTCGTCGGTGAAAATAATTACAGTTCGGACTTAGATTTTTTCCTACCGAGTGGCTACCGTGAAGAGTCGCCGACGACGACTTTAGAAATTATTTAAAAATCAACCGTAAGAGATGGAGCCGTGGTTTATTAAGCAAAAGTGCGTCAAATACGCTCCCATAACCGAACATAACATTTAAAAGATACGTCGTCGGTGAAAATATTTTCAATTCGGACTTAGTCTCTGTACTGAGAGGCTACCGAGAAGCGCTACCGACGAAGACTTTCTGATTAATTTAAAAATCAACCGTAAGAGATAGAGCCATGGTTTATTAAGCAAAAGTGCTTCAAATGCGCTCCTATAACTCAATCTAACATATAAAAGGTACCTCGTCGGTGAAAATAATTACAGTTCGGACTTAGATTTTTTCCTACCGAGTGGCTACCGTGAAGAGTCGCCGACGACGACTTTAGAAATTATTTAAAAATCAACCGTAAGAGATGGAGCCGTGGTTTATTAAGCAAAAGTGCGTCACATACGCTCCCATAACCGAACATAACATTTAAAAGATACGTCGTCGGTGAAAATATTTTCAATTCGGACTTAGTCTCTGTACGGAGAGGCTACCGAGAAGCGCTACCGACGAAGACTTTCTGATTAATTTAAAAATCAACCGTAAGAGATAGAGCCATGGTTTATTAAGCAAAAGTGCTTCAAATGCGCTCCTATAACTCAATCTAACATATAAAAGGTACCTCGTCGGTGAAAATAATTACAGTTCGGACTTAGATTTTTTCCTACCGAGTGGCTACCGTGAAGAGTCGCCGACGACGACTTTAGAAATTATTTAAAAATCAACCGTAAGAGATGGAGCCGTGGTTTATTAAGCAAAAGTGCGTCACATACGCTCCCATAACCGAACATAACATTTAAAAGATACGTCGTCGGTGAAAATATTTTCAATTCGGACTTAGTCTCTGTACGGAGAGGCTACCGAGAAGCGCTACCGACGAAGTCTTTCTGATTAATTTAAAAATCAACCGTAAGAGATAGAGCCATGGTTTATTAAGCAAAAGTGCTTCAAATGCGCTCCTATAACTCAATCTAACATATAAAAGGTACCTCGTCGGTGTAAATAATTACAGTTCGGACTTAGATTTTTTCCTACCGAGTGGCTACCGTGAAGAGTCGCCGACGACGACTTTAGAAATTATTTAAAAATCAACCGTAAGAGATGGAGCCGTGGTTTATTAAGCAAAAGTGCGTCAAATACGCTCCCATAACCGAACATAACATTTAAAAGATACGTCGTCGGTGGAAATATTTTCAATTCGGACTTAGTCTCTGTACGGAGAGGCTACCGAGAAGCGCTACCGACGAAGACTTTCTGATTAATTTAAAAATCAACCGAAAGAGATAGAGCCGTGGTTTATTAAGCAAAAGTGCTTCAAATACGCTCCTATAACTCAATCTAACATATAAAAGGTACCTCGTCGGTGAAAATAATTACAGTTCGGACTTAGATTTTTTCCTACCGAGTGGCTACCGTGAAGAGTCGCCGACGACGACTTTAGAAATTATTTAAAAATCAACCGTAAGAGATGGAGCCGTGGTTTATTAAGCAAAAGTGCGTCAAATACGCTCCCATAACCGAACATAACATTTAAAAGATACGTCGTCGGTGAAAATATTTTCAATTCGGACTTAGTCTCTGTACTGAGAGGCTACCGAGAAGCGCTACCGACGAAGACTTTCTGATTAATTTAAAAATCAACCGTAAGAGATAGAGCCATGGTTTATTAAGCAAAAGTGCTTCAAATGCGCTCCTATAACTCAATCTAACATATAAAAGGTACCTCGTCGGTGAAAATAATTACAGTTCGGACTTAGATTTTTTCCTACCGAGTGGCTACCGTGAAGAGTCGCCGACGACGACTTTAGAAATTATTTAAAAATCAACCGTAAGAGATGGAGCCGTGGTTTATTAAGCAAAAGTGCGTCACATACGCTCCCATAACCGAACATAACATTTAAAAGATACGTCGTCGGTGAAAATATTTTCAATTCGGACTTAGTCTCTGTACGGAGAGGCTACCGAGAAGCGCTACCGACGAAGACTTTCTGATTAATTTAAAAATCAACCGTAAGAGATAGAGCCATGGTTTATTAAGCAAAAGTGCTTCAAATGCGCTCCAATAACTCAATCTAACATATAAAAGGTACCTCGTCGGTGAAAATAATTACAGTTCGGACTTAGATTTTTTCCTACCGAGTGGCTACCGTGAAGAGTCGCCGACGACGACTTTAGAAATTATTTAAAAATCAACCGTAAGAGATGGAGCCGTGGTTTATTAAGCAAAAGTGCGTCACATACGCTCCCATAACCGAACATAACATTTAAAAGATACGTCGTCGGTGAAAATATTTTCAATTCGGACTTAGTCTCTGTACTGAGAGGCTACCGAGAAGCGCTACCGACGAAGACTTTCTGATTAATTTAAAAATCAACCGTAAGAGATAGAGCCATGGTTTATTAAGCAAAAGTGCTTCAAATGCGCTCCTATAACTCAATCTAACATATAAAAGGTACCTCGTCGGTGAAAATAATTACAGTTCGGACTTAGATTTTTTCCTACCGAGTGGCTACCGTGAAGAGTCGCCGACGACGACTTTAGAAATTATTTAAAAATCAACCGTAAGAGATGGAGCCGTGGTTTATTAAGCAAAAGTGCGTCACATACGCTCCCATAACCGAACATAACATTTAAAAGATACGTCGTCGGTGAAAATATTTTCAATTCGGACTTAGTCTCTGTACGGAGAGGCTACCGAGAAGCGCTACCGACGAAGACTTTCTGATTAATTTAAAAATCAACCGTAAGAGATAGAGCCATGGTTTATTAAGCAAAAGTGCTTCAAATGCGCTCCTATAACTCAATCTAACATATAAAAGGTACCTCGTCGGTGAAAATAATTACAGTTCGGACTTAGATTTTTTCCTACCGAGTGGCTACCGTGAAGAGTCGCCGACGACGACTTTAGAAATTATTTAAAAATCAACCGTAAGAGATGGAGCCGTGGTTTATTAAGCAAAAGTGCGTCACATACGCTCCCATAACCGAACATAACATTTAAAAGATACGTCGTCGGTGAAGATATTTTCAATTCGGACTTAGTCTCTGTACTGAGAGGCTACCGAGAAGCGCTACCGACGAAGACTTTCTGATTAATTTAAAAATCAACCGTAAGAGATAGAGCCATGGTTTATTAAGCAAAAGTGCTTCAAATGCGCTCCTATAACTCAATCTAACATATAAAAGGTACCTCGTCGGTGAAAATAATTACAGTTCGGACTTAGATTTTTTCCTACCGAGTGGCTACCGTGAAGAGTCGCCGACGACGACTTTAGAAATTATTTAAAAATCAACCGTAAGAGATGGAGCCGTGGTTTATTAAGCAAAAGTGCGTCACATACGCTCCCATAACCGAACATAACATTTAAAAGATACGTCGTCGGTGAAAATATTTTCAATTCGGACTTAGTCTCTGTACGGAGAGGCTACCGAGAAGCGCTACCGACGAAGACTTTCTGATTAATTTAAAAATCAACCGTAAGAGATAGAGCCGTGGTTTATTAAGCAAAAGTGCTTCAAATGCGCTCCTATAACTCAATCTAACATATAAAAGGTACCTCGTCGGTGAAAATAATTACAGTTCGGACTTAGATTTTTTCCTACCGAGTGGCTACCGTGAAGAGTCGCCGACGACGACTTTAGAAATTATTTAAAAATCAACCGTAAGAGATAGAGCCGTGGTTTATTAAGCAAAAGTGCGTCACATACGCTCCCATAACCGAACATAACATTTAAAAGATACGTCGTCGGTGAAAATATTTTCAATTCGGACTTAGTCTCTGTACGGAGAGGCTACCGAGAAGCGCTACCGACGAAGTCTTTCTGATTAATTTAAAAATCAACCGTAAGAGATAGAGCCGTGGTTTATTAAGCAAAAGTGCTTCAAATGCGCTCCTATAACTCAATCTAACATATAAAAGGTACCTCGTCGGTGTAAATAATTACAGTTCGGACTTAAATTTTTTCCTACCGAGTGGCTACCGTGAAGAGTCGCCGACGACGACTTTAGAAATTATTTAAAAATCAACCGTAAGAGATGGAGCCGTGGTTTATTAAGCAAAAGTGCGTCAAATACGCTCCCATAACCGAACATAACATTTAAAAGATACGTCGTCGGTGGAAATATTTTCAATTCGGACTTAGTCTCTGTACGGAGAGGCTACCGAGAAGCGCTACCGACGAAGACTTTCTGATTAATTTAAAAATCAACCGAAAGAGATAGAGCCGTGGTTTATTAAGCAAAAGTGATTCAAATACGCTCCTATAACTCAATCTAACATATAAAAGGTACCTCGTCGGTGAAAATAATTACAGTTCGGACTTAGATTTTTTCCTACCGAGTGGCTACCGTGAAGAGTCGCCGACGACGACTTTAGAAATTATTTAAAAATCAACCGTAAGAGATGGAGCCGTGGTTTATTAAGCAAAAGTGCGTCAAATACGCTCCCATAACCGAACATAACATTTAAAAGATACGTCGTCGGTGAAAATATTTTCAATTCGGACTTAGTCTCTGTACTGAGAGGCTACCGAGAAGCGCTACCGACGAAGACTTTCTGATTAATTTAAAAATCAACCGTAAGAGATAGAGCCATGGTTTATTAAGCAAAAGTGCTTCAAATGCGCTCCTATAACTCAATCTAACATATAAAAGGTACCTCGTCGGTGAAAATAATTACAGTTCGGACTTAGATTTTTTCCTACCGAGTGGCTACCGTGAAGAGTCGCCGACGACGACTTTAGAAATTATTTAAAAATCAACCGTAAGAGATGGAGCCGTGGTTTATTAAGCAAAAGTGCGTCACATACGCTCCCATAACCGAACATAACATTTAAAAGATACGTCGTCGGTGAAAATATTTTCAATTCGGACTTAGTCTCTGTACGGAGAGGCTACCGAGAAGCGCTACCGACGAAGACTTTCTGATTAATTTAAAAATCAACCGTAAGAGATAGAGCCATGGTTTATTAAGCAAAAGTGCTTCAAATGCGCTCCTATAACTCAATCTAACATATAAAAGGTACCTCGTCGGTGAAAATAATTACAGTTCGGACTTAGATTTTTTCCTACCGAGTGGCTACCGTGAAGAGTCGCCGACGACGACTTTAGAAATTATTTAAAAATCAACCGTAAGAGATGGAGCCGTGGTTTATTAAGCAAAAGTGCGTCACATACGCTCCCATAACCGAACATAACATTTAAAAGATACGTCGTCGGTGAAAATATTTTCAATTCGGACTTAGTCTCTGTACGGAGAGGCTACCGAGAAGCGCTACCGACGAAGTCTTTCTGATTAATTTAAAAATCAACCGTAAGAGATAGAGCCGTGGTTTATTAAGCAAAAGTGCTTCAAATGCGCTCCTATAACTCAATCTAACATATAAAAGGTACCTCGTCGGTGTAAATAATTACAGTTCGGACTTAGATTTTTTCCTACCGAGTGGCTACCGTGAAGAGTCGCCGACGACGACTTTAGAAATTATTTAAAAATCAACCGTAAGAGATGGAGCCGTGGTTTATTAAGCAAAAGTGCGTCAAATACGCTCCCATAACCGAACATAACATTTAAAAGATACGTCGTCGGTGAAAATATTTTCAATTCGGACTTAGTCTCTGTACGGAGAGGCTACCGAGAAGCGCTACCGACGAAGACTTTCTGATTAATTTAAAAATCAACCGTAAAAGATAGAGCCGTGGTTTATTAAGCAAAAGTGCTTCAAATGCGCTCCTATAACTCAATCTAACATATAAAAGGTACCTCGTCGGTGTAAATAATTACAGTTCGGACTTAGATTTTTTCCTACCGAGTGGCTACCGTGAAGAGTCGCCGACGACGACTTTAGAAATTATTTAAAAATCAACCGTAAGAGATGGAGCCGTGGTTTATTAAGCAAAAGTGCGTCACATACGCTCCCATAACCGAACATAACATTTAAAAGATACGTCGTCGGTGAAAATATTTTCAATTCGGACTTAGTCTCTGTACGGAGAGGCTACCGAGAAGCGCTACCGACGAAGACTTTCTGATTAATTTAAAAATCAACCGTAAGAGATAGAGCCGTGGTTTATTAAGCAAAAGTGCTTCAAATGCGCTCCTATAACTCAATCTAACATATAAAAGGTACCTCGTCGGTGTAAATAATTACAGTTCGGACTTAGATTTTTTCCTACCGAGTGGCTACCGTGAAGAGTCGCCGACGACGACTTTAGAAATTATTTAAAAATCAACCGTAAGAGATGGAGCCGTGGTTTATTAAGCAAAAGTGCGTCACATACGCTCCCATAACCGAACATAACATTTAAAAGATACGTCGTCGGTGAAAATATTTTCAATTCGGACTTAGTCTCTGTACGGAGAGGCTACCGAGAAGCGCTACCGACGAAGTCTTTCTGATTAATTTAAAAATCAACCGTAAGAGATAGAGCCGTGGTTTATTAAGCAAAAGTGCTTCAAATGCGCTCCTATAACTCAATCTAACATATAAAAGGTACCTCGTCGGTGTAAATAATTACAGTTCGGACTTAGATTTTTTCCTACCGAGTGGCTACCGTGAAGAGTCGCCGACGACGACTTTAGAAATTATTTAAAAATCAACCGTAAGAGATGGAGCCGTGGTTTATTAAGCAAAAGTGCGTCAAATACGCTCCCATAACCGAACATAACATTTAAAAGATACGTCGTCGGTGAAAATATTTTCAATTCGGACTTAGTCTCTGTACGGAGAGGCTACCGAGAAGCGCTACCGACGAAGACTTTCTGATTAATTTAAAAATCAACCGTAAGAGATAGAGCCGTGGTTTATTAAGCAAAAGTGCTTCAAATGCGCTCCTATAACTCAATCTAACATATAAAAGGTACCTCGTCGGTGTAAATAATTACAGTTCGGACTTAGATTTTTTCCTACCGAGTGGCTACCGTGAAGAGTCGCCGACGACGACTTTAGAAATTATTTAAAAATCAACCGTAAGAGATGGAGCCGTGGTTTATTAAGCAAAAGTGCGTCACATACGCTCCCATAACCGAACATAACATTTAAAAGATACGTCGTCGGTGAAAATATTTTCAATTCGGACTTAGTCTCTGTACGGAGAGGCTACCGAGAAGCGCTACCGACGAAGACTTTCTGATTAATTTAAAAATCAACCGTAAGAGATAGAGCCGTGGTTTATTAAGCAAAAGTGCTTCAAATGCGCTCCTATAACTCAATCTAACATATAAAAGGTACCTCGTCGGTGTAAATAATTACAGTTCGGACTTAGATTTTTTCCTACCGAGTGGCTACCGTGAAGAGTCGCCGACGACGACTTTAGAAATTATTTAAAAATCAACCGTAAGAGATGGAGCCGTGGTTTATTAAGCAAAAGTGCGTCAAATACGCTCCCATAACCGAACATAACATTTAAAAGATACGTCGTCGGTGAAAATATTTTCAATTCGGACTTAGTCTCTGTACGGAGAGGCTACCGAGAAGCGCTACCGACGAAGACTTTCTGATTAATTTAAAAATCAACCGTAAGAGATAGAGCCGTGGTTTATTAAGCAAAAGTGCTTCAAATGCGCTCCTATAACTCAATCTAACATATAAAAGGTACCTCGTCGGTGTAAATAATTACAGTTCGGACTTAGATTTTTTCCTACCGAGTGGCTACCGTGAAGAGTCGCCGACGACGACTTTAGAAATTATTTAAAAATCAACCGTAAGAGATGGAGCCGTGGTTTATTAAGCAAAAGTGCGTCAAATACGCTCCCATAACCGAACATAACATTTAAAAGATACGTCGTCGGTGAAAATATTTTCAATTCGGACTTAGTCTCTGTACTGAGAGGCTACCGAGAAGCGCTACCGACGAAGACTTTCTGATTAATTTAAAAATCAACCGTAAGAGATAGAGCCATGGTTTATTAAGCAAAAGTGCTTCAAATGCGCTCCTATAACTCAATCTAACATATAAAAGGTACATCGTCGGTGAAAATAATTACAGTTCGGACTTAGATTTTTTCCTACCGAGTGGCTACCGTGAAGAGTCGCCGACGACGACTTTAGAAATTATTTAAAAATCAACCGTAAGAGATGGAGCCGTGGTTTATTAAGCAAAAGTGCGTCACATACGCTCCCATAACGGAACACAACATTTAAAAGATACGTCGTCGGTGAAAATATTTTCAATTCGGACTTAGTCTCTGTACGGAGAGGCTACCGAGAAGCGCTACCGACGAAGACTTTCTGATTAATTTAAAAATCAACCGTAAGAGATAGAGCCGTGGTTTATTAAGCAAAAGTGCTTCAAATGCGCTCCTATAACTCAATCTAACATATAAAAGGTACCTCGTCGGTGTAAATAATTACAGTTCGGACTTAGATTTTTTCCTACCGAGTGGCTACCGTGAAGAGTCGCCAACGACGACTTTAGAAATTATTTAAAAATCAACCGTAAGAGATGGAGCCGTGGTTTATTAAGCAAAAGTGCGTCAAATACGCTCCCATAACCGAACATAACATTTAAAAGATACGTCGTCGGTGAAAATATTTTCAATTCGGACTTAGTCTCTGTACGGAGAGGCTACCGAGAAGCGCTACCGACGAAGACTTTCTGATTAATTTAAAAATCAACCGTAAGAGATAGAGCCGTGGTTTACTAAGCAAAAGTGCTTCAAATGCGCTCCTATAACTCAATCTAACATATAAAATGTACCTCGTCGGTGAAAATAATTACAGTTCGGACTTAGATTTTTTCCTACCGAGTGGCTACCGTGAAGAGTCGCCGACGACGACTTTAGAAATTATTTAAAAATCAACCGTAAGAGATGGAGCCGTGGTTTATTAAGCAAAAGTGCGTCAAATACGCTCCCATAACCGAACATAACATTTAAAAGATACGTCGTCGGTGAAAATATTTTCAATTCGGACTTAGTCTCTGTACGGAGAGGCTACCGAGAAGCGCTACCGACGAGGACTTTCTGATTAATTTAAAAATCAACCGTAAGAGATAGAGCCGTGGTTTATTAAGCAAAAGTGCTTCAAATGCGCTCCTATAACTCAATCTAACATATAAAAGGTACCTCGTCGGTGAAAATATTTTCAATTCGGACTTAGTCTCTGTACGGAGAGGCTACCGAGAAGCGCTACCGACGAAGACTTTCTGATTAATTTAAAAATCAACCGTAAGAGATAGAGCCGTGGTTTATTAAGCAAAAGTGCTTCAAATGCGCTCCTATAACTCAACCTAACATATAAAAGGTACCTCGTCGGTGAAAATAATTACAGTTCGGACTTTGATTTTTTCCTACCGATTGGCTACCGTGAAGAGTCGCCGACGACGACTTTAGAAATTATTTAAAAATCAACCGTAAGAGATGGAGCCGTGGTTTATTAAGCAAAAGTGCGTCAAATACGCTCCCATAACCGAACATAACATTTAAAAGATACGTCGTCGGTGGAAATATTTTCAATTCGGACTTAGTCTCTGTACGGAGAGGCTACCGAGAAGCGCTACCGACGAAGACTTTCTGATTAATTTAAAAATCAACCGAAAGAGATAGAGCCGTGGTTTATTAAGCAAAAGTGATTCAAATACGCTCCTATAACTCAATCTAACATATAAAAGGTACCTCGTCGGTGAAAATAATTACAGTTCGGACTTAGATTTTTTCCTACCGAGTGGCTACCGTGAAGAGTCGCCGACGACGACTTTAGAAATTATTTAAAAATCAACCGTAAGAGATGGAGCCGTGGTTTATTAAGCAAAAGTGCGTCAAATACGCTCCCATAACCGAACATAACATTTAAAAGATACGTCGTCGGTGAAAATATTTTCAATTCGGACTTAGTCTCTGTACTGAGAGGCTACCGAGAAGCGCTACCGACGAAGACTTTCTGATTAATTTAAAAATCAACCGTAAGAGATAGAGCCATGGTTTATTAAGCAAAAGTGCTTCAAATGCGCTCCTATAACTCAATCTAACATATAAAAGGTACCTCGTCGGTGAAAATAATTACAGTTCGGACTTAGATTTTTTCCTACCGAGTGGCTACCGTGAAGAGTCGCCGACGACGACTTTAGAAATTATTTAAAAATCAACCGTAAGAGATGGAGCCGTGGTTTATTAAGCAAAAGTGCGTCAAATACGCTCCCATAACCGAACATAACATTTAAAAGATACGTCGTCGGTGAAAATATTTTCAATTCGGACTTAGTCTCTGTACGGAGAGGCTACCGAGAAGCGCTACCGACGAAGACTTTCTGATTAATTTAAAAATCAACCGTAAGAGATAGAGCCGTGGTTTATTAAGCAAAAGTGCTTCAAATGCGCTCCTATAACTCAATCTAACATATAAAAGGTACCTCGTCGGTGTAAATAATTACAGTTCGGACTTAGATTTTTTCCTACCGAGTGGCTACCGTGAAGAGTCGCCGACGACGACTTTAGAAATTATTTAAAAATCAACCGTAAGAGATGGAGCCGTGGTTTATTAAGCAAAAGTGCGTCACATACGCTCCCATAACCGAACATAACATTTAAAAGATACGTCGTCGGTGAAAATATTTTCAATTCGGACTTAGTCTCTGTACGGAGAGGCTACCGAGAAGCGCTACCGACGAAGACTTTCTGATTAATTTAAAAATCAACCGTAAGAGATAGAGCCGTGGTTTATTAAGCAAAAGTGCTTCAAATGCGCTCCTATAACTCAATCTAACATATAAAAGGTACCTCGTCGGTGTAAATAATTACAGTTCGGACTTAGATTTTTTCCTACCGAGTGGCTACCGTGAAGAGTCGCCGACGACGACTTTAGAAATTATTTAAAAATCAACCGTAAGAGATGGAGCCGTGGTTTATTAAGCAAAAGTGCGTCAAATACGCTCCCATAACCGAACATAACATTTAAAAGATACGTCGTCGGTGAAAATATTTTCAATTCGGACTTAGTCTCTGTACGGAGAGGCTACCGAGAAGCGCTACCGACGAAGACTTTCTGATTAATTTAAAAATCAACCGTAAGAGATAGAGCCGTGGTTTATTAAGCAAAAGTGCTTCAAATGCGCTCCTATAACTCAATCTAACATATAAAAGGTACCTCGTCGGTGTAAATAATTACAGTTCGGACTTAGATTTTTTCCTACCGAGTGGCTACCGTGAAGAGTCGCCGACGACGACTTTAGAAATTATTTAAAAATCAACCGTAAGAGATGGAGCCGTGGTTTATTAAGCAAAAGTGCGTCAAATACGCTCCCATAACCGAACATAACATTTAAAAGATACGTCGTCGGTGAAAATATTTTCAATTCGGACTTAGTCTCTGTACTGAGAGGCTACCGAGAAGCGCTACCGACGAAGACTTTCTGATTAATTTAAAAATCAACCGTAAGAGATAGAGCCATGGTTTATTAAGCAAAAGTGCTTCAAATGCGCTCCTATAACTCAATCTAACATATAAAAGGTACATCGTCGGTGAAAATAATTACAGTTCGGACTTAGATTTTTTCCTACCGAGTGGCTACCGTGAAGAGTCGCCGACGACGACTTTAGAAATTATTTAAAAATCAACCGTAAGAGATGGAGCCGTGGTTTATTAAGCAAAAGTGCGTCACATACGCTCCCATAACGGAACACAACATTTAAAAGATACGTCGTCGGTGAAAATATTTTCAATTCGGACTTAGTCTCTGTACGGAGAGGCTACCGAGAAGCGCTACCGACGAAGACTTTCTGATTAATTTAAAAATCAACCGTAAGAGATAGAGCCGTGGTTTATTAAGCAAAAGTGCTTCAAATGCGCTCCTATAACTCAATCTAACATATAAAAGGTACCTCGTCGGTGTAAATAATTACAGTTCGGACTTAGATTTTTTCCTACCGAGTGGCTACCGTGAAGAGTCGCCAACGACGACTTTAGAAATTATTTAAAAATCAACCGTAAGAGATGGAGCCGTGGTTTATTAAGCAAAAGTGCGTCAAATACGCTCCCATAACCGAACATAACATTTAAAAGATACGTCGTCGGTGAAAATATTTTCAATTCGGACTTAGTCTCTGTACGGAGAGGCTACCGAGAAGCGCTACCGACGAAGACTTTCTGATTAATTTAAAAATCAACCGTAAGAGATAGAGCCGTGGTTTACTAAGCAAAAGTGCTTCAAATGCGCTCCTATAACTCAATCTAACATATAAAATGTACCTCGTCGGTGAAAATAATTACAGTTCGGACTTAGATTTTTTCCTACCGAGTGGCTACCGTGAAGAGTCGCCGACGACGACTTTAGAAATTATTTAAAAATCAACCGTAAGAGATGGAGCCGTGGTTTATTAAGCAAAAGTGCGTCAAATACGCTCCCATAACCGAACATAACATTTAAAAGATACGTCGTCGGTGAAAATATTTTCAATTCGGACTTAGTCTCTGTACGGAGAGGCTACCGAGAAGCGCTACCGACGAAGACTTTCTGATTAATTTAAAAATCAACCGTAAGAGATAGAGCCGTGGTTTATTAAGCAAAAGTGCTTCAAATGCGCTCCTATAACTCAATCTAACATATAAAAGGTACCTCGTCGGTGAAAATATTTTCAATTCGGACTTAGTCTCTGTACGGAGAGGCTACCGAGAAGCGCTACCGACGAAGACTTTCTGATTAATTTAAAAATCAACCGTAAGAGATAGAGCCGTGGTTTATTAAGCAAAAGTGCTTCAAATGCGCTCCTATAACTCAACCTAACATATAAAAGGTACCTCGTCGGTGAAAATAATTACAGTTCGGACTTAGATTTTTTCCTACCGATTGGCTACCGTGAAGAGTCGCCGACGACGACTTTAGAAATTATTTAAAAATCAACCGTAAGAGATGGAGCCGTGGTTTATTAAGCAAAAGTGCGTCAAATACGCTCCCATAACCGAACATAACATTTAAAAGATACGTCGTCGGTGGAAATATTTTCAATTCGGACTTAGTCTCTGTACGGAGAGGCTACCGAGAAGCGCTACCGACGAAGACTTTCTGATTAATTTAAAAATCAACCGAAAGAGATAGAGCCGTGGTTTATTAAGCAAAAGTGATTCAAATACGCTCCTATAACTCAATCTAACATATAAAAGGTACCTCGTCGGTGAAAATAATTACAGTTCGGACTTAGATTTTTTCCTACCGAGTGGCTACCGTGAAGAGTCGCCGACGACGACTTTAGAAATTATTTAAAAATCAACCGTAAGAGATGGAGCCGTGGTTTATTAAGCAAAAGTGCGTCAAATACGCTCCCATAACCGAACATAACATTTAAAAGATACGTCGTCGGTGAAAATATTTTCAATTCGGACTTAGTCTCTGTACTGAGAGGCTACCGAGAAGCGCTACCGACGAAGACTTTCTGATTAATTTAAAAATCAACCGTAAGAGATAGAGCCGTGGTTTATTAAGCAAAAGTGCTTCAAATGCGCTCCTATAACTCAATCTAACATATAAAAGGTACCTCGTCGGTGAAAATAATTACAGTTCGGACTTAGATTTTTTCCTACCGAGTGGCTACCGTGAAGAGTCGCCGACGACGACTTTAGAAATTATTTAAAAATCAACCGTAAGAGATGGAGCCGTGGTTTATTAAGCAAAAGTGCGTCACATACGCTCCCATAACCGAACATAACATTTAAAAGATACGTCGTCGGTGAAAATATTTTCAATTCGGACTTAGTCTCTGTACGGAGAGGCTACCGAGAAGCGCTACCGACGAAGACTTTCTGATTAATTTAAAAATCAACCGTAAGAGATAGAGCCATGGTTTATTAAGCAAAAGTGCTTCAAATGCGCTCCTATAACTCAATCTAACATATAAAAGGTACCTCGTCGGTGAAAATAATTACAGTTCGGACTTAGATTTTTTCCTACCGAGTGGCTACCGTGAAGAGTCGCCGACGACGACTTTAGAAATTATTTAAAAATCAACCGTAAGAGATGGAGCCGTGGTTTATTAAGCAAAAGTGCGTCACATACGCTCCCATAACCGAACATAACATTTAAAAGATACGTCGTCGGTGAAAATATTTTCAATTCGGACTTAGTCTCTGTACGGAGAGGCTACCGAGAAGCGCTACCGACGAAGTCTTTCTGATTAATTTAAAAATCAACCGTAAGAGATAGAGCCGTGGTTTATTAAGCAAAAGTGCTTCAAATGCGCTCCTATAACTCAATCTAACATATAAAAGGTACCTCGTCGGTGAAAATAATTACAGTTCGGACTTAGATTTTTTCCTACCGAGTGGCTACCGTGAAGAGTCGCCGACGACGACTTTAGAAATTATTTAAAAATCAACCGTAAGAGATGGAGCCGTGGTTTATTAAGCAAAAGTGCGTCACATACGCTCCCATAACCGAACATAACATTTAAAAGATACGTCGTCGGTGAAAATATTTTCAATTCGGACTTAGTCTCTGTACGGAGAGGCTACCGAGAAGCGCTACCGACGAAGACTTTCTGATTAATTTAAAAATCAACCGTAAGAGATAGAGCCATGGTTTATTAAGCAAAAGTGCTTCAAATGCGCTCCTATAACTCAATCTAACATATAAAAGGTACCTCGTCGGTGAAAATAATTACAGTTCGGACTTAGATTTTTTCCTACCGAGTGGCTACCGTGAAGAGTCGCCGACGACGACTTTAGAAATTATTTAAAAATCAACCGTAAGAGATGGAGCCGTGGTTTATTAAGCAAAAGTGCGTCACATACGCTCCCATAACCGAACATAACATTTAAAAGATACGTCGTCGGTGAAAATATTTTCAATTCGGACTTAGTCTCTGTACGGAGAGGCTACCGAGAAGCGCTACCGACGAAGTCTTTCTGATTAATTTAAAAATCAACCGTAAGAGATAGAGCCGTGGTTTATTAAGCAAAAGTGCTTCAAATGCGCTCCTATAACTCAATCTAACATATAAAAGGTACCTCGTCGGTGTAAATAATTACAGTTCGGACTTAGATTTTTTCCTACCGAGTGGCTACCGTGAAGAGTCGCCGACGACGACTTTAGAAATTATTTAAAAATCAACCGTAAGAGATGGAGCCGTGGTTTATTAAGCAAAAGTGCGTCAAATACGCTCCCATAACCGAACATAACATTTAAAAGATACGTCGTCGGTGAAAATATTTTCAATTCGGACTTAGTCTCTGTACGGAGAGGCTACCGAGAAGCGCTACCGACGAAGACTTTCTGATTAATTTAAAAATCAACCGTAAGAGATAGAGCCGTGGTTTATTAAGCAAAAGTGCTTCAAATGCGCTCCTATAACTCAATCTAACATATAAAAGGTACCTCGTCGGTGTAAATAATTACAGTTCGGACTTAGATTTTTTCCTACCGAGTGGCTACCGTGAAGAGTCGCCGACGACGACTTTAGAAATTATTTAAAAATCAACCGTAAGAGATGGAGCCGTGGTTTATTAAGCAAAAGTGCGTCAAATACGCTCCCATAACCGAACATAACATTTAAAAGATACGTCGTCGGTGAAAATATTTTCAATTCGGACTTAGTCTCTGTACGGAGAGGCTACCGAGAAGCGCTACCGACGAAGACTTTCTGATTAATTTAAAAATCAACCGTAAGAGATAGAGCCGTGGTTTATTAAGCAAAAGTGCTTCAAATGCGCTCCTATAACTCAATCTAACATATAAAAGGTACCTCGTCGGTGTAAATAATTACAGTTCGGACTTAGATTTTTTCCTACCGAGTGGCTACCGTGAAGAGTCGCCGACGACGACTTTAGAAATTATTTAAAAATCAACCGTAAGAGATGGAGCCGTGGTTTATTAAGCAAAAGTGCGTCAAATACGCTCCCATAACCGAACATAACATTTAAAAGATACGTCGTCGGTGAAAATATTTTCAATTCGGACTTAGTCTCTGTACTGAGAGGCTACCGAGAAGCGCTACCGACGAAGACTTTCTGATTAATTTAAAAATCAACCGTAAGAGATAGAGCCATGGTTTATTAAGCAAAAGTGCTTCAAATGCGCTCCTATAACTCAATCTAACATATAAAAGGTACATCGTCGGTGAAAATAATTACAGTTCGGACTTAGATTTTTTCCTACCGAGTGGCTACCGTGAAGAGTCGCCGACGACGACTTTAGAAATTATTTAAAAATCAACCGTAAGAGATGGAGCCGTGGTTTATTAAGCAAAAGTGCGTCACATACGCTCCCATAACGGAACACAACATTTAAAAGATACGTCGTCGGTGAAAATATTTTCAATTCGGACTTAGTCTCTGTACGGAGAGGCTACCGAGAAGCGCTACCGACGAAGACTTTCTGATTAATTTAAAAATCAACCGTAAGAGATAGAGCCATGGTTTATTAAGCAAAAGTGCTTCAAATGCGCTCCTATAACTCAATCTAACATATAAAAGGTACCTCGTCGGTGAAAATAATTACAGTTCGGACTTAGATTTTTTCCTACCGAGTGGCTACCGTGAAGAGTCGCCGACGACGACTTTAGAAATTATTTAAAAATCAACCGTAAGAGATGGAGCCGTGGTTTATTAAGCAAAAGTGCGTCACATACGCTCCCATAACCGAACACAACATTTAAAAGATACGTCGTCGGTGAAAATATTTTCAATTCGGACTTAGTCTCTGTACGGAGAGGCTACCGAGAAGCGCTACCGACGAAGTCTTTCTGATTAATTTAAAAATCAACCGTAAGAGATAGAGCCGTGGTTTATTAAGCAAAAGTGCTTCAAATGCGCTCCTATAACTCAATCTAACATATAAAAGGTACCTCGTCGGTGTAAATAATTACAGTTCGGACTTAGATTTTTTCCTACCGAGTGGCTACCGTGAAGAGTCGCCGACGACGACTTTAGAAATTATTTAAAAATCAACCGTAAGAGATGGAGCCGTGGTTTATTAAGCAAAAGTGCGTCAAATACGCTCCCATAACCGAACATAACATTTAAAAGATACGTCGTCGGTGAAAATATTTTCAATTCGGACTTAGTCTCTGTACGGAGAGGCTACCGAGAAGCGCTACCGACGAAGACTTTCTGATTAATTTAAAAATCAACCGTAAGAGATAGAGCCGTGGTTTATTAAGCAAAAGTGCTTCAAATGCGCTCCTATAACTCAATCTAACATATAAAAGGTACCTCGTCGGTGTAAATAATTACAGTTCGGACTTAGATTTTTTCCTACCGAGTGGCTACCGTGAAGAGTCGCCGACGACGACTTTAGAAATTATTTAAAAATCAACCGTAAGAGATGGAGCCGTGGTTTATTAAGCAAAAGTGCGTCAAATACGCTCCCATAACCGAACATAACATTTAAAAGATACGTCGTCGGTGAAAATATTTTCAATTCGGACTTAGTCTCTGTACGGAGAGGCTACCGAGAAGCGCTACCGACGAAGACTTTCTGATTAATTTAAAAATCAACCGTAAGAGATAGAGCCGTGGTTTATTAAGCAAAAGTGCTTCAAATGCGCTCCTATAACTCAATCTAACATATAAAAGGTACATCGTCGGTGTAAATAATTACAGTTCGGACTTAGATTTTTTCCTACCGAGTGGCTACCGTGAAGAGTCGCCGACGACGACTTTAGAAATTATTTAAAAATCAACCGTAAGAGATGGAGCCGTGGTTTATTAAGCAAAAGTGCGTCAAATACGCTCCCATAACCGAACATAACATTTAAAAGATACGTCGTCGGTGAAAATATTTTCAATTCGGACTTAGTCTCTGTACTGAGAGGCTACCGAGAAGCGCTACCGACGAAGACTTTCTGATTAATTTAAAAATCAACCGTAAGAGATAGAGCCATGGTTTATTAAGCAAAAGTGCTTCAAATGCGCTCCTATAACTCAATCTAACATATAAAAGGTACATCGTCGGTGAAAATAATTACAGTTCGGACTTAGATTTTTTCCTACCGAGTGGCTACCGTGAAGAGCCGCCGACGACGACTTTAGAAATTATTTAAAAATCAACCGTAAGAGATGGAGCCGTGGTTTATTAAGCAAAAGTGCGTCACATACGCTCCCATAACGGAACACAACATTTAAAAGATACGTCGTCGGTGAAAATATTTTCAATTCGGACTTAGTCTCTGTACGGAGAGGCTACCGAGAAGCGCTACCGACGAAGACTTTCTGATTAATTTAAAAATCAACCGTAAGAGATAGAGCCGTGGTTTATTAAGCAAAAGTGCTTCAAATGCGCTCCTATAACTCAATCTAACATATAAAAGGTACCTCGTCGGTGTAAATAATTACAGTTCGGACTTAGATTTTTTCCTACCGAGTGGCTACCGTGAAGAGTCGCCAACGACGACTTTAGAAATTATTTAAAAATCAACCGTAAGAGATGGAGCCGTGGTTTATTAAGCAAAAGTGCGTCAAATACGCTCCCATAACCGAACATAACATTTAAAAGATACGTCGTCGGTGAAAATATTTTCAATTCGGACTTAGTCTCTGTACGGAGAGGCTACCGAGAAGCGCTACCGACGAAGACTTTCTGATTAATTTAAAAATCAACCGTAAGAGATAGAGCCGTGGTTTACTAAGCAAAAGTGCTTCAAATGCGCTCCTATAACTCAATCTAACATATAAAATGTACCTCGTCGGTGAAAATAATTACAGTTCGGACTTAGATTTTTTCCTACCGAGTGGCTACCGTGAAGAGTCGCCGACGACGACTTTAGAAATTATTTAAAAATCAACCGTAAGAGATGGAGCCGTGGTTTATTAAGCAAAAGTGCGTCAAATACGCTCCCATAACCGAACATAACATTTAAAAGATACGTCGTCGGTGAAAATATTTTCAATTCGGACTTAGTCTCTGTACTGACAGGCTACCGAGAAGCGCTACCGACGAAGACTTTCTGATTAATTTAAAAATCAACCGTAAGAGATAGAGCCGTGGTTTATTAAGCAAAAGTGCTTCAAATGCGCTCCTATAACTCAATCTAACATATAAAAGGTACCTCGTCGGTGAAAATAATTACAGTTCGGACTTAGATTTTTTCCTACCGAGTGGCTACCGTGAAGAGTCGCCGACGACGACTTTAGAAATTATTTAAAAATCAACCGTAAGAGATGGAGCCGTGGTTTATTAAGCAAAAGTGCGTCACATACGCTCCCATAACCGAACATAACATTTAAAAGATACGTCGTCGGTGAAAATATTTTCAATTCGGACTTAGTCTCTGTACGGAGAGGCTACCGAGAAGCGCTACCGACGAAGACTTTCTGATTAATTTAAAAATCAACCGTAAGAGATAGAGCCGTGGTTTATTAAGCAAAAGTGCTTCAAATGCGCTCCTATAACTCAATCTAACATATAAAAGGTACCTCGTCGGTGTAAATAATTACAGTTCGGACTTAGATTTTTTCCTACCGAGTGGCTACCGTGAAGAGTCGCCGACGACGACTTTAGAAATTATTTAAAAATCAACCGTAAGAGATGGAGCCGTGGTTTATTAAGCAAAAGTGCGTCACATACGCTCCCATAACCGAACATAACATTTAAAAGATACGTCGTCGGTGAAAATATTTTCAATTCGGACTTAGTCTCTGTACGGAGAGGCTACCGAGAAGCGCTACCGACGAAGACTTTCTGATTAATTTAAAAATCAACCGTAAGAGATAGAGCCGTGGTTTATTAAGCAAAAGTGCTTCAAATGCGCTCCTATAACTCAATCTAACATATAAAAGGTACCTCGTCGGTGTAAATAATTACAGTTCGGACTTAGATTTTTTCCTACCGAGTGGCTACCGTGAAGAGTCGCCGACGACGACTTTAGAAATTATTTAAAAATCAACCGTAAGAGATGGAGCCGTGGTTTATTAAGCAAAAGTGCGTCAAATACGCTCCCATAACCGAACATAACATTTAAAAGATACGTCGTCGGTGAAAATATTTTCAATTCGGACTTAGTCTCTGTACGGAGAGGCTACCGAGAAGCGCTACCGACGAAGACTTTCTGATTAATTTAAAAATCAACCGTAAGAGATAGAGCCGTGGTTTATTAAGCAAAAGTGCTTCAAATGCGCTCCTATAACTCAATCTAACATATAAAAGGTACCTCGTCGGTGTAAATAATTACAGTTCGGACTTAGATTTTTTCCTACCGAGTGGCTACCGTGAAGAGTCGCCGACGACGACTTTAGAAATTATTTAAAAATCAACCGTAAGAGATGGAGCCGTGGTTTATTAAGCAAAAGTGCGTCAAATACGCTCCCATAACCGAACATAACATTTAAAAGATACGTCGTCGGTGAAAATATTTTCAATTCGGACTTAGTCTCTGTACTGAGAGGCTACCGAGAAGCGCTACCGACGAAGACTTTCTGATTAATTTAAAAATCAACCGTAAGAGATAGAGCCATGGTTTATTAAGCAAAAGTGCTTCAAATGCGCTCCTATAACTCAATCTAACATATAAAAGGTACATCGTCGGTGAAAATAATTACAGTTCGGACTTAGATTTTTTCCTACCGAGTGGCTACCGTGAAGAGTCGCCGACGACGACTTTAGAAATTATTTAAAAATCAACCGTAAGAGATGGAGCCGTGGTTTATTAAGCAAAAGTGCTTCACATACGCTCCCATAACGGAACACAACATTTAAAAGATACGTCGTCGGTGAAAATATTTTCAATTCGGACTTAGTCTCTGTACGGAGAGGCTACCGAGAAGCGCTACCGACGAAGACTTTCTGATTAATTTAAAAATCAACCGTAAGAGATAGAGCCGTGGTTTATTAAGCAAAAGTGCTTCAAATGCGCTCCTATAACTCAATCTAACATATAAAAGGTACCTCGTCGGTGTAAATAATTACAGTTCGGACTTAGATTTTTTCCTACCGAGTGGCTACCGTGAAGAGTCGCCAACGACGACTTTAGAAATTATTTAAAAATCAACCGTAAGAGATGGAGCCGTGGTTTATTAAGCAAAAGTGCGTCAAATACGCTCCCATAACCGAACATAACATTTAAAAGATACGTCGTCGGTGAAAATATTTTCAATTCGGACTTAGTCTCTGTACGGAGAGGCTACCGAGAAGCGCTACCGACGAAGACTTTCTGATTAATTTAAAAATCAACCGTAAGAGAGAGAGCCGTGGTTTACTAAGCAAAAGTGCTTCAAATGCGCTCCTATAACTCAATCTAACATATAAAATGTACCTCGTCGGTGAAAATAATTACAGTTCGGACTTAGATTTTTTCCTACCGAGTGGCTACCGTGAAGAGTCGCCGACGACGACTTTAGAAATTATTTAAAAATCAACCGTAAGAGATGGAGCCGTGGTTTATTAAGCAAAAGTGCGTCAAATACGCTCCCATAACCGAACATAACATTTAAAAGATACGTCGTCGGTGAAAATATTTTCAATTCGGACTTAGTCTCTGTACTGAGAGGCTACCGAGAAGCGCTACCGACGAAGACTTTCTGATTAATTTAAAAATCAACCGTAAGAGATAGAGCCATGGTTTATTAAGCAAAAGTGCTTCAAATGCGCTCCTATAACTCAATCTAACATATAAAAGGTACCTCGTCGGTGAAAATAATTACAGTTCGGACTTAGATTTTTTCCTACCGAGTGGCTACCGTGAAGAGTCGCCGACGACGACTTTAGAAATTATTTAAAAATCAACCGTAAGAGATGGAGCCGTGGTTTATTAAGCAAAAGTGCGTCACATACGCTCCCATAACCGAACATAACATTTAAAAGATACGTCGTCGGTGAAAATATTTTCAATTCGGACTTAGTCTCTGTACGGAGAGGCTACCGAGAAGCGCTACCGACGAAGACTTTCTGATTAATTTAAAAATCAACCGTAAGAGATAGAGCCGTGGTTTATTAAGCAAAAGTGCTTCAAATGCGCTCCTATAACTCAATCTAACATATAAAAGGTACCTCGTCGGTGTAAATAATTACAGTTCGGACTTAGATTTTTTCCTACCGAGTGGCTACCGTGAAGAGTCGCCGACGACGACTTTAGAAATTATTTAAAAATCAACCGTAAGAGATGGAGCCGTGGTTTATTAAGCAAAAGTGCGTCACATACGCTCCCATAACCGAACATAACATTTAAAAGATACGTCGTCGGTGAAAATATTTTCAATTCGGACTTAGTCTCTGTACGGAGAGGCTACCGAGAAGCGCTACCGACGAAGACTTTCTGATTAATTTAAAAATCAACCGTAAGAGATAGAGCCGTGGTTTATTAAGCAAAAGTGCTTCAAATGCGCTCCTATAACTCAATCTAACATATAAAAGGTACCTCGTCGGTGAAAATATTTTCAATTCGGACTTAGTCTCTGTACGGAGAGGCTACCGAGAAGCGCTACCGACGAAGACTTTCTGATTAATTTAAAAATCAACCGTAAGAGATAGAGCCGTGGTTTATTAAGCAAAAGTGCTTCAAATGCGCTCCTATAACTCAACCTAACATATAAAAGGTACCTCGTCGGTGAAAATAATTACAGTTCGGACTTAGATTTTTTCCTACCGATTGGCTACCGTGAAGAGTCGCCGACGACGACTTTAGAAATTATTTAAAAATCAACCGTAAGAGATGGAGCCGTGGTTTATTAAGCAAAAGTGCGTCAAATACGCTCCCATAACCGAACATAACATTTAAAAGATACGTCGTCGGTGAAAATATTTTCAATTCGGACTTAGTCTCTGTACGGAGAGGCTACCGAGAAGCGCTACCGACGAAGACTTTCTGATTAATTTAAAAATCAACCGTAAGAGATAGAGCCGTGGTTTACTAAGCAAAAGTGCTTCAAATGCGCTCCTATAACTCAATCTAACATATAAAAGGTACCTCGTCGGTGAAAATAATTACAGTTCGGACTTAGATTTTTTCCTACCGAGTGGCTACCGTGAAGAGTCGCCGACGACGACTTTAGAAATTATTTAAAAACCAACCGTAAGAGATGGAGCCGTGGTTTATTAAGCAAAAGTGCGTCAAATACGCTCCCATAACCGAACATAACATTTAAAAGATACGTCGTCGGTGAAAATATTTTCAATTCGGACTTAGTCTCTGTACGGAGAGGCTACCGAGAAGCGCTACCGACGAAGACTTTCTGATTAATTTAAAAATCAACCGTAAGAGATAGAGCCGTTGTTTACTAAGCAAAAGTGCTTCAAATGCGCTCCTATAACTCAATCTAACATATAAAAGGTACCTCGTCGGTGAAAATAATTACAGTTCGGACTTAGATTTTTTCCTACCGAGTGGCTACCGTGAAGAGTCGCCGACGACGACTTTAGAAATTATTTAAAAATCAACCGTAAGAGATGGAGCCGTGGTTTATTAAGCAAAAGTGCGTCAAATACGCTCCCATAACCGAACATAACATTTAAAAGATACGTCGTCGGTGAAAATATTTTCAATTCGGACTTAGTCTCTGTACGGAGAGGCTACCGAGAAGCGCTACCGACGAAGACTTTCTGATTAATTTAAAAATCAACCGAAAGAGATAGAGCCGTGGTTTATTAAGTAAAAGTGCGTCAAATACGCTCCCATAACCGAACATAACATTTAAAAGATACGTCGTGGATGAAAATATTTTCAATTCGGACTTAGTCTCTGTACGGAGAGGCTACCGAGAAGCGCTACCGACGAAGACTTTCTGATTAATTTAAAAATCAACCGTAAGAGATAGAGCCGTGGTTTATTAAGCAAAAGTGCTTCAAATGCGCTCCTATAACTCAACCTAACATATAAAAGGTACCTCGTCGGTGAAAATAATTACAGTTCGGACTTAGATTTTTTCCTACCGATTGGCTACAGTGAAGAGTCGCCGACGACGACTTTAGAAATTATTTAAAAATCAACCGTAAGAGATAGAGCCGAGGTTTATTAAGCAAAAGTGCGTCAAATACGCTCCCATAACCGAACATAACATTTAAAAGATACGTCGTCGGTGAAAATATTTTCAATTCGGACTTAGTCTCTGTACGGAGAGGCTACCGAGAAGCGCTACCGACGAAGACTTTCTGATTAATTTAAAAATCAACCGTAAGAGATAGAGCCGTGGTTTACTAAGCAAAAGTGCTTCAAATGCGCTCCTATAACTCAATCTAACATATAAAAGGTACCTCGTCGGTGAAAATAATTACAGTTCGGACTTAGATTTTTTCCTACCGAGTGGCTACCGTGAAGAGTCGCCGACGACGACTTTAGAAATTATTTAAAAATCAACCGTAAGAGATGGAGCCGTGGTTTATTAAGCAAAAGTGCGTCAAATACGCTCCCATAACCGAACATAACATTTAAAAGATACGTCGTCGGTGAAAATATTTTCAATTCGGACTTAGTCTCTGTACGGAGAGGCTACCGAGAAGCGCTACCGACGAAGACTTTCTGATTAATTTAAAAATCAACCGTAAGAGATAGAGCCGTGGTTTATTAAGCAAAAGTGCTTCAAATGCGCTCCTATAACTCAATCTAACATATAAAAGGTACCTCGTCGGTGTAAATAATTACAGTTCGGACTTAGATTTTTTCCTACCGAGTGGCTACCGTGAAGAGTCGCCGACGACGACTTTAGAAATTATTTAAAAATCAACCGTAAGAGATGGAGCCGTGGTTTATTAAGCAAAAGTGCGTCACATACGCTCCCATAACGGAACACAACATTTAAAAGATACGTCGTCGGTGAAAATATTTTCAATTCGGACTTAGTCTCTGTACGGAGAGGCTACCGAGAAGCGCTACCGACGAAGACATTCTGATTAATTTAAAAATCAACCGTAAGAGATAGAGCCGTGGTTTATTAAGCAAAAGTGCTTCAAATGCGCTCCTATAACTCAATCTAACATATAAAAGGTACCTCGTCGGTGTAAATAATTACAGTTCGGACTTAGATTTTTTCCTACCGAGTGGCTACCGTGAAGAGTCGCCAACGACGACTTTAGAAATTATTTAAAAATCAACCGTAAGAGATGGAGCCGTGGTTTATTAAGCAAAAGTGCGTCAAATACGCTCCCATAACCGAACATAACATTTAAAAGATACGTCGTCGGTGAAAATATTTTCAATTCGGACTTAGTCTCTGTACGGAGAGGCTACCGAGAAGCGCTACCGACGAAGACTTTCTGATTAATTTAAAAATCAACCGTAAGAGATAGAGCCGTGGTTTACTAAGCAAAAGTGCTTCAAATGCGCTCCTATAACTCAATCTAACATATAAAAGGTACCTCGTCGGTGAAAATAATTACAGTTCGGACTTAGATTTTTTCCTACCGAGTGGCTACCGTGAAGAGTCGCCGACGACGACTTTAGAAATTATTTAAAAATCAACCGTAAGAGATGGAGCCGTGGTTTATTAAGCAAAAGTGCGTCAAATACGCTCCCATAACCGAACATAACATTTAAAAGATACGTCGTCGGTGAGAATATTTTCAATTCGGACTTAGTCTCTGTACGGAGTGGCTACCGAGAAGCGCTACCGACGAAGACTTTCTGATTAATATAAAAATCTACCGTAAGAGATAGAGCCGTGATTTATTAAGCAAAAGTGCTTAAAATACGCTCCTATAACTCAATCTAACATATAAAAGGTACCTCGTCGGTGAAAATAATTACAGTTCGTGCTTAGATTTTTTCCTACCGAGTGGCTACCGTGAAGAGTCGCCGACGACGACTTTAGAAATTATTTAAAAATCAACCGTAAGAGATAGAGCCATGGTTTATTAAGCAAAAGTGCTTCAAATACGCTCCTATAACTCAATCTAACATATAAAAGGTACCTCGTCGGTGAAAATAATTACAGTTCGGACTTAGATTTTTTCCTAACGAGTGGCTACCGTGAAGAGTCGCCGACGACGACTTTAGAAATTATTTAAAAATCAACCGTAAGAGATGGAGCCGTGGTTTATTAAGCAAAAGTGCGTCAAATACGCTCCCATAACCGAACATAACATTTAAAAGATACGTCGTCGGTGAAAATATTTTCAATTCGGACTTAGTCTCTGTACTGAGAGGCTACCGAGAAGCGCTACCGACGAAGACTTTCTGATTAATTTAAAAATCAACCGTAAGAGATAGAGCCATGGTTTATTAAGCAAAAGTGCTTCAAATGCGCTCCTATAACTCAATCTAACATATAAAAGGTACATCGTCGGTGAAAATAATTACAGTTCGGACTTAGATTTTTTCCTACCGAGTGGCTACCGTGAAGAGTCGCCGACGACGACTTTAGAAATTATTTAAAATTCAACCGTAAGAGATGGAGCCGTGGTTTATTAAGCAAAAGTGCGTCACATACGCTCCCATAACGGAACACAACATTTAAAAGATACGTCGTCGGTGAAAATATTTTCAATTCGGACTTAGTCTCTGTACGGAGAGGCTACCGAGAAGCGCTACCGACGAAGACTTTCTGATTAATTTAAAAATCAACCGTAAGAGATAGAGCCGTGGTTTATTAAGCAAAAGTGCTTCAAATGCGCTCCTATAACTCAATCTAACATATAAAAGGTACCTCGTCGGTGTAAATAATTACAGTTCGGACTTAGATTTTTTCCTACCGAGTGGCTACCGTGAAGAGTCGCCAACGACGACTTTAGAAATTATTTAAAAATCAACCGTAAGAGATGGAGCCGTGGTTTATTAAGCAAAAGTGCGTCAAATACGCTCCCATAACCGAACATAACATTTAAAAGATACGTCGTCGGTGAAAATATTTTCAATTCGGACTTAGTCTCTGTACGGAGAGGCTACCGAGAAGCGCTACCGACGAAGACTTTCTGATTAATTTAAAAATCAACCGTAAGAGATAGAGCCGTGGTTTACTAAGCAAAAGTGCTTCAAATGCGCTCCTATAACTCAATCTAACATATAAAATGTACCTCGTCGGTGAAAATAATTACAGTTCGGACTTAGATTTTTTCCTACCGAGTGGCTACCGTGAAGAGTCGCCGACGACGACTTTAGAAATTATTTAAAAATCAACCGTAAGAGATGGAGCCGTGGTTTATTAAGCAAAAGTGCGTCAAATACGCTCCCATAACCGAACATAACATTTAAAAGATACGTCGTCGGTGAAAATATTTTCAATTCGGACTTAGTCTCTGTACTGAGAGGCTACCGAGAAGCGCTACCGACGAAGACTTTCTGATTAATTTAAAAATCAACCGTAAGAGATAGAGCCGTGGTTTATTAAGCAAAAGTGCTTCAAATGCGCTCCTATAACTCAATCTAACATATAAAAGGTACCTCGTCGGTGAAAATAATTACAGTTCGGACTTAGATTTTTTCCTACCGATTGGCTACCGTGAAGAGTCGCCGACGACGACTTTAGAAATTATTTAAAAATCAACCGTAAGAGATGGAGCCGTGGTTTATTAAGCAAAAGTGCGTCAAATACGCTCCCATAACCGAACATAACATTTAAAAGATACGTCGTCGGTGAAAATATTTTCAATTCGGACTTAGTCTCTGTACGGAGAGGCTACCGAGAAGCGCTACCGACGAAGACTTTCTGATTAATTTAAAAATCAACCGTAAGAGATAGAGCCGTGGTTTACTAAGCAAAAGTGCTTCAAATGCGCTCCTATAACTCAATCTAACATATAAAAGGTACCTCGTCGGTGAAAATAATTACAGTTCGGACTTAGATTTTTTCCTACCGAGTGGCTACCGTGAAGAGTCGCCGACGACGACTTTAGAAATTATTTAAAAATCAACCGTAAGAGATGGAGCCGTGGTTTATTAAGAAAAAGTGCGTCAAATACGCTCCCATAACCGAACATAACATTTAAAAGATACGTCGTCGGTGAGAATATTTTCAATTCGGACTTAGTCTCTGTACGGAGTGGCTACCGAGAAGCGCTACCGACGAGGACTTTATGATTAATTTAAAAATCAACCGTAAGAGATAGAGCCGTGGTTTATTAAGCAAAAGTGCTTCAAATGCGCTCCTATAACTCAATCTAACATATAAAAGGTACCTCGTCGGTGAAAATAATTACAGTTCGGACTTAGATTTTTTCCTACCGATTGGCTACCGTGAAGAGTCGCCGACGACGACTTTAGAAATTATTTAAAAATCAACCGTAAGAGATGGAGCCGTGGTTTATTAAGCAAAAGTGCGTCAAATACGCTCCCATAACCGAACATAACATTTAAAAGATACGTCGTCGGTGAAAATATTTTCAATTCGGACTTAGTCTCTGTACGGAGTGGCTACCGAGAAGCGCTACCGACGAAGACTTTCTGATTAATATAAAAATCTACCGTAAGAGATAGAGCCGTGATTTATTAAGCAAAAGTGCTTAAAATACGCTCCTATAACTCAATCTAACATATAAAAGGTACCTCGTCGGTGAAAATAATTACAGTTCGTGCTTAGATTTTTTCCTACCGAGTGGCTACCGTGAAGAGTCGCCGACGACGACTTTAGAAATTATTTAAAAATCAACCGTAAGAGATAGAGCCATGGTTTATTAAGCAAAAGTGCTTCAAATACGCTCCTATAACTCAATCTAACATATAAAAGGTACCTCGTCGGTGAAAATAATTACAGTTCGGACTTAGATTTTTTCCTAACGAGTGGCTACCGTGAAGAGTCGCCGACGACGACTTTAGAAATTATTTAAAAATCAACCGTAAGAGATGGAGCCGTGGTTTATTAAGCAAAAGTGCGTCAAATACGCTCCCATAACCGAACATAACATTTAAAAGATACGTCGTCGGTGAAAATATTTTCAATTCGGACTTAGTCTCTGTACGGAGAGGCTACCGAGAAGCGCTACCGACGAAGACTTTCTGATTAATTTAAAAATCAACCGTAAGAGATAGAGCCATGGTTTATTAAGCAAAAGTGCTTCAAATGCGCTCCTATAACTCAATCTAACATATAAAAGGTACATCGTCGGTGAAAATAATTACAGTTCGGACTTAGATTTTTTCCTACCGAGTGGCTACCGTGAAGAGTCGCCGACGACGACTTTAGAAATTATTTAAAATTCAACCGTAAGAGATGGAGCCGTGGTTTATTAAGCAAAAGTGCGTCACATACGCTCCCATAACGGAACACAACATTTAAAAGATACGTCGTCGGTGAAAATATTTTCAATTCGGACTTAGTCTCTGTACGGAGAGGCTACCGAGAAGCGCTACCGACGAAGACTTTCTGATTAATTTAAAAATCAACCGTAAGAGATAGAGCCGTGGTTTATTAAGCAAAAGTGCTTCAAATGCGCTCCTATAACTCAATCTAACATATAAAAGGTACCTCGTCGGTGTAAATAATTACAGTTCGGACTTAGATTTTTTCCTACCGAGTGGCTACCGTGAAGAGTCGCCAACGACGACTTTAGAAATTATTTAAAAATCAACCGTAAGAGATGGAGCCGTGGTTTATTAAGCAAAAGTGCGTCAAATACGCTCCCATAACCGAACATAACATTTAAAAGATACGTCGTCGGTGAAAATATTTTCAATTCGGACTTAGTCTCTGTACGGAGAGGCTACCGAGAAGCGCTACCGACGAAGACTTTCTGATTAATTTAAAAATCAACCGTAAGAGATAGAGCCGTGGTTTACTAAGCAAAAGTGCTTCAAATGCGCTCCTATAACTCAATCTAACATATAAAATGTACCTCGTCGGTGAAAATAATTACAGTTCGGACTTAGATTTTTTCCTACCGAGTGGCTACCGTGAAGAGTCGCCGACGACGACTTTAGAAATTATTTAAAAATCAACCGTAAGAGATGGAGCCGTGGTTTATTAAGCAAAAGTGCGTCAAATACGCTCCCATAACCGAACATAACATTTAAAAGATACGTCGTCGGTGAAAATATTTTCAATTCGGACTTAGTCTCTGTACTGAGAGGCTACCGAGAAGCGCTACCGACGAAGACTTTCTGATTAATTTAAAAATCAACCGTAAGAGATAGAGCCATGGTTTATTAAGCAAAAGTGCTTCAAATGCGCTCCTATAACTCAATCTAACATATAAAAGGTACCTCGTCGGTGAAAATAATTACAGTTCGGACTTAGATTTTTTCCTACCGAGTGGCTACCGTGAAGAGTCGCCGACGACGACTTTAGAAATTATTTAAAAATCAACCGTAAGAGATGGAGCCGTGGTTTATTAAGCAAAAGTGCGTCACATACGCTCCCATAACCGAACATAACATTTAAAAGATACGTCGTCGGTGAAAATATTTTCAATTCGGACTCAGTCTCTGTACGGAGAGGCTACCGAGAAGCGCTACCGACGAAGACTTTCTGATTAATTTAAAAATCAACCGTAAGAGATAGAGCCGTGGTTTATTAAGCAAAAGTGCTTCAAATGCGCTCCTATAACTCAATCTAACATATAAAAGGTACCTCGTCGGTGTAAATAATTACAGTTCGGACTTAGATTTTTTCCTACCGAGTGGCTACCGTGAAGAGTCGCCGACGACGATTTTAGAAATTATTTAAAAATCAACCGTAAGAGATGGAGCCGTGGTTTATTAAGCAAAAGTGCGTCACATACGCTCCCATAACCGAACATAACATTTAAAAGATACGTCGTCGGTGAAAATATTTTCAATTCGGACTTAGTCTCTGTACGGAGAGGCTACCGAGAAGCGCTACCGACGAAGACTTTCTGATTAATTTAAAAATCAACCGTAAGAGATAGAGCCGTGGTTTACTAAGCAAAAGTGCTTCAAATGCGCTCCCATAACCGAACATAACATTTAAAAGATACGTCGTGGATGAAAATATTTTCAATTCGGACTTAGTCTCTGTACGGAGAGGCTACCGAGAAGCGCTACCGACGAAGACTTTCTGATTAATTTAAAAATCAACCGTAAGAGATAGAGCCGTGGTTTATTAAGCAAAAGTGCTTCAAATGCGCTCCTATAACTCAACCTAATATATAAAAGGTACCTCGTCGGTGAAAATAATTACAGTTCGGACTTAGATTTTTTCCTACCGATTGGCTACCGTGAAGAGTCGCCGACGACGACTTTAGAAATTATTTAAAAATCAACCGTAAGAGATAGAGCCGAGGTTTATTAAGCAAAAGTGCGTCAAATACGCTCCCATAACCGAACATAACATTTAAAAGATACGTCGTCGGTGAAAATATTTTCAATTCGGACTTAGTCTCTGTACGGAGAGGCTACCGAGAAGCGCTACCGACGAAGACTTTCTGATTAATTTAAAAATCAACCGTAAGAGATAGAGCCGTGGTTTACTAAGCAAAAGTGCTTCAAATGCGCTCCTATAACTCAATCTAACATATAAAAGGTACCTCGTCGGTGAAAATAATTACAGTTCGGACTTAGATTTTTTCCTACCGAGTGGCTACCGTGAAGAGTCGCCGACGACGACTTTAGAAATTATTTAAAAATCAACCGTAAGAGATAGAGCCGAGGTTTATTAAGCAAAAGTGCGTCAAATACGCTCCCATAACGGAACATAACATTTAAAAGATACGTCGTGGATGAAAATATTTTCAATTCGGACTTAGTCTCTGTACGGAGAGGCTACCGAGAAGCGCTACCGACGAAGACTTTCTGATTAATTTAAAAATCAACCGTAAGAGATAGAGCCGTCGTTTACTAAGCAAAAGTGCTTCAAATGCGCTCCTATAACTCAATCTAACATATAAAAGGTACCTCGTCGATGAAAATAATTACAGTTCGGACTTAGATTTTTTCCTACCGAGTGGCTACCGTGAAGAGTCGCCGACGACGACTTTAGAAATTATTTAAAAATCAACCGTAAGAGATGGAGCCGTGGTTTATTAAGCAAAAGTGCGTCAAATACGCTCCCATAACCGAACATAACATTTAAAAGATACGTCGTGGATGAAAATATTTTCAATTCGGACTTAGTCTCTGTACGGAGAGGCTACCGAGAAGCGCTACCGACGAAGACTTTCTGATTAATTTAAAAATCAACCGTAAGAGATAGAGCCATGGTTTATTAAGCAAAAGTGCTTCAAATGCGCTCCTATAACTCAATCTAACATATAAAAGGTACATCGTCGGTGAAAATAATTACAGTTCGGACTTAGATTTTTTCCTACCGAGTGGCTACCGTGAAGAGTCGCCGACGACGACTTTAGAAATTATTTAAAAATCAACCGTAAGAGATGGAGCCGTGGTTTATTAAGCAAAAGTGCGTCACATACGCTCCCATAACGGAACACAACATTTAAAAGATACGTCGTCGGTGAAAATATTTTCAATTCGGACTTAGTCTCTGTACGGAGAGGCTACCGAGAAGCGCTACCGACGAAGACTTTCTGATTAATTTAAAAATCAACCGTAAGAGATAGAGCCGTGGTTTATTAAGCAAAAGTGCTTCAAATGCGCTCCTATAACTCAATCTAACATATAAAAGGTACCTCGTCGGTGTAAATAATTACAGTTCGGACTTAGATTTTTTCCTACCGAGTGGCTACCGTGAAGAGTCGCCAACGACGACTTTAGAAATTATTTAAAAATCAACCGTAAGAGATGGAGCCGTGGTTTATTAAGCAAAAGTGCGTCAAATACGCTCCCATAACCGAACATAACATTTAAAAGATACGTCGTCGGTGAAAATATTTTCAATTCGGACTTAGTCTCTGTACGGAGAGGCTACCGAGAAGCGCTACCGACGAAGACTTTCTGATTAATTTAAAAATCAACCGTAAGAGATAGAGCCGTGGTTTACTAAGCAAAAGTGCTTCAAATGCGCTCCTATAACTCAATCTAACATATAAAATGTACCTCGTCGGTGAAAATAATTACAGTTCGGACTTAGATTTTTTCCTACCGAGTGGCTACCGTGAAGAGTCGCCGACGACGACTTTAGAAATTATTTAAAAATCAACCGTAAGAGATGGAGCCGTGGTTTATTAAGCAAAAGTGCGTCAAATACGCTCCCATAACCGAACATAACATTTAAAAGATACGTCGTCGGTGAAAATATTTTCAATTCGGACTTAGTCTCTGTACTGAGAGGCTACCGAGAAGCGCTACCGACGAAGACTTTCTGATTAATTTAAAAATCAACCGTAAGAGATAGAGCCATGGTTTATTAAGCAAAAGTGCTTCAAATGCGCTCCTATATCTCAATCTAACATATAAAAGGTACCTCGTCGGTGAAAATAATTACAGTTCGGACTTAGATTTTTTCCTACCGAGTGGCTACCGTGAAGAGTCGCCGACGACGACTTTAGAAATTATTTAAAAATCAACCGTAAGAGATGGAGCCGTGGTTTATTAAGCAAAAGTGCGTCACATACGCTCCCATAACCGAACATAACATTTAAAAGATACGTCGTCGGTGAAAATATTTTCAATTCGGACTTAGTCTCTGTACGGAGAGGCTACCGAGAAGCGCTACCGACGAAGACTTTCTGATTAATTTAAAAATCAACCGTAAGAGATAGAGCCGTGGTTTACTAAGCAAAAGTGCTTCAAATGCGCTCCCATAACCGAACATAACATTTAAAAGATACGTCGTGGATGAAAATATTTTCAATTCGGACTTAGTCTCTGTACGGAGAGGCTACCGAGAAGCGCTACCGACGAAGACTTTCTGATTAATTTAAAAATCAACCGTAAGAGATAGAGCCGTGGTTTATTAAGCAAAAGTGCTTCAAATGCGCTCCTATAACTCAACCTAATATATAAAAGGTACCTCGTCGGTGAAAATAATTACAGTTCGGACTTAGATTTTTTCCTACCGATTGGCTACCGTGAAGAGTCGCCGACGACGACTTTAGAAATTATTTAAAAATCAACCGTAAGAGATAGAGCCGAGGTTTATTAAGCAAAAGTGCGTCAAATACGCTCCCATAACCGAACATAACATTTAAAAGATACGTCGTCGGTGAAAATATTTTCAATTCGGACTTAGTCTCTGTACGGAGAGGCTACCGAGAAGCGCTACCGACGAAGACTTTCTGATTAATTTAAAAATCAACCGTAAGAGATAGAGCCGTGGTTTACTAAGCAAAAGTGCTTCAAATGCGCTCCTATAACTCAATCTAACATATAAAAGGTACCTCGTCGGTGAAAATAATTACAGTTCGGACTTAGATTTTTTCCTACCGAGTGGCTACCGTGAAGAGTCGCCGACGACGACTTTAGAAATTATTTAAAAATCAACCGTAAGAGATAGAGCCGAGGTTTATTAAGCAAAAGTGCGTCAAATACGCTCCCATAACGGAACATAACATTTAAAAGATACGTCGTGGATGAAAATATTTTCAATTCGGACTTAGTCTCTGTACGGAGAGGCTACCGAGAAGCGCTACCGACGAAGACTTTCTGATTAATTTAAAAATCAACCGTAAGAGATAGAGCCGTCGTTTACTAAGCAAAAGTGCTTCAAATGCGCTCCTATAACTCAATCTAACATATAAAAGGTACCTCGTCGATGAAAATAATTACAGTTCGGACTTAGATTTTTTCCTACCGAGTGGCTACCGTGAAGAGTCGCCGACGACGACTTTAGAAATTATTTAAAAATCAACCGTAAGAGATGGAGCCGTGGTTTATTAAGCAAAAGTGCGTCAAATACGCTCCCATAACCGAACATAACATTTAAAAGATACGTCGTGGATGAAAATATTTTCAATTCGGACTTAGTCTCTGTACGGAGAGGCTACCGAGAAGCGCTACCGACGAAGACTTTCTGATTAATTTAAAAATCAACCGTAAGAGATAGAGCCATGGTTTATTAAGCAAAAGTGCTTCAAATGCGCTCCTATAACTCAATCTAACATATAAAAGGTACATCGTCGGTGAAAATAATTACAGTTCGGACTTAGATTTTTTCCTACCGAGTGGCTACCGTGAAGAGTCGCCGACGACGACTTTAGAAATTATTTAAAAATCAACCGTAAGAGATGGAGCCGTGGTTTATTAAGCAAAAGTGCGTCACATACGCTCCCATAACGGAACACAACATTTAAAAGATACGTCGTCGGTGAAAATATTTTCAATTCGGACTTAGTCTCTGTACGGAGAGGCTACCGAGAAGCGCTACCGACGAAGACTTTCTGATTAATTTAAAAATCAACCGTAAGAGATAGAGCCGTGGTTTATTAAGCAAAAGTGCTTCAAATGCGCTCCTATAACTCAATCTAACATATAAAAGGTACCTCGTCGGTGTAAATAATTACAGTTCGGACTTAGATTTTTTCCTACCGAGTGGCTACCGTGAAGAGTCGCCAACGACGACTTTAGAAATTATTTAAAAATCAACCGTAAGAGATGGAGCCGTGGTTTATTAAGCAAAAGTGCGTCAAATACGCTCCCATAACCGAACATAACATTTAAAAGATACGTCGTGGATGAAAATATTTTCAATTCGGACTTAGTCTCTGTACGGAGAGGCTACCGAGAAGCGCTACCGACGAAGACTTTCTGATTAATTTAAAAATCAACCGTAAGAGATAGAGCCGTGGTTTATTAAGCAAAAGTGCTTCAAATGCGCTCCTATAACTCAACCTAATATATAAAAGGTACCTCGTCGGTGAAAATAATTACAGTTCGGACTTAGATTTTTTCCTACCGATTGGCTACCGTGAAGAGTCGCCGACGACGACTTTAGAAATTATTTAAAAATCAACCGTAAGAGATAGAGCCGAGGTTTATTAAGCAAAAGTGCGTCAAATACGCTCCCATAACCGAACATAACATTTAAAAGATACGTCGTCGGTGAAAATATTTTCAATTCGGACTTAGTCTCTGTACGGAGAGGCTACCGAGAAGCGCTACCGACGAAGACTTTCTGATTAATTTAAAAATCAACCGTAAGAGATAGAGCCGTGGTTTACTAAGCAAAAGTGCTTCAAATGCGCTCCTATAACTCAATCTAACATATAAAAGGTACCTCGTCGGTGAAAATAATTACAGTTCGGACTTAGATTTTTTCCTACCGAGTGGCTACCGTGAAGAGTCGCCGACGACGACTTTAGAAATTATTTAAAAATCAACCGTAAGAGATAGAGCCGAGGTTTATTAAGCAAAAGTGCGTCAAATACGCTCCCATAACGGAACATAACATTTAAAAGATACGTCGTGGATGAAAATATTTTCAATTCGGACTTAGTCTCTGTACGGAGAGGCTACCGAGAAGCGCTACCGACGAAGACTTTCTGATTAATTTAAAAATCAACCGTAAGAGATAGAGCCGTGGTTTACTAAGCAAAAGTGCTTCAAATGCGCTCCTATAACTCAATCTAACATATAAAATGTACCTCGTCGGTGAAAATAATTACAGTTCGGACTTAGATTTTTTCCTACCGAGTGGCTACCGTGAAGAGTCGCCGACGACGACTTTAGAAATTATTTAAAAATCAACCGTAAGAGATGGAGCCGTGGTTTATTAAGCAAAAGTGCGTCAAATACGCTCCCATAACCGAACATAACATTTAAAAGATACGTCGTCGGTGAAAATATTTTCAATTCGGACTTAGTCTCTGTACTGAGAGGCTACCGAGAAGCGCTACCGACGAAGACTTTCTGATTAATTTAAAAATCAACCGTAAGAGATAGAGCCATGGTTTATTAAGCAAAAGTGCTTCAAATGCGCTCCTATATCTCAATCTAACATATAAAAGGTACCTCGTCGGTGAAAATAATTACAGTTCGGACTTAGATTTTTTCCTACCGAGTGGCTACCGTGAAGAGTCGCCGACGACGACTTTAGAAATTATTTAAAAATCAACCGTAAGAGATGGAGCCGTGGTTTATTAAGCAAAAGTGCGTCAAATACGCTCCCATAACCGAACATAACATTTAAAAGATACGTCGTCGGTGAAAATATTTTCAATTCGGACTTAGTCTCTGTACGGAGAGGCTACCGAGAAGCGCTACCGACGAAGACTTTCTGATTAATTTAAAAATCAACCGTAAGAGATAGAGCCGTGGTTTACTAAGCAAAAGTGCTTCAAATGCGCTCCCATAACCGAACATAACATTTAAAAGATACGTCGTGGATGAAAATATTTTCAATTCGGACTTAGTCTCTGTACGGAGAGGCTACCGAGAAGCGCTACCGACGAAGACTTTCTGATTAATTTAAAAATCAACCGTAAGAGATAGAGCCGTGGTTTATTAAGCAAAAGTGCTTCAAATGCGCTCCTATAACTCAACCTAATATATAAAAGATACCTCGTCGGTGAAAATAATTACAGTTCGGACTTAGATTTTTTCCTACCGATTGGCTACCGTGAAGAGTCGCCGACGACGACTTTAGAAATTATTTAAAAATCAACCGTAAGAGATAGAGCCGAGGTTTATTAAGCAAAAGTGCGTCAAATACGCTCCCATAACCGAACATAACATTTAAAAGATACGTCGTCGGTGAAAATATTTTCAATTCGGACTTAGTCTCTGTACGGAGAGGCTACCGAGAAGCGCTACCGACGAAGACTTTCTGATTAATTTAAAAATCAACCGTAAGAGATAGAGCCGTGGTTTACTAAGCAAAAGTGCTTCAAATGCGCTCCTATAACTCAATCTAACATATAAAAGGTACCTCGTCGGTGAAAATAATTACAGTTCGGACTTAGATTTTTTCCTACCGAGTGGCTACCGTGAAGAGTCGCCGACGACGACTTTAGAAATTATTTAAAAATCAACCGTAAGAGATAGAGCCGAGGTTTATTAAGCAAAAGTGCGTCAAATACGCTCCCATAACGGAACATAACATTTAAAAGATACGTCGTGGATGAAAATATTTTCAATTCGGACTTAGTCTCTGTACGGAGAGGCTACCGAGAAGCGCTACCGACGAAGACTTTCTGATTAATTTAAAAATCAACCGTAAGAGATAGAGCCGTCGTTTACTAAGCAAAAGTGCTTCAAATGCGCTCCTATAACTCAATCTAACATATAAAAGGTACCTCGTCGATGAAAATAATTACAGTTCGGACTTAGATTTTTTCCTACCGAGTGGCTACCGTGAAGAGTCGCCGACGACGACTTTAGAAATTATTTAAAAATCAACCGTAAGAGATGGAGCCGTGGTTTATTAAGCAAAAGTGCGTCAAATACGCTCCCATAACCGAACATAACATTTAAAAGATACGTCGTGGATGAAAATATTTTCAATTCGGACTTAGTCTCTGTACGGAGAGGCTACCGAGAAGCGCTACCGACGAAGACTTTCTGATTAATTTAAAAATCAACCGTAAGAGATAGAGCCATGGTTTATTAAGCAAAAGTGCTTCAAATGCGCTCCTATAACTCAATCTAACATATAAAAGGTACATCGTCGGTGAAAATAATTACAGTTCGGACTTAGATTTTTTCCTACCGAGTGGCTACCGTGAAGAGTCGCCGACGACGACTTTAGAAATTATTTAAAAATCAACCGTAAGAGATGGAGCCGTGGTTTATTAAGCAAAAGTGCGTCACATACGCTCCCATAACGGAACACAACATTTAAAAGATACGTCGTCGGTGAAAATATTTTCAATTCGGACTTAGTCTCTGTACGGAGAGGCTACCGAGAAGCGCTACCGACGAAGACTTTCTGATTAATTTAAAAATCAACCGTAAGAGATAGAGCCGTGGTTTATTAAGCAAAAGTGCTTCAAATGCGCTCCTATAACTCAATCTAACATATAAAAGGTACCTCGTCGGTGTAAATAATTACAGTTCGGACTTAGATTTTTTCCTACCGAGTGGCTACCGTGAAGAGTCGCCAACGACGACTTTAGAAATTATTTAAAAATCAACCGTAAGAGATGGAGCCGTGGTTTATTAAGCAAAAGTGCGTCAAATACGCTCCCATAACCGAACATAACATTTAAAAGATACGTCGTGGATGAAAATATTTTCAATTCGGACTTAGTCTCTGTACGGAGAGGCTACCGAGAAGCGCTACCGACGAAGACTTTCTGATTAATTTAAAAATCAACCGTAAGAGATAGAGCCGTGGTTTATTAAGCAAAAGTGCTTCAAATGCGCTCCTATAACTCAACCTAATATATAAAAGGTACCTCGTCGGTGAAAATAATTACAGTTCGGACTTAGATTTTTTCCTACCGATTGGCTACCGTGAAGAGTCGCCGACGACGACTTTAGAAATTATTTAAAAATCAACCGTAAGAGATAGAGCCGAGGTTTATTAAGCAAAAGTGCGTCAAATACGCTCCCATAACCGAACATAACATTTAAAAGATACGTCGTCGGTGAAAATATTTTCAATTCGGACTTAGTCTCTGTACGGAGAGGCTACCGAGAAGCGCTACCGACGAAGACTTTCTGATTAATTTAAAAATCAACCGTAAGAGATAGAGCCGTGGTTTACTAAGCAAAAGTGCTTCAAATGCGCTCCTATAACTCAATCTAACATATAAAAGGTACCTCGTCGGTGAAAATAATTACAGTTCGGACTTAGATTTTTTCCTACCGAGTGGCTACCGTGAAGAGTCGCCGACGACGACTTTAGAAATTATTTAAAAATCAACCGTAAGAGATAGAGCCGAGGTTTATTAAGCAAAAGTGCGTCAAATACGCTCCCATAACGGAACATAACATTTAAAAGATACGTCGTGGATGAAAATATTTTCAATTCGGACTTAGTCTCTGTACGGAGAGGCTACCGAGAAGCGCTACCGACGAAGACTTTCTGATTAATTTAAAAATCAACCGTAAGAGATAGAGCCGTCGTTTACTAAGCAAAAGTGCTTCAAATGCGCTCCTATAACTCAATCTAACATATAAAAGGTACCTCGTCGATGAAAATAATTACAGTTCGGACTTAGATTTTTTCCTACCGAGTGGCTACCGTGAAGAGTCGCCGACGACGACTTTAGAAATTATTTAAAAATCAACCGTAAGAGATGGAGCCGTGGTTTATTAAGCAAAAGTGCGTCAAATACGCTCCCATAACCGAACATAACATTTAAAAGATACGTCGTGGATGAAAATATTTTCAATTCGGACTTAGTCTCTGTACGGAGAGGCTACCGAGAAGCGCTACCGACGAAGACTTTCTGATTAATTTAAAAATCAACCGTAAGAGATAGAGCCATGGTTTATTAAGCAAAAGTGCTTCAAATGCGCTCCTATAACTCAATCTAACATATAAAAGGTACATCGTCGGTGAAAATAATTACAGTTCGGACTTAGATTTTTTCCTACCGAGTGGCTACCGTGAAGAGTCGCCGACGACGACTTTAGAAATTATTTAAAAATCAACCGTAAGAGATGGAGCCGTGGTTTATTAAGCAAAAGTGCGTCAAATACGCTCCCATAACGGAACACAACATTTAAAAGATACGTCGTCGGTGAAAATATTTTCAATTCGGACTTAGTCTCTGTACGGAGAGGCTACCGAGAAGCGCTACCGACGAAGACTTTCTGATTAATTTAAAAATCAACCGTAAGAGATAGAGCCGTGGTTTATTAAGCAAAAGTGCTTCAAATGCGCTCCTATAACTCAATCTAACATATAAAAGGTACCTCGTCGGTGTAAATAATTACAGTTCGGACTTAGATTTTTTCCTACCGAGTGGCTACCGTGAAGAGTCGCCAACGACGACTTTAGAAATTATTTAAAAATCAACCGTAAGAGATGGAGCCGTGGTTTATTAAGCAAAAGTGCGTCAAATACGCTCCCATAACCGAACATAACATTTAAAAGATACGTCGTCGGTGAAAATATTTTCAATTCGGACTTAGTCTCTGTACGGAGAGGCTACCGAGAAGCGCTACCGACGAAGACTTTCTGATTAATTTAAAAATCAACCGTAAGAGATAGAGCCGTGGTTTACTAAGCAAAAGTGCTTCAAATGCGCTCCTATAACTCAATCTAACATATAAAATGTACCTCGTCGGTGAAAATAATTACAGTTCGGACTTAGATTTTTTCCTACCGAGTGGCTACCGTGAAGAGTCGCCGACGACGACTTTAGAAATTATTTAAAAATCAACCGTAAGAGATGGAGCCGTGGTTTATTAAGCAAAAGTGCGTCAAATACGCTCCCATAACCGAACATAACATTTAAAAGATACGTCGTCGGTGAAAATATTTTCAATTCGGACTTAGTCTCTGTACTGAGAGGCTACCGAGAAGCGCTACCGACGAAGACTTTCTGATTAATTTAAAAATCAACCGTAAGAGATAGAGCCATGGTTTATTAAGCAAAAGTGCTTCAAATGCGCTCCTATATCTCAATCTAACATATAAAAGGTACCTCGTCGGTGAAAATAATTACAGTTCGGACTTAGATTTTTTCCTACCGAGTGGCTACCGTGAAGAGTCGCCGACGACGACTTTAGAAATTATTTAAAAATCAACCGTAAGAGATGGAGCCGTGGTTTATTAAGCAAAACTGCGTCACATACGCTCCCATAACCGAACATAACATTTACATGATACGTCGTCGGTGAAAATATTTTCAATTCGGACTTAGTCTCTGTACGGAGAGGCTACCGAGAAGCGCTACCGACGAAGACTTTCTGATTAATTTAAAAATCAACCGTAAGAGATAGAGCCGTGGTTTATTAAGCAAAAGTGCTTCAAATGCGCTCCTATAACTCAATCTAACATATAAAAGGTACCTCGTCGGTGTAAATAATTACAGTTCGGACTTAGATTTTTTCCTACCGAGTGGCTACCGTGAAGAGTCGCCGACGACGACTTTAGAAATTATTTAAAAATCAACCGTAAGAGATGGAGCCGTGGTTTATTAAGCAAAAGTGCGTCAAATACGCTCCCATAACCGAACATAACATTTAAAAGATACGTCGTCGGTGAAAATATTTTCAATTCGGACTTAGTCTCTGTACGGAGAGGCTACCGAGAAGCGCTACCGACGAAGACTTTCTGATTAATTTAAAAATCAACCGTAAGAGATAGAGCCATGGTTTATTAAGCAAAAGTGCTTCAAATGCGCTCCTATAACTCAATCTAACATATAAAAGGTACCTCGTCGGTGAAAATAATTACAGTTCGGACTTAGATTTTTTCCTACCGAGTGGCTACCGTGAAGAGTCGCCGACGACGACTTTAGAAATTATTTAAAAATCAACCGTAAGAGATGGAGCCGTGGTTTATTAAGCAAAAGTGCGTCACATACGCTCCCATAACCGAACATAACATTTAAAAGATACGTCGTCGGTGAAAATATTTTCAATTCGGACTTAGTCTCTGTACGGAGAGGCTACCGAGAAGCGCTACCGACGAAGACTTTCTGATTAATTTAAAAATCAACCGTAAGAGATAGAGCCATGGTTTATTAAGCAAAAGTGCTTCAAATGCGCTCCTATAACTCAATCTAACATATAAAAGGTACCTCGTCGGTGTAAATAATTACAGTTCGGACTTAGATTTTTTCCTACCGAGTGGCTACCGTGAAGAGTCGCCGACGACGACTTTAGAAATTATTTAAAAATCAACCGTAAGAGATGGAGCCGTGGTTTATTAAGCAAAAGTGCGTCAAATACGCTCCCATAACCGAACATAACATTTAAAAGATACGTCGTCGGTGAAAATATTTTCAATTCGGACTTAGTCTCTGTACGGAGAGGCTACCGAGAAGCGCTACCGACGAGGACTTTCTGATTAATTTAAAAATCAACCGTAAGAGATAGAGCCGTGGTTTATTAAGCAAAAGTGCTTCAAATGCGCTCCTATAACTCAATCTAACATATAAAAGGTACCTCGTCGGTGTAAATAATTACAGTTCGGACTTAGATTTTTTCCTACCGAGTGGCTACCGTGAAGAGTCGCCAACGACGACTTTAGAAATTATTTAAAAATCAACCGTAAGAGATGGAGCCGTGGTTTATTAAGCAAAAGTGCGTCAAATACGCTCCCATAACCGAACATAACATTTAAAAGATACGTCGTCGGTGAAAATATTTTCAATTCGGACTTAGTCTCTGTACGGAGAGGCTACCGAGAAGCGCTACCGACGAAGACTTTCTGATTAATTTAAAAATCAACCGTAAGAGATAGAGCCGTGGTTTACTAAGCAAAAGTGCTTCAAATGCGCTCCTATAACTCAATCTAACATATAAAATGTACCTCGTCGGTGAAAATAATTACAGTTCGGACTTAGATTTTTTCCTACCGAGTGGCTACCGTGAAGAGTCGCCGACGACGACTTTAGAAATTATTTAAAAATCAACCGTAAGAGATGGAGCCGTGGTTTATTAAGCAAAAGTGCGTCAAATACGCTCCCATAACCGAACATAACATTTAAAAGATACGTCGTCGGTGAAAATATTTTCAATTCGGACTTAGTCTCTGTACTGAGAGGCTACCGAGAAGCGCTACCGACGAAGACTTTCTGATTAATTTAAAAATCAACCGTAAGGGATAGAGCCATGGTTTATTAAGCAAAAGTGCTTCAAATGCGCTCCTATAACTCAATCTAACATATAAAAGGTACCTCGTCGGTGAAAATAATTACAGTTCGGACTTAGATTTTTTCCTACCGAGTGGCTACCGTGAAGAGTCGCCGACGACGACTTTAGAAATTATTTAAAAATCAACCGTAAGAGATGGAGCCGTGGTTTATTAAGCAAAAGTGCGTCACATACGCTCCCATAACCGAACATAACATTTAAAAGATACGTCGTCGGTGAAAATATTTTCAATTCGGACTTAGTCTCTGTACGGAGAGGCTACCGAGAAGCGCTACCGACGAAGACTTTCTGATTAATTTAAAAATCAACCGTAAGAGATAGAGCCGTGGTTTATTAAGCAAAAGTGCTTCAAATGCGCTCCTATAACTCAATCTAACATATAAAAGGTACCTCGTCGGTGTAAATAATTACAGTTCGGACTTAGATTTTTTCCTACCGAGTGGCTACCGTGAAGAGTCGCCGACGACGACTTTAGAAATTATTTAAAAATCAACCGTAAGAGATGGAGCCGTGGTTTATTAAGCAAAAGTGCGTCAAATACGCTCCCATAACCGAACATAACATTTAAAAGATACGTCGTCGGTGAAAATATTTTCAATTCGGACTTAGTCTCTGTACGGAGAGGCTACCGAGAAGCGCTACCGACGAAGACTTTCTGATTAATTTAAAAATCAACCGAAAGAGATAGAGCCGTGGTTTATTAAGCAAAAGTGATTCAAATACGCTCCTATAACTCAATCTAACATATAAAAGGTACCTCGTCGGTGAAAATAATTACAGTTCGGACTTAGATTTTTTCCTACCGAGTGGCTACCGTGAAGAGTCGCCGACGACGACTTTAGAAATTATTTAAAAATCAACCGTAAGAGATGGAGCCGTGGTTTATTAAGCAAAAGTGCGTCACATACGCTCCCATAACGGAACACAACATTTAAAAGATACGTCGTCGGTGAAAATATTTTCAATTCGGACTTAGTCTCTGTACGGAGAGGCTACCGAGAAGCGCTACCGACGAAGACTTTCTGATTAATTTAAAAATCAACCGTAAGAGATAGAGCCGTGGTTTATTAAGCAAAAGTGCTTCAAATGCGCTCCTATAACTCAATCTAACATATAAAAGGTACCTCTTCGGTGTAAATAATTACAGTTCGGACTTAGATTTTTTCCTACCGAGTGGCTACCGTGAAGAGTCGCCGACGACGACTTTAGAAATTATTTAAAAATCAACCGTAAGAGATGGAGCCGTGGTTTATTAAGCAAAAGTGCGTCAAATACGCTCCCATAACCGAACATAACATTTAAAAGATACGTCGTCGGTGAAAATATTTTCAATTCGGACTTAGTCTCTGTACGGAGAGGCTACCGAGAAGCGCTACCGACGAAGACTTTCTGATTAATTTAAAAATCAACCGTAAGAGATAGAGCCGTGGTTTATTAAGCAAAAGTGCTTCAAATGCGCTCCTATAACTCAATCTAACATATAAAAGGTACCTCGTCGGTGTAAATAATTACAGTTCGGACTTAGATTTTTTCCTACCGAGTGGCTACCGTGAAGAGTCGCCGACGACGACTTTAGAAATTATTTAAAAATCAACCGTAAGAGATGGAGCCGTGGTTTATTAAGCAAAAGTGCGTCAAATACGCTCCCATAACCGAACATAACATTTAAAAGATACGTCGTCGGTGAAAATATTTTCAATTCGGACTTAGTCTCTGTACTGAGAGGCTACCGAGAAGCGCTACCGACGAAGACTTTCTGATTAATTTAAAAATCAACCGTAAGAGATAGAGCCATGGTTTATTAAGCAAAAGTGCTTCAAATGCGCTCCTATAACTCAATCTAACATATAAAAGGTACATCGTCGGTGAAAATAATTACAGTTCGGACTTAGATTTTTTCCTACCGAGTGGCTACCGTGAAGAGTCGCCGACGACGACTTTAGAAATTATTTAAAAATCAACGGTAAGAGATGGAGCCGTGGTTTATTAAGCAAAAGTGCGTCACATACGCTCCCATAACCGAACATAACATTTAAAAGATACGTCATCGGTGAAAATATTTTCAATTCGGACTTAGTCTCTGTACGGAGAGGCTACCGAGAAGCGCTACCGACGAAGACTTTCTGATTAATTTAAAAATCAACCGTAAGAGATAGAGCCGTGATTTATTAAGCAAAAGTGCTTCAAATGCGCTCCTATAACTCAATCTAACATATAAAAGGTACCTCGTCGGTGAAAATATTTTCAATTCGGACTTAGTCTCTGTACGGAGAGGCTACCTAGAAGCGCTACCGACGAAGACTTTCTGATTAATTTAAAAATCAACCGTAAGAGATAGAGCCGTGGTTTATTAAGCAAAAGTGCTTCAAATACGCTCCTATAACTCAATCTAACATATAAAAGTTACCTCGTCGGTGAAAATAATTACAGTTCGGACTTAGATTTTTTCCTACCGAGTGGCTACCGTGAAGAGTCGCCAACGACGACTTTAGAAATTATTTAAAAATCAACCGTAAGAGATGGAGCCGTGGTTTATTAAGCAAAAGTGCGTCAAATACGCTCCCATAACCGAACATAACATTTAAAAGATACGTCGTCGGTGAAAATATTTTCAATTCGGACTTAGTCTCTGTACGGAGAGGCTACCGAGAAGCGCTACCGACGAAGACTTTCTGATTAATTTAAAAATCAACCGTAAGAGATAGAGCCGTGGTTTATTAAGCAAAAGTGCTTCAAATGCGCTCCTATAACTCAATCTAACATATAAAAGGTACCTCGTCGGTGTAAATAATTACAGTTCGGACTTAGATTTTTTCCTACCGAGTGGCTACCGTGAAGAGTCGCCGACGACGACTTTAGAAATTATTTAAAAATCAACCGTAAGAGATGGAGCCGTGGTTTATTAAGCAAAAGTGCGTCAAATACGCTCCCATAACCGAACATAACATTTAAAAGATACGTCGTCGGTGAAAATATTTTCAATTCGGACTTAGTCTCTGTACGGAGAGGCTACCGAGAAGCGCTACCGACGAGGACTTTCTGATTAATTTAAAAATCAACCGTAAGAGATAGAGCCGTGGTTTATTAAGCAAAAGTGCTTCAAATGCGCTCCTATAACTCAATCTAACATATAAAAGGTACCTCGTCGGTGTAAATAATTACAGTTCGGACTTAGATTTTTTCCTACCGAGTGGCTACCGTGAAGAGTCGCCAACGACGACTTTAGAAATTATTTAAAAATCAACCGTAAGAGATGGAGCCGTGGTTTATTAAGCAAAAGTGCGTCAAATACGCTCCCATAACCGAACATAACATTTAAAAGATACGTCGTCGGTGAAAATATTTTCAATTCGGACTTAGTCTCTGTACGGAGAGGCTACCGAGAAGCGCTACCGACGAAGACTTTCTGATTAATTTAAAAATCAACCGTAAGAGATAGAGCCGTGGTTTACTAAGCAAAAGTGCTTCAAATGCGCTCCTATAACTCAATCTAACATATAAAATGTACCTCGTCGGTGAAAATAATTACAGTTCGGACTTAGATTTTTTCCTACCGAGTGGCTACCGTGAAGAGTCGCCGACGACGACTTTAGAAATTATTTAAAAATCAACCGTAAGAGATGGAGCCGTGGTTTATTAAGCAAAAGTGCGTCAAATACGCTCCCATAACCGAACATAACATTTAAAAGATACGTCGTCGGTGAAAATATTTTCAATTCGGACTTAGTCTCTGTACTGAGAGGCTACCGAGAAGCGCTACCGACGAAGACTTTCTGATTAATTTAAAAATCAACCGTAAGGGATAGAGCCATGGTTTATTAAGCAAAAGTGCTTCAAATGCGCTCCTATAACTCAATCTAACATATAAAAGGTACCTCGTCGGTGAAAATAATTACAGTTCGGACTTAGATTTTTTCCTACCGAGTGGCTACCGTGAAGAGTCGCCGACGACGACTTTAGAAATTATTTAAAAATCAACCGTAAGAGATGGAGCCGTGGTTTATTAAGCAAAAGTGCGTCACATACGCTCCCATAACCGAACATAACATTTAAAAGATACGTCGTCGGTGAAAATATTTTCAATTCGGACTTAGTCTCTGTACGGAGAGGCTACCGAGAAGCGCTACCGACGAAGACTTTCTGATTAATTTAAAAATCAACCGTAAGAGATAGAGCCGTGGTTTATTAAGCAAAAGTGCTTCAAATGCGCTCCTATAACTCAATCTAACATATAAAAGGTACCTCGTCGGTGTAAATAATTACAGTTCGGACTTAGATTTTTTCCTACCGAGTGGCTACCGTGAAGAGTCGCCGACGACGACTTTAGAAATTATTTAAAAATCAACCGTAAGAGATGGAGCCGTGGTTTATTAAGCAAAAGTGCGTCAAATACGCTCCCATAACCGAACATAACATTTAAAAGATACGTCGTCGGTGAAAATATTTTCAATTCGGACTTAGTCTCTGTACGGAGAGGCTACCGAGAAGCGCTACCGACGAAGACTTTCTGATTAATTTAAAAATCAACCGAAAGAGATAGAGCCGTGGTTTATTAAGCAAAAGTGATTCAAATACGCTCCTATAACTCAATCTAACATATAAAAGGTACCTCGTCGGTGAAAATAATTACAGTTCGGACTTAGATTTTTTCCTACCGAGTGGCTACCGTGAAGAGTCGCCGACGACGACTTTAGAAATTATTTAAAAATCAACCGTAAGAGATGGAGCCGTGGTTTATTAAGCAAAAGTGCGTCACATACGCTCCCATAACGGAACACAACATTTAAAAGATACGTCGTCGGTGAAAATATTTTCAATTCGGACTTAGTCTCTGTACGGAGAGGCTACCGAGAAGCGCTACCGACGAAGACTTTCTGATTAATTTAAAAATCAACCGTAAGAGATAGAGCCGTGGTTTATTAAGCAAAAGTGCTTCAAATGCGCTCCTATAACTCAATCTAACATATAAAAGGTACCTCTTCGGTGTAAATAATTACAGTTCGGACTTAGATTTTTTCCTACCGAGTGGCTACCGTGAAGAGTCGCCGACGACGACTTTAGAAATTATTTAAAAATCAACCGTAAGAGATGGAGCCGTGGTTTATTAAGCAAAAGTGCGTCAAATACGCTCCCATAACCGAACATAACATTTAAAAGATACGTCGTCGGTGAAAATATTTTCAATTCGGACTTAGTCTCTGTACGGAGAGGCTACCGAGAAGCGCTACCGACGAAGACTTTCTGATTAATTTAAAAATCAACCGTAAGAGATAGAGCCGTGGTTTATTAAGCAAAAGTGCTTCAAATGCGCTCCTATAACTCAATCTAACATATAAAAGGTACCTCGTCGGTGTAAATAATTACAGTTCGGACTTAGATTTTTTCCTACCGAGTGGCTACCGTGAAGAGTCGCCGACGACGACTTTAGAAATTATTTAAAAATCAACCGTAAGAGATGGAGCCGTGGTTTATTAAGCAAAAGTGCGTCAAATACGCTCCCATAACCGAACATAACATTTAAAAGATACGTCGTCGGTGAAAATATTTTCAATTCGGACTTAGTCTCTGTACTGAGAGGCTACCGAGAAGCGCTACCGACGAAGACTTTCTGATTAATTTAAAAATCAACAGTAAGAGATAGAGCCATGGTTTATTAAGCAAAAGTGCTTCAAATGCGCTCCTATAACTCAATCTAACATATAAAAGGTACATCGTCGGTGAAAATAATTACAGTTCGGACTTAGATTTTTTCCTACCGAGTGGCTACCGTGAAGAGTCGCCGACGACGACTTTAGAAATTATTTAAAAATCAACGGTAAGAGATGGAGCCGTGGTTTATTAAGCAAAAGTGCGTCACATACGCTCCCATAACCGAACATAACATTTAAAAGATACGTCATCGGTGAAAATATTTTCAATTCGGACTTAGTCTCTGTACGGAGAGGCTACCGAGAAGCGCTACCGACGAAGACTTTCTGATTAATTTAAAAATCAACCGTAAGAGATAGAGCCGTGATTTATTAAGCAAAAGTGCTTCAAATGCGCTCCTATAACTCAATCTAACATATAAAAGGTACCTCGTCGGTGAAAATATTTTCAATTCGGACTTAGTCTCTGTACGGAGAGGCTACCGAGAAGCGCTACCGACGAAGACTTTCTGATTAATTTAAAAATCAACCGTAAGAGATAGAGCCGTGGTTTATTAAGCAAAAGTGCTTCAAATACGCTCCTATAACTCAATCTAACATATAAAAGTTACCTCGTCGGTGAAAATAATTACAGTTCGGACTTAGATTTTTTCCTACCGAGTGGCTACCGTGAAGAGTCGCCGACGACGACTTTAGAAATTATTTAAAAATCAACCGTAAAAGATGGAGCCGTGGTTTATTAAGCAAAAGTGCGTCAAATACGCTCCCATAACCGAACATAACATTTAAAAGATACGTCGTCGGTGAAAATATTTTCAATTCGGACTTAGTCTCTGTACGGAGAGGCTACCGAGAAGCGCTACCGACGAGGACTTTCTGATTAATTTAAAAATCAACCGTAAGAGATAGAGCCGTGGTTTATTAAGCAAAAGTGCTTCAAATGCGCTCCTATAACTCAATCTAACATATAAAAGGTACCTCGTCGGTGAAAATAATTACAGTTCGGACTTAGATTTTTTCCTACCGATTGGCTACCGTGAAGAGTCGCCGACGACGACTTCAGAAATTATTTAAAAATCAACCGTAAGAGATGGAGCCGTGGTTTATTAAGCAAAAGTGCGTCAAATACGCTCCCATAACCGAACATAACATTTAAAAGATACGTCGTCGGTGAAAATATTTTCAATTCGGACTTAGTCTCTGTACGGAGAGGCTACCGAGAAGCGCTACCGACGAAGACTTTCTGATTAATATAAAAATCTACCGTAAGAGATAGAGCCGTGCTTTATTAAGCAAAAGTGCTTAAAATACGCTCCTATAACTCAATCTAACATATAAAAGGTACCTCGTCGGTGAAAATAATTACAGTTCGGGCTTAGATTTTTTCCTATCGAGTGGCTACCGTGAAGAGTCGCCGACGACGACTTTAGAAATTATTTAAAAATCAACCGTAAGAGATGGAGCCGTGGTTTATTAAGCAAAAGTGCGTCAAATACGCTCCCATAACCGAACATAACATTTAAAAGATACGTCGTCGGTGAAAATATTTTCCATTCGGACTTAGTCTCTGTACGGAGAGGCTACCGAGAAGCGCTACCGACGAAGACTTTCTGATTAATTTAAAAATCAACCGTAAGAGATAGAGCCGTGGTTTACTAAGCAAAAGTGCTTCAAATGCGCTCCTATAACTCAATCTAACATATAAAAGGTTCCTCGTCGGTGAAAATAATTACAGTTCGGACTTAGATTTTTTCCTACAGAGTGGCTACCGTGAAGAGTCGCCGACGACGACTTTAGAAATTATTTAAAATTCAACCGTAAGTGATGGAGTCGTGGTTTATTAAGCAAAAGTGCGTCAAATACGCTCCCATAACCGAACATAACATTTAAAAGATACATTCTCGGTCAAAATATTTTCAATTCGGCCTTAGTCTCTGTACGGAGAGGCTACCGAGAAGCGCTACCGACGAGGACTTTCTGATTAATTTAAAAATCAACCGTAAGAGATAGAGCCGTGGTTTATTAAGCAAAAGTGCTTCAAATACGCTCCTATAACTCAATCTAACATATAAAAGTTACCTCGTCGGTGAAAATAATTACAGTTCGGACTTAGATTTTTTCCTACCGAGTGGCTACCGTGAAGAGTCGCCGACGACGACTTTAGAAATTATTTAAAAATCAACCGTAAGAGATGGAGCCGTGGTTTATTAAGCAAAAGTGCGTCAAATACGCTCCCATAACCGAACATAACATTTAAAAGATACGTCGTCGGTGAAAATATTTTCAATTCGGACTTAGTCTCTGTACGGAGAAGCTACCGAGAAGCGCTACCGACGAAGACTTTCTGATTAATTTAAAAATCAACCGTAAGAGATAGAGCCGTGGTTTATTAAGCAAAAGTGCTTCAAATGCGCTCCTATAACTCAATCTAACATATAAAAGGTACCTCGTCGGTGAAAATAATTACAGTTCGGACTTAGATTTTTTCCTACCGAGTGGCTACCGTGAAGAGTCGCCGACGACGACTTTAGAAATTATTTAAAAATCAACCGTAAGAGATGGAGCCGTGGTTTATTAAGCAAAAGTGCGTCAAATACGCTCCCATAACCGAACATAACATTTAAAAGATACGTCGTCGGTGAAAATATTTTCAATTCGGACTTAGTCTCTGTACGGAGAGGCTACCGAGAAGCGCTACCGACGAAGACTTTCTGATTAATTTAAAAATCAACCGTAAGAGATAGAGCCGTGGTTTACTAAGCAAAAGTGCTTCAAATGCGCTCCTATAACTCAATCTAACATATAAAAGGTACCTCGTCGGTGAAAATAATTACAGTTCGGACTTAGATTTTTTCCTACCGAGTGGCTACCGTGAAGAGTCGCCGACGACGACTTTAGAAATTATTTAAAAATCAACCGTAAGAGATGGAGCCGTGGTTTATTAAGCAAAAGTGCGTCAAATACGCTCCCATAACCGAACATAACATTTAAAAGATACGTCGTCGGTGAAAATATTTTCAATTCGGACTTAGTCTCTGTACGGAGAGGCTACCGAGAAGCGCTACCGACGAAGACTTTCTGATTAATTTAAAAATCAACCGAAAGAGATAGAGCCGTGTTTTATTAAGCAAAAGTGATTCAAATACGCTCCTATAACTCAATCTAACATATAAAAGGTACCTCGTCGGTGAAAATAATTACAGTTCGGACTTAGATTTTTTCCTACCGAGTGGCTACCGTGAAGAGTCGCCGACGACGACTTTAGAAATTATTTAAAAATCAACCGTAAGAGATGGAGCCGTGGTTTATTAAGCAAAAGTGCGTCAAATACGCTCCCATAACCGAACATAACATTTAAAAGATACGTCGTCGGTGAAAATATTTTCAATTCGGACTTAGTCTCTGTACGGAGAGGCTACCGAGAAGCGCTACCGACGAAGACTTTCTGATTAATTTAAAAATCAACCGTAAGAGATAGAGCCGTGGTTTACTAAGCAAAAGTGCTTCAAATGCGCTCCTATAACTCAATCTAACATATAAAAGGTACCTCGTCGGTGAAAATAATTACAGTTCGGACTTAGATTTTTTCCTACCGAGTGGCTACCGTGAAGAGTCGCCGACGACGACTTTAGAAATTATTTAAAAATCAACCGTAAGAGATGGAGCCGTGGTTTATTAAGCAAAAGTGCGTCAAATACGCTCCCATAACCGAACATAACATTTAAAAGATACGTCGTCGGTGAAAATATTTTCAATTCGGACTTAGTCTCTGTACGGAGAGGCTACCGAGAAGCGCTACCGACGAGGACTTTCTGATTAATTTAAAAATCAACCGTAAGAGATAGAGCCGTGGTTTATTAAGCAAAAGTGCTTCAAATGCGCTCCTATAACTCAATCTAACATATAAAAGGTACCTCGTCGGTGAAAATAATTACAGTTCGGACTTAGATTTTTTCCTACCGATTGGCTACCGTGAAGAGTCGCCGACGACGACTTCAGAAATTATTTAAAAATCAACCGTAAGAGATGGAGCCGTGGTTTATTAAGCAAAAGTGCGTCAAATACGCTCCCATAACCGAACATAACATTTAAAAGATACGTCGTCGGTGAAAATATTTTCAATTCGGACTTAGTCTCTGTACGGAGAGGCTACCGAGAAGCGCTACCGACGAAGACTTTCTGATTAATATAAAAATCTACCGTAAGAGATAGAGCCGTGCTTTATTAAGCAAAAGTGCTTAAAATACGCTCCTATAACTCAATCTAACATATAAAAGGTACCTCGTCGGTGAAAATAATTACAGTTCGGGCTTAGATTTTTTCCTATCGAGTGGCTACCGTGAAGAGTCGCCGACGACGACTTTAGAAATTATTTAAAAATCAACCGTAAGAGATAGAGCCATGGTTTATTAAGCAAAAGTGCTTCAAATACGCTCCTATAACTCAATCTAACATATAAAAGGTACCTCGTCGGTGAAAATAATTACAGTTCGGGCTTAGATTTTTTCCTACCGAGTGGCTACCGTGAAGAGTCGCCGACGACGACTTTAGAAATTATTTAAAATTCAACCGTAAGAGATGGAGCCGTGGTTTATTAAGCAAAAGTGCGTCAAATACGCTCCCATAACCGAACATAACATTTAAAAGATACATTCTCGGTGAAAATATTTTCAATTCGGACTTAGTCTCTGTACGGAGAGGCTACCGAGAAGCGCTACCGACGAGGACTTTCTGATTAATTTAAAAATCAACCGTAAGAGATAGAGCCGTGGTTTATTAAGCAAAAGTGCTTCAAATGCGCTCCTATAACTCAATCTAACATATAAAAGGTACCTCGTCGGTGAAAATAATTACAGTTCGGGCTTAGATTTTTTCCTACCGAGTGGCTACCGTGAAGAGTCGCCGACGACGACTTTAGAAATTATTTAAAAATCAACCGTAAGAGATGAAGCCGCGGTTTATTAAGCAAAAGTGCGTCAAATACGCTCCCATAACTGAACATAACATTTAAAAGATACGTCGTCGGTGAAAATATTTTCAATTCGGACTTAGTCTCTGTACGGAGAGGCTACCGAGAAGCGCTACCGACGAGGACTTTCTGATTAATTTAAAAATCAACCGTAAGAGATAGAGCCGTGATTTATTAAGCAAAAGTTCTTAAAATACGCTCCTATAACTCAATCTAACATATAAAAGGTACCTCGTCGGTGAAAATAATTACAGTTCGGGCTTAGATTTTTTCCTACCGAGTGGCTACCGTGAAGAGTCGCCGACGACGACTTTAGAAATTATTTAAAAATCAACCATAAGAGATGGAGCCGCGGTTTATTAAGCAAAAGTGCGTCAAATACGCTCCCATAACCGAACATAACATTTAAAAGATACGTCGTCGGTGAAAATATTTTCAATTCGGACTTAGTCTCTGTACGGAGAGGCTACCGAGAAGCGCTACCGACGAGGACTTTCTGATTAATTTAAAAATCAACCGTAAGAGATAGAGCCGTGGTTTATTAAGCAAAAGTGCTTCAAATGCGCTCCTATAACTCATTCTAACATATAAAAGGTACCTCGTCGGTGAAAATAATTACAGTTCGGGCTTAGATTTTTTCCTACCGAGTGGCTACCGTGAAGAGTCGCCGACGACGACTTTAGAAATTATTTAAAAATCAACCGTAAGAGATGGAGCCGTGGTTTATTAAGCAAAAGTGCGTCAAATACGCTCCCATAACCGAACATAACATTTAAAAGATACGTCGTCGGTGAGAATATTTTCAATTCGGACTTAGTCTCTGTACGGAGTGGCTACCGAGAAGCGCTACCGACGAAGACTTTCTGATTAATATAAAAATCTACCGTAAGAGATAGAGCCGTGATTTATTAAGCAAAAGTGCTTAAAATACGCTCCTATAACTCAATCTAACATATAAAAGGTACCTCGTCGGTGAAAATAATTACAGTTCGGGCTTAGATTTTTTCCTACCGAGTGGCTACCGTGAAGAGTCGCCGACGACGACTTTAGAAATTATTTAAAATTCAACCGTAAGAGATGGAGCCGTGGTTTATTAAGCAAAAGTGCGTCAAATACGCTCCCATAACCGAACATAACATTTAAAAGATACATTCTCGGTGAAAATATTTTCAATTCGGACTTAGTCTCTGTACGGAGTGGCTACCGAGAAGCGCTACCGACGAAGACTTTCTGATTAATATAAAAATCTACCGTAAGAGATAGAGCCGTGATTTATTAAGCAAAAGTGCTTAAAATACGCTCCTATAACTCAATCTAACATATAAAAGGTACCTCGTCGGTGAAAATAATTACAGTTCGGGCTTAGATTTTTTCCTACCGAGTGCCTACCGTGAAGAGTCGCCGACGACGACTTTAGAAATTATTTAAAAATCAACCGTAAGAGATAGAGCCGTGGTTTATTAAGCAAAAGTGCTTCAAATACGCTCCTATAACTCAATCTAACATATAAAAGGTACCTCGTCGGTGAAAATAATTACAGTTCGGGCTTAGATTTTTTCCTACCGAGTGGCTACCGTGAAGAGTCGCCGACGACGACTTTAGAAATTATTTAAAAATCAACCGTAAGAGATGGAGCCGTGGTTTATTAAGCAAAAGTGCGTCAAATACGCTCCCATAACCGAACATAACATTTAAAAGATACGTCGTCGGTGAAAATATTTTCAATTCGGACTTAGTCTCTGTACGGAGTAGCTACCGAGAAGCGCTACCGACGAAGACTTTCTGATTAATATAAAAATCTACCGTAAGAGATAGAGCCGTGATTTATTAAGCAAAAGTTCTTAAAATACGCTCCTATAACTCAATCTAACATATAAAAGGTACCTCGTCGGTGAAAATAATTACAGTTCGGGCTTAGATTTTTTCCTACCGAGTGGCTACCGTGAAGAGTCGCCGACGACGACTTTAGTAATTATTTAAAAATCAACCGTAAGAGATGGAGCCGTGGTTTATTAAGCAAAAGTGCGTCCAATACGCTCCCATAACCGAACATAACATTTAAAAGATACGTCGTCGGTGAGAATATTTTCAATTCGGACTTAGTCTCTGTACGGAGTGGCTACCGAGAAGCGCTACCGACGAAGACTTTCTGATTAATATAAAAATCTACCGTAAGAGATAGAGCCGTGATTTATTAAGCAAAAGTGCTTAAAATACGCTCCTATAACTCAATCTAACATATAAAAGGTACCTCGTCGGTGAAAATAATTACAGTTCGGGCTTAGATTTTTTCCTACCGAGTGGCTACCGTGAAGAGTCGCCGACGACGACTTTAGAAATTATTTAAAAATCAACCGTAAGAGATAGAGCCATGGTTTATTAAGCAAAAGTGCTTCAAATACGCTCCTATAACTCAATCTAACATATAAAAGGTACCTCGTCGGTGAAAATAATTACAGTTCGGGCTTAGATTTTTTCCTACCGAGTGGCTACCGTGAAGAGTCGCCGACGACGACTTTAGAAATTATTTAAAATTCAACCGTAAGAGATGGAGCCGTGGTTTATTAAGCAAAAGTGCGTCAAATACGCTCCCATAACCGAACATAACATTTAAAAGATACATTCTCGGTGAAAATATTTTCAATTCGGACTTAGTCTCTGTACGGAGAGGCTACCGAGAAGCGCTACCGACGAGGACTTTCTGATTAATTTAAAAATCAACCGTAAGAGATAGAGCCGTGGTTTATTAAGCAAAAGTGCTTCAAATGCGCTCCTATAACTCAATCTAACATATAAAAGGTACCTCGTCGGTGAAAATAATTACAGTTCGGGCTTAGATTTTTTCCTACCGAGTGGCTACCGTGAAGAGTCGCCGACGACGACTTTAGAAATTATTTAAAAATCAACCGTAAGAGATGGAGCCGTGGTTTATTAAGCAAAAGTGCGTCAAATACGCTCCCATAACCGAACATAACATTTAAAAGATACGTCGTCGGTGAGAATATTTTCAATTCGGACTTAGTCTCTGTACGGAGTGGCTACCGAGAAGCGCTACCGACGAAGACTTTCTGATTAATATAAAAATCTACCGTAAGAGATAGAGCCATGATTTATTAAGCAAAAGTGCTTAAAATACGCTCCTATAACTCAATCTAACATATAAAAGGTACCTCGTCGGTGAAAATAATTACAGTTCGGGCTTAGATTTTTTCCTACCGAGTGGCTACCGTGAAGAGTCGCCGACGACGACTTTAGAAATTATTTAAAAATCAACCGTAAGAGATAGAGCCATGGTTTATTAAGCAAAAGTGCTTCAAATACGCTCCTATAACTCAATCTAACATATAAAAGGTACCTCGTCGGTGAAAATAATTACAGTTCGGGCTAAGATTTTTTCCTACCGAGTGGCTACCGTGAAGAGTCGCCGACGACGACTTTAGAAATTATTTAAAAATCAACCGTTAGAGATGGAGCCGTGGTTTATTAAGCAAAAGTGCGTCAAATACGCTCCCATAACCGAACATAACATTTAAAAGATACGTCGTCGGTGAAAATATTTTCAATTCGGACTTAGTCTCTGTACGGAGTAGCTACCGAGAAGCGCTACCGACGAAGACTTTCTGATTAATATAAAAATCTACCGTAAGAGATAGAGCCGTGATTTATTAAGCAAAAGTTCTTAAAATACGCTCCTATAACTCAATCTAACATATAAAAGGTACCTCGTCGGTGAAAATAATTACAGTTCGGGCTTAGATTTTTTCCTACCGAGTGGCTATCGTGAAGAGTCGCCGACGACGACTTTAGAAATTATTTAAAAATCAACCGTAAGAGATAGAGCCATGGTTTATTAAGCAAAAGTGCTTCAAATACGCTCCTATAACTCAATCTAACATATAAAAGGTACCTCGTCGGTGAAAATAATTACAGTTCGGGCTTAGATTTTTTCCTACCGAGTGGCTACCGTGAAGAGTCGCCGACGACGACTTTAGAAATTATTTAAAATTCAACCGTAAGAGATGGAGCCGTGGTTTATTAAGCAAAAGTGCGTCAAATACGCTCCCATAACCGAACATAACATTTAAAAGATACATTCTCGGTGAAAATATTTTCAATTCGGACTTAGTCTCTGTACGGAGAGGCTACCGAGAAGCGCTACCGACGAGGACTTTCTGATTAATTTAAAAATCAACCGTAAGAGATAGAGCCGTGGTTTATTAAGCAAAAGTGCTTCAAATGCGCTCCTATAACTCAATCTAACATATAAAAGGTACCTCGTCGGTGAAAATAATTACAGTTCGGGCTTAGATTTTTTCCTACCGAGTGGCTACCGTGAAGAGTCGCCGACGACGACTTTAGAAATTATTTAAAAATCAACCGTAAGAGATGGAGCCGTGGTTTATTAAGCAAAAGTGCGTCAAATACGCTCCCATAACCGAACATAACATTTAAAAGATACGTCGTCGGTGAAAATATTTTCAATTCGGACTTAGTCTCTGTACGGAGAGGCTACCGAGAAGCGCTACCGACGAAGACTTTCTGATTAATTTAAAAATCAACCGTAAGAGATAGAGCCGTGGTTTATTAAGCAAAAGTGCTTCAAATGCGCTCCTATAACTCAATCTAACATATAAAAGGTACCTCGTCGGTGTAAATAATTACAGTTCGGACTTAGATTTTTTCCTACCGAGTGGCTACCGTGAAGAGTCGCCGACAACGACTTTAGAAATTATTTAAAAATCAACCGTAAGAGATGGAGCCGTGGTTTATTAAGCAAAAGTGCGTCAAATACGCTCCCATAACCGAACATAACATTTAAAAGATACGTCGTCGGTGAAAATATTTTCAATTCGGACTTAGTCTCTGTACGGAGAGGCTACCGAGAAGCGCTACCGACGAAGACTTTCTGATTAATTTAAAAATCAACCGAAAGAGATAGAGCCGTGGTTTATTAAGCAAAAGTGATTCAAATACGCTCCTATAACTCAATCTAACATATAAAAGGTACCTCGTCGGTGAAAATAATTACAGTTCGGACTTAGATTTTTTCCTACCGAGTGGCTACCGTGAAGAGTCGCCGACGACGACTTTAGAAATTATTTAAAAATCAACCGTAAGAGATGGAGCCGTGGTTTATTAAGCAAAAGTGCGTCACATACGCTCCCATAACGGAACACAACATTTAAAAGATACGTCGTCGGTGAAAATATTTTCAATTCGGACTTAGTCTCTGTACGGAGAGGCTACCGAGAAGCGCTACCGACGAAGACTTTCTGATTAATTTAAAAATCAACCGTAAGAGATAGAGCCGTGGTTTATTAAGCAAAAGTGCTTCAAATGCGCTCCTATAACTCAATCTAACATATAAAAGGTACCTCTTCGGTGTAAATAATTACAGTTCGGACTTAGATTTTTTCCTACCGAGTGGCTACCGTGAAGAGTCGCCGACGACGACTTTAGAAATTATTTAAAAATCAACCGTAAGAGATGGAGCCGTGGTTTATTAAGCAAAAGTGCGTCAAATACGCTCCCATAACCGAACATAACATTTAAAAGATACGTCGTCGGTGAAAATATTTTCAATTCGGACTTAGTCTCTGTACGGAGAGGCTACCGAGAAGCGCTACCGACGAAGACTTTCTGATTAATTTAAAAATCAACCGTAAGAGATAGAGCCGTGGTTTATTAAGCAAAAGTGCTTCAAATGCGCTCCTATAACTCAATCTAACATATAAAAGGTACCTCGTCGGTGTAAATAATTACAGTTCGGACTTAGATTTTTTCCTACCGAGTGGCTACCGTGAAGAGTCGCCGACGACGACTTTAGAAATTATTTAAAAATCAACCGTAAGAGATGGAGCCGTGGTTTATTAAGCAAAAGTGCGTCAAATACGCTCCCATAACCGAACATAACATTTAAAAGATACGTCGTCGGTGAAAATATTTTCAATTCGGACTTAGTCTCTGTACTGAGAGGCTACCGAGAAGCGCTACCGACGAAGACTTTCTGATTAATTTAAAAATCAACCGTAAGAGATAGAGCCATGGTTTATTAAGCAAAAGTGCTTCAAATGCGCTCCTATAACTCAATCTAACATATAAAAGGTACATCGTCGGTGAAAATAATTACAGTTCGGACTTAGATTTTTTCCTACCGAGTGGCTACCGTGAAGAGTCGCCGACGACGACTTTAGAAATTATTTAAAAATCAACGGTAAGAGATGGAGCCGTGGTTTATTAAGCAAAAGTGCGTCACATACGCTCCCATAACCGAACATAACATTTAAAAGATACGTCATCGGTGAAAATATTTTCAATTCGGACTTAGTCTCTGTACGGAGAGGCTACCGAGAAGCGCTACCGACGAAGACTTTCTGATTAATTTAAAAATCAACCGTAAGAGATAGAGCCGTGATTTATTAAGCAAAAGTGCTTCAAATGCGCTCCTATAACTCAATCTAACATATAAAAGGTACCTCGTCGGTGAAAATATTTTCAATTCGGACTTAGTCTCTGTACGGAGAGGCTACCGAGAAGCGCTACCGACGAAGACTTTCTGATTAATTTAAAAATCAACCGTAAGAGATAGAGCCGTGGTTTATTAAGCAAAAGTGCTTCAAATACGCTCCTATAACTCAATCTAACATATAAAAGTTACCTCGTCGGTGAAAATAATTACAGTTCGGACTTAGATTTTTTCCTACCGAGTGGCTACCGTGAAGAGTCGCCGACGACGACTTTAGAAATTATTTAAAAATCAACCGTAAAAGATGGAGCCGTGGTTTATTAAGCAAAAGTGCGTCAAATACGCTCCCATAACCGAACATAACATTTAAAAGATACGTCGTCGGTGAAAATATTTTCAATTCGGACTTAGTCTCTGTACGGAGAGGCTACCGAGAAGCGCTACCGACGAGGACTTTCTGATTAATTTAAAAATCAACCGTAAGAGATAGAGCCGTGGTTTATTAAGCAAAAGTGCTTCAAATGCGCTCCTATAACTCAATCTAACATATAAAAGGTACCTCGTCGGTGAAAATAATTACAGTTCGGACTTAGATTTTTTCCTACCGATTGGCTACCGTGAAGAGTCGCCGACGACGACTTCAGAAATTATTTAAAAATCAACCGTAAGAGATGGAGCCGTGGTTTATTAAGCAAAAGTGCGTCAAATACGCTCCCATAACCGAACATAACATTTAAAAGATACGTCGTCGGTGAAAATATTTTCAATTCGGACTTAGTCTCTGTACGGAGAGGCTACCGAGAAGCGCTACCGACGAAGACTTTCTGATTAATATAAAAATCTACCGTAAGAGATAGAGCCGTGCTTTATTAAGCAAAAGTGCTTAAAATACGCTCCTATAACTCAATCTAACATATAAAAGGTACCTCGTCGGTGAAAATAATTACAGTTCGGGCTTAGATTTTTTCCTATCGAGTGGCTACCGTGAAGAGTCGCCGACGACGACTTTAGAAATTATTTAAAAATCAACCGTAAGAGATGGAGCCGTGGTTTATTAAGCAAAAGTGCGTCAAATACGCTCCCATAACCGAACATAACATTTAAAAGATACGTCGTCGGTGAAAATATTTTCCATTCGGACTTAGTCTCTGTACGGAGAGGCTACCGAGAAGCGCTACCGACGAAACTTTCTGATTAATTTAAAAATCAACCGTAAGAGATAGAGCCGTGGTTTACTAAGCAAAAGTGCTTCAAATGCGCTCCTATAACTCAATCTAACATATAAAAGGTTCCTCGTCGGTGAAAATAATTACAGTTCGGACTTAGATTTTTTCCTACAGAGTGGCTACCGTGAAGAGTCGCCGACGACGACTTTAGAAATTATTTAAAATTCAACCGTAAGTGATGGAGTCGTGGTTTATTAAGCAAAAGTGCGTCAAATACGCTCCCATAACCGAACATAACATTTAAAAGATACATTCTCGGTCAAAATATTTTCAATTCGGCCTTAGTCTCTGTACGGAGAGGCTACCGAGAAGCGCTACCGACGAGGACTTTCTGATTAATTTAAAAATCAACCGTAAGAGATAGAGCCGTGGTTTATTAAGCAAAAGTGCTTCAAATACGCTCCTATAACTCAATCTAACATATAAAAGTTACCTCGTCGGTGAAAATAATTACAGTTCGGACTTAGATTTTTTCCTACCGAGTGGCTACCGTGAAGAGTCGCCGACGACGACTTTAGAAATTATTTAAAAATCAACCGTAAGAGATGGAGCCGTGGTTTATTAAGCAAAAGTGCGTCAAATACGCTCCCATAACCGAACATAACATTTAAAAGATACGTCGTCGGTGAAAATATTTTCAATTCGGACTTAGTCTCTGTACGGAGAGGCTACCGAGAAGCGCTACCGACGAAGACTTTCTGATTAATTTAAAAATCAACCGTAAGAGATAGAGCCGTGGTTTATTAAGCAAAAGTGTTTCAAATGCGCTCCTATAACTCAATCTAACATATAAAAGGTACCTCGTCGGTGAAAATAATTACAGTTCGGACTTAGATTTTTTCCTACCGAGTGGCTACCGTGAAGAGTCGCCGACGACGACTTTAGAAATTATTTAAAAATCAACCGTAAGAGATGGAGCCGTGGTTTATTAAGCAAAAGTGCGTCAAATACGCTCCCATAACCGAACATAACATTTAAAAGATACGTCGTCGGTGAAAATATTTTCAATTCGGACTTAGTCTCTGTACGGAGAGGCTACCGAGAAGCGCTACCGACGAAGACTTTCTGATTAATTTAAAAATCAACCGTAAGAGATAGAGCCGTGGTTTACTAAGCAAAAGTGCTTCAAATGCGCTCCTATAACTCAATCTAACATATAAAAGGTACCTCGTCGGTGAAAATAATTACAGTTCGGACTTAGATTTTTTCCTACCGAGTGGCTACCGTGAAGAGTCGCCGACGACGACTTTAGAAATTATTTAAAAATCAACCGTAAGAGATGGAGCCGTGGTTTATTAAGCAAAAGTGCGTCAAATACGCTCCCATAACCGAACATAACATTTAAAAGATACGTCGTCGGTGAAAATATTTTCAATTCGGACTTAGTCTCTGTACGGAGAGGCTACCGAGAAGCGCTACCGACGAAGACTTTCTGATTAATTTAAAAATCAACCGAAAGAGATAGAGCCGTGTTTTATTAAGCAAAAGTGATTCAAATACGCTCCTATAACTCAATCTAACATATAAAAGGTACCTCGTCGGTGAAAATAATTACAGTTCGGACTTAGATTTTTTCCTACCGAGTGGCTACCGTGAAGAGTCGCCGACGACGACTTTAGAAATTATTTAAAAATCAACCGTAAGAGATGGAGCCGTGGTTTATTAAGCAAAAGTGCGTCAAATACGCTCCCATAACCGAACATAACATTTAAAAGATACGTCGTCGGTGAAAATATTTTCAATTCGGACTTAGTCTCTGTACGGAGAGGCTACCGAGAAGCGCTACCGACGAAGACTTTCTGATTAATTTAAAAATCAACCGTAAGAGATAGAGCCGTGGTTTACTAAGCAAAAGTGCTTCAAATGCGCTCCTATAACTCAATCTAACATATAAAAGGTACCTCGTCGGTGAAAATAATTACAGTTCGGACTTAGATTTTTTCCTACCGAGTGGCTACCGTGAAGAGTCGCCGACGACGACTTTAGAAATTATTTAAAAATCAACCGTAAGAGATGGAGCCGTGGTTTATTAAGCAAAAGTGCGTCAAATACGCTCCCATAACCGAACATAACATTTAAAAGATACGTCGTCGGTGAAAATATTTTCAATTCGGACTTAGTCTCTGTACGGAGAGGCTACCGAGAAGCGCTACCGACGAGGACTTTCTGATTAATTTAAAAATCAACCGTAAGAGATAGAGCCGTGGTTTATTAAGCAAAAGTGCTTCAAATGCGCTCCTATAACTCAATCTAACATATAAAAGGTACCTCGTCGGTGAAAATAATTACAGTTCGGACTTAGATTTTTTCCTACCGATTGGCTACCGTGAAGAGTCGCCGACGACGACTTCAGAAATTATTTAAAAATCAACCGTAAGAGATGGAGCCGTGGTTTATTAAGCAAAAGTGCGTCAAATACGCTCCCATAACCGAACATAACATTTAAAAGATACGTCGTCGGTGAAAATATTTTCAATTCGGACTTAGTCTCTGTACGGAGAGGCTACCGAGAAGCGCTACCGACGAAGACTTTCTGATTAATATAAAAATCTACCGTAAGAGATAGAGCCGTGCTTTATTAAGCAAAAGTGCTTAAAATACGCTCCTATAACTCAATCTAACATATAAAAGGTACCTCGTCGGTGAAAATAATTACAGTTCGGGCTTAGATTTTTTCCTATCGAGTGGCTACCGTGAAGAGTCGCCGACGACGACTTTAGAAATTATTTAAAAATCAACCGTAAGAGATAGAGCCATGGTTTATTAAGCAAAAGTGCTTCAAATACGCTCCTATAACTCAATCTAACATATAAAAGGTACCTCGTCGGTGAAAATAATTACAGTTCGGGCTTAGATTTTTTCCTACCGAGTGGCTACCGTGAAGAGTCGCCGACGACGACTTTAGAAATTATTTAAAATTCAACCGTAAGAGATGGAGCCGTGGTTTATTAAGCAAAAGTGCGTCAAATACGCTCCCATAACCGAACATAACATTTAAAAGATACATTCTCGGTGAAAATATTTTCAATTCGGACTTAGTCTCTGTACGGAGAGGCTACCGAGAAGCGCTACCGACGAGGACTTTCTGATTAATTTAAAAATCAACCGTAAGAGATAGAGCCGTGGTTTATTAAGCAAAAGTGCTTCAAATGCGCTCCTATAACTCAATCTAACATATAAAAGGTACCTCGTCGGTGAAAATAATTACAGTTCGGGCTTAGATTTTTTCCTACCGAGTGGCTACCGTGAAGAGTCGCCGACGACGACTTTAGAAATTATTTAAAAATCAACCGTAAGAGATGGAGCCGCGGTTTATTAAGCAAAAGTGCGTCAAATACGCTCCCATAACTGAACATAACATTTAAAAGATACGTCGTCGGTGAAAATATTTTCAATTCGGACTTAGTCTCTGTACGGAGAGGCTACCGAGAAGCGCTACCGACGAGGACTTTCTGATTAATTTAAAAATCAACCGTAAGAGATAGAGCCGTGATTTATTAAGCAAAAGTTCTTAAAATACGCTCCTATAACTCAATCTAACATATAAAAGGTACCTCGTCGGTGAAAATAATTACAGTTCGGGCTTAGATTTTTTCCTACCGAGTGGCTACCGTGAAGAGTCGCCGACGACGACTTTAGAAATTATTTAAAAATCAACCATAAGAGATGGAGCCGCGGTTTATTAAGCAAAAGTGCGTCAAATACGCTCCCATAACCGAACATAACATTTAAAAGATACGTCGTCGGTGAAAATATTTTCAATTCGGACTTAGTCTCTGTACGGAGAGGCTACCGAGAAGCGCTACCGACGAGGACTTTCTGATTAATTTAAAAATCAACCGTAAGAGATAGAGCCGTGGTTTATTAAGCAAAAGTGCTTCAAATGCGCTCCTATAACTCATTCTAACATATAAAAGGTACCTCGTCGGTGAAAATAATTACAGTTCGGGCTTAGATTTTTTCCTACCGAGTGGCTACCGTGAAGAGTCGCCGACGACGACTTTAGAAATTATTTAAAAATCAACCGTAAGAGATGGAGCCGTGGTTTATTAAGCAAAAGTGCGTCAAATACGCTCCCATAACCGAACATAACATTTAAAAGATACGTCGTCGGTGAGAATATTTTCAATTCGGACTTAGTCTCTGTACGGAGTGGCTACCGAGAAGCGCTACCGACGAAGACTTTCTGATTAATATAAAAATCTACCGTAAGAGATAGAGCCGTGATTTATTAAGCAAAAGTGCTTAAAATACGCTCCTATAACTCAATCTAACATATAAAAGGTACCTCGTCGGTGAAAATAATTACAGTTCGGGCTTAGATTTTTTCCTACCGAGTGGCTACCGTGAAGAGTCGCCGACGACGACTTTAGAAATTATTTAAAAATCAACCGTAAGAGATGGAGCCGTGGTTTATTAAGCAAAAGTGCGTCAAATACGCTCCCATAACCGAACATAACATTTAAAAGATACATTCTCGGTGAAAATATTTTCAATTCGGACTTAGTCTCTGTACGGAGTGGCTACCGAGAAGCGCTACCGACGAAGACTTTCTGATTAATATAAAAATCTACCGTAAGAGATAGAGCCGTGATTTATTAAGCAAAAGTGCTTAAAATACGCTCCTATAACTCAATCTAACATATAAAAGGTACCTCGTCGGTGAAAATAATTACAGTTCGGGCTTAGATTTTTTCCTACCGAGTGCCTACCGTGAAGAGTCGCCGACGACGACTTTAGAAATTATTTAAAAATCAACCGTAAGAGATAGAGCCATGGTTTATTAAGCAAAAGTGCGTCAAATACGCTCCCATAACCGAACATAACATTTAAAAGATACGTCGTCGGTGAAAATATTTTCAATTCGGACTTAGTCTCTGTACGGAGAGGCTACCGAGAAGCGCTACCGACGAGGACTTTCTGATTAATTTAAAAATCAACCGTAAGAGATAGAGCCGTGATTTATTAAGCAAAAGTTCTTAAAATACGCTCCTATAACTCAATCTAACATATAAAAGGTACCTCGTCGGTGAAAATAATTACAGTTCGGGCTTAGATTTTTTCCTACCGAGTGGCTACCGTGAAGAGTCGCCGACGACGACTTTAGAAATTATTTAAAAATCAACCATAAGAGATGGAGCCGCGGTTTATTAAGCAAAAGTGCGTCAAATACGCTCCCATAACCGAACATAACATTTAAAAGATACGTCGTCGGTGAAAATATTTTCAATTCGGACTTAGTCTCTGTACGGAGAGGCTACCGAGAAGCGCTACCGACGAGGACTTTCTGATTAATTTAAAAATCAACCGTAAGAGATAGAGCCGTGGTTTATTAAGCAAAAGTGCTTCAAATGCGCTCCTATAACTCATTCTAACATATAAAAGGTACCTCGTCGGTGAAAATAATTACAGTTCGGGCTTAGATTTTTTCCTACCGAGTGGCTACCGTGAAGAGTCGCCGACGACGACTTTAGAAATTATTTAAAAATCAACCGTAAGAGATGGAGCCGTGGTTTATTAAGCAAAAGTGCGTCAAATACGCTCCCATAACCGAACATAACATTTAAAAGATACGTCGTCGGTGAGAATATTTTCAATTCGGACTTAGTCTCTGTACGGAGTGGCTACCGAGAAGCGCTACCGACGAAGACTTTCTGATTAATATAAAAATCTACCGTAAGAGATAGAGCCGTGATTTATTAAGCAAAAGTGCTTAAAATACGCTCCTATAACTCAATCTAACATATAAAAGGTACCTCGTCGGTGAAAATAATTACAGTTCGGGCTTAGATTTTTTCCTACCGAGTGGCTACCGTGAAGAGTCGCCGACGACGACTTTAGAAATTATTTAAAATTCAACCGTAAGAGATGGAGCCGTGGTTTATTAAGCAAAAGTGCGTCAAATACGCTCCCATAACCGAACATAACATTTAAAAGATACATTCTCGGTGAAAATATTTTCAATTCGGACTTAGTCTCTGTACGGAGTGGCTACCGAGAAGCGCTACCGACGAAGACTTTCTGATTAATATAAAAATCTACCGTAAGAGATAGAGCCGTGATTTATTAAGCAAAAGTGCTTAAAATACGCTCCTATAACTCAATCTAACATATAAAAGGTACCTCGTCGGTGAAAATAATTACAGTTCGGGCTTAGATTTTTTCCTACCGAGTGCCTACCGTGAAGAGTCGCCGACGACGACTTTAGAAATTATTTAAAAATCAACCGTAAGAGATAGAGCCGTGGTTTATTAAGCAAAAGTGCTTCAAATACGCTCCTATAACTCAATCTAACATATAAAAGGTACCTCGTCGGTGAAAATAATTACAGTTCGGGCTTAGATTTTTTCCTACCGAGTGGCTACCGTGAAGAGTCGCCGACGACGACTTTAGAAATTATTTAAAAATCAACCGTAAGAGATGGAGCCGTGGTTTATTAAGCAAAAGTGCGTCAAATACGCTCCCATAACCGAACATAACATTTAAAAGATACGTCGTCGGTGAAAATATTTTCAATTCGGACTTAGTCTCTGTACGGAGTAGCTACCGAGAAGCGCTACCGACGAAGACTTTCTGATTAATATAAAAATCTACCGTAAGAGATAGAGCCGTGATTTATTAAGCAAAAGTTCTTAAAATACGCTCCTATAACTCAATCTAACATATAAAAGGTACCTCGTCGGTGAAAATAATTACAGTTCGGGCTTAGATTTTTTCCTACCGAGTGGCTACCGTGAAGAGTCGCCGACGACGACTTTAGTAATTATTTAAAAATCAACCGTAAGAGATGGAGCCGTGGTTTATTAAGCAAAAGTGCGTCAAATACGCTCCCATAACCGAACATAACATTTAAAAGATACGTCGTCGGTGAGAATATTTTCAATTCGGACTTAGTCTCTGTACGGAGTGGCTACCGAGAAGCGCTACCGACGAAGACTTTCTGATTAATATAAAAATCTACCGTAAGAGATAGAGCCGTGATTTATTAAGCAAAAGTGCTTAAAATACGCTCCTATAACTCAATCTAACATATAAAAGGTACCTCGTCGGTGAAAATAATTACAGTTCGGGCTTAGATTTTTTCCTACCGAGTGGCTACCGTGAAGAGTCGCCGACGACGACTTTAGAAATTATTTAAAAATCAACCGTAAGAGATAGAGCCATGGTTTATTAAGCAAAAGTGCTTCAAATACGCTCCTATAACTCAATCTAACATATAAAAGGTACCTCGTCGGTGAAAATAATTACAGTTCGGGCTTAGATTTTTTCCTACCGAGTGGCTACCGTGAAGAGTCGCCGACGACGACTTTAGAAATTATTTAAAATTCAACCGTAAGAGATGGAGCCGTGGTTTATTAAGCAAAAGTGCGTCAAATACGCTCCCATAACCGAACATAACATTTAAAAGATACATTCTCGGTGAAAATATTTTCAATTCGGACTTAGTCTCTGTACGGAGAGGCTACCGAGAAGCGCTACCGACGAGGACTTTCTGATTAATTTAAAAATCAACCGTAAGAGATAGAGCCGTGGTTTATTAAGCAAAAGTGCTTCAAATGCGCTCCTATAACTCAATCTAACATATAAAAGGTACCTCGTCGGTGAAAATAATTACAGTTCGGGCTTAGATTTTTTCCTACCGAGTGGCTACCGTGAAGAGTCGCCGACGACGACTTTAGAAATTATTTAAAAATCAACCGTAAGAGATGGAGCCGTGGTTTATTAAGCAAAAGTGCGTCAAATACGCTCCCATAACCGAACATAACATTTAAAAGATACGTCGTCGGTGAGAATATTTTCAATTCGGACTTAGTCTCTGTACGGAGTGGCTACCGAGAAGCGCTACCGACGAAGAGTTTCTGATTAATATAAAAATCTACCGTAAGAGATAGAGCCGTGATTTATTAAGCAAAAGTGCTTAAAATACGCTCCTATAACTCAATCTAACATATAAAAGGTACCTCGTCGGTGAAAATAATTACAGTTCGGGCTTAGATTTTTTCCTACCGAGTGGCTACCGTGAAGAGTCGCCGACGACGACTTTAGAAATTATTTAAAAATCAACCGTAAGAGATAGAGCCATGGTTTATTAAGCAAAAGTGCTTCAAATACGCTCCTATAACTCAATCTAACATATAAAAGGTACCTCGTCGGTGAAAATAATTACAGTTCGGGCTAAGATTTTTTCCTACCGAGTGGCTACCGTGAAGAGTCGCCGACGACGACTTTAGAAATTATTTAAAAATCAACCGTTAGAGATGGAGCCGTGGTTTATTAAGCAAAAGTGCGTCAAATACGCTCCCATAACCGAACATAACATTTAAAAGATACGTCGTCGGTGAAAATATTTTCAATTCGGACTTAGTCTCTGTACGGAGTAGCTACCGAGAAGCGCTACCGACGAAGACTTTCTGATTAATATAAAAATCTACCGTAAGAGATAGAGCCGTGATTTATTAAGCAAAAGTTCTTAAAATACGCTCCTATAACTCAATCTAACATATAAAAGGTACCTCGTCGGTGAAAATAATTACAGTTCGGGCTTAGATTTTTTCCTACCGAGTGGCTATCGTGAAGAGTCGCCGACGACGACTTTAGAAATTATTTAAAAATCAACCGTAAGAGATAGAGCCATGGTTTATTAAGCAAAAGTGCTTCAAATACGCTCCTATAACTCAATCTAACATATAAAAGGTACCTCGTCGGTGAAAATAATTACAGTTCGGACTTAGATTTTTTCCTACCGAGTGGCTACCGTGAAGAGTCGCCGACGACGACTTTAGAAATTATTTAAAATTCAACCGTAAGAGATGGAGCCGTGGTTTATTAAGCAAAAGTGCGTCAAATACGCTCCCATAACCGAACATAACATTTAAAAGATACATTCTCGGTGAAAATATTTTCAATTCGGACTTAGTCTCTGTACGGAGAGGCTACCGAGAAGCGCTACCGACGAGGACTTTCTGATTAATTTAAAAATCAACCGTAAGAGATAGAGCCGTGGTTTATTAAGCAAAAGTGCTTCAAATGCGCTCCTATAACTCAATCTAACATATAAAAGGTACCTCGTCGGTGAAAATAATTACAGTTCGGGCTTAGATTTTTTCCTACCGAGTGGCTACCGTGAAGAGTCGCCGACGACGACTTTAGAAATTATTTAAAAATCAACCGTAAGAGATGGAGCCGTGGTTTATTAAGCAAAAGTGCGTCAAATACGCTCCCATAACCGAACATAACATTTAAAAGATACGTCGTCGGTGAAAATATTTTCAATTCGGACTTAGTCTCTGTACGGAGTGGCTACCGAGAAGCGCTACCGACGAAGACTTTCTGATTAATATAAAAATCTACCGTAAGAGATAGAGCCGTGATTTATTAAGCAAAAGTTCTTAAAATACGCTCCTATAACTCAATCTAACATATAAAAGGTACCTCGTCGGTGAAAATAATTACAGTTCGGGCTTAGATTTTTTCCTACCGAGTGGCTACCGTGAAGAGTCGCCGACGACGACTTTAGAAATTATTTAAAAATCAACCATAAGAGATGGAGCCGCGGTTTATTAAGCAAAAGTGCGTCAAATACGCTCCCATAACTGAACATAACATTTAAAAGATACGTCGTCGGTGAAAATATTTTCAATTCGGACTTAGTCTCTGTACGGAGAGGCTACCGAGAAGCGCTACCGACGAGGACTTTCTGATTAATTTAAAAATCAACCGTAAGAGATAGAGCCGTGGTTTATTAAGCAAAAGTGCTTCAAATACGCTCCTATAACTCAATCTAACATATAAAAGTTACCTCGTCGGTGAAAATAATTACAGTTCGGACTTAGATTTTTTCCTACCGAGTGGCTACCGTGAAGAGTCGCCGACGACGACTTTAGAAATTATTTAAAAATCAACCGTAAAAGATGGAGCCGCGGTTTATTAAGCAAAAGTGCGTCAAATACGCTCCCATAACTGAACATAACATTTAAAAGATACGTCGTCGGTGAAAATATTTTCAATTCGGACTTAGTCTCTGTACGGAGAGGCTACCGAGAAGCGCTACCGACGAGGACTTTCTGATTAATTTAAAAATCAACCGTAAGAGATAGAGCCGTGATTTATTAAGCAAAAGTTCTTAAAATACGCTCCTATAACTCAATCTAACATATAAAAGGTACCTCGTCGGTGAAAATAATTACAGTTCGGGCTTAGATTTTTTCCTACCGAGTGGCTACCGTGAAGAGTCGCCGACGACGACTTTAGAAATTATTTAAAAATCAACCATAAGAGATGGAGCCGCGGTTTATTAAGCAAAAGTGCGTCAAATACGCTCCCATAACCGAACATAACATTTAAAAGATACGTCGTCGGTGAAAATATTTTCAATTCGGACTTAGTCTCTGTACGGAGAGGCTACCGAGAAGCGCTACCGACGAGGACTTTCTGATTAATTTAAAAATCAACCGTAAGAGATAGAGCCGTGGTTTATTAAGCAAAAGTGCTTCAAATGCGCTCCTATAACTCATTCTAACATATAAAAGGTACCTCGTCGGTGAAAATAATTACAGTTCGGGCTTAGATTTTTTCCTACCGAGTGGCTACCGTGAAGAGTCGCCGACGACGACTTTAGAAATTATTTAAAAATCAACCGTAAGAGATGGAGCCGTGGTTTATTAAGCAAAAGTGCGTCAAATACGCTCCCATAACCGAACATAACATTTAAAAGATACGTCGTCGGTGAGAATATTTTCAATTCGGACTTAGTCTCTGTACGGAGTGGCTACCGAGAAGCGCTACCGACGAAGACTTTCTGATTAATATAAAAATCTACCGTAAGAGATAGAGCCGTGATTTATTAAGCAAAAGTGCTTAAAATACGCTCCTATAACTCAATCTAACATATAAAAGGTACCTCGTCGGTGAAAATAATTACAGTTCGTGCTTAGATTTTTTCCTACCGAGTGGCTACCGTGAAGAGTCGCCGACGACGACTTTAGAAATTATTTAAAAATCAACCGTAAGAGATAGAGCCATGGTTTATTAAGCAAAAGTGCTTCAAAAACGCTCCTATAACTCAATCTAACATATAAAAGGTACCTCGTCGGTGAAAATAATTACAGTTCGGACTTAGATTTTTTCCTAACGAGTGGCTACCGTGAAGAGTCGCCGACGACGACTTTAGAAATTATTTAAAATTCAACCGTAAGAGATGGAGCCGTGGTTTATTAAGCAAAAGTTCGTCAAATACGCTCCCATAACCGAACATAACATTTAAAAGACACATTCTCGGTGAAAATATTATCAATTCGGACTTAGTCTCTGTACGGAGAGGCTACCGAGAAGCGCTACCGACGAAGATTTTCTGATTAATATAAAAATCTACCGTAAGAGATAGAGCCGTGATTTATTAAGCAAAAGTGCTTAAAATACGCTCCTATAACTCAATCTAACATATAAAAGGTACCTCGTCGGTGAAAATAATTACAGTTCGGGCTTAGATTTTTTCCTACCGAGTGGCTACCGTGAAGAGTCGCCGACGACGACTTTAGAAATTATTTAAAAATCAACCGTAAGAGATGGAGCCGTGGTTTATTAAGCAAAAGTGCGTCAAATACGCTCCCATAACCGAACATAACATTTAAAAGATACGTCGTCGGTGAAAATATTTTCAATTCGGACTTAGTCTCTGTACGGAGTGGCTACCGAGAAGCGCTACCGACGAAGACTTTCTGATTAATATAAAAATCTACCGTAAGAGATAGAGCCGTGATTTATTAAGCAAAAGTTCTTAAAATACGCTCCTATAACTCAATCTAACATATAAAAGGTACCTCGTCGGTGAAAATAATTACAGTTCGGGCTTAGATTTTTTCCTACCGAGTGGCTACCGTGAAGAGTCGCCGACGACGACTTTAGAAATTATTTAAAAATCAACCATAAGAGATGGAGCCGCGGTTTATTAAGCAAAAGTGCGTCAAATACGCTCCCATAACTGAACATAACATTTAAAAGATACGTCGTCGGTGAAAATATTTTCAATTCGGACTTAGTCTCTGTACGGAGAGGCTACCGAGAAGCGCTACCGACGAGGACTTTCTGATTAATTTAAAAATCAACCGTAAGAGATAGAGCCGTGGTTTATTAAGCAAAAGTGCTTCAAATACGCTCCTATAACTCAATCTAACATATAAAAGTTACCTCGTCGGTGAAAATAATTACAGTTCGGACTTAGATTTTTTCCTACCGAGTGGCTACCGTGAAGAGTCGCCGACGACGACTTTAGAAATTATTTAAAAATCAACCGTAAAAGATGGAGCCGCGGTTTATTAAGCAAAAGTGCGTCAAATACGCTCCCATAACTGAACATAACATTTAAAAGATACGTCGTCGGTGAAAATATTTTCAATTCGGACTTAGTCTCTGTACGGAGAGGCTACCGAGAAGCGCTACCGACGAGGACTTTCTGATTAATTTAAAAATCAACCGTCAGAGATAGAGCCGTGATTTATTAAGCAAAAGTTCTTAAAATACGCTCCTATAACTCAATCTAACATATAAAAGGTACCTCGTCGGTGAAAATAATTACAGTTCGGGCTTAGATTTTTTCCTACCGAGTGGCTACCGTGAAGAGTCGCCGACGACGACTTTAGAAATTATTTAAAAATCAACCATAAGAGATGGAGCCGCCGTTTATTAAGCAAAAGTGCGTCAAATACGCTCCCATAACCGAACATAACATTTAAAAGATACGTCGTCGGTGAAAATATTTTCAATTCGGACTTAGTCTCTGTACGGAGAGGCTACCGAGAAGCGCTACCGACGAGGACTTTCTGATTAATTTAAAAATCAACCGTAAGAGATAGAGCCGTGGTTTATTAAGCAAAAGTGCTTCAAATGCGCTCCTATAACTCATTCTAACATATAAAAGGTACCTCGTCGGTGAAAATAATTACAGTTCGGGCTTAGATTTTTTCCTACCGAGTGGCTACCGTGAAGAGTCGCCGACGACGACTTTAGAAATTATTTAAAAATCAACCGTAAGAGATGGAGCCGTGGTTTATTAAGCAAAAGTGCGTCAAATACGCTCCCATAACCGAACATAACATTTAAAAGATACGTCGTCGGTGAGAATATTTTCAATTCGGACTTAGTCTCTGTACGGAGTGGCTACCGAGAAGCGCTACCGACGAAGACTTTCTGATTAATATAAAAATCTACCGTAAGAGATAGAGCCGTGATTTATTAAGCAAAAGTGCTTAAAATACGCTCCTATAACTCAATCTAACATATAAAAGGTACCTCGTCGGTGAAAATAATTACAGTTCGTGCTTAGATTTTTTCCTACCGAGTGGCTACCGTGAAGAGTCGCCGACGACGACTTTAGAAATTATTTAAAAATCAACCGTAAGCGATAGAGCCATGGTTTATTAAGCAAAAGTGCTTCAAATACGCTCCTATAACTCAATCTAACATATAAAAGGTACCTCGTCGGTGAAAATAATTACAGTTCGGACTTAGATTTTTTCCTAACGAGTGGCTACCGTGAAGAGTCGCCGACGACGACTTTAGAAATTATTTAAAATTCAACCGTAAGAGATGGAGCCGTGGTTTATTAAGCAAAAGTTCGTCAAATACGCTCCCATAACCGAACATAACATTTAAAAGACACATTCTCGGTGAAAATATTATCAATTCGGACTTAGTCTCTGTACGGAGAGGCTACCGAGAAGCGCTACCGACGAAGATTTTCTGATTAATATAAAAATCTACCGTAAGAGATAGAGCCGTGATTTATTAAGCAAAAGTGCTTAAAATACGCTCCTATAACTCAATCTAACATATAAAAGGTACCTCGTCGGTGAAAATAATTACAGTTCGGGCTTAGATTTTTTCCTACCGAGTGGCTACCGTGAAGAGTCGCCACGACGACTTTAGAAATTATTTAAAAATCAACCGGAAGAGATAGAGCCATGGTTTATTAAGCAAAAGTGCTTCAAATACGCTCCTATAACTCAATCTAACATATAAAAGGTACCTCGTCGGTGAAAATAATTACAGTTCGGACTTAGATTTTTTCCTACCGATTGGCTACCGTGAAGAGTCGCCGACGACGACTTTAGAAATTATTTAAAAATCAACCGTAAGAGATGGAGCCGTGGTTTATTAAGCAAAAGTGCGTCAAATACGCTCCCATAACCGAACATAACATTTAAAAGATACGTCGTCGGTGAGAATATTTTCAATTCGGACTTAGTCTCTGTACGGAGTGGCTACCGAGAAGCGCTTTCGACGAAGACTTTCTGATTAATATAAAAATCTACCGTAAGAGATAGAGCCGTGATTTATTAAGCAAAAGTGCTTAAAATACGCTCCTATAACTCAATCTAACATATAAAAGGTACCTCGTCGGTGAAAATAATTACAGTTCGTGCTTAGATTTTTTCCTACCGAGTGGCTACCGTGAAGAGTCGCCGACGACGACTTTAGAAATTATTTAAAAATCAACCGTAAGAGATAGAGCCATGGTTTATTAAGCAAAAGTGCTTCAAATACGCTCCTATAACTCAATCTAACATATAAAAGGTACCTCGTCGGTGAAAATAATTACAGTTCGGACTTAGATTTTTTCCTAACGAGTGGCTACCGTGAAGAGTCGCCGACGACGACTTTAGAAATTATTTAAAATTCAACCGTAAGAGATGGAGCCGTGGTTTATTAAGCAAAAGTTCGTCAAATACGCTCCCATAACCGAACATAACATTTAAAAGACACATTCTCGGTGAAAATATTATCAATTCGGACTTAGTCTCTGTACGGAGAGGCTACCGAGAAGCGCTACCGACGAAGATTTTCTGATTAATATAAAAATCTACCGTAAGAGATAGAGCCGTGATTTATTAAGCAAAAGTGCTTAAAATACGCTCCTATAACTCAATCTAACATATAAAAGGTACCTCGTCGGTGAAAATAAATACAGTTCGGGCTTAGATTTTTTCCTACCGAGTGGCTACCGTGAAGAGTCGCCACGACGACTTTAGAAATTATTTAAAAATCAACCGGAAGAGATAGAGCCATGGTTTATTAAGCAAAAGTGCTTCAAATACGCTCCTATAACTCAATCTAACATATAAAAGGTACCTCGTCGGTGAAAATAATTACAGTTCGGACTTAGATTTTTTCCTAACGAGTGGCTACCGTGAAGAGTCGCCGACGACGACTTTAGAAATTATTTAAAATTCAACCGTAAGAGATGGAGCCGTGGTTTATTAAGCAAAAGTGCGTCAAATACGCTCCCATAACTGAACATAACATTTAAAAGATACGTCGTCGGTGAAAATATTTTCAATTCGGACTTAGTCTCTGTACGGAGAGGCTACCGAGAAGCGCTACCGACGAGGACTTTCTGATTAATTTAAAAATCAACCGTAAGAGATAGAGCCGTGGTTTATTAAGCAAAAGTGCTTCAAATGCGCTCCTATAACTCAATCTAACATATAAAAGGTACCTCGTCGGTGAAAATAATTACAGTTCGGACTTAGATTTTTTCCTACCGATTGGATAACGTGAAGAGTCGCCGACGACGACTTTAGAAATTATTTAAAAATCAACCGTAAGAGATGGAGCCGTGGTTTATTAAGCAAAAGTGCGTCAAATACGCTCCCATAACCGAACATAACATTTAAAAGATACGTCGTCGGTGAGAATATTTTCAATTCGGACTTAGTCTCTGTACGGAGTGGCTACCGAGAAGCGCTACCGACGAGGACTTTATGATTAATTTAAAAATCAACCGTAAGAGATAGAGCCGTGGTTTATTAAGCAAAAGTGCTTCAAATGCGCTCCTATAACTCAATCTAACATATAAAAGGTACCTCGTCGGTGAAAATAATTACAGTTCGGACTTAGATTTTTTCCTACCGATTGGCTACCGTGAAGAGTCGCCGACGACGACTTTAGAAATTATTTAAAAATCAACCGTAAGAGATGGAGCCGTGGTTTATTAAGCAAAAGTGCGTCAAATACGCTCCCATAACCGAACATAACATTTAAAAGATACGTCGTCGGTGAGAATATTTTCAATTCGGACTTAGTCTCTGTACTGAGAGGCTACCGAGAAGCGCTACCGACGAAGACTTTCTGATTAATATAAAAATCTACCGTAAGAGATAGAGCCGTGATTTATTAAGCAAAAGTGCTTAAAATACGCTCCTATAACTCAATCTAACATATAAAAGGTACCTCGTCGGTGAAAATAATTACAGTTCGTGCTTAGATTTTTTCCTACCGAGTGGCTACCGTGAAGAGTCGCCGACGACGACTTTAGAAATTATTTAAAAATCAACCGTAAGAGATAGAGCCATGGTTTATTAAGCAAAAGTGCTTCAAATACGCTCCTATAACTCAATCTAACATATAAAAGGTACCTCGTCGGTGAAAATAATTACAGTTCGGACTTAGATTTTTTCCTAACGAGTGGCTACCGTGAAGAGTCGCCGACGACGACTTTAGAAATTATTTAAAATTCAACCGTAAGAGATGGAGCCGTGGTTTATTAAGCAAAAGTTCGTCAAATACGCTCCCATAACCGAACATAACATTTAAAAGACACATTCTCGGTGAAAATATTATCAATTCGGACTTAGTCTCTGTACGGAGAGGCTACCGAGAAGCGCTACCGACGAAGATTTTCTGATTAATATAAAAATCTACCGTAAGAGATAGAGCCGTGATTTATTAAGCAAAAGTGCTTAAAATACGCTCCTATAACTCAATCTAACATATAAAAGGTACCTCGTCGGTGAAAATAAATACAGTTCGGGCTTAGATTTTTTCCTACCGAGTGGCTACCGTGAAGAGTCGCCGACGACGACTTTAGAAATTATTTAAAAATCAACCGTAAGAGATGGAGCCGTGGTTTATTAAGCAAAAGTGCGTCAAATACGCTCCCATAACCGAACATAACATTTAAAAGATACGTCGTCGGTGAGAATATTTTCAATTCGGACTTAGTCTCTGTACGGAGTGGCTACCGAGAAGCGCTACCGACGAAGACTTTCTGATTAATATAAAAATCTACCGTAAGAGATAGAGCCGTGATTTATTAAGCAAAAGTGCTTAAAATACGCTCCTATAACTCAATCTAACATATAAAAGGTACCTCGTCGGTGAAAATAATTACAGTTCGTGCTTAGATTTTTTCCTACCGAGTGGCTACCGTGAAGAGTCGCCGACGACGACTTTAGAAATTATTTAAAAATCAACCGTAAGAGATAGAGCCATGGTTTATTAAGCAAAAGTGCTTCAAATACGCTCCTATAACTCAATCTAACATATAAAAGGTACCTCGTCGGTGAAAATAATTACAGTTCGGACTTAGATTTTTTCCTAACGAGTGGCTACCGTGAAGAGTCGCCGACGACGACTTTAGAAATTATTTAAAATTCAACCGTAAGAGATGGAGCCGTGGTTTATTAAGCAAGAGTTCGTCAAATACGCTCCCATAACCGAACATAACATTTAAAAGACACATTCTCGGTGAAAATATTATCAATTCGGACTTAGTCTCTGTACGGAGAGGCTACCGAGAAGCGCTACCGACGAAGATTTTCTGATTAATATAAAAATCTACCGTAAGAGATAGAGCCGTGATTTATTAAGCAAAAGTGCTTAAAATACGCTCCTATAACTCAATCTAACATATAAAAGGTACCTCGTCGGTGAAAATAAATACAGTTCGGGCTTAGATTTTTTCCTACCGAGTGGCTACCGTGAAGAGTCGCCACGACGACTTTAGAAATTATTTAAAAATCAACCGGAAGAGATAGAGCCATGGTTTATTAAGCAAAAGTGCTTCAAATACGCTCCTATAACTCAATCTAACATATAAAAGGTACCTCGTCGGTGAAAATAATTACAGTTCGGACTTAGATTTTTTCCTAACGAGTGGCTACCGTGAAGAGTCGCCGACGACGACTTTAGAAATTATTTAAAATTCAACCGTAAGAGATGGAGCCGTGGTTTATTAAGCAAAAGTGCGTCAAATACGCTCCCATAACTGAACATAACATTTAAAAGATACGTCGTCGGTGAAAATATTTTCAATTCGGACTTAGTCTCTGTACGGAGAGGCTACCGAGAAGCGCTACCGACGAGGACTTTCTGATTAATTTAAAAATCAACCGTAAGAGATAGAGCCGTGGTTTATTAAGCAAAAGTGCTTCAAATGCGCTCCTATAACTCAATCTAACATATAAAAGGTACCTCGTCGGTGAAAATAATTACAGTTCGGACTTAGATTTTTTCCTACCGATTGGCTACCGTGAAGAGTCGCCGACGACGACTTTAGAAATTATTTAAAAATCAACCGTAAGAGATGGAGCCGTGGTTTATTAAGCAAAAGTGCGTCAAATACGCTCCCATAACCGAAAATAACATTTAAAAGATACGTCGTCGGTGAGAATATTTTCAATTCGGACTTAGTCTCTGTACGGAGTGGCTACCGAGAAGCGCTACCGACGAAGACTTTCTGATTAATATAAAAATCTACCGTAAGAGATAGAGCCGTGATTTATTAAGCAAAAGTGCTTCAAATGCGCTCCTATAACTCAATCTAACGTATAAAAGGTACCTCGTCGGTGAAAATAATTACAGTTCGGACTTAGATTTTTTCCTACCGAGTGGCTACCGTGAAGAGTCGCCGACGACGACTTTAGAAATTATTTAAAAATCAACCGTAAGAGATGGAGCCGTGGTTTATTAAGCAAAAGTGCGTCAAATACGCTCCCATAACCGAACATAACATTTAAAAGATACGTCGTGGATGAAAATATTTTCAATTCGGACTTAGTCTCTGTACGGAGAGGCTACCGAGAAGCGCTACCGACGAGGACTTTCTGATTAATTTAAAAATCAACCGTAAGAGATAGAGCCGTGGTTTATTAAGCAAAAGTGCTTCAAATGCGCTCCTATAACTCAATCTAACATATAAAAGGTACCTCGTCGGTGAAAATAATTACAGTTCGGACTTAGATTTTTTCCTACCGATTGGCTACCGTGAAGAGTCGCCGACGACGACTTTAGAAATTATTTAAAAATCAACCGTAAGAGATGGAGCCGTGGTTTATTAAGCAAAAGTGCGTCAAATACGCTCCCATAACCGAACATAACATTTAAAAGATACGTCGTCGGTGAGAATATTTTCAATTCGGACTTAGTCTCTGTACGGAGTGGCTACCGAGAAGCGCTACCGACGAGGACTTTATGATTAATTTAAAAATCAACCGTAAGAGATAGAGCCGTGGTTTATTAAGCAAAAGTGCTTCAAATGCGCTCCTATAACTCAATCTAACATATAAAAGGTACCTCGTCGGTGAAAATAATTACAGTTCGGACTTAGATTTTTTCCTACCGATTGGCTACCGTGAAGAGTCGCCGACGACGACTTTAGAAATTATTTAAAAATCAACCGTAAGAGATGGAGCCGTGGTTTATTAAGCAAAAGTGCGTCAAATACGCTCCCATAACCGAACATAACATTTAAAAGATACGTCGTCGGTGAGAATATTTTCAATTCGGACTTAGTCTCTGTACTGAGAGGCTACCGAGAAGCGCTACCGACGAAGACTTTCTGATTAATATAAAAATCTACCGTAAGAGATAGAGCCGTGATTTATTAAGCAAAAGTGCTTAAAATACGCTCCTATAACTCAATCTAACATATAAAAGGTACCTCGTCGGTGAAAATAATTACAGTTCGTGCTTAGATTTTTTCCTACCGAGTGGCTACCGTGAAGAGTCGCCGACGACGACTTTAGAAATTATTTAAAAATCAACCGTAAGAGATAGAGCCATGGTTTATTAAGCAAAAGTGCTTCAAATACGCTCCTATAACTCAATCTAACATATAAAAGGTACCTCGTCGGTGAAAATAATTACAGTTCGGACTTAGATTTTTTCCTAACGAGTGGCTACCGTGAAGAGTCGCCGACGACGACTTTAGAAATTATTTAAAATTCAACCGTAAGAGATGGAGCCGTGGTTTATTAAGCAAAAGTTCGTCAAATACGCTCCCATAACCGAACATAACATTTAAAAGATACATTCTCGGTGAAAATATTATCAATTCGGACTTAGTCTCTGTACGGAGAGGCTACCGAGAAGCGCTACCGACGAAGATTTTCTGATTAATATAAAAATCTACCGTAAGAGATAGAGCCGTGATTTATTAAGCAAAAGTGCTTAAAATACGCTCCTATAACTCAATCTAACATATAAAAGGTACCTCGTCGGTGAAAATAAATACAGTTCGGGCTTAGATTTTTTCCTACCGAGTGGCTACCGTGAAGAGTCGCCGACGACGACTTTAGAAATTATTTAAAAATCAACCGTAAGAGATGGAGCCGTGGTTTATTAAGCAAAAGTGCGTCAAATACGCTCCCATAACCGAACATAACATTTAAAAGATACGTCGTCGGTGAGAATATTTTCAATTCGGACTTAGTCTCTGTACGGAGTGGCTACCGAGAAGCGCTACCGACGAAGACTTTCTGATTAATATAAAAATCTACCGTAAGAGATAGAGCCGTGATTTATTAAGCAAAAGTGCTTAAAATACGCTCCTATAACTCAATCTAACATATAAAAGGTACCTCGTCGGTGAAAATAATTACAGTTCGTGCTTAGATTTTTTCCTACCGAGTGGCTACCGTGAAGAGTCGCCGACGACGACTTTAGAAATTATTTAAAAATCAACCGTAAGAGATAGAGCCATGGTTTATTAAGCAAAAGTGCTTCAAATACGCTCCTATAACTCAATCTAACATATAAAAGGTACCTCGTCGGTGAAAATAATTACAGTTCGGACTTAGATTTTTTCCTAACGAGTGGCTACCGTGAAGAGTCGCCGACGACGACTTTAGAAATTATTTAAAATTCAACCGTAAGAGATGGAGCCGTGGTTTATTAAGCAAGAGTTCGTCAAATACGCTCCCATAACCGAACATAACATTTAAAAGACACATTCTCGGTGAAAATATTATCAATTCGGACTTAGTCTCTGTACGGAGAGGCTACCGAGAAGCGCTACCGACGAAGATTTTCTGATTAATATAAAAATCTACCGTAAGAGATAGAGCCGTGATTTATTAAGCAAAAGTGCTTAAAATACGCTCCTATAACTCAATCTAACATATAAAAGGTACCTCGTCGGTGAAAATAAATACAGTTCGGGCTTAGATTTTTTCCTACCGAGTGGCTACCGTGAAGAGTCGCCACGACGACTTTAGAAATTATTTAAAAATCAACCGGAAGAGATAGAGCCATGGTTTATTAAGCAAAAGTGCTTCAAATACGCTCCTATAACTCAATCTAACATATAAAAGGTACCTCGTCGGTGAAAATAATTACAGTTCGGACTTAGATTTTTTCCTAACGAGTGGCTACCGTGAAGAGTCGCCGACGACGACTTTAGAAATTATTTAAAATTCAACCGTAAGAGATGGAGCCGTGGTTTATTAAGCAAAAGTGCGTCAAATACGCTCCCATAACTGAACATAACATTTAAAAGATACGTCGTCGGTGAAAATATTTTCAATTCGGACTTAGTCTCTGTACGGAGAGGCTACCGAGAAGCGCTACCGACGAGGACTTTCTGATTAATTTAAAAATCAACCGTAAGAGATAGAGCCGTGGTTTATTAAGCAAAAGTGCTTCAAATGCGCTCCTATAACTCAATCTAACATATAAAAGGTACCTCGTCGGTGAAAATAATTACAGTTCGGACTTAGATTTTTTCCTACCGATTGGCTACCGTGAAGAGTCGCCGACGACGACTTTAGAAATTATTTAAAAATCAACCGTAAGAGATGGAGCCGTGGTTTATTAAGCAAAAGTGCGTCAAATACGCTCCCATAACCGAAAATAACATTTAAAAGATACGTCGTCGGTGAGAATATTTTCAATTCGGACTTAGTCTCTGTACGGAGTGGCTACCGAGAAGCGCTACCGACGAAGACTTTCTGATTAATATAAAAATCTACCGTAAGAGATAGAGCCGTGATTTATTAAGCAAAAGTGCTTCAAATGCGCTCCTATAACTCAATCTAACGTATAAAAGGTACCTCGTCGGTGAAAATAATTACAGTTCGGACTTAGATTTTTTCCTAACGAGTGGCTACCGTGAAGAGTCGCCGACGACGACTTTAGAAATTATTTAAAATTCAACCGTAAGAGATGGAGCAGTGGTTTATTAAGCAAAAGTGCGTCAAATACGCTCCCATAACTGAACATAACATTTAAAAGATACGTCGTCGGTGAAAATATTTTCAATTCGGACTTAGTCTCTGTACGGAGAGGCTACCGAGAAGCGCTACCGACGAGGACTTTCTGATTAATTTAAAAATCAACCGTAAGAGATAGAGCCGTGGTTTATTAAGCAAAAGTGCTTCAAATGCGCTCCTATAACTCAATCTAACATATAAAAGGTACCTCGTCGGTGAAAATAATTACAGTTCGGACTTAGATTTTTTCCTACCGATTGGCTACCGTGAAGAGTCGCCGACGACGACTTTAGAAATTATTTAAAAATCAACCGTAAGAGATGGAGCCGCGGTTTATTAAGCAAAAGTGCGTCAAATACGCTCCCATAACTGAACATAACATTTAAAAGATACGTCGTCGGTGAAAATATTTTCAATTCGGACTTAGTCTCTGTACGGAGAGGCTACCGAGAAGCGCTACCGACGAGGACTTTCTGATTAATTTAAAAATCAACCGTAAGAGATAGAGCCGTGGTTTATTAAGCAAAAGTGCTTCAAATGCGCTCCTATAACTCAATCTAACATATAAAAGGTACCTCGTCGGTGAAAATAATTACAGTTCGGACTTAGATTTTTTCCTACCGAGTGGCTACCGTGAAGAGTCGCCGACGACGACTTTAGAAATTATTTAAAAATCAACCGTAAGAGATGGAGCCGTGGTTTATTAAGCAAAAGTGCGTCAAATACGCTCCCATAACCGAACATAACATTTAAAAGATACGTCGTCGGTGAAAATATTTTCAATTCGGACTTAGTCTCTGTACGGAGAGGCTACCGAGAAGCGCTACCGACTAGGACTTTCTGATTAATTTAAAAATCAACCGTAAGAGATAGAGCCGTGGTTTATTAAGCAAAAGTGCTTCAAATGCGCTCCTATAACTCAATCTAACATATAACAGGTACCTCGTCGGTGAAAATAATTACAGTTCGGACTTAGATTTTTTCCTACCGATTGGCTACCGTGAAGTGTCGCCGACGACGACTTTAGAAATTATTTAAAAATCAACCGTAAAAGATGGAGCCGCGGTTTATTAAGCAAAAGTGCGTCAAATACGCTCCCATAACTGAACATAACATTTAAAAGATACGTCGTCGGTGAAAATATTTTCAATTCGGACTTAGTCTCTGTACGGAGAGGCTACCGAGAAGCGCTACCGACGAGGACTTTCTGATTAATTTAAAAATCAACCGTAAGAGATAGAGCCGTGGTTTATTAAGCAAAAGTGCTTCAAATGCGCTCCTATAACTCAATCTAACATATAAAAGGTACCTCGTCGGTGAAAATAATTACAGTTCGGGCTTAGATTTTTTCCTACCGAGTGGCTACCGTGAAGAGTCGCCGACGACGACTTTAGAAATTATTTAAAAATCAACCGTAAGAGATGGAGCCGTGGTTTATTAAGCAAAAGTGCGTCAAATACGCTCCCATAACCGAACATAACATTTAAAAGATTCGTCGTCGGTGAAAATATTTTCAATTCGGACTTAGTCTCTGTACGGAGTGGCTACCGAGAAGCGCTACCGACGAAGATTTTCTGATTAATATAAAAATCTACCGTAAGAGATAGAGCCGTGATTTATTAAGCAAAAGTTCTTAAAATACGCTCCTATAACTCAATCTAACATATAAAAGGTACCTCGTCGGTGAAAATAAATACAGTTCGGGCTTAGATTTTTTCCTACCGAGTGGCTACCGTGAAGAGTCGCCGACGACGACTTTAGAAATTATTTAAAAATCAACCGTAAGAGATGGAGCCGTGGTTTATTAAGCAAAAGTGCGTCAAATACGCTCCCATAACCGAACATAACATTTAAAAGATACGTCGTCGGTGAGAATATTTTCAATTCGGACTTAGTCTCTGTACGGAGTGGCTACCGAGAAGCGCTACCGACGAAGACTTTCTGATTAATATAAAAATCTACCGTAAGAGATAGAGCCGTGATTTATTAAGCAAAAGTGCTTAAAATACGCTCCTATAACTCAATCTAACATATAAAAGGTACCTCGTCGGTGAAAATAATTACAGTTCGTGCTTAGATTTTTTCCTACCGAGTGGCTACCGTGAAGAGTCGCCGACGACGACTTTAGAAATTATTTAAAAATCAACCGTAAGAGATAGAGCCATGGTTTATTAAGCAAAAGTGCTTCAAATACGCTCCTATAACTCAATCTAACATATAAAAGGTACCTCGTCGGTGAAAATAATTACAGTTCGGACTTAGATTTTTTCCTAACGAGTGGCTACCGTGAAGAGTCGCCGACGACGACTTTAGAAATTATTTAAAATTCAACCGTAAGAGATGGAGCCGTGGTTTATTAAGCAAGAGTTCGTCAAATACGCTCCCATAACCGAACATAACATTTAAAAGACACATTCTCGGTGAAAATATTATCAATTCGGACTTAGTCTCTGTACGGAGAGGCTACCGAGAAGCGCTACCGACGAAGATTTTCTGATTAATATAAAAATCTACCGTAAGAGATAGAGCCGTGATTTATTAAGCAAAAGTGCTTAAAATACGCTCCTATAACTCAATCTAACATATAAAAGGTACCTCGTCGGTGAAAATAAATACAGTTCGGGCTTAGATTTTTTCCTACCGAGTGGCTACCGTGAAGAGTCGCCACGACGACTTTAGAAATTATTTAAAAATCAACCGGAAGAGATAGAGCCATGGTTTATTAAGCAAAAGTGCTTCAAATACGCTCCTATAACTCAATCTAACATATAAAAGGTACCTCGTCGGTGAAAATAATTACAGTTCGGACTTAGATTTTTTCCTAACGAGTGGCTACCGTGAAGAGTCGCCGACAACGACTTTAGAAATTATTTAAAATTCAACCGTAAGAGATGGAGCCGTGGTTTATTAAGCAAAAGTGCGTCAAATACGCTCCCATAACTGAACATAACATTTAAAAGATACGTCGTCGGTGAAAATATTTTCAATTCGGACTTAGTCTCTGTACGGAGAGGCTACCGAGAAGCGCTACCGACGAGGACTTTCTGATTAATTTAAAAATCAACCGTAAGAGATAGAGCCGTGGTTTATTAAGCAAAAGTGCTTCAAATGCGCTCCTATAACTCAATCTAACATATAAAAGGTACCTCGTCGGTGAAAATAATTACAGTTCGGGCTTAGATTTTTTCCTACCGAGTGGCTACCGTGAAGAGTCGCCGACGACGACTTTAGAAATTATTTAAAAATCAACCGTAAGAGATGGAGCCGTGGTTTATTAAGCAAAAGTGCGTCAAATACGCTCCCATAACCGAACATAACATTTAAAAGATTCGTCGTCGGTGAAAATATTTTCAATTCGGACTTAGTCTCTGTACGGAGTGGCTACCGAGAAGCGCTACCGACGAAGATTTTCTGATTAATATAAAAATCTACCGTAAGAGATAGAGCCGTGATTTATTAAGCAAAAGTTCTTAAAATACGCTCCTATAACTCAATCTAACATATAAAAGGTACCTCGTCGGTGAAAATAAATACAGTTCGGGCTTAGATTTTTTCCTACCGAGTGGCTACCGTGAAGAGTCGCCGACGACGACTTTAGAAATTATTTAAAAATCAACCGTAAGAGATGGAGCCGTGGTTTATTAAGCAAAAGTGCGTCAAATACGCTCCCATAACCGAACATAACATTTAAAAGATACGTCGTCGGTGAGAATATTTTCAATTCGGACTTAGTCTCTGTACGGAGTGGCTACCGAGAAGCGCTACCGACGAAGACTTTCTGATTAATATAAAAATCTACCGTAAGAGATAGAGCCGTGATTTATTAAGCAAAAGTGCTTAAAATACGCTCCTATAACTCAATCTAACATATAAAAGGTACCTCGTCGGTGAAAATAATTACAGTTCGTGCTTAGATTTTTTCCTACCGAGTGGCTACCGTGAAGAGTCGCCGACGACGACTTTAGAAATTATTTAAAAATCAACCGTAAGAGATAGAGCCATGGTTTATTAAGCAAAAGTGCTTCAAATACGCTCCTATAACTCAATCTAACATATAAAAGGTACCTCGTCGGTGAAAATAATTACAGTTCGGACTTAGATTTTTTCCTACCGATTGGCTACCGTGAAGTGTCGCCGACGACGACTTTAGAAATTATTTAAAAATCAACCGTAAAAGATGGAGCCGCGGTTTATTAAGCAAAAGTGCGTCAAATACGCTCCCATAACTGAACATAACATTTAAAAGATACGTCGTCGGTGAAAATATTTTCAATTCGGACTTAGTCTCTGTACGGAGAGGCTACCGAGAAGCGCTACCGACGAGGACTTTCTGATTAATTTAAAAATCAACCGTAAGAGATAGAGCCGTGGTTTATTAAGCAAAAGTGCTTCAAATGCGCTCCTATAACTCAATCTAACATATAAAAGGTACCTCGTCGGTGAAAATAATTACAGTTCGGACTTAGATTTTTTCCTACCGATTGGCTACCGTGAAGAGTCGCCGACGACGACTTTAGAAATTATTTAAAAATCAACCGTAAAAGATGGAGCCGCGGTTTATTAAGCAAAAGTGCGTCAAATACGCTCCCATAACTGAACATAACATTTAAAAGATACGTCGTCGGTGAAAATATTTTCAATTCGGACTTAGTCTCTGTACGGAGAGGCTACCGAGAAGCGCTACCGACTAGGACTTTCTGATTAATTTAAAAATCAACCGTAAGAGATAGAGCCGTGGTTTATTAAGCAAAAGTGCTTCAAATGCGCTCCTATAACTCAATCTAACATATAACAGGTACCTCGTCGGTGAAAATAATTACAGTTCGGACTTAGATTTTTTCCTACCGATTGGCTACCGTGAAGTGTCGCCGACGACGACTTTAGAAATTATTTAAAAATCAACCGTAAAAGATGGAGCCGCGGTTTATTAAGCAAAAGTGCGTCAAATACGCTCCCATAACTGAACATAACATTTAAAAGATACGTCGTCGGTGAAAATATTTTCAATTCGGACTTAGTCTCTGTACGGAGAGGCTACCGAGAAGCGCTACCGACGAGGACTTTCTGATTAATTTAAAAATCAACCGTAAGAGATAGAGCCGTGGTTTATTAAGCAAAAGTGCTTCAAATGCGCTCCTATAACTCAATCTAACATATAAAAGGTACCTCGTCGGTGAAAATAATTACAGTTCGGGCTTAGATTTTTTCCTACCGAGTGGCTACCGTGAAGAGTCGCCGACGACGACTTTAGAAATTATTTAAAAATCAACCGTAAGAGATGGAGCCGTGGTTTATTAAGCAAAAGTGCGTCAAATACGCTCCCATAACCGAACATAACATTTAAAAGATTCGTCGTCGGTGAAAATATTTTCAATTCGGACTTAGTCTCTGTACGGAGTGGCTACCGAGAAGCGCTACCGACGAAGACTTTCTGATTAATATAAAAATCTACCGTAAGAGATAGAGCCGTGATTTATTAAGCAAAAGTTCTTAAAATACGCTCCTATAACTCAATCTAACATATAAAAGGTACCTCGTCGGTGAAAATAATTACAGTTCGGGCTTAGATTTTTTCCTACCGAGTGGCTACCGTGAAGAGTCGCCGACGACGACTTTAGAAATTATTTAAAAATCAACCGTAAGAGATGGAGCCGTGGTTTATTAAGCAAAAGTGCGTCCAATACGCTCCCATAACCGAACATAACATTTAAAATATACGTCGTCGGTGAAAATATTATCAATTCGGACTTAGTCTCTGTACGGAGAGGCTACCGAGAAGCGCTACCGACGAAGATTTTCTGATTAATATAAAAATCTACCGTAAGAGATAGAGCCGTGATTTATTAAGCAAAAGTGCTTAAAATACGCTCCTATAACTCAATCTAACATATAAAAGGTACCTCGTCGGTGAAAATAAATACAGTTCGGGCTTAGATTTTTTCCTACCGAGTGGCTACCGTGAAGAGTCGCCACGACGACTTTAGAAATTATTTAAAAATCAACCGGAAGAGATAGAGCCATGGTTTATTAAGCAAAAGTGCTTCAAATACGCTCCTATAACTCAATCTAACATATAAAAGGTACCTCGTCGGTGAAAATAATTACAGTTCGGACTTAGATTTTTTCCTAACGAGTGGCTACCGTGAAGAGTCGCCGACGACGACTTTAGAAATTATTTAAAATTCAACCGTAAGAGATGGAGCCGTGGTTTATTAAGCAAAAGTGCGTCAAATACGCTCCCATAACTGAACATAACATTTAAAAGATACGTCGTCGTTGAAAATATTTTCAATTTGGACTTAGTCTCTGTACGGAGAGGCTACCGAGAAGCGCTACCGACGAGGACTTTCTGATTAATTTAAAAATCAACCGTAAGAGATAGAGCCGTGGTTTATTAAGCAAAAGTGCTTCAAATGCGCTCCTATAACTCAATCTAACATATAAAAGGTACCTCGTCGGTGAAAATAATTACAGTTCGGACTTAGATTTTTTCCTACCGATTGGCTACCGTGAAGAGTCGCCGACGACGACTTTAGAAATTATTTAAAAATCAACCGTAAGAGATGGAGCCGTGGTTTATTAAGCAAAAGTGCGTCAAATACGCTCCCATAACCGAACATAACATTTAAAAGATACGTCGTCGGTGAGAATATTTTCAATTCGGACTTAGTCTCTGTACGGAGTGGCTACCGAGAAGCGCTACCGACGAGGACTTTATGATTAATTTAAAAATCAACCGTAAGAGATAGAGCCGTGGTTTATTAAGCAAAAGTGCTTAAAATACGCTCCTATAACTCAATCTAACATATAAAAGGTACCTCGTCGGTGAAAATAAATACAGTTCGGGCTTAGATTTTTTCCTACCGAGTGGCTACCGTGAAGAGTCGCCGACGACGACTTTAGAAATTATTTAAAAATCAACCGTAAGAGATGGAGCCGTGGTTTATTAAGCAAAAGTGCGTCAAATACGCTCCCATAACCGAACATAACATTTAAAAGATACGTCGTCGGTGAGAATATTTTCAATTCGGACTTAGTCTCTGTACGGAGTGGCTACCGAGAAGCGCTACCGACGAAGACTTTCTGATTAATATAAAAATCTACCGTAAGAGATAGAGCCGTGATTTATTAAGCAAAAGTGCTTAAAATACGCTCCTATAACTCAATCTAACATATAAAAGGTACCTCGTCGGTGAAAATAATTACAGTTCGTGCTTAGATTTTTTCCTACCGAGTGGCTACCGTGAAGAGTCGCCGACGACGACTTTAGAAATTATTTAAAAATCAACCGTAAGAGATAGAGCCATGGTTTATTAAGCAAAAGTGCTTCAAATACGCTCCTATAACTCAATCTAACATATAAAAGGTACCTCGTCGGTGAAAATAATTACAGTTCGGACTTAGATTTTTTCCTAACGAGTGGCTACCGTGAAGAGTCGCCGACGACGACTTTAGAAATTATTTAAAATTCAACCGTAAGAGATGGAGCCGTGGTTTATTAAGCAAGAGTTCGTCAAATACGCTCCCATAACCGAACATAACATTTAAAAGACACATTCTCGGTGAAAATATTATCAATTCGGACTTAGTCTCTGTACGGAGAGGCTACCGAGAAGCGCTACCGACGAAGATTTTCTGATTAATATAAAAATCTACCGTAAGAGATAGAGCCGTGATTTATTAAGCAAAAGTGCTTAAAATACGCTCCTATAACTCAATCTAACATATAAAAGGTACCTCGTCGGTGAAAATAAATACAGTTCGGGCTTAGATTTTTTCCTACCGAGTGGCTACCGTGAAGAGTCGCCACGACGACTTTAGAAATTATTTAAAAATCAACCGGAAGAGATAGAGCCATGGTTTATTAAGCAAAAGTGCTTCAAATACGCTCCTATAACTCAATCTAACATATAAAAGGTACCTCGTCGGTGAAAATAATTACAGTTCGGACTTAGATTTTTTCCTAACGAGTGGCTACCGTGAAGAGTCGCCGACGACGACTTTAGAAATTATTTAAAATTCAACCGTAAGAGATGGAGCCGTGGTTTATTAAGCAAAAGTGCGTCAAATACGCTCCCATAACTGAACATAACATTTAAAAGATACGTCGTCGGTGAAAATATTTTCAATTCGGACTTAGTCTCTGTACGGAGAGGCTACCGAGAAGCGCTACCGACGAGGACTTTCTGATTAATTTAAAAATCAACCGTAAGAGATAGAGCCGTGGTTTATTAAGCAAAAGTGCTTCAAATGCGCTCCTATAAATCAATCTAACATATAAAAGGTACTTCGTCGGTGAAAATAATTACAGTTCGGACTTAGATTTTTTCCTACCGATTGGCTACCGTGAAGAGTCGCCGACGACGACTTTAGAAATTATTTAAAAATCAACCGTAAGAGATGGAGCCGTGGTTTATTAAGCAAAAGTGCGTCAAATACGCTCCCATAACCGAAAATAACATTTAAAAGATACGTCGTCGGTGAGAATATTTTCAATTCGGACTTAGTCTCTGTACGGAGTGGCTACCGAGAAGCGCTACCGACGAAGACTTTCTGATTAATATAAAAATCTACCGTAAGAGATAGAGCCGTGATTTATTAAGCAAAAGTGCTTCAAATGCGCTCCTATAACTCAATCTAACGTATAAAAGGTACCTCGTCGGTGAAAATAATTACAGTTCGGACTTAGATTTTTTCCTAACGAGTGGCTACCGTGAAGAGTCGCCGACGACGACTTTAGAAATTATTTAAAATTCAACCGTAAGAGATGGAGCAGTGGTTTATTAAGCAAAAGTGCGTCAAATACGCTCCCATAACTGAACATAACATTTAAAAGATACGTCGTCGGTGAAAATATTTTCAATTCGGACTTAGTCTCTGTACGGAGAGGCTACCGAGAAGCGCTACCGACGAGGACTTTCTGATTAATTTAAAAATCAACCGTAAGAGATAGAGCCGTGGTTTATTAAGCAAAAGTGCTTCAAATGCGCTCCTATAACTCAATCTAACATATAAAAGGTACCTCGTCGGTGAAAATAATTACAGTTCGGACTTAGATTTTTTCCTACCGATTGGCTACCGTGAAGAGTCGCCGACGACGACTTTAGAAATTATTTAAAAATCAACCGTAAAAGATGGAGCCGCGGTTTATTAAGCAAAAGTGCGTCAAATACGCTCCCATAACTGAACATAACATTTAAAAGATACGTCGTCGGTGAAAATATTTTCAATTCGGACTTAGTCTCTGTACGGAGAGGCTACCGAGAAGCGCTACCGACTAGGACTTTCTGATTAATTTAAAAATCAACCGTAAGAGATAGAGCCGTGGTTTATTAAGCAAAAGTGCTTCAAATGCGCTCCTATAACTCAATCTAACATATAACAGGTACCTCGTCGGTGAAAATAATTACAGTTCGGACTTAGATTTTTTCCTACCGATTGGCTACCGTGAAGTGTCGCCGACGACGACTTTAGAAATTATTTAAAAATCAACCGTAAAAGATGGAGCCGCGGTTTATTAAGCAAAAGTGCGTCAAATACGCTCCCATAACTGAACATAACATTTAAAAGATACGTCGTCGGTGAAAATATTTTCAATTCGGACTTAGTCTCTGTACGGAGAGGCTACCGAGAAGCGCTACCGACGAGGACTTTCTGATTAATTTAAAAATCAACCGTAAGAGATAGAGCCGTGGTTTATTAAGCAAAAGTGCTTCAAATGCGCTCCTATAACTCAATCTAACATATAAAAGGTACCTCGTCGGTGAAAATAATTACAGTTCGGACTTAGATTTTTTCCTACCGATTGGCTACCGTGAAGAGTCGCCGACGACGACTTTAGAAATTATTTAAAAATCAACCGTAAAAGATGGAGCCGCGGTTTATTAAGCAAAAGTGCGTCAAATACGCTCCCATAACTGAACATAACATTTAAAAGATACGTCGTCGGTGAAAATATTTTCAATTCGGACTTAGTCTCTGTACGGAGAGGCTACCGAGAAGCGCTACCGACGAGGACTTTCTGATTAATTTAAAAATCAACCGTAAGAGATAGAGCCGTGGTTTATTAAGCAAAAGTGCTTCAAATGCGCTCCTATAACTCAATCTAACATATAAAAGGTACCTCGTCGGTGAAAATAATTACAGTTCGGGCTTAGATTTTTTCCTACCGAGTGGCTACCGTGAAGAGTCGCCGACGACGACTTTAGAAATTATTTAAAAATCAACCGTAAGAGATGGAGCCGTGGTTTATTAAGCAAAAGTGCGTCAAATACGCTCCCATAACCGAACATAACATTTAAAAGATTCGTCGTCGGTGAAAATATTTTCAATTCGGACTTAGTCTCTGTACGGAGTGGCTACCGAGAAGCGCTACCGACGAAGACTTTCTGATTAATATAAAAATCTACCGTAAGAGATAGAGCCGTGATTTATTAAGCAAAAGTTCTTAAAATACGCTCCTATAACTCAATCTAACATATAAAAGGTACCTCGTCGGTGAAAATAATTACAGTTCGGGCTTAGATTTTTTCCTACCGAGTGGCTACCGTGAAGAGTCGCCGACGACGACTTTAGAAATTATTTAAAAATCAACCGTAAGAGATGGAGCCGTGGTTTATTAAGCAAAAGTGCGTCCAATACGCTCCCATAACCGAACATAACATTTAAAATATACGTCGTCGGTGAAAATATTATCAATTCGGACTTAGTCTCTGTACGGAGAGGCTACCGAGAAGCGCTACCGACGAGGACTTTCTGATTAATTTAAAAATCAACCGTAAGAGATAGAGCCGTGGTTTATTAAGCAAAAGTGCTTCAAATGCGCTCCTATAACTCAATCTAACATATAAAAGGTACCTCGTCGGTGAAAATAATTACAGTTCGGACTTAGATTTTTTCCTACCGATTGGCTACCGTGAAGAGTCGCCGACGACGACTTTAGAAATTATTTAAAAATCAACCGTAAAAGATGGAGCCGCGGTTTATTAAGCAAAAGTGCGTCAAATACGCTCCCATAACTGAACATAACATTTAAAAGATACGTCGTCGGTGAAAATATTTTCAATTCGGACTTAGTCTCTGTACGGAGAGGCTACCGAGAAGCGCTACCGACGAGGACTTTCTGATTAATTTAAAAATCAACCGTAAGAGATAGAGCCGTGGTTTATTAAGCAAAAGTGCTTCAAATGCGCTCCTATAACTCAATCTAACATATAAAAGGTACCTCGTCGGTGAAAATAATTACAGTTCGGGCTTAGATTTTTTCCTACCGAGTGGCTACCGTGAAGAGTCGCCGACGACGACTTTAGAAATTATTTAAAAATCAACCGTAAGAGATGGAGCCGTGGTTTATTAAGCAAAAGTGCGTCCAATACGCTCCCATAACCGAACATAACATTTAAAATATACGTCGTCGGTGAAAATATTATCAATTCGGACTTAGTCTCTGTACGGAGAGGCTACCGAGAAGCGCTACCGACGAAGACTTTCTGATTAATTTAAAAATCAACCGTAAGAGATAGAGCCGTGGTTTATTAAGCAAAAGTGCTTCAAATACGCTCCTATAACTCAATCGAACATATAAAAGGTACCTCGTCGGTGAAAATAATTAGAGTTCGGGCTTAGATTTTTTCCTACCGAGTGGCTCCCGCGAAGAGTGTGCCGACGACGACTAGAAATTATTTAAAAATCAACCGTAAGAGATGGAGCGTTGTTTATTAAGCAAAAGTGCGTCAAATACGCTCCCCTAACCGAACATAACATTTAAAAGATACGTCGACGGTGAAAATATTTTCAATTCGGACTTAGTCTCTGTACGGAGAGGCTACCGAGAAGCGCTACCGACGAGGACTTTCTGATTAATTGAAAAATCAATCGTAAGAGATAGAGCCGTTGTTTATTAAGCAAAAGTGCGTCAAATGCGCTCCTATAACTCAATCTAACATATAAAAGGTACCTCGTCGGTGAATATAATTACAGTTTGGACTTAGATTTTTTCCTACCGAGTGTCTACCGTGAAGAGTCGCCGACGACGACTTTAGAAATTATTTAAAAATCAACCGTAAGAGATGGAGCCGTGGTTTATTAAGCAAAAGTGCTTCAAATGCGCTCCTATAACTCAATCTAACATATAAAAGGTACCTCGTCGGTGAAAATAATTACAGTTTGGACTTAGATTTTTTCCTACCGAGTGGCTACCGTGAAGAGTCGCCGACGACGACTTTAGAAATTATTTAAAAATCAACCGTAAGAGATGGAGCGTGGTTTATTAAGCAAAAGTGCGTCAAATACGCTCCCCTAACCGAACATAACATTTAAAAGATACGTCGTCGGTGAAAATATTTTCAATTCGGACTTAGTCTCTGTACGGAGAGGCTACCGAGAAGCGCTACCGACGAAGACTTTCTGATTAATTTAAAAATCAACCGTAAGAGATAGAGCCGTGGTTTATTAAGCAAAAGTGCTTCAAATACGCTCCCATAACTCAATCTAACATATAAAAGGTACCTCGTCGGTGAAAATAATTAGAGTTCGGGCTTAGATTTTTTCCTACCGAGTGGCTCCCGTGAAGAGTGTGCCGACGACGACTAGAAATTATTTAAAAATCAACCGTAAGAGATGGAGCCGTGGTTTATTAAGCAAAAGTGCGTCAAATACGCTCCAATAACGGAACATACCATTTAAAAGATACGTCGTCGGTGAAAATATTTTCAATTCGGACTTAGTCTCTGTACGGAGAGGCTACCGAGAAGCGCTACCGACGAAGACTTTCTGATTAATTTAAAAATCAACCGAAAGAGATAGAGCCGTGGTTTATTAAGCAAAAGTGCTTCAAATACGCTCCTATAACTCAATCTAACATATAAAATGTACCTCGTCGGTGAAAATAATTACAGTTCGGACATTGATTTTTTCCTACCGAGTGGCTCCCGTGAAGAGTGTGCCGACGACGACTAGAAATTATTTAAAAATCACCCGTAAGAGATGGAGCCGTGGTTTATTAACAAAAGTGTGTCAAATACGCTCCCATAACCGAACATAACATTTAAAAGATACGTCGTCGGTGAAAATATTTTCAATTCGGACTTAGTCTCTGGACGGAGAGGCTACCGAGAAGCGCTACCGACGAAGACTTTCTGATTAATTTAAAAATCAACCGAAAGAGATAGAGCCGTGGTTTATTAAGCAAAAGTGCTTCAAATACGCTCCTATAACTCAATCTAACATATAAAATGTACCTCGTCGGTGAAAATAATTACAGTTCGGACTTAGATTTTTTCCTACCGAGTGGCTACCGTGAAGAGTCGCCGACGACGACTTTAGAAATTATTTAAAAATCAACCGTAAGAGATGGAGCCGTGGTTTATTAAGCAAAAGTGCGTCAAATACGCTCCCATAACCGAACATAACATTTAAAAGATACGTCGTCGGTGAAAATATTTTCAATTCGGACTTAGTCTCTGGACGGAGAGGCTACCGAGAAGCGCTACCGACGAAGACTTTCTGATTAATTTAAAAATCAACCGAAAGAGATAGAGCCGTAGTTTATGCAGCAAAAGTGCTTCAAATACGCTCCTATAACTCAATCTAGCATATAAAATGTACCTCGTCGGTGAAAATAATTACAGTTCGGACTTATATTTTTTCCTACCGAGTGGCTACCGTGAAGAGTCGCCGACGACGACTTTAGAAATTATTTAAAAATCAACCGTAAGAGATGGAGCCGTGGTTTATTAAGCAAAAGTGCGTCAAATACGCTCCCATAACCGAACATAACATTTAAAAGATACGTCGTCGGTGATAATATTTTCAATTCGGACTTAGTCTCTGGACGGAGAGGCTACCGAGAAGCGCTACCGACGAAGACTTTCTGATTAATTTAAAAATCAACCGAAAGAGATAGAGCCGTGGTTTATTAAGCAAAAGTGCTTCAAATACGCTCCTATAACTCAATCTAACATATAAAATGTACCTCGTCGGTGAAAATAATTACAGTTCGGACTTAGATTTTTCCTACCGAGTGGCTACCGTGAAGAGTCGCCGACGACGACTTTAGAAATTATTTAAAAATCAACCGTAAGAGATGGAGCCGTGGTTTATTAAGCAAAAGTGCGTCAAATACGCTCCCATAACCGAACATAACATTTAAAAGATACGTCGTCGGTGAAAATATTTTCAATTCGGACTTAGTCTCTGGACGGAGAGGCTACCGAGAAGCGCTACCGACGAAGACTTTCTGATTAATTTAAAAATCAACCGAAAGAGATAGAGCCGTGGTTTATTAAGCAAAAGTGCATCAAATACGCTCCTATAACTCAATCTAACATATAAAATGTACCTCGTCGGTGAAAATAATTACAGTTCGGACTTAGATTTTTTCCTACCGAGTGGCTACCGTGAAGAGTCGCCGACGACGACTTTAGAAATTATTTAAAAATCAACCGTAAGAGATGGAACCGTGGTTTATTAAGCAAAAGTGCGTCAAATACGCTCCCATAACGGAACATAACATTTAAAAGATACGTCGTCGGTGAAAATATTTTCAATTCGGACTTAGTCTCTGTACGGTGAGGCTACCGTGAAGAGTCGCCGACGACGACTTTAGAAATTATTTAAAAATCAACCGTAAGAGATAGAGCCGTGGTTTATTAAGCAAAAGTGCTTCAAATACGCTCCTATAACTCAATCTAACATATAAAAGGCACCTCGTCGGTGAAAATAATTACAGTTCGGACTTAGATTTTTTCCTACCGAGTGGCTACCGTGAAGAGTCGCCGACGACGACTTTAGAAATTATTTAAAAATCAACCGTAAGAGATGGAGCCGTGGTTTATTAAGCAAAAGTGCGTCAAATACGCTCCCATAACCGAACATAACATTTAAAAGATACGTCGTCGGTGAAAATATTTTCAATTCGGACTTAGTCTCTGTACGGAGAGGCTACCGAGAAGCGCTACCGACGAAGACTTTCTGATTAATTTAAAAATCAACCGAAAGAGATAGAGCCGTGGTTTATTAAGCAAAAGTGCTTCAAATACGCTCCTATAACTCAATCTAACATATAAAAGGTACACCGTCGGTGAAAATAATTACAGTTCGGACTTAGATTTTTTCCTACCGAGTGGCTACCGTGAAGAGTCGCCGACGACGACTAGAAATTATTTAAAAATCACCCGTAAGAGATGGAGCCGTGGTTTATTAAGCAAAAGTGCGTCAAATACGCTCCCATAACGGAACGTACCATTTAAAAGATACGTCATCGGTGAAAATATTTTCAATTCGGACTTAGTCTCTGTACGGAGAGGCTACCGTGAAGAGTCGCCGACGACGACATTAGAAATTATTTAAAAATCAACCGTAAGAGATAGAGCCGTGGTTTATTAAGCAAAAGTGCGTCAAATACGCTCCCATAACTGAACATAACATTTAAAAGATACGTCGTCGGTGAAAATATTTTCAATTCGGACTTAGTCTCTGTACGGAGAGGCTACCGAGAGGCGCTACCGACGAAGATTTTGTGATTAATTTAAAAATCAACCGTAAGAGATAGAGCCGTGGTTTATTAAGCAAAAGTGCTTCACATACGCTCCTATAACTCAATCTAACATATAAAAGGTACCCCGTCGGTGAAAATAATTACAGTTCGGCCTTAGATTTTTACCTACCGAGTGGCCACCGTGAAGAGTCGCCGACGACGACTAGAAATTATTTAAAAATCACCCGTAAGAGATGGAGCCGTGGTTTATTAAGCAAAAGTGCTTCAACTACGCTCCCATAACAGAACATAACATTTAAAAGATACGTCGTCGGTGAAAATATTTTCAATTCGGACTTAGTCTCTGTACGGAGAGACTACCGAGAAGCGCTACCGACGAAGACTTTCTGATTAATTTAAAAATCAACCGTAAGAGATAGAGCCGTGGTTTATTAAGCAAAAGTGCTTCACATACGCTCCTATAACTCAATCTAACATATAAAAGGTACCCCGTCGGTGAAAATAATTACAGTTCGGCCTTAGATTTTTTCCTACCGAGTGGCCACCGTGAAGAGTCGCCGACGACGACATTAGAAATTATTTAAAAATCAACCGTAAGAGATAGAGCCGTGGTTTATTAAGCAAAAGTGCTTCAACTACGCTCCCATAACAGAACATAACATTTAAAAGATACGTCGTCGGTGAAAATATTTTCAATTCGGACTTAGTCTCTGTACGGAGAGGCTACCGAGAAGCGCTACCGACGAAGACTTTCTGATTAATTTAAAAATCAACCGTAAGAGATAGAGCCGTGGTTTATTAAGCAAAAGTGCTTCACATACGCTCCTATAACTCAATCTAACATATAAAAGGTACCCCGTCGGTGAAAATAATTACAGTTCGGCCTTAGATTTTTTCCTACCGAGTGGCCACCGTGAAGAGTCGCCGACGACGACTAGAAATTATTTAAAAATCACCCGTAAGAGATGGAGCCGTGGTTTATTAAGCAAAAGTGCGTCAAATACGCTCCCATAACGGAACGTACCATTTAAAAGATACGTCGTCGGTGAAAATATTTGCAATTCGGACTTAGTCTCTGTACGGAGGGGCTACCGAGAAGCGCTACCGACGAAGACTTTCTGATTATTTTAAAGAACAACCGTAAGAGATAGAGCCGTGGTTTATTAAGCAAAAGTGCTTCACATACGCTCCTATAACTCAATCTAACATATAAAAGGTACCTCGTCGGTGAAAATAATTCCAGTTCGGACTTAGCTTTTTTCCTACCGAGTGGCTACCGTGAAGAGTCGCCGACGACGACTTTAGAAATTATTTAAAAATCAACCGTAATAGATGGAGCCGTGGTTTATTAAGCAAAAGTGCGTCAAATACGCTCCCATAACCGAACATAACATTTAAAAGATACGTCGTCGGTGAAAATATTTTCAATTCGGACTTGGTCTCTATACGGAGAGGCTACCGAGAAGCGCTACCGACGAAGATTTTCTGATTAATTTAAAAATCAACCGAAAGAGATAGAGCCGTAGTTTATGAAGCAAAAGTGCTTCAAATACGCTCCTATAACTCAATCTAGCATATAAAATGTACCTCGTCGGTGAAAATAATTGCAGTTCGGACGTAGATTTTTTCCTACCGAGTGGCTACCGTGATGAGTCGCCGACGACGACGTTAGAAATTATTTAAAAATCAACCGTAAGAGATGGAACCGTGGTTTATTAAGCAAAAGTGCGTCAAATACGCTCCCATAACGGAACATAACATTTAAAAGATACGTCGTCGGTGAAAATATTTTCAATTCGGACTTAGTCTCTGTACGGTGAGGCTACCGTGAAGAGTCGCCGACGACGACTTTAGAAATTATTTAAAAATCAACCGTAAGAGATAGAGCCGTGGTTTATTAAGCAAAAGTGCTTCAAATACGCTCCTATAACTCAATCTAACATATAAAAGGCACCTCGTCGGTGAAAATAATTACAGTTCGGACTTAGATTTTTTCCTACCGAGTGGCTACCGTGAAGAGTCGCCGACGACGACTTTAGAAATTATTTAAAAATCAACCGTAAGAGATGGAGCCGTGGTTTATTAAGCAAAAGTGCGTCAAATACGCTCCCATTACCGAACATAACATTTAAAAGATACGTCGTCGGTGAAAATATTTTCAATTCGGACTTAGTCTCTGTACGGAGAGGCTACCGAGAAGCGCTACCGACGAAGACTTTCTGATTAATTTAAAAATCAACCGAAAGAGATAGAGCCGTGGTTTATTAAGCAAAAGTGCTTCAAATACGCTCCTATAACTCAATCTCACATATAAAAGGTACACCGTCGGTGAAAATAATTACAGTTCGGACTTAGATTTTTTCCTACCGAGTGGCTACCGTGAAGAGTCGCCGACGACGACTAGAAATTATTTAAAAATCACCCGTAAGAGATGGAGCCGTGGTTTATTAAGCAAAAGTGCGTCAAATACGCTCCCATAACGGAACGTACCATTTAAAAGATACGTCATCGGTGAAAATATTTTCAATTCGGACTTAGTCTCTGTACGGAGAGGCTACCGTGAAGAGTCGCCGACGACGACATTAGAAATTATTTAAAAATCAACCGTAAGAGATAGAGCCGTGGTTTATTAAGCAAAAGTGCTCCAAATACGCTCCTATAACTCAATCTAACATTTAAAAGGTACCTCGTCGGTGAAAATAATTGCAGTTCGGACGTAGATTTTTTCCTACCGAGTGGCTACCGTGATGAGTCGCCGACGACGACGTTAGAAATTATTTAAAAATCAACCGTAAGAGATAGAGCCGTGGTTTATCGCCACAGATATCAGACAACAGGCGCTTATCCTGGCTCATTATCGAACACTTAGTTTCAGATAGAACTATTAGTTTAAAATGGAACTAAGTTTCGCATCTGGAGTTTCCTCTGTCACAAGGTCGCCAACTTAGTTTCGTCGAACACATACGGTTTCGAGTGCTATCAGCACAGATTTCGCAGAACGGGAGTCTATCCTGGCACAGTATCGACCAGTTAGTTTCGTCGAACACACACGGTTTCGAGTGGCATCGCCACAGTTTTCAGAGAACAGGCGCTTCTCCTGGCACCTTATCGAACACATAGATTCAGATAGAACAATTAGTTTAAAATGGAACTAAGTTTCGCATCTGGAGTTTACTCTCTCACAAGGTCGACCACATAGTTTCGTCGGACACATACGGTTTCGAGTAGCATCGCCACAGATTTCAGAGAACAGGCGCTTCTCCTGGCACCATATCGAACACTTAGTTTCAGATAGAACAAATAGTTTAAAATGGAACTAAGCTTCGCATTTGGAGTTTCCTCTCTCACAAGGTCGACCACTAAGTTTCATCGAACGTATACGGTTTCGAGTAGCATCGCCACAGATTTCAGAGAACAGGCGCTTCTCCTGGCACAGTATCGAACACTTAGTTTCAGATAGAAAAATTAGTTTAAAGTGGAACTAAGTTTCGCATTTGGAGTTTCCTCTCTCACAAGTTGGACCACTAAGTTTCGTCGAACACATAAGGTTTCGAGTGGCATCGCCACAGATTTCAGAGAACAGGCGCTTCTCCTGGCACAGTATCGAACACATAGTTTCAGATAGAACAATTAGTTTAAAATGGAACTAACTTTCAGATCTGGAGTTTCCTCACTCACAAGGTCGACCATTTAGATTCGTCGAACACATGCGGTTTCGAGTGTCATCGCCACAGATTTCAGAGAACAGGCGGTTCTCCTGGCACATTATCGAACACTTAGTTTCATATAGAACAATTAGTTTAAAATGGAACTAAGTTTCGCATCTGGAGTTTCCTCTCTCACAAGGTCGGCCACTTAGTTTCGTCGAACACATACGGTTTCGAGTGCGCATCGCCACACATTTCAGAGAACAGGCGTTTCTCCTGGTACACTATCGAACACTTAGTTTCAGATAGAACAATTAGTTTAAAATGGAACTAAGTTTCGCATTTGGAGTTTCCTCTCTCACAAGTTGGACCACTAAGTTTCGTCGAACACATAAGGTTTCGAGTGGCATCGCCACAGATTTCAGAGAACAGGCGCTTCTCCTGGCACAGTATCGAACACATAGTTTCAGATAGAACAATTAGTTTAAAATGGAACTAACTTTCAGATCTGGAGTTTCCTCACTCACAAGGTCGACCATTTAGATTCGTCGAACACATGCGGTTTCGAGTGTCATCGCCACAGATTTCAGAGAACAGGCGGTTCTCCTGGCACATTATCGAACACTTAGTTTCAGATGGAACAATTATTTTCAATTGGAACTAAGCTTCGCATCTGGAGTTTCCTCTCTCACAAGGTCGACCGCTTAGTTTCGACGAACACATACGGTTTCGAGTAGCATCGCCACAGATTTCAGAGAACAGGCGCTTCTCCTGGCACAGTGTCGAACACTTAGTTTCAGATAGAACAAATAGTTTAAAATGGAACTAATTTTCGCACCTGGAGTTCCTCTCTCACGAGGTCGACAACTTAGTTTCGTCAAACACATAAGGTTTCGAGTGGCCTCGCCACAGATTTCAGAGAACAGGCGCTTCTCCTGGCACAGTACCGAACACTTAGTTTCAGATGGAACAATTAGTTTCAAATGGAACTAAGTTTCGCATCTGGAGTTTCCTCTCTCAGAAGGTCGACCACTTAGTTTCGTCAAACACATACCGTGTCCAGTGGTATCGCCACAGGTTTCACAAAACGGGCGCTTCTCCTGGCACAGTATCGAACACTTAGTTTCAGAGAGAACAATTCATTTACAATGGAACTATGTTTCGCATCTGTAGTTTCCTCTCTCACAAGGTCGGCGACTTAGTTTCGTCGAACACATATGGTGTCGAGTGGTACCCCCACAGATTTCGCCGAACGGGAGTTTCTCCTGGCACACTATCGAACACTTAGTTTCAGATAGAACAAGTAGTTTTATATGGAACTATGTTTCGCATCTGGAGTTTCCTCTCTCACAAGGTCGACGACTTAGTTTCGTCGAACATATACGGTTTCGAGTGGCATCGCCATAGGTTTCAGAGAACTTGCGCTTCTCCTGGCACAGTATCGAACACTTAGTTTCAGATGGAACATTTAGTTGAAAATTGAAATATGTTTCGCATCTGGAGTTTCCTCTCTCACAAGGCGACCACTTAGTTTCGTGGAACACATACGGTTTCGAGTGGCATCGCCACAGATTTCAGAGAACAGGCGCTTCTCCTGGCACAGTTTCGAACACTTAGTTTCAGATAGAACAATTAGTTTAAAATGGAACTATGTTCCGCATCTGGTGAATCCTCCCTCACAAGGTCGGGCACTTAGTTTCGTCGAACACATACGGTTTCGAGTGGCATCGCCACAGATTTCAGAGAACAGGCGCTTCTCCTGGCACAGTATCGAACACTTAATTTCGGATGGAACATTTAGTTTAAAATGGAACTAAGTTTCGCATCCGGAGTTTCCTCTCTCAGAAGGTCGACCAATTAGTTTCGTCGAACACATACGGTTTCGAGTGGCATCGCCACAGATTTCAGAGAACAGGCGCTTCTCCTGGCACAGTTTCGAACACTTAGTTTCAGATAGAACAATTAGTTTAAAATGGAACTATGTTCCGCATCTGTTGAATCCTCCCTCACAAGATCAGGCACTTAGTTTCGTCGAACACATACGGTTTCGAGTGGCATCGCCACAGATTTCAGAGAACAGGCGCTTCTCCTGGCACAGTATCGAACACTTAATTTCAGATGGAACATTTAGTTTAAAATGGAACTAAGTTTCGCATCCGGAGTTTCCTCTCTCAGAAGGTCGACCAATTAGTTTCGTCGAACACATACGGTTTCGAGTGGCATCGCCACAGATTTCAGAGAACAGGCGCTTCTCCTGGCACAGTACCGAACACTTAGTTTCAGATGGAACAATTAGTTTCAAATGGAACTAAGTTTCGCATCTGGAGTTTCCTCTCTCACAAGGTCGACCGCTTAGTTTCGACGAACACATACGGTTTCGAGTAGCATCGCCACAGATTTCAGAGAACAGGCGCTTCTCCTGGCACAGTGTCGAACACTTAGTTTCAGATAGAACAAATAGTTTAAAATGGAACTAATTTTCGCACCTGGAGTTCCTCTCTCACGAGGTCGACAACTTAGTTTCGTTGAACACATATGGTGTCGAGTGGTATCGCCACAGATTTCGCCGAACGGGAGTTTCTCCTGGCACACTATCGAACACTTAGTTTCAGATAGAACAAGTAGTTTTATATGGAACTATGTTTCGCATCTGGAGTTTCCTCTCTCACAAGGTCGACGACTTAGTTTCGTCGAACATATACGGTTTCGAGTGGCATGGCCATAGGTTTCAGAGAACTTGCGCTTCTCCTGGCACAGTATCGAACACTTAGTCTCAGTTACCTCAATTAATTTCAAATGGAACGAAGTTTCGCATCTGGAGTTTCCTCCCTCACAAGGTCGACCACTTAGTTTCGTCGCACACATACGGTTTCGAGTGGCATCGCCACAGATTTCAGGGAACAGGCGCTTCTCCTGGCACAGTATCGAACACTTAGTTTCAGCTAGAACAGTTAGTTTTAAAAGAAACTAAGTTTCGCATCTGGAGTTTCTTCTCTCACAAGGCGACCACTTAGTTTTGTCGAACACATACGGTTTCGAGTGGCGTCGCCACAGATTTCAGAGAACAAGCGCTTCTCCTGGGACAGTATCGAACACTTAGTTTCAGATGGAACATTTTGTTGAAAATTGAAATATGCTTCGCATCTGGAGTTTCCTCTCTCACAAGGCGACCACTTAGTTTCGTGGAACACATACGGTTTCGAGTGGCATCGCCACAGATTTCAGAGAACAGGCGCTTCTCCTGGCACAGTTTCGAACACTTAGTTTCAGATAGAACAATTAGTTTAAAATGGAACTATGTTCCGCATCTGGTGAATCCTCCCTCACAAGGTCAGGCACTTAGTTTCGTCGAACACATACGGTTTCGAGTGGCATCGCCACAGATTTCAGAGAACAGGCGCTTCTCCTGGCACAGTATCGAACACTTAATTTCAGATGGAACATTTAGTTTAAAATGGAACTAAGTTTCGCATCCGGAGTTTCCTCTCTCAGAAGGTCGACCAATTAGTTTCGTCGAACATATACGGTTTCGAGTGGCATCGCCACAGATTTCAGAGAACAGGCGCTTCTCCTGGCACAGTACCGAACACTTAGTTTCAGATGGAACAATTATTTTCAATTGGAACTAAGTTTCGCATCTGGAGTTTCCTCTCTCACAAGGTCGACCGCTTAGTTTCGACGAACACATACGGTTTCGAGTAGCATCGCCACAGATTTCAGAGAACAGTCGCTTCTCCTGGCACAGTGTCGAACACTTAGTTTCATATAGAACAAATAGTTTAAAATGGAACTAATTTTCGCACCTGGAGTTCCTCTCTCACGAGGTCGACAACTTATTTTCGTCAAACACATAAGGTTTCGAGTGGCCTCGCCACAGATTTCAGAGAACAGGCGCTTCTCCTGGCACAGTACCGAACACTTAGTTTCAGATGGAACAATTAGTTTCAAATGGAACTAAGTTTCGCATCTGGAGTCTCGTCTCCCACAAGGTCGAACACTTAGTTTCGTCGAACACATACGGTTTCGAGTGTCATCGCCACAGATTTCAGAGAACAGGCGGTTCTCCTGGCACATTATCGAACACTTAGTTTCAGATGGAACAATTAGTTTAAAATGGAACTAAGTTTCGCATCTGGAGTTTCCTCCCTCACAAGGTCGACCATTTAGATTCGTCGAACACATACGTTATCGAGGAGCATCGCGACTGATTTCAGAGAACACGCGCTTCTCCTGGCACAGTATCGAACACTTAGTTTCAGATAGAACAATTAGTTTAAAATGGAACTAAGTTTCGCATCTGGAGTTTCCTCTCTCACAAGGTCGGCCACTTAGTATCGCCGAACACATACGGTTTCGAGTGGCATCGCCGCAAATTTCGCCGAACGGGAGCTTCTCCCGGCACAGTATCGACTACTTAGTTTCGCCGAACACATACGGTTTCGAGTGGCATCGCAACAGATTTCAGGGAACAGGCGCTTCTCCTGGCACAGTATCGAACACTTAGATTCAGGTATAACAGTTAGTTTTAAAAGAAACTAAGTTTCGCATCTGGAGTTTCCTCTGTTACATAGTCGACCACTTAGTGTCGTCGAACACATACGGTTTCGAGTAGCATCGCCACACATTTCAAAGAACAGGCGCTTCTCCTGGCACAGTATCGAACAATTAGTTTCAGATAGAACATTTGGTTTAAAATGGAACTAAGTTTCGCATCTGGAGTTTCGTCTCTCACAAGGTCGACCACTTAGTTCCGTCGAACACATTCGGTTTCGAGTAGCATCGCCACAGATTTCAGAGAACAGGCGCTTCTCCTGGCAGAGTATCGAACACTTAGTTTCAGTTAGAATATTTAGTTTAAAATGGACCTATGTTTCGCATTTGGAGTTTCCTCTCTCACAGGATCGACCACTTTGTTTCGTCGAACACATACGGTTTCGAGTGGTATCGCCACAGATTTCAGAGAACAGGCGCTTCTAAAGGCACAGTACCGAACAGTTAGTTTCAGATAGAACAATTAGTTTAAAATGGCACTAAGTTTCGCGTCTGGAGTTTCCTCTCTCACAAGGTCGACCACTCAGTTTCGTCGAACACATACGGTTTCGAGTAGTATCGCCACAGATTCCGCAGAACGGGAGTTTCTCCTGGCACAGTATCGAACACTTAGTTTCAGATAGAAAAATTAGTTTAAAATGGTACTAATTTGCGCATTTTGAGTTTCTTCCCGCACAAGGCGACCACTAAGTTTCGTCGAACACATACGGTTTCGAGTGGCATCGCCACACATTTCAGAGAAAAGGCGCTTCTCCTGGCACATTATCGGACACATAGTTTCAGATAGAACAATTAGTTTTAAATGGAACTAAGTTTCGCTTCTGGAGTTTCCTCGCTCACAAGGTCGACCACTTAGTTGCGTCGAACACATACGGTTTCGAGTAGTATCGCCACAGATTCCGCAGAACGGGAGTTTCTCCTGGCACAGTATCGAACACTTAGTTTCAGATACAACAATTAGTTTAAAATGGAACTATGTTTCGCATCTGGAGTTTCCTCTCTCACAAGGTCGACCTCTTAGTTTCGTCGAACACATACGGTTTCGAGTAGCATCGCCACAGATTGCAGAGAACAGGCGCTTCTCCTGGCACAGTATCGAATACTTAGTTTCAGATAAAACAATTTGTTCAAAATGGAACTAAGTTTCGCATCTGGAGATTCCTCTCTCACATAGTCGACCACTTAGTTTCGTCGAACACATACGGTTTCGAGTGGCATCGCCACAGATTTCAGAGAACAGGCGCTTCTCCTGGCACAGTATCGAACACTTAGTATCAGATAGAACAATTTGTTCAAAATGGAACTAAGTTTCGCATCTGGAGATTCCTCTCTCACATAGTCGACTACTTAGTTTCGTCGAACACATACGGTTTCGAGTAGCATCGCCACAGATTTCAGAGAACAGGCGCTTCTCCTGGCACAGTATCGAACACTTAGTTTCAGATAGAACAATTAGTTTAAAATGGAACTAAGTTTCGCATCTGGAGTTTCCTCTCTCACAAGGTCGACCTCTTAGTTTCGTCGAACACATACGGTTTCGAGTGGCATCGCCACAGATTTCAGAGAACAGGCGCTTCTGCTGGCACAGTATCGAACACTTAGTTTCAGATAGAACATTTAGTTTAAAATGGAACTTAGTTTCGCATCTGGAGTTTCCTCTCTCAGAAGGTCGACGACTTAGTTTCGTCGAACACATAAGGTTTCGAGGAGCATCGCCACAGATTTCAGAGAACAGGCGCTTCTCCTGGCACAGTATCGAAGACTTAGTTTCAGATAGAACAATTAGTTTAAAATGGAAGTAAGTTTCGCATCTGGAGTTTCCTCTCTCACAAGGTCGACCACTTAGTTTCGTCGAACACATAGGGTTTCGAGTAGCATCGCCACAGATTTCAGAGAACAAGCGCTTCTGCTGGCACATTATGGAACACTTAGTTTCAAAGAGAACAATTAGTTTAAAATGGAACTATGTTTCGCATTTGGAGTTTCCTCTCTCACAAGGTCGACCACTTAGTTTCGTCGAGCACATACGGTTTCGAGTGGCATCGGCACAGATTTCAGAGAACAGTCGCTTCTCCTGGCACAGTGTCGAACTTAGTATCAGATAGAACAATTAGTTTAAATTGGACCAAAGCTTCGCATCTTGAGTTTCCTCTCTCACAAGGTGGATCACTTAGTTTCGTCGACCACATACGGTTTCGAGTAGCATCGCCACAGATTTCAGAGAACAGGCGCTTCTCCTGGCACAGTATCGAAGACTTAGTTTCAGATAGAACAATTAGTTTAAAATGGAAGTAAGTTTCGCATCTGGAGTTTCCTCTCTCACAAGGTCGACCACTTAGTTTCGTCGAACACATAGGGTTTCGAGTAGCATCGCCACAGATTTCAGAGAACAAGCGCTTCTGCTGGCACATTATGGAACACTTAGTTTCAAAGAGAACAATTAGTTTAAAATGGAACTATGTTTCGCATTTGGAGTTTCCTCTCTCACAAGGTCGGCCACTTAGTATCGCCGAACACATACGGTTTCGAGTGGCATCGCCGCAAATTTCGCCGAACGGGAGCTTCTCCCGGCACAGTATCGACTACTTAGTTTCGCCGAACACATACGGTTTCGAGTGGCATCGCAACAGATTTCAGGGAACAGGCGCTTCTCCTGGCACAGTATCGAACACTTAGATTCAGGTATAACAGTTAGTTTTAAAAGAAACTAAGTTTCGCATCTGGAGTTTCCTCTGTTACATAGTCGACCACTTAGTGTCGTCGAACACATACGGTTTCGAGTAGCATCGCCACACATTTCAAAGAACAGGCGCTTCTCCTGGCACAGTATCGAACAATTAGTTTCAGATAGAACATTTGGTTTAAAATGGAACTAAGTTTCGCATCTGGAGTTTCGTCTCTCACAAGGTCGACCACTTAGTTCCGTCGAACACATTCGGTTTCGAGTAGCATCGCCACAGATTTCAGAGAACAGGCGCTTCTCCTGGCAGAGTATCGAACACTTAGTTTCAGTTAGAATATTTAGTTTAAAATGGACCTATGTTTCGCATTTGGAGTTTCCTCTCTCACAGGATCGACCACTTTGTTTCGTCGAACACATACGGTTTCGAGTGGTATCGCCACAGATTTCAGAGAACAGGCGCTTCTAAAGGCACAGTACCGAACAGTTAGTTTCAGATAGAACAATTAGTTTAAAATGGCACTAAGTTTCGCGTCTGGAGTTTCCTCTCTCACAAGGTCGACCACTCAGTTTCGTCGAACACATACGGTTTCGAGTAGTATCGCCACAGATTCCGCAGAACGGGAGTTTCTCCTGGCACAGTATCGAACACTTAGTTTCAGATAGAAAAATTAGTTTAAAATGGTACTAATTTGCGCATTTTGAGTTTCTTCCCGCACAAGGCGACCACTAAGTTTCGTCGAACACATACGGTTTCGAGTGGCATCGCCACACATTTCAGAGAAAAGGCGCTTCTCCTGGCACATTATCGGACACATAGTTTCAGATAGAACAATTAGTTTTAAATGGAACTAAGTTTCGCTTCTGGAGTTTCCTCGCTCACAAGGTCGACCACTTAGTTGCGTCGAACACATACGGTTTCGAGTAGTATCGCCACAGATTCCGCAGAACGGGAGTTTCTCCTGGCACAGTATCGAACACTTAGTTTCAGATACAACAATTAGTTTAAAATGGAACTATGTTTCGCATCTGGAGTTTCCTCTCTCACAAGGTCGACCTCTTAGTTTCGTCGAACACATACGGTTTCGAGTAGCATCGCCACAGATTGCAGAGAACAGGCGCTTCTCCTGGCACAGTATCGAATACTTAGTTTCAGATAAAACAATTTGTTCAAAATGGAACTAAGTTTCGCATCTGGAGATTCCTCTCTCACATAGTCGACCACTTAGTTTCGTCGAACACATACGGTTTCGAGTGGCATCGCCACAGATTTCAGAGAACAGGCGCTTCTCCTGGCACAGTATCGAACACTTAGTATCAGATAGAACAATTTGTTCAAAATGGAACTAAGTTTCGCATCTGGAGATTCCTCTCTCACATAGTCGACTACTTAGTTTCGTCGAACACATACGGTTTCGAGTAGCATCGCCACAGATTTCAGAGAACAGGCGCTTCTCCTGGCACAGTATCGAACACTTAGTTTCAGATAGAACAATTAGTTTAAAATGGAACTAAGTTTCGCATCTGGAGTTTCCTCTCTCACAAGGTCGACCTCTTAGTTTCGTCGAACACATACGGTTTCGAGTGGCATCGCCACAGATTTCAGAGAACAGGCGCTTCTGCTGGCACAGTATCGAACACTTAGTTTCAGATAGAACATTTAGTTTAAAATGGAACTTAGTTTCGCATCTGGAGTTTCCTCTCTCAGAAGGTCGACGACTTAGTTTCGTCGAACACATAAGGTTTCGAGGAGCATCGCCACAGATTTCAGAGAACAGGCGCTTCTCCTGGCACAGTATCGAAGACTTAGTTTCAGATAGAACAATTAGTTTAAAATGGAAGTAAGTTTCGCATCTGGAGTTTCCTCTCTCACAAGGTCGACCACTTAGTTTCGTCGAACACATAGGGTTTCGAGTAGCATCGCCACAGATTTCAGAGAACAAGCGCTTCTGCTGGCACATTATGGAACACTTAGTTTCAAAGAGAACAATTAGTTTAAAATGGAACTATGTTTCGCATTTGGAGTTTCCTCTCTCACAAGGTCGACCACACTTAGTTTCGTCGAGCACATACGGTTTCGAGTGGCATCGGCACAGATTTCAGAGAACAGTCGCTTCTCCTGGCACAGTGTCGAACTTAGTATCAGATAGAACAATTAGTTTAAATTGGACCAAAGCTTCGCATCTTGAGTTTCCTCTCTCACAAGGTCGACCACTTAGTTCCGTCGAACACATTCGGTTTCGAGTAGCATCGCCACAGATTTCAGAGAACAGGCGCTTCTCCTGGCACAGTATCGAACACTTAGTTTCAGATAGAACAATTAGTTTAAAATGGAACTAAGTTTCGCATCTGGAGTTTCCTCTCTCACAAGGTCGACCTCTTAGTTTCGTCGAACACATACGGTTTCGAGTGGCATCGCCACAGATTTCAGAGAACAGGCGCTTCTGCTGGCACAGTATCGAACACTTAGTTTCAGATAGAACATTTAGTTTAAAATGGAACTTAGTTTCGCATCTGGAGTTTCCTCTCTCAGAAGGTCGACGACTTAGTTTCGTCGAACACATAAGGTTTCGAGGAGCATCGCCACAGATTTCAGAGAACAGGCGCTTCTCCTGGCACAGTATCGAAGACTTAGTTTCAGATAGAACAATTAGTTTAAAATGGAAGTAAGTTTCGCATCTGGAGTTTCCTCTCTCACAAGGTCGACCACTTAGTTTCGTCGAACACATAGGGTTTCGAGTAGCATCGCCACAGATTTCAGAGAACAAGCGCTTCTGCTGGCACATTATGGAACACTTAGTTTCAAAGAGAACAATTAGTTTAAAATGGAACTATGTTTCGCATTTGGAGTTTCCTCTCTCACAAGGTCGACCACACTTAGTTTCGTCGAGCACATACGGTTTCGAGTGGCATCGGCACAGATTTCAGAGAACAGTCGCTTCTCCTGGCACAGTGTCGAACTTAGTATCAGATAGAACAATTAGTTTAAATTGGACCAAAGCTTCGCATCTTGAGTTTCCTCTCTCACAAGGTGGATCACTTAGTTTCGTCGACCACATACGGTTTCGAGTAGCATCGCCACAGATTTCAGAGAACAGGCGCTTCTCCTGGCACAGTATCGAACACTTAGTTTCAGACGGAACATTTAGTTTAAAATGGAACTAAGTTTCGCATCTGGAGTTTCCTCTCTCAGAAGGTCGACGACTTAGTTTCGTCGAACACATAAGGTTTCGAGGAGCATCGCCACAGATTTCAGAGAACAGGCGCTTCTCCTGGCACAGTATCGAAGACTTAGTTTCAGATAGAACAATTAGTTTAAAATGGAACTATGTTTCGCATCTGGAGTTTCCTCTCTCACAATGTCGACCTCTTAGTTTCGTCGAACACATACGGTTTCGAGTAGCATCGCCACAGATTGCAGAGAACAGGCGCTTCTCCTGGCACAGTATCGAATACTTAGTTTCAGATAAAACAATTTGTTCAAAATGGAACTAAGTTTCGCATCTGGAGATTCCTCTCTCACATAGTCGACCACTTAGTTTCGTCGAACACATACGGTTTCGAGTAGCATCGCCACAGATTTCAGAGAACAGGCGCTTCTCCTGGCACAGTATCGAACACTTAGTTTCAGATAGAACAATTAGTTTAAAATGGAACTAATTTTCGCATCTGGAGTTTCCTCTCTCACAAGGGCGACCTCTTAGTTTCGTCGAACACATACGGTTTCGAGTAGCATCGCCACAGATTGCAGAGAACAGGCGCTTCTCCTGGCACAGTATCGAATACTTAGTTTCAGATAAAACAATTTGTTCAAAATGGAACTAAGTTTCGCATCTGGAGATTCCTCCCTCACATAGTCGACCACTTAGTTTCGTCGAACACATACGGTTTCGAGTGGCATCGCCACAGATTTCAGAGAACAGGCGCTTCTATTGGCACAGTATCGAACACTTAGTTTCAGATAGAACAATTAATTTGAAATGGAATTGAGTTTCGTATTTGAAGTTTACTCTCTCACAAGGTCGGCCACTTAGTTTCGTCGAACACATACGGTTTCGAGTGGCATCGCCACAGATTTCAGAGAACAGGCGCTTCTCCTGACACAGTATCGACAACTCAGTTTCGTCGAACACATACGGTTTCGAGTAGCATCGCCACAGATTTCAGAGAACAGGCGCTTCTCCTGGCTCATTATCAAACACTAAGTTTCAGATAGAACAATCAGTTTAAAATGGAACTAAGTTCCGCATCTGGAGTTTCCTCTCTCACAAGTTCGACCACTTAGTTTCGTCGAACACATACGGCTTCGAGTGGCAACGCCACAGATTTCAGAGAACAGGTGCTTCTCCTGGCACAGTATCAGACACATAGTTTCAGATAGAACAATTAGTTTAAATGGAACTAAGTTTCGCATCTGGAGTTTCCTCTCTCACAGGATCAACCACTTAGTTTCCCCGAACACATACGGTTTCGAGTGGCATCGCCACACATTTCAGAGAACAGGCGCTTCTCCTGGCACAGTATCGAACACTTAGTATCAGATAGAACAATTAATTTGAAATGGAATTGAGTTTCGTATCTGAAGTTTACTCTCTCACAAGGTCGGCCACTTAGTTTCGTCGAACACATACGGTTTCGAGTGGCATCGCCACAGATTTCAGAGAACAGGCGCTTCTCCTGACACAGTATCGACAACTCAGTTTCGTCGAACACATACGGTTTCGAGTGGCATCGCCACAGATTTCAGAGAACAGGCGCTTCTGCTGGCACAGTATCGAACACTTAGTTTCAGATAGAACATTTAGTTTAAAATGGCACTAAGTTTCGCATCTGGAGTTTCCTCTCTAACAAGGTCGACCACTTAGTTTCGTTCAATGCATACGGTTTCGAGTGGCAACGCCACAGATTTCAGAGAACAGGCGCTTCTCCTGGCACAGTATCAGACACATAGTTTCAGATAGAACAATTAGTTTAAAATGGAACTAAGTTTCGCATCTGGAGTTTCCTCTCTCACAAGATCAACCACTTAGTTTCCTCGAACACATACGGTTTCGAGTGGCATCGCCACACATTTCAGAGAACAGGCGCTTCTCCTGGCACAGTATCGAACACTTAGTTTCAGATAGAACAATTAGTTTAAAATGGAACTAAGTTTCGCATCTGGAGTTTCCTCTCTCACAAGGTCGACCTCTTAGTTTCGTCGAACACATACGGTTTCGAGTAGCATCGCCACAGATTGCAGAGAACAGGCGCTTCTCCTGGCACAGTATCGAATACTTAGTTTCAGATAAAACAATTTGTTCAAAATGGAACTAAGTTTCGCATCTGGAGATTCCTCTCTCACATAGTCGACCACTTAGTTTCGTCGAACACATACGGTTTCGAGTGGCATCGCCACAGATTTCAGAGAACAGGCGCTTCTCCTGGCACAGTATCGAACACTTAATATCAGATAGAACAATTTGTTCAAAATGGAACTAAGTTTCGCATCTGGAGATTCCTCTCTCACATAGTCGACTACTTAGTTTCGTCGAACACATACGGTTTCGAGTGGCATCGCCACACATTTCAGAGAAAAGGCGCTTCTCCTGGCACATTATCGGACACATAGTTTCAGATAGAACAATTAGTTTTAAATGGAACTAAGTTTCGCTTCTGGAGTTTCCTCGCTCACAAGGTCGACCACTTAGTTGCGTCGAACACATACGGTTTCGAGTAGTATCGCCACAGATTCCGCAGAACGGGAGTTTCTCCTGGCACAGTATCGAACACTTAGTTTCAGATACAACAATTAGTTTAAAATGGAACTATGTTTCGCATCTGGAGTTTCCTCTCTCACAAGGTCGACCTCTTAGTTTCGTCGAACACATACGGTTTCGAGTAGCATCGCCACAGATTGCAGAGAACAGGCGCTTCTCCTGGCACAGTATCGAATACTTAGTTTCAGATAAAACAATTTGTTCAAAATGGAACTAAGTTTCGCATCTGGAGATTCCTCTCTCACATAGTCGACCACTTAGTTTCGTCGAACACATACGGTTTCGAGTGGCATCGCCACAGATTTCAGAGAACAGGCGCTTCTCCTGGCACAGTATCGAACACTTAGTATCAGATAGAACAATTTGTTCAAAATGGAACTAAGTTTCGCATCTGGAGATTCCTCTCTCACATAGTCGACTACTTAGTTTCGTCGAACACATACGGTTTCGAGTAGCATCGCCACAGATTTCAGAGAACAGGCGCTTCTCCTGGCACAGTATCGAACACTTAGTTTCAGATAGAACAATTAGTTTAAAATGGAACTAAGTTTCGCATCTGGAGATTCCTCCCTCACATAGTCGACCACTTAGTTTCGTCGAACACATACGGTTTCGAGTGGCATCGCCACAGATTTCAGAGAACAGGCGCTTCTATTGGCACAGTATCGAACACTTAGTTTCAGATAGAACAATTAATTTGAAATGGAATTGAGTTTCGTATTTGAAGTTTACTCTCTCACAAGGTCGGCCACTTAGTTTCGTCGAACACATACGGTTTCGAGTGGCATCGCCACAGATTTCAGAGAACAGGCGCTTCTCCTGACACAGTATCGACAACTCAGTTTCGTCGAACACATACGGTTTCGAGTAGCATCGCCACAGATTTCAGAGAACAGGCGCTTCTCCTGGCTCATTATCAAACACTAAGTTTCAGATAGAACAATCAGTTTAAAATGGAACTAAGTTCCGCATCTGGAGTTTCCTCTCTCACAAGTTCGACCACTTAGTTTCGTCGAACACATACGGCTTCGAGTGGCAACGCCACAGATTTCAGAGAACAGGTGCTTCTCCTGGCACAGTATCAGACACATAGTTTCAGATAGAACAATTAGTTTAAATGGAACTAAGTTTCGCATCTGGAGTTTCCTCTCTCACAGGATCAACCACTTAGTTTCCCCGAACACATACGGTTTCGAGTGGCATCGCCACACATTTCAGAGAACAGGCGCTTCTCCTGGCACAGTATCGAACACTTAGTATCAGATAGAACAATTAATTTGAAATGGAATTGAGTTTCGTATCTGAAGTTTACTCTCTCACAAGGTCGGCCACTTAGTTTCGTCGAACACATACGGTTTCGAGTGGCATCGCCACAGATTTCAGAGAACAGGCGCTTCTCCTGACACAGTATCGACAACTCAGTTTCGTCGAACACATACGGTTTCGAGTGGCATCGCCACAGATTTCAGAGAACAGGCGCTTCTGCTGGCACAGTATCGAACACTTAGTTTAAGATAGAACATTTAGTTTAAAATGGCACTAAGTTTCGCATCTGGAGTTTCCTCTCTAACAAGGTCGACCACTTAGTTTCGTTCAATGCATACGGTTTCGAGTGGCAACGCCACAGATTTCAGAGAACAGGCGCTTCTCCTGGCACAGTATCAGACACATAGTTTCAGATAGAACAATTAGTTTAAAATGGAACTAAGTTTCGCATCTGGAGTTTCCTCTCTCACAAGATCAACCACTTAGTTTCCTCGAACACATACGGTTTCGAGTGGCATCGCCACACATTTCAGAGAACAGGCGCTTCTCCTGGCACAGTATCGAACACTTAGTTTCAGATAGAACAATTAGTTTAAAATGGAACTAAGTTTCGCATCTGGAGTTTCCTCTCTCACAAGGTCGACCTCTTAGTTTCGTCGAACACATACGGTTTCGAGTAGCATCGCCACAGATTGCAGAGAACAGGCGCTTCTCCTGGCACAGTATCGAATACTTAGTTTCAGATAAAACAATTTGTTCAAAATGGAACTAAGTTTCGCATCTGGAGATTCCTCTCTCACATAGTCGACCACTTAGTTTCGTCGAACACATACGGTTTCGAGTGGCATCGCCACAGATTTCAGAGAACAGGCGCTTCTCCTGGCACAGTATCGAACACTTAATATCAGATAGAACAATTTGTTCAAAATGGAACTAAGTTTCGCATCTGGAGATTCCTCTCTCACATAGTCGACTACTTAGTTTCGTCGAACACATACGGTTTCGAGTAGCATCGCCACAGATTTCAGAGAACAGGCGCTTCTCCTGGCACAGTATCGAACACTTAGTTTCAGATAGAACAATTAGTTTAAAATGGAACTAAGTTTCGCATCTGGAGTTTCCTCTCTCACAAGGTCGACCTCTTAGTTTCGTCGAACACATACGGTTTCGAGTGGCATCGCCACAGATTTCAGAGAACAGGCGCTTCTGCTGGCACAGTATCGAACACTTAGTTTCAGATAGAACATTTAGTTTAAAATGGAACTTAGTTTCGCATCTGGAGTTTCCTCTCTCAGAAGGTCGACGACTTAGTTTCGTCGAACACATAAGGTTTCGAGGAGCATCGCCACAGATTTCAGAGAACAGGCGCTTCTCCTGGCACAGTATCGAAGACTTAGTTTCAGATAGAACAATTAGTTTAAAATGGAAGTAAGTTTCGCATCTGGAGTTTCCTCTCTCACAAGGTCGACCACTTAGTTTCGTCGAACACATAGGGTTTCGAGTAGCATCGCCACAGATTTCAGAGAACAAGCGCTTCTGCTGGCACATTATGGAACACTTAGTTTCAGAGAGAACAATTAGTTTAAAATGGAACTATGTTTCGCATTTGGAGTTTCCTCTCTCACAAGGTCGACCACTTAGTTTCGTCGAGCACATACGGTTTCGAGTGGCATCGGCACAGATTTCAGAGAACAGTCGCTTCTCCTGGCACAGTGTCGAACTTAGTATCAGATAGAACAATTAGTTTAAATTGGACCAAAGCTTCGCATCTTGAGTTTCCTCTCTCACAAGGTGGATCACTTAGTTTCGTCGACCACATACGGTTTCGAGTAGCATCGCCACAGATTTCAGAGAACAGGCGCTTCTCCTGGCACAGTATCGAACACTTAGTTTCAGACGGAACATTTAGTTTAAAATGGAACTAAGTTTCGCATCTGGAGTTTCCTCTCTCAGAAGGTCGACGACTTAGTTTCGTCGAACACATAAGGTTTCGAGGAGCATCGCCACAGATTTCAGAGAACAGGCGCTTCTCCTGGCACAGTATCGAAGACTTAGTTTCAGATAGAACAATTAGTTTAAAATGGAACTAAGTTTCGCATCTGGAGTTTCCTCTCTCACAAGGTCGACCTCTTAGTTTCGTCGAACACATACGGTTTCGAGTAGCATCGCCACAGATTGCAGAGAACAGGCGCTTCTCCTGGCACAGTATCGAATACTTAGTTTCAGATAAAACAATTTGTTCAAAATGGAACTAAGTTTCGCATCTGGAGATTCCTCCCTCACATAGTCGACCACTTAGTTTCGTCGAACACATACGGTTTCGAGTGGCATCGCCACAGATTTCAGAGAACAGGCGCTTCTATTGGCACAGTATCGAACACTTAGTTTCAGATAGAACAATTAATTTGAAATGGAATTGAGTTTCGTATCTGAAGTTTACTCTCTCACAAGGTCGGCCACTTAGTTTCGTCGAACACATACGGTTTCGAGTGGCATCGCCACAGATTTCAGAGAACAGGCGCTTCTCCTGACACAGTATCGACAACTCTGTTTCGTCGAACACATACGGTTTCGAGTAGCATCGCCACAGATTTCAGAGAACAGGCGCTTCTCCTGGCTCATTATCAACCACTAAGTTTCAGATAGAACAATCAGTTTAAAATGGAACTAAGTTCCGCATCTGGAGTTTCCTCTCTCACAAGGTCGACCACTTAGATTCATCAGACACATACGGTTTCGAGTAGCATCGCCACAGATTTCAGAGAACAAGCACTTCTCCTGGCACAGTATGGAACACTTAGTTTCAGATAGAACAATTAGTTTAAAATGGACCTATGTTTCGCATTTGGAGTTTTCTCTCTCACAAGTTCGACCACTTAGTTTCGTCGAACACATACGGCTTCGAGTGGCAACGCCACAGATTTCAGAGAACAGGTGCTTCTCCTGGCACAGTATCAGACACATAGTTTCAGATAGAACAATTAGTTTAAATGGAACTAAGTTTCGCATCTGGAGTTTCCTCTCTCACAGGATCAACCACTTAGTTTCCCCGAACACATACGGTTTCGAGTGGCATCGCCACACATTTCAGAGAACAGGCGCTTCTCCTGGCACAGTATCGAACACTTAGTATCAGATAGAACAATTAATTTGAAATGGAATTGAGTTTCGTATCTGAAGTTTACTCTCTCACAAGGTCGGCCACTTAGTTTCGTCGAACACATACGGTTTCGAGTGGCATCGCCACAGATTTCAGAGAACAGGCGCTTCTCCTGACACAGTATCGACAACTCAGTTTCGTCGAACACATACGGTTTCGAGTGGCATCGCCACAGATTTCAGAGAACAGGCGCTTCTGCTGGCACAGTATCGAACACTTAGTTTAAGATAGAACATTTAGTTTAAAATGGCACTAAGTTTCGCATCTGGAGTTTCCTCTCTAACAAGGTCGACCACTTAGTTTCGTTCAATGCATACGGTTTCGAGTGGCAACGCCACAGATTTCAGAGAACAGGCGCTTCTCCTGGCACAGTATCAGACACATAGTTTCAGATAGAACAATTAGTTTAAAATGGAACTAAGTTTCGCATCTGGAGTTTCCTCTCTCACAAGATCAACCACTTAGTTTCCTCGAACACATACGGTTTCGAGTGGCATCGCCACACATTTCAGAGAACAGGCGCTTCTCCTGGCACAGTATCGAACACTTAGTATCAGATAGAACAATTAGTTTTAAATGGAACTAAACTTCGCATCTGGAGTTTCCTCTCTCACAAGGTGGACCACTTAGTTTCGTCGAACACAAACGGTTTCGAGTATCACCGCCACAGATTTCAGAGAACAGGCGCTTCTCCTGGCTCATTATCAAACACTAAATTTCAGATAGAACAATCAGTTTAAAATGGAACTAAGTTTCGCATCTGGAGTTTCCTCTCTCACAAGGTCGACCACTTAGTTTCGTTCAATGCATACGGTTTCGAGTGGCAACGCCACAGATTTCAGAGAACAGGCGCTTCTCCTGGCACAGTATCAGACACATAGTTTCAGATAGAACAATTAGTTTAAAATGGAACTAAGTTTCGCATCTGGAGTTTCCTCTCTCACAAGTTCAACCACTTAGTTTCCTCGAACACTTACGGTTTCGAGTGGCATCGCCACACATTTCAGAGAACAGGCGCTTCTCCTGGCACAGTATCGAACACTTAGTATCAGATAGAACAATTAGTTTTAAATGGAACTAAACTTCGCATCTGGAGTTTCCTCTCTCACAAGGTGGACCACTTAGTTTCGTCGAACACAAACGGTTTCGAGTAGCATCGCCACAGATTTCAGAGAACAGGCGCTTCTCCTGGCTCATTATCAAACACTAAATTTCAGATAGAACAATCAGTTTAAAATGGAACAAAGTTTCGCATCTGGAGTTTCCTCTCTCACAAGGTCGACCACTTAGTTTCGTCAGACACATACGGTTTCGAGTAGCATCGCCACAGATTTCAGAGAACAGGCGCTTCTCCTGGCTCAGTATCAAACACTAAGTTTCAGATAGAACAATCAGTTTAAAATGGAACTAAGTTTCGCATCTGGAGTTTCCTCTCTCACAAGATCAACCACTTAGTTTCCTCGAACACATACGGTTTCGAGTGGCATCGCCACACATTTCAGAGAACAGGCGCTTCTCCTGGCACAGTATCGAACACTTAGTATCAGATAGGACAATTAGTTTTAAATGGAACTAAACTTCGCATCTGGAGTTTCCTCTCTCACAAGGTGGACCACTTAGTTTCGTCGAACACAAACGGTTTCGAGTAGCATCGCCACAGATTTCAGAGAACAGGCGCTTCTCCTGGCTCATTATCAAACACTAAATTTCAGATAGAACAATCAGTTTAAAATGGAACTAAGTTTCGCATCTGGAGTTTCCTCTCTCACAAGGTCGACCACTTAGTTTCGTCAGACACATACGGTTTCGAGTAGCATCGCCAGAGATTTCAGAGAACAAGCACTTCTCCTGGCACAGTATGGAACACTTAGTTTCAGATAGAACAATTAGTTTAAAATGGACCTATGTTTCGCATTTGGAGTTTTCTCTCTCACAAGTTCGACCACTTAGTTTCGTCGAACACATACGGTTTCGAGTGGCAACGCCACAGATTTCAGAGAACAGGCGCTTCACCTGGCACAGTATCAGACACATAGTTTCAGATAGAACAATTAGTTTAAATGGAACTAAGTTTCGCATCTGGAGTTTCCTCTCTCACAAGATCAACCACTTAGTTTCCTCGAACACATACGGTTTCGAGTGGCATCGCCACACATTTCAGAGAACAGGCGCTTCTCCTGGCACAGTATCGAACACTTAGTATCAGATAGAACAATTAGTTTTAAATGTAACTAAATTTCGCATCTGGAGTTTCCTCTCTAACAAGGTCGACCACTTAGTTTCGACAGACACATACGGTTTCGAGTAGCATCGCCACAGATTTCAGAGAACAAGCACTTCTCCTGGCACAGTATGGAACACTTAGTTTCAGATAGAACAATTAGTTTAAAATCGAACTATGTTCCGTATCTGGTGAACCCTCTCAGACAAGGTCGACCACTTAGTTTCGTCGAACACATACGGTTTCGAGTGGCATCGCCACAGATTTCAGAGAACAGGCGCTTCTCCTGACACAGTATCGACAACTCAGTTTCGTCGAACACATACGGTTTCGAGTGGCATCGCCACAGATTTCAGAGAACAGGCGCTTCTGCTGGCACAGTATCGAACACTTAGTTTCAGATAGAACATTTAGTTTAAAATGGCACTAAGTTTCGCATCTGGAGTTTCCTCTCTAACAAGGTCGACCACTTAGTTTCGTTCAATGCATACGGTTTCGAGTGGCAACGCCACAGATTTCAGAGAACAGGCGCTTCTCCTGGCACAGTATCAGACACATAGTTTCAGATAGAACAATTAGTTTAAAATGGAACTAAGTTTCGCATCTGGAGTTTCCTCTCTCACAAGATCAACCACTTAGTTTCCTCGAACACATACGGTTTCGAGTGGCATCGCCACACATTTCAGAGAACAGGCGCTTCTCCTGGCACAGTATCGGACACTTAGTATCAGATAGAACAATTAGTTTTAAATGGAACTAAACTTCGCATCTGGAGTGTCCTCTCTCACAATGTGGACCACTTAGTTTCGTCGAACACAAACGGTTTCGAGTAGCATCGCCACAGATTTGGGAGAACAGGCGCTTCTCCTGGCACAGTATGGAAATCTTAGTTTCAGATAGAACGATTAGTTTAAAATCGAAGTATGTTCCGTATCTGGTGAATCCTCTCTCACAAGGTCGACCACTTAGTTTCGTCGAACACATACGGTTTCGATTGGCTTCGCCACAGATTTCAGAGAACAGGCGCTTCTCCTGACACAGTATCGACAACACAGTTTCGTCGAACACATACGGTTTCGAGTGGCATCGCCACAGATTTCAGAGAACAGGCGCTTCTGCTGGCACAGTATCGAACACTTAGTTTCAGATAGAACATTTAGTTTAAAATGGCACTAAGTTTCGCATCTGGAGTTTCCTCTCTAACAAGGTCGACCACTTAGTTTCGTTCAATGCATACGGTTTCGAGTGGCAACGCCACAGATTTCAGAGAACAGGCGCTTCTCCTGGCACAGTATCAGACACATAGTTTCAGATAGAACAATTAGTTTAAAATGGAACTAAACTTCGCATCTGGAGTTTCCTCTCTCACAAGGTGGACCACTTAGTTTCGTCGAACACAAACGGTTTCGAGTAGCATCGCCACAGATTTCAGAGAACAGGCGCTTCTCCTGGCTCATTATCAAACACTAAGTTTCAGATAGAACAATCAGTTTAAATGGAACTAAGTTTCGCATCTGGAGTTTCCTCTCTCACAAGGTCGACCACTTAGTTTCGACAGACACATACGGTTTCGAGTAGCATCGCCACAGATTTCAGAGAACAAGCACTTCTCCTGGCACAGTATGGAACACTTAGTTTCAGATAGAACAATTAGTTTAAAATCGAACTATGTTCCGTATCTGGTGAATCCTCTCAGACAAGGTCGACCACTTAGTTTCGTCGAACACATACGGTTTCGAGTGGCATCGCCACAGATTTCAGAGAACAGGCGCTTCTCCTGACACAGTATCGACAACTCAGTTTCGTCGAACACATACGGTTTCGAGTGGCATCGCCACAGATTTCAGAGAACAGGCGCTTCTGCTGGCACAGTATCGAACACTTAGTTTCAGATAGAATATTTAGTTTAAAATGGCACTAAGTTTCGCATCTGGAGTTTCCTCTCTAACAAGGTCGACCACTTAGTTTCGTTCAATGCATACGGTTTCGAGTGGCAACGCCACAGATTTCAGAGAACAGGCGCTTCTCCTGGCACAGTATCAGACACATAGTTTCAGATAGAACAATTAGTTTAAAATGGAACTAAGTTTCGCATCTGGAGTTTCCTCTCTCACAAGATCAACCACTTAGTTTCCTCGAACACATACGGTTTCGAGTGGCATCGCCACACATTTCAGAGAACAGGCGCTTCTCCTGGCACAGTATCGGACACTTAGTATCAGATAGAACAATTAGTTTTAAATGGAACTAAACTTCGCATCTGGAGTGTCCTCTCTCACAATGTGGACCACTTAGTTTCGTCGAACACAAACGGTTTCGAGTAGCATCGCCACAGATTTCAGAGAACAGGCGCTTCTCCTGGCTCATTATCAAACACTAAGTTTCAGATAGAACAATCAGTTTAAAATGGAACTAAGTTTCGCATCTGGAGTTTCCTCTCTCACAAGGTCGACCACTTAGTTTCGACAGACACATACGGTTTCGAGTAGCATCGCCACAGATTTGGGAGAACAAGCACTTCTCCTGGCACAGTATGGAAATCTTAGTTTCAGATAGAACGATTAGTTTAAAATCGAAGTATGTTCCGTATCTGGTGAATCCTCTCTCACAAGGTCGACCACTTAGTTTCGTCGAACACATACGGTTTCGAGTGGCATCGCCACAGATTTCAGAGAACAGGCGCTTCTCCTGACACAGTATCGACAACTCAGTTTCGTCGAACACATACGGTTTCGAGTGGCATCGCCACAGATTTCAGAGAACAGGCGCTTCTGCTGGCACAGTATCGAACACTTAGTTTCAGATAGAACATTTAGTTTAAAATGGCACTAAGTTTCGCATCTGGAGTTTCCTCTCTAACAAGGTCGACCACTTAGTTTCGTTCAATGCATACGGTTTCGAGTGGCAACGCCACAGATTTCAGAGAACAGGCGCTTCTCCTGGCACAGTATCAGACACATAGTTTCAGATAGAACAATTAGTTTAAAATGGAACTAAGTTTCGCATCTGGAGTTTCCTCTCTCACAAGATCAACCACTTAGTTTCCTCGAACACATACGGTTTCGAGTGGCATCGCCACACATTTCAGAGAACAGGCGCTTCTCCTGGCACAGTATCGGACACTTAGTATTAGATAGAACAATTAGTTTTAAATGGAACTAAACTTCGCATCTGGAGTTTCCTCTCTCACAAGATCAACCACTTAGTTTCCTCGAACACATACGGTTTCGAGTGGCATCGCCACACATTTCAGAGAACAGGCGCTTCTACTGGCAGGTTATCGCACACTTAGTTTCAGATGGAACATTTGGTTTAAAATGGAACTAAGTTTCGCATCTGGAGTTTCCTCTCTCACAAGGTCGACCACTTAGTTTCGTCGAAAACATTCGGCTTCGAGTAGCAACTCCACAGGTTTCAGATAACAGGCGCTTCTACTGGCAGAGTATGGAATACTCTGTTTCTGATAGAACATTTAGCTTAAAATGGAAAGATGTTTCGCATTTGGAGTTTCCTCCCTCACAAGGTCGACCGCTTACTTTCGTCGAACACATACCGTTTCGAGTGGCATCGGCACAGATTTCAGAGAACAGGCGCTTCTCCTGGCACAGTATCGAACACTTAGTTTCAGATAGAACAATTAGTTTAAAATGGAACTAAGTTTCGCATCTGGAGTTTCCTCCCTCACAAGGTCGACCACTTAGTTTCGCCGAACTCATACGGTTTCGAGTGGCATCGCCACAGATTTCAGAGAACAGGCGCTTCTCCTGACACTGTATCGATCACTTAGTTTCAGATAGAACAATTAGTTTAAAATGGAACTAAGTTTCGCATCTGGGGTTTCTTCTCTCACAAGGTCGACCACTTAGTTTCGACGAACACATACGGTTTCGAGTGGCATAGCCACAGATTTCAGAGAACAGGCGCTTCTCCTGGCACAGTATCGAACACTTAGTGTCCGATAGGATTATTAGTTTAAAATGAATTAAGCTTCGCATCTGGAGTTTCCTCTCTCACAAGATCAACCACTTAGTTTCCTCGAACACATACGGTTTCGAGTGGCATCGCCACACATTTCAGAGAACAGGCGCTTCTCCTGGCACAGTATCGGACACTTAGTATTAGATAGAACAATTAGTTTTAAATGGAACTAAACTTCGCATCTGGAGTTTCCTCTCTCACAAGATCAACCACTTAGTTTCCTAGAACACATACGGTTTCGAGTGGCATCGCCACACATTTCAGAGAACAGGCGCTTCTACTGGCAGGTTATCGCACACTTAGTTTCAGATGGAACATTTGGTTTAAAATGGAACTAAGTTTCGCATCTGGAGTTTCCTCTCTCACAAGGTCGACCACTTAGTTTCGTCGAAAACATTCGGCTTCGAGTAGCAACTCCACAGGTTTCAGATAACAGGCGCTTCTACTGGCAGAGTATGGAATACTTAGTTTCTGATAGAACATTTAGCTTAAAATGGAAAGATGTTTCGCATTTGGAGTTTCCTCCCTCACAAGGTCGACCGCTTACTTTCGTCGAACACATACCGTTTCGAGTGGCATCGGCACAGATTTCAGAGAACAGGCGCTTCTCCTGGCACAGTATCGAACACTTAGTTTCAGATAGAACAATTAGTTTAAAATGGAACTAAGTTTCGCATCTGGAGTTTCCTCCCTCACAAGGTCGACCACTTAGTTTCGTCGAACTCATACGGTTTCGAGTGGCATCGCCACAGATTTCAGAGAACAGGCGCTTCTCCTGACACTGTATCGATCACTTAGTTTCAGATAGAACAATTAGTTTAAAATGGAACTAAGTTTCGCATCTGGGGTTTCTTCTCTCACAAGGTCGACCACTTAGTTTCGACGAACACATACGGTTTCGAGTGGCATAGCCACAGATTTCAGAGAACAGGCGCTTCTCCTGGCACAGTATCGAACACTTAGTGTCCGATAGGATTATTAGTTTAAAATGAATTAAGTTTCGCATCTGGAGTTTCCCCTCTCACAAGGTCGACCACTTAGTTTCGTCGAACACATACGTTTTCGAGTAGCATCGCCACAGATTTCAGAGAACAGGCGCTTCTCCTGGCACATTATCGAACCCTTAGTTTCAGATAGAACAATTAGTTTAAAATGGAACAATGTTTCGCATCTGGAGTTTCCTTTCTCACAAGGTCGACGATTTAATTTCGTCGAACACATACGGTTTCGAGTGGCATCGCCACAGATATCAGAGAACAGGCGCTTCTCCTGACACAGTATCGAACACTTAGTTTCTGATAGAACAATTAGTTTAAAATGGAACTATGTTTCGCATCTGGAGTTTCCTCCCTCACAAGGTCGACCATTTAGATTCGTCGAACATATACGGTTTCGAGGAGCATCATGACTGATTTCAGAGAACACGCGCTTCTCCTGGCACAGTATCGAACACTGAGTTTCAGATAGAACAATTATTTTAAAATGGAACTATGTTCCGCATCTGGTGAATCCTCTCTCACAAGGTCGACCACTTAGTTTCGTCGAACACATACGGTTTCGAGTAGCATCGCCACAGATTTCAGAGAACAGGTGCTTGTCCTGGCACAGTATCGAACACTTAGTTTCACATGGAACATTTGGTTTAAAATGGAACCGTGTTTCGCATCTGGAGTTTCTTCTCTCACAAGGTCGACCACTTAGTTTCGACGAACACATACGTTTTCGAGTAGCATCGCCACAGATTTCAGAGAACAGGCGCTTCTCCTGACACTGTATCGATCACTTAGTTTCAGATAGAACAATTAGTTTAAAATGGAACTAAGTTTCGCATCTGGGGTTTCTTCTCTCACAAGGTCGGCCACTTAGTTTCGTCGAACACATACGGTTTCGAGTGGCATCGCCACAGATTTCAGAGAAGAGGCTCTTCTCCTGGCACAGTATCGAACACTTAGTATCAGATAGAACAATTACTTTAAAATGGAACTAAGCTTCGCATCTGGAGTTTCTTCTCTCACAAAGTGGACCACTTAGTTTCGTCGAACACATACGGTTTCGAGTATCATCGCCAGAGATTTCAGAGAACAGGCGCTTCTCCTGGCACATTATCGAACCATTAGTTTCAGATAGAACAATTAGTTTAAAATGGAACTATGTTCCGCATCTGGTGAATCCTCTCTCACAAGGTCGACCACTTAGTTTCGTCGAACACATACGGTTTCGAGTAGCATCGCCACAGATTTCAGAGAACAGGCGCTTCTCCTGGCACAGTATCGAACACTTAGTGTCCGATAGGATTATTAGTTTAAAATGAATTAAGTTTCGCAATTTGGAGTTTCCTCCCTCACAAGGGCGACCACTTAGTTTCGTCGAACTCAGGCGGTTTCGAGTAGCATCGCCACAGATATCAGAGAACAGGCGCTTCTCCTGGCACAGTATCGAACACTCACTATCAGATAGAACAATTATTTTAAAATGGAAGAAAGCTTCGCATTTGGAGTTTCCTCCCTCACAAGGTCGACCACTGAGTTTCGTCGAACACATACGGTTTCGAGTGGCATCGCCACAGATATCAGAGAACAGGCGCTTCTCCTGGCACAGTATCGAAAACTTAGTATCAGATAGAACAATTAGTTTAAAATGGAACAAAGCTTCGCATCTGGTGTTTCCTCTCTCACAATGTCGGCCACTTAGTTTCGTCGAACACATACGGTTTCGAGTGGCATCGCCACAGATTTCAGAGAAGAGGCGCTTCTCCTGGCACAGTATCGAACACTTAGTATCAGATAGAACAATTACTTTAAAATGGAACTAAGCTTCGCATCTGGATTTTCTTCTCTCACAAAGTGGACCACTTAGTTTCGTCGAACACATACGGTTTCGAGTATCATCGCCAGAGATTTCAGAGAACAGGCGCTTCTCCTGGCACATTATCGAACCCTTAGTTTCAGATAGAACAATTAGTTTAAAATGGAACTAAGTGTCGCAACTGGAGTTTCCTCTCTCACAAGCTCGACCACTTAGTTTCGTCGAACACATACGGTTTCGAGTAGCATCGCCACAGATTTCAGAGAGCAGGCGCTTCTCCTGGCACATTATGGAACCCTTAGTTTCAGATAGAACAATTAGTTTAAAATGGAACTAAGTGTCGCAACTGGAGTTTCCTCTCTCACAAGCTCGACCACTTAGTTTCGTCGAACACATACGGTTTCGAGTATCATCGCCAGAGATTTCAGAGAACAGGCGCTTCTCCTGGCACATTATGGAACCCTTAGTTTCAGATAGAACAATTAGTTTAAAATGGAACTAAGTGTCGCAACTGGAGTTTCCTCCCTCACAAGGTCGACCACTGAGTTTCGTCGAACACATTCGGTTTCGAGTGGCATCGCCATAGATATCAGAGAACAGGCGCTTCTCCTGGCACAGTATCGAAAACTTAGTATCAGATAGAACAATTAGTTTAAAATGAATTAAGTTTCGCAATTTGGAGTTTCCTCCCTCACAAGGTCGACCACTTAGTTTCGTCGAACTCATACGGTTTCGAGTGGCATCGCCACAGATATCAGAGAACAGGCGCTTCTCCTGGCACAGTATCGAACACTCACTATCAGATAGAACAATTATTTTAAAATGGAACAAAGCTTCGCATTTGGAGTTTCCTCCCTCACAAGGTCGACCACTGAGTTTCGTCGAACACATACGGTTTCGAGTATCATCGCCAGAGATTTCAGAGAACAGGCGCTTCTCCTGGCACATTATCGAACCCTTAGTTTCAGCTAGAACAATTAGTTTAAAATGGAACTAAGTGTCGCAACTGGAGTTTCCTCTCTCACAAGCTCGACCACTTAGTTTCGTCGAACACATACGGTTTCGAGTAGCATCGCCACAGATTTCAGAGAGCAGGCGCTTCTCCTGGCACAGTACAGAACACTTAGTTTCAGATAGAACAATAGTTTAAAATAGAACAATGTTTCGCATCTGGAGTTTCCTTTCTCACAAGGTCGACCACTTAGTTTCGTCGAACACATACGGTTTCGAGTAGCATCGCCACAGATTTCAGAGAACAGGTGCTTCTCCTGGCACAGTATCGAACACTTAGTTTCACATGGAACATTTGGTTTAAAATGGAACCATGTTTCGCATCTGGAGTTTCTTCTCTCACAAGGTCGACCACTTAGTTTCGACGAACACATACGTTTTCGAGTAGCATCGCCACAGATTTCAGAGAACAGGCGCTTCTCCTGGCACAGTATCGAACACTCACTATCAGATAGAACAATTATTTTAAAATGGAACAAAGCTTCGCATTTGGAGTTTCCTCCCTCACAAGGTCGACCACTGAGTTTCGTCGAACACATTCGGTTTCGAGTGGCATCGCCATAGATATCAGAGAACAGGCGCTTCTCCTGGCACAATATCGAAAACTTAGTATCAGATAGAACAATTAGTTTAATATGGAACAAAGCTTCGCATCTGGAGTTTCCTCTCTCAAAAGGTCGGCCACTTAGTTTCGTCGAACCCATACGGTTTCGAGTAGCATCGCGACAGATATCAGAGAACAGGCGCTTCTCCTGGCACAGTATCGAACACTCACTATCAGATAGAACAATTATTTTAAAATGGAACAAAGCTCGCATTTGGAGTTTCCTCCCTCACAAGGTCGACCACTGAGTTTCGTCGAACACATTCGGTTTCGAGTGGCATCGCCATAGATATCAGAGAACAGGCGCTTCTCCTGGCACAGTATCGAAAACTTAGTATCAGATAGAACAATTAGTTTAAAATGAATTAAGTTTCGCAATTTGGAGTTTCCTCCCTCACAAGGTCGACCACTTAGTTTCGTCGAACTCATACGGTTTCGAGTGGCATCGCCACAGATATCAGAGAACAGGCGCTTCTCCTGGCACAGTATCGAACACTCACTATCAGATAGAACAATTATTTTAAAATGGAACAAAGCTTCGCATTTGGAGTTTCCTCCCTCACAAGGTCGACCAATGAGTTTCGTCGAACACATACGGTTTCGAGTATCATCGCCAGAGATTTCAGAGAACAGGCGCTTCTCCTGGCACATTATCGAACCCTTAGTTTCAGCTAGAACAATTTGTTTAAAATGGAACTAAGTGTCGCAACTGGAGTTTCCTCTCTCACAAGCTCGACCACTTAGTTTCGTCGAACACATACGGTTCCGAGTAGCATCGCCACAGATTTCAGAGAACAGGGCTTCTCCTGGCACAGTATCGAACACTTAGTTTCACATGGAACATTTGGTTTAAAATGGAACCATGTTTCGCATCTGGAGTTTCTTCTCTCACAAGGTCGACCACTTAGTTTCGACGAACACATACGGTTTCGAGTAGCTTCGCCACAGATTTCAGAGAACAGGTGCTTCTCCTGGCACAGTATCGAACACTTAGTTTCACATGGAACATTTGGTTTAAAATGGAACCATGTTTCGCATCTGGAGTTTCTTCTCTCACAAGGTCGACCACTTAGTTTCGTCGAACACATACGGTTCCGAGTAGCATCGCCACAGATTTCAGAGAACAGGCGCTTCTCCTGGCACAGTACAGAACACTTAGTTTCAGATAGAACAATAGTTTAAAATAGAACAATGTTTCGCATCTGGAGTTTCCTTTCTCACAAGGTCGACCACTTAGTTTCGTCGAACACATACGGTTTCGAGTAGCATCGCCACAGATTTCAGAGAACAGGTGCTTCTCCTGGCACAGTATCGAACACTTAGTTTCACATGGAACATTTGGTTTAAAATGGAACCATGTTTCGCATCTGGAGTTTCTTCTCTCACAAGGTCGACCACTTAGTTTCGACGAACACATACGTTTTCGAGTAGCATCGCCACAGATTTCAGAGAACAGGCGCTTCTCCTGGCGCAGTATCGAACACTTAGTGTCCGATAGGAATATTAGTTTAAAATGAATTAAGTTTGGCAATTTGGAGTTTCCTCCCTCACAAGGTCGACCACTTAGTTTCGTCGAACTCATACGGTTTCGAGTATCATCGCCAGAGATTTCAGAGAACAGGCGCTTCTCCTGGCACATTATCGAACCCTTAGTTTCAGATAGAACAATTAGTTTAAAATGGAACTAAGTGTCGCAACTGGAGTTTCCTCTCTCACAAGCTCGACCACTTAGTTTCGTCGAACACATACGGTTTCGAGTAGCATCGCCACAGATTTCAGAGAGCAGGCGCTTCTCCTGGCACAGTATAGAACACTTAGTTTCAGATAGAACAGTTAGTTTAAAATGGAACTATGTTTCGCATTTGGTGTTTCCTCTGCCACAAGGTGGGCCACTTAGTTTCGTCGAACTCATACGGTTTCGAGTATCATCGCCAGAGATTTCAGAGAACAGGCGCTTCTCCTGGCACATTATCGAACCCTTAGTTTCAGATAGAACAATTAGTTTAAAATGGAACTAAGTGTCGCAACTGGAGTTTCCTCTCTCACAAGCTCGACCACTTAGTTTCGTCGAACACATACGGTTTCGAGTAGCATCGCCACAGATTTCAGAGAGCAGGCGCTTCTCCTGGCACAGTATAGAACACTTAGTTTTAGATAGAACAGTTAGTTTAAAATGGAACTAAGCTTCGCATCTGGAGTTTCCTCTCTCAAAAGGTCGGCCACTTAGTTTCGTCGAACACATACGGTTTCGAGTATCATCGCCAGAGATTTCAGAGAACAGGCGCTTCTCCTGGCACATTATCGAACCCTTAGTTTCAGATCGAACAATTAGTTTAAAATGGAACTAAATGTCGCAACTGGATTTTCCTCTCTCACAAGGTCGACCACTTAGTTTCGTCGAACACATACGGTTTGGAGTAGCATCGCCACATATTTCAGAGAACAGGCGCTTCCCCTGGCACAGTATCGAACACTTAGTTTCAGATAGAAAAATTAGTTTAAAATGGAACTATGTTTCGCATTTGGTGTTTCCTCTGTCACAAGGTGGGCCACTTAGTTTCGTCGAACACATACGGTTTCGAGTGGCAACGCCACAGATTTCAAAGAACAGGCGCTTCTCCTGGCACAGTAGCGAACACTTAGTGTCCGATAGGATTATTAGTTTAAAATGAATTAAGTTTCGCAATTTGGAGTTTCCTCCCTCACAAGGTCGACCACTTAGTTTCGTCGAACTCATACGGTTTCGAGTATCATCGCCAGAGATTTCAGAGAACAGGCGCTTCTCCTGGCACATTATCGAACCCTTAGTTTCAGATAGAACAATTAGTTTAAAATGGAACTAAGTGTCGCAACTCGAGTTTCCTCTCTCACAAGCTCGACCACTTAGTTTCGTCGAACACATACGGTTTCGAGTAGCATCGCCACAGATTTCAGAGAGCAGGCGCTTCTCCTGGCACAGTATAGAACACTTAGTTTCAGATAGAACAGTTAGTTTAAAATGGAACTAAGCTTCGCATCTGGAGTTTCCTCTCTCAAAAGGTCGGCCACTTAGTTTCGTCGAACACATACGGTTTCGAGTATCATCGCCAGAGATTTCAGAGAACAGTCACTTCTCCTGGCACAGTGTCGAACACTTAGTTTCAGATAGAACAATTAGTTTAAAATGGAACTAAGTTTCGCATCTGGAGTTTCCTCACTCACAAGGTCGACCACTTAGTTTCGTCGAACACATACGGTTTCGAGTAGCATCGCCACCGATTTCAGAGAACAGGCGCTTTTCCTGGCACAGTATCGAACACTTAGTTTCAGATAGAACAATTAGTTTTAAATGGAACTAAGTTTCGCATCTGGAGTTTCCTCACTCACAAGGTCGACCATTTAGATTCGTCGAACACATACAGTTTCGAGTAGCATCGCCACAGATTTCAGAGAACAGGCGCTTCTCCTGGCACAGTATCGAACACTTAGTTTCAGATACAACAATTAGTTTAAAATGGAAGTAAGTTTCGCATCTGGAGTTTCCTCTCTCACAAGGTCGACCACTTAGTTTCGTCGAACAAATAAAGTTTCGAGTAGCATCGCCACAGATTTCAGAGAACAGTCGCTTCTCCTGGCACAGTGTCGAACACTTAGTTTCAGATAGAACAATTAGTTTAAAATGGAACTAAGTTTCGCATCTGGAGTTTCCTCACTCACAAGGTCGACCACTTAGTTTCGTCGAACACATACGGTTTCGAGTAGCATCGCCACCGATTTCAGAGAACAGGCGCTTTTCCTGGCACAGTATCGAACACTTAGTTTCAGATAGAACAATTAGTTTAAAATGGCACTAAGTTTCGCGTCTGGAGTTTCCTCTCTCACAAGGTCGACCACTCAGTTTCGTCGAACACATACCGTTTCGAGTGGTATCGCCACAGGTTTCACTGAGCGGGCACTTCTCCTGGCACAGTGTCGAACACTTAGTTTCAGATGGAACATTTAGTTTAAAATGGAACTAAGTTTCGCATCGGAAGTTTCCTCTCTCACAAGGTCGGCCACTTAGTTTCGTCGAACACATACGGTTTCGAGTGGCATCGCCACATATTTCAGAGAACAGTCGCTTCTCCTGGCACAGTATCGAACACGTAGTTACAGATAGAACAATTAGTTTAAAATGGAACTACGTTTCGCATCTGGAGTTTCCTCTCTCACAAGGTCGACCACTTAGTTTCGCCGAACGCATACAGTTTCGAGTAGCATCGCCACAGATTTCAGAGAACAGTCGCTTCTCCTGGCACAGTGTCGAACACTTAGTTTCAGATAGAACAATTGGTTTAAAATGGAACTAAGTTTCGCATCTGGAGTTTCCTCACTCACAAGGTCGACCACTTAGTTTCGCCGAACGCATACAGTTTCGAGTAGCATCGCCACCGATTTCAGAGAACAGGCGCTTTTCCTGGCACAGTATCGAACACGTAGTTACAGATAGAACAATTAGTTTAAAATGGAACTACGTTTCGCATCTGGAGTTCCCTCTCTCACAAGGTCGACCACTTAGTTTCGTCGAACACATACGGTTTCGAGTGGCATCGCCACAGATTTCAGAAAACAGTCGCTTCTCCTGGCACAGTATCGAACACTTAGTTTCAGATGGAACGTTTAGTTTAAAATTGAACTATGTTTCGCATCTGGAGTTTCCTCTCTCACAAGTTCGACCACTTAGTTTCGCCGAACGCATACAGTTTCGAGTGGCATCGCCACAGATTTCAGAGAACAGGCGCTTCTACTGGCACAGTACCGAACACTTAGTTTCAGATAGAACAATTAATTTAAAATGGAACTAAGTTTCGCATCTGCACTTTCCTCTCTCACAAGGTCGGCCACTTAGTTTCGTCGAACACATACGGTTTCGAGTGGCATCGCCACAGATTTCAGACAACAGGCGCTTCGCCTGGCACAGTATCGAACATTTAGTTTCAGATGGAACTTCTAGTTTAAAATTGAACTATGTCTTGCATCTGGAGTTTCCTCTCTCACAAGGTCGACCACTTACTTTCGCCGAACGCGTACGGTTTCGAGTGGCATCGCCACAGATTTCAGAGAACAGGCGCTTCTCCTGGCACAGTGTCGAACACTTAGTTTCAGATGGAACGTTTAGTTTAAAATTGAACTATGTTTCGCATCTGGAGTTTTCTCTCTCACAAGTTCGACCACTTAGTTTCGCCGAACGCATACAGTTTCGAGTGGCATCGCCACAGATTTCAGAGAACAGGCGCTTCTACTGGCACAGTACCGAACACTTAGTTTCAGATAGAACAATTAATTTAAAATGGAACTATGTTTCGCATCTGCACTTTCCTCTCTCACAAGGTCGGCCACTTAGTTTCGTCGAACACATACGGTTTCGAGTGGCATCGCCACAGATTTCAGACAACAGGCGCTTCGCCTGGCACAGTATCGAACATTTAGTTTCAGATGGAACTTTTAGTTTAAAATTGAACTATGTCTTGCATCTGGAGTTTCCTCTCTCACAAGGTCGACCACTTAGTTTCGTCGAACACATACGGTTTCGAGTAGCATCGCCACCGATTTCAGAGAACAGGCGCTTTTCCTGGCACAGTATCGAACATTTAGTCTCAGATGGAACTTTTAGTTTAAAATTGAACTATGTCTTGCATCTGGAGTTTCCTCTCTCACAAGGTCGACCACTTAGTTTCGTCGAACACATACGGTTTCGAGTGGCATCGCCACAGATTTCAGAGAACAGGCGCTTTTCCTGGCACATTATCGAACACTTAGTTTCAGATAGAACAATTAGTTTAAAATCTCCCTAAGTTTCGCGTCTGGAGTTTCCTCTCTCACAAGGTCGACCACTCAGTTTCGTCGAACACATACCGTTTCGAGTGGTATCGCCACAGGTTTCACTGAACGGGCACTTCTCCTGGCACAGTGTCGAACACTTAGTTTCAGATAGAGCAATTAGTTTAAAATGGCACTAAGTTTCGCGTCTGGAGTTTCCTCTCTCACAAGGTCGACCACTCAGTTTCGTCGAACACATACCGTTTCGACTGGTATCGCCACAGGTTTCACTGAACGGGCACTTCTCCTGGCACAGTGTCGAACACTTAGTTTCAGATAGAGCAATTAGTTTAAAATGGCACTAAGTTTCGCGTCTGGAGTTTCCTCTCTCACAAGGTCGACCACTCAGTTTCGTCGAACACATACCGTTTCGAGTGGTATCGCCACAGGTTTCACTGAACGGGCGCTTCTCCTGGCACAGTGTCGAACACTTAATTTCAGATGGAACATTTAGTTTAAAATGGAACTACGTTTCGCATCTGGAGTTTCCTCTCTCACAAGGTCGACCACTTAGTTTCGTCGAACACATACGGTTTCGAGTGGCATCGCCACAGATTTCAGAGAACAGGCGCTTCTCCTGGCACAGTGTCGAACACTTAGTTTCAGATGGAACGTTTAGTTTAAAATTGAACTAAGTTTCGCGTCTGGAGTTTCCTCTCTCACAAGGTCGACCACTCAGTTTCGTCGAACACATACCGTTTCGAGTGGTATCGCCACAGGTTTCACTGAACGGGCGCTTCTCCTGGCACAGTGTCGAACACTTAATTTCAGATGGAACATTTAGTTTAAAATGGAACTAAGTTTCGCATCGGAAGTTTCCTCTCGCACAAGGTCGGCCACTTAGTTTCGTCGAACACATACGGTTTCGAGTGGCATCGCCACAGATTTCAGAGAACAGGCGCTTCTCCTGGCACAGTGTCGAACACTTAGTTTCAGATGGAACGTTTAGTTTAAAATCTCCCTAAGTTTCGCGTCTGGAGTTTCCTCTCTCACAAGGTCGACCACTCAGTTTCGTCGAACACATACCGTTTCGAGTGGTATCGCCACAGGTTTCACTGAACGGGCACTTCTCCTGGCACAGTGTCGAACACTTAGTTACAGATAGAACAATTAGTTTAAAATGGAACTACGTTTCGCATCTGGAGTTTCCTCTCTCACAAGGTCGACCACTTAGTTTCGTCGAACACATACGGTTTCGAGTGGCATCGCCACAGATTTCAGAAAACAGTCGCTTCTCCTGGCACAGTACCGAACACTTAGTTTCAGATAGAACAATTAATTTAAAATGGAACTAAGTTTCGCATCTGCACTTTCCTCTCTCACAAGGTCGGCCACTTAGTTTCGTCGAACACATACGGTTTCGAGTGGCATCGCCACAGATTTCAGACAACAGGCGCTTCGCCTGGCACAGTATCGAACATTTAGTTTCAGATGGAACTTCTAGTTTAAAATTGAACTATGTCTTGCATTTGGAGTTTCCTCTCTCACAAGGTCGACCACTTACTTTCGCCGAACGCGTACGGTTTCGAGTGGCATCGCCACAGATTTCAGAGAACAGGCACTTCTCCTGGCACAGTGTCGAACACTTAGTTTCAGATGGAACGTTTAGTTTAAAATTGAACTATGTTTCGCATCTGGAGTTTTCTCTCTCACAAGTTCGACCACTTAGTTTCGCCGAACGCATACAGTTTCGAGTGGCATCGCCACAGATTTCAGAGAACAGGCGCTTCTACTGGCACAGTACCGAACACTTAGTTTCAGATAGAACAATTAATTTAAAATGGAACTAAGTTTCGCATCTGCACTTTCCTCTCTCACAAGGTCGGCCACTTAGTTTCGTCGAACACATACGGTTTCGAGTGGCATCGCCACAGATTTCAGACAACAGGCGCTTCGCCTGGCACAGTATCGAACATTTAGTTTCAGATGGAACTTCTAGTTTAAAATTGAACTATGTCTTGCATTTGGAGTTTCCTCTCTCACAAGGTCGACCACTTACTTTCGCCGAACGCGTACGGTTTCGAGTGGCATCGCCACAGATTTCAGAGAACAGGCGCTTCTCCTGGCACAGTGTCGAACACTTAGTTTCAGATGGAACGTTTAGTTTAAAATTGAACTATGTTTCGCATCTGGAGTTTTCTCTCTCACAAGTTCGACCACTTAGTTTCGCCGAACGCATACAGTTTCGAGTGGCATCGCCACAGATTTCAGAGAACAGGCGCTTCTACTGGCACAGTACCGAACACTTAGTTTCAGATAGAACAATTAATTTAAAATGGAACTAAGTTTCGCATCTGCACTTTCCTCTCTCACAAGGTCGGCCACTTAGTTTCGTCGAACACATACGGTTTCGAGTGGCATCGCCACAGATTTCAGACAACAGGCGCTTCGCCTGGCACAGTATCGAACATTTAGTTTCAGATGGAACTTTTAGTTTAAAATTGAACTATGTCTTGCATCTGGAGTTTCCTCTCTCACAAGGTCGACCACTTAGTTTCGTCGAACACATACGGTTTCGAGTAGCATCGCCACCGATTTCAGAGAGCAGGCGCTTTTCCTGGCACAGTATCGAACATTTAGTCTCAGATGGAACTTTTAGTTTAAAATTGAACTATGTCTTGCATCTGGAGTTTCCTCTCTCACAAGGTCGACCACTTAGTTTCGTCGAACACATACGGTTTCGAGTAGCATCGCCACCGATTTCAGAGAACAGGCGCTTTTCCTGGCACAGTGTCGAACACTTAGTTTCAGATAGAGCAATTAGTTTAAAATGGCACTAAGTTTCGCGTCTGGAGTTTCCTCTCTCACAAGGTCGACCACTCAGTTTCGTCGAACACATACCGTTTCGACTGGTATCGCCACAGGTTTCACTGAACGGGCACTTCTCCTGGCACAGTGTCGAACACTTAGTTTCAGATAGAGCAATTAGTTTAAAATGGCACTAAGTTTCGCGTCTGGAGTTTCCTCTCTCACAAGGTCGACCACTCAGTTTCGTCGAACACATACCGTTTCGAGTGGTATCGCCACAGGTTTCACTGAACGGGCGCTTCTCCTGGCACAGTGTCGAACACTTAATTTCAGATGGAACATTTAGTTTAAAATGGAACTAAGTTTCGCATCGGAAGTTTCCTCTCGCACAAGGTCGGCCACTTAGTTTCGTCGAACACATACGGTTTCGAGTGGCATCGCCACATATTTCAGAGAACAGTCGCTTCTCCTAGCACAGTATCGAACACGTAGTTACAGATAGAACAATTAGTTTAAAATGGAACTACGTTTCGCATCTGGAGTTTCCTCTCTCACAAGGTCGACCACTTAGTTTCGTCGAACACATACGGTTTCGAGTGGCATCGCCACAGATTTCAGAGAACAGTCGCTTCTCCTGGCACAGTATCGAACACTTAGTTTCAGATAGAACAATTAGTTTAAAATGGAACTAGGTTTCGCATCTGGAGTTTCCTCTCTCACAAGGTCGACCACTTAGTTTCGTCGAACACATAAAGTTTCGAGTAGCAACGCCACAGATTTCAGAGAACAGTCGCTTCTCCTGGCACAGTGTCGAACACTTAGTTTCAGATAGAACAATTAGTTTAAAATGGCACTAAGTTTCGCGTCTGGAGTTTCCTCTCTCACAAGGTCGACCACTCAGTTTCGTCGAACACATACCGTTTGGAGTGGTATCGCCACAGGTTTCACTGAACGGGCACTTCTCCTGGCACAGTGTCGAACACTTAGTTTCAGATAGAGCAATTAGTTTAAAATGGCACTAAGTTTCGCGTCTGGAGTTTCCTCTCTCACAAGGTCGACCACTCAGTTTCGTCGAACTCATACCGTTTCGAGTGGTATCGCCACAGGTTTCACTGAACGGGCGCTTCTCCTGGCACAGGGTCGAACACTTAATTTCAGATGGAACATTTAGTTTAAAATGGAACTAAGTTTCGCATCGGAAGTTTCCTCTCGCACAAGGTCGGCCACTTAGTTTCGTCGAACACATACGGTTTCGAGTGGCATCGCCACATATTTCAGAGAACAGTCGCTTCTCCTAGCACAGTATCGAACACGTAGTTACAGATAGAACAATTAGTTTAAAATGGAACTACGTTTCGCATCTGGAGTTTCCTCTCTCACAAGGTCGACCACTTAGTTTCGTCGAACACATACGGTTTCGAGTGGCATCGCCACAGATTTCAGAGAACAGTCGCTTCTCCTGGCACAGTATCGAACACTTAGTTTCAGATAGAACAATTAGTTTAAAATGGAAGTAAGTTTCGCATCTGGAGTTCCCTCTCTCACAAGGTCGACCACTTAGTTTCGTCGAACACATACGGTTTCGAGTGGCATCGCCACAGATTTCAGAAAACAGTCGCTTCTCCTGGCACAGTACCGAACACTTAGTTTCAGATAGAACAATTAATTTAAAATGGAACTAAGTTTCGCATCTGCACTTTCCTCTCTCACAAGGTCGGCCACTTAGTTTCGTCGAACACATACGGTTTCGAGTGGCATCGCCACAGATTTCAGACAACAGGCGCTTCGCCTGGCACAGTATCGAACATTTAGTTTCAGATGGAACTTTTAGTTTAAAATTGAACTATGTCTTGCATCTGGAGTTTCCTCTCTCACAAGGTCGACCACTTAGTTTCGTCGAACACATACGGTTTCGAGTAGCATCGCCACCGATTTCAGAGAACAGGCGCTTTTCCTGGCACAGTATCGAACATTTAGTCTCAGATGGAACTTTTAGTTTAAAATTGAACTATGTCTTGCATCTGGAGTTTCCTCTCTCACAAGGTCGACCACTTAGTTTCGTCGAACACATACGGTTTCGAGTAGCATCGCCACCGATTTCAGAGAACAGGCGCTTTTCCTGGCACATTATCGAACACTTAGTTTCAGATAGAACAATTAGTTTAAAATCTCCCTAAGTTTCGCGTCTGGAGTTTCCTCTCTCACAAGGTCGACCACTCAGTTTCGTCGAACACATACCGTTTCGAGTGGTATCGCCACAGGTTTCACTGAACGGGCACTTCTCCTGGCACAGTGTCGAACACTTAGTTTCAGATAGAGCAATTAGTTTAAAATGGCACTAAGTTTCGCGTCTGGAGTTTCCTCTCTCACAAGGTCGACCACTCAGTTTCGTCGAACACATACCGTTTCGACTGGTATCGCCACAGGTTTCACTGAACGGGCACTTCTCCTGGCACAGTGTCGAACACTTAGTTTCAGATAGAACAATTAGTTTAAAATCTCCCTAAGTTTCGCGTCTGGAGTTTCCTCTCTCACAAGGTCGACCACTCAGTTTCGTCGAACACATACCGTTTCGAGTGGTATCGCCACAGGTTTCACTGAACGGGCACTTCTCCTGGCACAGTGTCGAACACTTAGTTTCAGATAGAGCAATTAGTTTAAAATGGCACTAAGTTTCGCGTCTGGAGTTTCCTCTCTCACAAGGTCGACCACTCAGTTTCGTCGAACACATACCGTTTCGACTGGTATCGCCACAGGTTTCACTGAACGGGCACTTCTCCTGGCACAGTGTCGAACACTTAGTTTCAGATAGAGCAATTAGTTTAAAATGGCACTAAGTTTCGCGTCTGGAGTTTCCTCTCTCACAAGGTCGACCACTTAGTTTCGTCGAACACATACGGTTTCGAGTGGCATCGCCACAGATTTCAGAGAACAGTCGCTTCTCCTGGCACAGTATCGAACACTTAGTTTCAGATAGAACAATTAGTTTAAAATGGAACTAGGTTTCGCATCTGGAGTTTCCTCTCTCACAAGGTCGACCACTTAGTTTCGTCGAACACATAAAGTTTCGAGTAGCATCGCCACAGATTTCAGAGAACAGTCGCTTCTCCTGGCACAGTGTCGAACACTTAGTTTCAGATAGAACAATTAGTTTAAAATGGCACTAAGTTTCGCGTCTGGAGTTTCCTCTCTCACAAGGTCGACCACTCAGTTTCGTCGAACACATACCGTTTCGAGTGGTATCGCCACAGGTTTCACTGAACGGGCACTTCTCCTGGCACAGTGTCGAACACTTAGTTTCAGATAGAGCAATTAGTTTAAAATGGCACTAAGTTTCGCGTCTGGAGTTTCCTCTCTCACAAGGTCGACCACTCAGTTTCGTCGAACACATACCGTTTCGAGTGGTATCGCCACAGGTTTCACTGAACGGGCGCTTCTCCTGGCACAGTGTCGAACACTTAATTTCAGATGGAACATTTAGTTTAAAATGGAACTAAGTTTCGCATCTGGAGTTTCCTGTCTCACAAGTTCGACCACTTAGTTTCGTCGAACACATACAGTTTCGAGTAGCATCGCCACAGATTTCAGAGAACAGTCGCTTCTCCTGGCACAGTGTCGAACACTTAGTTTCAGATAGAACAATTAGTTTAAAATGGAACTAGGTTCCGCATCTGGAGTTTCCTCACTCACAAGGTCGACCACTTAGTTTCGTCGAACACATACGGTTTCGAGTAGCATCGCCACCGATTTCAGAGAACAGGCGCTTTTCCTGGCACAGTATCGAACACTTAGTTTCAGATAGAACAATTAGTTTAAAATGGCACTAAGTTTCGCGTCTGGAGTTTCCTCTCTCACAAGGTCGACCACTCAGTTTCGTCGAACACATACCGTTTCGAGTGGTATCGCCACAGGTTTCACTGAACGGGCGCTTCTCCTGGCACAGTGTCGAACACTTAATTTCAGATGGAACATTTACTTTAAAATGGAACTAGGTTTCGCATCTGGAGTTTCCTCACTCACAAGGTCGACCACTTAGTTTCGTCGAACACATACGGTTTCGAGTAGCATCGCCACCGATTTCAGAGAACAGGCGCTTTTCCTGGCACAGTATCGAACACTTAGTTTCAGATAGAACAATTAGTTTAAAATGGAACTAGGTTTCGCATCTGGAGTTTCCTCACTCACAAGGTCGACCACTTAGTTTCGTCGAACACATACGGTTTCGAGTAGCATCGCCACCGATTTCAGAGAACAGGCGCTTTTCCTGGCACAGTATCGAACACTTAGTTTCAGATAGAACAATTAGTTTAAAATGGCACTAAGTTTCGCGTCTGGAGTTTCCTCTCTCACAAGGTCGACCACTCAGTTTCGTCGAACACATACCGTTTCGAGTGGTATCGCCACAGGTTTCACTGAACGGGCGCTTCTCCTGGCACAGTGTCGAACACTTAATTTCAGATGGAACATTTAGTTTAAAATGGAACTAAGTTTCGCATCGGAAGTTTCCTCTCTCACAAGGTCGGCCACTTAGTTTCGTCGAACACATACGGTTTCGAGTGGCATCGCCACAGATTTCAGAGAACAGGCGCTTCTCCTGGCACAGTATCGAACACTTAGTTTCAGATGGAACGTTTAGTTTAAAATTGAACTATGTTTCGCATCTGGAGTTTCCTCTCTCACAAGTTCGACCACTTAGTTTCGCCGAACGCATACAGTTTCGAGTGGCATCGCCACAGATTTCAGAGAACAAGCGCTTCTCCTGGCATAGTATCGAACACTTAGTTTCAGATGGAACCATTAGTTTAAAATGGAAATAAGTTTCCCATCTGGAGTTTCCTCTGTCACAAGGTCGACCACCTAGTTTCGTCGAACATATACGGTTTCGAGTAGCATCGCCACAGATTTCAGAGAACAGGCGCTTCTCCTGGCACAGTATCGAACACTTAGTCTCAGATAGAACAATTAATTTCAAATGGACCTATGTTTCGCATTTGGAGTTTCCTCTCTCACAAGTTCGACCACTTAGTTTCGTCGAACAGATACGGTTTCGAGTAGCATCGCCACAGATTTCAGAGAACAAGCGCTTCTCCTGGCACAGTATCGAACACTTAGTCTGAGATAGAACAATTAATTTCAAATGGACCTATGTTTCGCATTTGGAGTTTCCTCTCTCACAAGTTCGACCACTTAGTTTCGTCGAACAGATACGGTTTCGAGTAGCATCGCCACAGATTTCAGAGAACAAGCGCTTCTCCTGGCACAGTATCGAACACTTAGTCTCAGATAGAACAATTAATTTAAAATGAACCTATGTTTCGCATCTGGAGTTTCCTCTCCCACAAGGCCGACCACTTAGTTTCCTCGAACACATACGGTTTCGAGTAGCATCGCCACAGATTTCAGAGAACAGGCGCTTCTCCTGGCACAGTATCGAACACTTAGTCTCAGATAGAACCATTAATTTAAAATGGACCTATGTTTCGCATTTGGAGTTTCCTCTCTCACAAGTTCGACCACTTAGTTTCGTCGAACAGATACGGTTTCGAGTAGCATCGCCACAGATTTCAGAGAACAAGCGCTTCTCCTGGCACAGTATCGAACACTTAGTTTCAGATAGAACAATTAGTTTAAAATGGAACTAAATTTCGCATCTGGAGTTTCCTCTCTCACAAGGTCGACCACTTAGTTTCGTCGAACATATACGGTTTCATGTGGCATCGCCACAGATTTCAGAGAACAGGCGCTTCTCCTGGCACAGTATCGTACACTTAGTTTCAGATAGAGCAATTAGTTTTAAATGGAACTAAGTTTCGCATCTGGAGTTTCCTCTCTCACAAGATCGACCACTTAGTTTCGTCGAACACATACGGTTTCGAGTGGCATGGCCACATATTTCAGAGAACAGGCGCTTCCCCTGGCACAGTGTCGAACACATAGTTTCAGATAGAACAATTAGGTTAAAATGGAACTATGTTTCGCATCCGGAGTTCCCTCTCTCAGAAGGTCGACCACTTAGTTTCGTCGAACACATACGGTTTCGAGTAGCATCGCCACAGATTTCAGAGAACAGGCGCTTCTCCTGGCATAGTATCGAACACTTAGTTTCAGATGGAACCATTAGTTTAAAATAGAAATAAGTTTCCCATCTGGAGTTTCCTCTCTCACAAGGTCGACCACCTAGTTTCGTCGAACATATACGGTTTCGAGTAGCATCGCCACAGATTTCAGAGAACAGGCGCTTCTCCTGGCACAGTATCGAACACTTAGTCTCAGATAGAACAATTAATTTCAAATGGACCTATGTTTCGCATTTGGAGTTTCCTCTCTCACAAGTTCGACCACTTAGTTTCGTCGAACAGATACGGTTTCGAGTAGCATCGCCACAGATTTCAGAGAACAAGCGCTTCTCCTGGCACAGTATCGAACACTTAGTCTCAGATAGAACAATTAATTTCAAATGGACCTATGTTTCGCATTTGGAGTTTCCTCTCTCACAAGTTCGACCACTTAGTTTCGTCGAACAGATACGGTTTCGAGTAGCATCGCCACAGATTTCAGAGAACAAGCGCTTCTCCTGGCACAGTATCGAACACTTAGTCTCAGATAGAACAATTAATTTAAAATGAACCTATGTTTCGCATCTGGAGTTTCCTCTCCCACAAGGCCGACCACTTAGTTTCCTCGAACACATACGGTTTCGAGTAGCATCGCCACAGATTTCAGAGAACAGGCGCTTCTCCTGGCACAGTATCGAACACTTAGTCTCAGATAGAACCATTAATTTAAAATGGACCTATGTTTCGCATTTGGAGTTTCCTCTCTCACAAGTTCGACCACTTAGTTTCGTCGAACAGATACGGTTTCGAGTAGCATCGCCACAGATTTCAGAGAACAACCGCTTCTCCTGGCACAGTATCGAACACTTAGTTTCAGATAGAACAATTAGTTTAAAATGGAACTAAATTTCGCATCTGGAGTTTCCTCTCTCACAAGGTCGACCACTTAGTTTCGTCGAACATATACGGTTTCATGTGGCATCGCCACAGATTTCAGAGAACAGGCGCTTCTCCTGGCACAGTATCGTACACTTAGTTTCAGATAGAGCAATTAGTTTTAAATGGAACTAAGTTTCGCATCTGGAGTTTCCTCTCTCACAAGATCGACCACTTAGTTTCGTCGAACACATACGGTTTCGAGTGGCATGGCCACATATTTCAGAGAACAGGCGCTTCCCCTGGCACAGTGTCGAACACATAGTTTCAGATAGAACAATTAGGTTAAAATGGAACTATGTTTCGCATCCGGAGTTCCCTCTCTCAGAAGGTCGACCACTTAGTTTCGTCGACCACATATGGTTAAAGTAGCAACGCCACAGGTTTCAGAGAACAGGCGCTTCTCCTGGCACAGTATCGAACACTTAGTTTCAGATAGAACAATTAGTTTAAAATGGAACTAAGTTTCGCATCTGGAGTTTCCTCTCTCACAATGTCGACCACTTAGTTTCGTCGAACACATACGGTTTCGAGTAGCATCGCCACTGATTTCAGCGAACAGGCGCTTCTCCTGGCACAGTAACGATCACTTAGTTTCAGATAGAACAATTAGTGTAAAATGGAACTAAGTTTCGCATCTGGAGTTTCCTCTCTCACAAGGTCGACCACTTAGTTTCGTTGAACACATACGGTTTCGAGTGGCAACGCCACAGATTTCAGAGAACAGGCGCTTCTCCTGGCACAGTATCGAACACTTAATTTCGTCGAACACATACGTTTTCGAGTAGCATCGCCACAGGTTTCAGAGAATAGGCGCTTCTCCTGGCACAGTATCGAACCCTTAGTTACAGATAGAACACTTATTTTAAAATGGAACTATATTTCGCATTTGGAGTTTCCTCTCTCACAAGGTCGACCACTTAGTTTCGTTGAACACATACGGTTTCGAGTGGCAACGCCACAGATTTTAGAGAACAGGCGCTTCTCCTGGCACAGTATCGAACACTTAGTTTCAGATAGAACAATTAGTTTAAAATGGAACTAAGTTTCGCATCTGGAGTTTCCTCTCTCACAAGGTCGACCACTTAGTTTCGTCGAACACATACGGTTTCGAGTAGCATCGCCACAGATTTCAGAGAACAGGCGCTTCTCCTGGCACAGTATCGAACACTTAGTCTCAGATAGAACAATTAATTTCAAATGGACCTATGTTTCGCATTTGGAGTTTCCTCTCTCACAAGTTCGACCACTTAGTTTCGTCGAACAGATACGGTTTCGAGTAGCATCGCCACAGATTTCAGAGAACAAGTGCTTCTCCTGGCACAGTATCGAACACTTAGTCTCAGATAGAACAATTTATTTAAAATGGACCTATGTTTCGCATTTGGAGTTTCCTCTCCAACAAGGCCGACCACTTGGTTTCCTCGAACACATACGGTTTCGAGTAGCATCGCCACAGATTTCAGAGAACAAGCGCTTCTCCTGGCACAGTATCGAACACTTAGTCTCAGATAGAACAATTAATTTAAAATGGACCTATGTTTCGCATTTGGAGTTTCCTCTCTCACAAGGTCGACCACTTAGTTTCGTCGAACATATACGGTTTCATGTGGCATCGCCACAGATTTCAGAGAACAGGCGCTTCTCCTGGCAGAGTATCGAACACTTAGTTTCAGATGGAACCATTAGTTTAAAATGGAACTAATTTTCGCATCTGTATTTTCCTCTCTCACAAGTTCGGCCACTTAGTTTCGTCGAACACATAGGGTTTCGAGTGGCATCGGCACAGATTTCGGATACTTAGTTTCAGATAGGACAATTAGTTTAAAATGGAACTAAGATTCGCATCTGGAGTTTCCTCTATCACAAGGTCGACCACTTAGTTTCGTCGATCAAATACAGTTTCGAGTAGCATCGCCACAGATTTCAGAGAACAGGCGCTTCCCCTGGCACAGTATCGATCACTTAGTTTCAGATAGAACGATTAGTTTAAAATGGAACTAAGTTTCGCATCTGGAGTTTTCTCTCTCACAAGGTCGACCACTTAGTTTTGTCGAACACATACAGTTTCGAGTGGTATCGCCACAGATTTCGGAGAACGGCGTTTCGCCTGGCACATTATCGAACACTTAGTTTCAGATAGAACAATTAGTTTAAAATGGAACTAAGTTTCGCATCTGGAGTTTCCTCTCTCACAAGGTCGACCACTTAGTTTCGTCGAACACATACGGTTTCGAGTAGCATCGCCACAGATTTCAGAGAACAGGCGCTTCTCCTGGCACAGTATCGAACACTTAGTCTCAGATAGAACAATTAATTTCAAATGGATCTATGTTTCGCATTTGGAGTTTCCTCTCTCACAAGTTCGACCACTTAGTTTCGTCGAACAGATACGGTTTCGAGTAGCATCGCCACAGATTTCAGAGAACAAGCGCTTCTCCTGGCACAGTATCGAACACTTAGTCTCAGATAGAACAATTTATTTAAAATGGACCTATGTTTCGCATTTGGAGTTTCCTCTCCAACAAGGCCGACCACTTGGTTTCCTCGAACACATACCGTTTCGAGTAGCATCGCCACAGATTTCAGAGAACAAGCGCTTCTCCTGGCACAGTATCGAACACTTAGTCTCAGATAGAACAATTAATTTAAAATGGACCTATGTTTCGCATTTGGAGTTTCCTCTCTCACAAGATCGACCACTTAGTTTCGTCGAACACATACGGTTTCGAGTGGCATGGCCACATATTTCAGAGAACAGGCGCTTCCCCTGGCACAGTGTCGAACACATAGTTTCAGATAGAACAATTAGGTTAAAATGGAACTATGTTTCGCATCCGGAGTTCCCTCTCTCAGAAGGTCGACCACTTAGTTTCGTCGAACACATACGGTTTCGAGTAGCATCGCCACAGATTTCAGAGAACAGGCGCTTCTCCTGGCATAGTATCGAACACTTAGTTTCAGATGGAACCATTAGTTTAAAATGGAAATAAGTTTCCCATCTGGAGTTTCCTCTCTCACAAGGTCGACCACCTAGTTTCGTCGAACATATACGGTTTCGAGTAGCATCGCCACAGATTTCAGAGAACAGGCGCTTCTCCTGGCACAGTATCGAACACTTAGTCTCAGATAGAACAATTAATTTCAAATGGACCTATGTTTCGCATTTGGAGTTTCCTCTCTCACAAGTTCGACCACTTAGTTTCGTCGAACAGATACGGTTTCGAGTAGCATCGCCACAGATTTCAGAGAACAAGCGCTTCTCCTGGCACAGTATCGAACACTTAGTCTCAGATAGAACAATTAATTTCAAATGGACCTATGTTTCGCATTTGGAGTTTCCTCTCTCACAAGTTCGACCACTTAGTTTCGTCGAACAGATACGGTTTCGAGTAGCATCGCCACAGATTTCAGAGAACAAGCGCTTCTCCTGGCACAGTATCGAACACTTAGTCTCAGATAGAACAATTAATTTAAAATGAACCTATGTTTCGCATCTGGAGTTTCCTCTCCCACAAGGCCGACCACTTAGTTTCCTCGAACACATACGGTTTCGAGTAGCATCGCCACAGATTTCAGAGAACAGGCGCTTCTCCTGGCACAGTATCGAACACTTAGTCTCAGATAGAACCATTAATTTAAAATGGACCTATGTTTCGCATTTGGAGTTTCCTCTCTCACAAGTTCGACCACTTAGTTTCGTCGAACAGATACGGTTTCGAGTAGCATCGCCACAGATTTCAGAGAACAACCGCTTCTCCTGGCACAGTATCGAACACTTAGTTTCAGATAGAACAATTAGTTTAAAATGGAACTAAATTTCGCATCTGGAGTTTCCTCTCTCACAAGGTCGACCACTTAGTTTCGTCGAACATAAACGGTTTCATGTGGCATCGCCACAGATTTCAGAGAACAGGCGCTTCTCCTGGCACAGTATCGTACACTTAGTTTCAGATAGAGCAATTAGTTTTAAATGGAACTAAGTTTCGCATCTGGAGTTTCCTCTCTCACAAGATCGACCACTTAGTTTCGTCGAACACATACGGTTTCGAGTGGCATGGCCACATATTTCAGAGAACAGGCGCTTCCCCTGGCACAGTGTCGAACACATAGTTTCAGATAGAACAATTAGGTTAAAATGGAACTATGTTTCGCATCCGGAGTTCCCTCTCTCAGAAGGTCGACCACTTAGTTTCGTCGACCACATATGGTTAAAGTAGCAACGCCACAGGTTTCAGAGAACAGGCGCTTCTCCTGGCACAGTATCGAACACTTAGTTTCAGATAGAACAATTAGTTTAAAATGGAACTAAGTTTCGCATCTGGAGTTTCCTCTCTCACAATGTCGACCACTTAGTTTCGTCGAACACATACGGTTTCGAGTAGCATCGCCACTGATTTCAGCGAACAGGCGCTTCTCCTGGCACAGTAACGATCACTTAGTTTCAGATAGAACAATTAGTGTAAAATGGAACTAAGTTTCGCATCTGGAGTTTCCTCTCTCACAAGGTCGACCACTTAGTTTCGTTGAACACATACGGTTTCGAGTGGCAACGCCACAGATTTCAGAGAACAGGCGCTTCTCCTGGCACAGTATCGAACACTTAATTTCGTCGAACACATACGTTTTCGAGTAGCATCGCCACAGGTTTCAGAGAATAGGCGCTTCTCCTGGCACAGTATCGAACCCTTAGTCTCAGATAGAACAATTAATTTCAAATGGACCTATGTTTCGCATTTGGAGTTTCCTCTCTCACAAGTTCGACCACTTAGTTTCGTCGAACAGATACGGTTTCGAGTAGCATCGCCACAGATTTCAGAGAACAAGTGCTTCTCCTGGCACAGTATCGAACACTTAGTCTCAGATAGAACAATTTATTTAAAATGGACCTATGTTTCGCATTTGGAGTTTCCTCTCCAACAAGGCCGACCACTTGGTTTCCTCGAACACATACGGTTTCGAGTAGCATCGCCACAGATTTCAGAGAACAAGCGCTTCTCCTGGCACAGTATCGAACACTTAGTCTCAGATAGAACAATTAATTTAAAATGGACCTATGTTTCGCATTTGTAGTTTCCTCTCTCACAAGGTCGACCACTTAGTTTCGTCGAACATATACGGTTTCATGTGGCATCGCCACAGATTTCAGAGAACAGGCGCTTCTCCTGGCAGAGTATCGAACACTTAGTTTCAGATGGAACCATTAGTTTAAAATGGAACTAATTTTCGCATCTGTATTTTCCTCTCTCACAAGTTCGGCCACTTAGTTTCGTCGAACACATAGGGTTTCGAGTGGCATCGGCACAGATTTCGGATACTTAGTTTCAGATAGGACAATTAGTTTAAAATGGAACTAAGTTTCGCATCTGGAGTTTCCTCTATCACAAGGTCGACCACTTAGTTTCGTCGATCAAATACAGTTTCGAGTAGCATCGCCACAGATTTCAGAGAACAGGCGCTTCCCCTGGCACAGTATCGATCACTTAGTTTCAGATAGAACGATTAGTTTAAAATGGAACTAAGTTTCGCATCTGGAGTTTTCTCTCTCACAAGGTCGACCACTTAGTTTTGTCGAACACATACAGTTTCGAGTGGTATCGCCACAGATTTCGCAGAACGGCGTTTCGCCTGGCACATTATCGAACACTTAGTTTCAGATAGAACAATTAGTTTAAAATGGAACTAAGTTTCGCATCTGGAGTTTCCTCTCTCACAAGGTCGACCACTTAGTTTCGTCGAACACATACGGTTTCGAGTAGCATCGCCACAGATTTCAGAGAACAGGCGCTTCTCCTGGCACAGTATCGAACACTTAGTCTCAGATAGAACAATTAATTTCAAATGGACCTATGTTTCGCATTTGGAGTTTCCTCTCTCACAAGTTCGACCACTTAGTTTCGTCGAACAGATACGGTTTCGAGTAGCATCGCCACAGATTTCAGAGAACAAGCGCTTCTCCTGGCACAGTATCGAACACTTAGTCTCAGATAGAACAATTTATTTAAAATGGACCTATGTTTCGCATTTGGAGTTTCCTCTCCAACAAGGCCGACCACTTGGTTTCCTCGAACACATACCGTTTCGAGTAGCATCGCCACAGATTTCAGAGAACAAGCGCTTCTCCTGGCACAGTATCGAACACTTAGTCTCAGATAGAACAATTAATTTAAAATGGACCTATGTTTCGCATTTGGAGTTTCCTCTCTCACAAGGTCGACCACTTAGTTTCGTCGAACATATACGGTTTCATGTGGCATCGCCACAGATTTCAGAGAACAGGCGCTTCTCCTGGCAGAGTATCGAACACTTAGTTTCAGATGGAACCATTAGTTTAAAATGGAACTAATTTTCGCATCTGTATTTTCCTCTCTCACAAGTTCGGCCACTTAGTTTCGTCGAACACATAGGGTTTCGAGTGGCATCGGCACAGATTTCGGATACTTAGTTTCAGATAGGACAATTAGTTTAAAATGGAACTAAGTTTCGCATCTGGAGTTTCCTCTATCACAAGGTCGACCACTTAGTTTCGTCGAACAAATACAGTTTCGAGTAGCATCGCCACAGATTTCAGAGAACAGGCGCTTCCCCTGGCACAGTATCGATCACTTAGTTTCAGATAGAACGATTAGTTTAAAATGGAACTAAGTTTCGCATCTGGAGTTTTCTCTCTCACAAGGTCGACCACTTAGTTTTGTCGAACACATACAGTTTCGAGTGGTATCGCCACAGATTTCGGAGAACGGCGTTTCGCCTGGCACATTATCGAACACATAGTTTCAGATAGAACAATTAGTTTAAAATGGAACTAAGTTTCGCATCAGGAGGTTCCTCTCTCACAAGGTCGACCACTTAGTTTCGTCGAACACATACGGTTTCGAGTGGCAACGCCACAGATTTCAGAGAACAGGCGCTTCTCCTGGCACAGTATCGAACATTTAATTTCAGATAGAACAATTAATTTAAAATGGAACTAAGTTGCGCATCTGTAGTTTCCTCTCTCACAAGGTCGACCACTTAGTTTCGTCGAACACACACGGTTTCGAGTAGCATCGCCACAGATTTCAGAGAGCAGGCGCTTCTCTTGACACAGTGTCGAACACATAGTTTCAGATAGAACAATTAGTTTAAAATGGAACTAAGTTTCGCATCTGGAGTTTCCTGTCCCACAAGGTCGACCACTTAGTTTCCTCGAACACATACGGTTTCGAGTGGCATCGCCACAGATTTTAGAGAACAGGCGCTTCTCCTGGCACAGTATCGAACACTTAGTTTCAGATAGAACAATTATTTTAAAATGGAAATAAGTTTCGCATCAGGAGATTCCTCTCTCACAAGGTCGACTACTTAGTTTCGTCGAACACATACGGTTTGGAGTGGCATCGCCACAGATTTCAGAGAACAGGCGCTTCTCCTGGCACAGTATCGAACACTTAGTTTCAGATAGAACAATTAGTTTAAAGTGGAACTATGTTCCGCATCTGGTGAATCCTCTCTCACAAGGTCGACCACTTAGTTTCGTCGAACACATACGGTTTCGAGTGGCATCACCACAGATTTCAGAGAACAGGCGCTTCTCCTGGCACAGTATCGAACACTTAGTTTCAGATAGAACAATTATTTTAAAATGGAAATAAGTTTCGCATCTGGAGATTCCTCTCTCACAAGGTCGACTACTTAGTTTCGTCGAACACATACGGTTTGGAGTGGCATCGCCACAGATTTCAGAGAACAGGCGCTTCTCCTGGCACAGTATCGAACACTTAGTTTCAGATAGAACAATTAGTTTAAAGTGGAACTATGTTCCGCATCTGGTGAATCCTCTCTCACAAGGTCGACCACTTAGTTTCGTCGAACACATACGGTTTCGAGTGGCATCACCACAGATTTCAGAGAACAGGCGCTTCTCCTGGCACAGTATCGTACACTTAGTTTCAGATAGTACAATTAGTTTAAAATGAAACTAAGTTTCCCATTTGGTGCTTCCTCTCTCACAAGGGCGACCACTTAGTTTCGTCGAACACATACGGTTTCGAGTGGTATCGCTACAGATTTGGCCGAACGGGAGTTCCTCCTGGCACAGTATTGGCAACTTAGTTTAGTCGAACACATACGGTATCGAGTAGCATCGCCACAGATTTCAGAGAACAGGCGCTTCACCTGGCACAGTATGGAACACTTAGTATCAGATAGAACAATTACTTTAAAATGGAACTATGTTTCGCAACTGGAGATTCCTCTCTCACAATATCGACGACTTAGTTTCGTCGAGCACATACGGTTTCGAGTAGCATCGCCACAGATTTCAGAGAGCAGGCGCTTCCCCTGGCACATTATCGAACACTTAGTTTCAGATAGAACAATTAGTTTAAAATGGAACTAAGTTTCGCATCTGAAGTTTCCTCTCTCACAGGGTCGACCACTTAGTTTCGCCGAACGCATACGGTTTCGAGTGGCATCGCCACAGATTTCTGAGAACAGGCGCTTCTCCTGGCACAGTGTCGAACACATAGATACAGATAGAACAATTAGTTTTAAATGGAACTAAGTTTCGCTTCTGGAGTTTCCTCTCTCAGAAGGTCGACTACTTAGTTTCGTCGTATACATACGGTTCCGAGTGGCATCGCCACAGATTTCAGAGAACAGGCGCTTCTCCTGGCACAGTATCGAACACTTAGTGTCAGATAGAACAATTATTTTAAAATGGAACTAAGCTTCACATCTGGAGTTTCCTCTCTCACAAGGTCGGCCTCTTAGTTTCGTCGAACACATAGGGTTTCGAGTTGTATCGCCACAGATTTCAGAGAACAGGCGCTTCTCCTGGCACAGTATCGAACACTTAGTTACAGATAGAACAATTAGTTTAAAATGGAACTAAGTTTCCCATCTGGAGTTTCCTCTCTCAAAAGGTCGACCACTTAGTTTCGTCGAACACATACGGTTTAGCGTGGCATCGCCACAGATTTCAGAGAACAGGCGCTTCTTCTGGCACATTATCGGACACTTAGTTTCAGATAGAACAATTAGTTTAAAATGGAACTAAGATTCGCATTTGGAGTTTCCTCTCTCACAAGGTCGACCACTTAGTTTCGTCGAACACTTACGGTTTCGAGCGGCATCGCCACACAGTTCAGCGAACAGGCGCTTCTCCTGGCACAATATCGAACACATAGTTTCAGATAGAGGAATTTGTTTAAAATGGAACTAAGTTTCGCATCTGGAATTTCCTCTCTCACAAGGTCGATCACTTAGTTTTGTGGAACACATACGGTTTCGAGTGGCATCGCCACAGATTTCAGAGAACAGGGGCTTGTCCTGGCACAGTAACGAACACTTAGTTTCAGATAGAACAATTAGTGTAAAATGGAACTATGTTTTGCATCTGGAGTTTCCTCTCCCACAAGGTCGACCACCTAGTTTCGTCGAACACATACGGTTTCGAGTGGCATCGCCACAGATTTCAGAGAACAGGCGCTTCTCCTGGTACAGTATCGAACACTTAGTATCAGATAGAACAATTAGTTAAAATGGAACTAAGTTTCGCATCTGGGGTTTACTCTCTCACAAGGTCGGCCACTTAGTTTCGTCGAACACATACGGTTTCGAGTGGCATCGCCACAGATTTCAGAGAACAGGCGCTTCTCCTGGCACAGTATCGAACACTTAGTGTCAGATAGAACAATTAGTTTAAAATGGAACAAAGCTTCGCATCTGGAGTTTCCTCTCTCACAAGTTCGACCACTTAGTTTCGTCGAACACATACGGTTTCGAGTAGCATCACCACCGATTTCAGAGAACAGACGCTTCTCCTGGCACATTATCGAACACTTAGTTTCAGATAGAACAATTAGTTTAAAATGGAACAAATCTTCGCCTCTGGAGTTTCCTCTCTCACAAGGTCGACGACTTAGTTTCGTCGAACACATACGGTTTCGAGCGGTATCGCCACAGATTTCGCAGAACGGGAGTTTCTCCAGGCACATTATCGAACACTAAGTTTCAGATAGAACAATTAGTTTAAAATGGAACTAAGTTTCGCATCTGGAGTTTCCTGTCCCACAAGGTCGATCACTTAGTTTCGTCGAACACATATGGTTTCGAATAGCATCGCCACAGATTTCAGAGAACAGGCTCTTCTCCTCGCACAGTATCGAACACTTTCAGATAGAACAATTAGTTTAAAATGGAACTAAGTTTCGCATCTGGAGTTTCCTCTCTCACAAGGTCGGCCACTTAGTTACCGTCGAACACATACGGTTTCGATTGGCATCGCCACAGATTTCAGAGCACAGGCGCTTCTCCTGGCACAGTATCGAACACTTAGTTTCGGATGGAACATTTGGTTTAAAATGGAACTAACTTTCGCATGTGGAGTTTCCTCTCTCACAAGGTCGACCATTTAGTTTCGCCGAACACATACGGTTTCGAGTAGCATCGCCACAGATTTCAGAGAACAGACGCTTCTCCTGGAACAGTATCGAACACTTAGTTCCAGATAGAACAATTAGTTTAAAATGGAACTAAGTTTCGCATCTGGAGTTTCCTCTCCCACAAGGTCGACCACTTAGTTTCGTCGAACACATACGGTTTCGAGTGGCATCGCCAAAGGTTTCAGATATCAGGCGCTTCTCCTGGCACAGTATCGAACACTTAGTTTGAGATAGAACAATTAGTTTAAAATGGAACTATTTTCCGTATCTGGTGAAGCCTCTCTCACAAGGTCGACCACTTTGTTTCGTCGAACACATACGGTTTCGAGTGGTATCGCCAAAGATTTCAGAGAACAGGCGCTTCTCCTGGCACAGTATCGAACACTTAGTTTCAGATAGAACTATTAGTTTAAAATGGAAATAAATTTCGCATCTGGAGTTTCCTCTCCCACAAGGTCGACCACTTAGTTTCGTCGAACACATACGGTTTCGAGTGGCATCGCCACAGATTTCAGAGAACAGGCGCTTCTCCTGGCACAGTATCGAACACTTAGTTTCAGATAGAACAATTAATTTAAAATGGTACTAAGTTTCGCATCTGGAGATTACTCTCTCACAAGGTCGACTACTTAGTTTCGTCGAACACATACGGTTTCGAGTAGCATCGCCAAAGATTTCAGAGAACAGGCGCTTCTCCTGGCACAGTATCGAACACTTAGTTTCAGATAGAACTATTAGTTTAAAATGGAAATATGTTTCGCATCTGGAGATTCCTCTCTCACAAGGTCGACCACTTAGTTACCGTCGAACACATACGGTTTCGATTGGCATCGCCACAGATTTCAGAGCACAGGCGCTTCTCCTTGCACAGTATCGAACACTTAGTTTCAGATGGAACATTTGGTTTAAAATGGAACTAACTTTCGCATGTGGAGTTTCCTCTCTCACAAGGTCGACCATTTAGTTTCGCCGAACACATACGGTTTCGAGTAGCATCGCCACAGATTTCAGAGAACAGACGCTTCTCCTGGAACAGTATCGAACACTTAGTTCCAGATAGAACAATTAGTTTAAAATGGAACTAAATTTCGCATCTGGAGTTTCCTCTCCCACAAGGTCGACCACTTAGTTTCGTCGATCACATACGGTTTCGAGTGGCATCGCCAAAGATTTCAGATATCAGGCGCTTCTCCTGGCACAGTATCGAACACTTAGTTTCGGATGGAACATTTGGTTTAAAATGGAACTAACTTTCGCATGTGGAGTTTCCTCTCTCACAAGGTCGACCATTTAGTTTCGCCGAACACATACGGTTTCGAGTAGCATCGCCACAGATTTCAGAGAACAGACGCTTCTCCTGGAACAGTATCGAACACTTAGTTCCAGATAGAACAATTAGTTTAAAATGGAACTAAGTTTCGCATCTGGAGTTTCCTCTCCCACAAGGTCGACCACTTAGTTTCGTCGAACACATACGGTTTCGAGTGGCATCGCCAAAGGTTTCAGATATCAGGCGCTTCTCCTGGCACAGTATCGAACACTTAGTTTGAGATAGAACAATTAGTTTAAAATGGAACTATTTTCCGTATCTGGTGAAGCCTCTCTCACAAGGTCGACCACTTTGTTTCGTCGAACACATACGGTTTCGAGTGGTATCGCCAAAGATTTCAGAGAACAGGCGCTTCTCCTGGCACAGTATCGAACACTTAGTTTCAGATAGAACTATTAGTTTAAAATGGAAATAAATTTCGCATCTGGAGTTTCCTCTCCCACAAGGTCGACCACTTAGTTTCGTCGAACACATACGGTTTCGAGTGGCATCGCCACAGATTTCAGAGAACAGGCGCTTCTCCTGGCACAGTATCGAACACTTAGTTTCAGATAGAACAATTAATTTAAAATGGTACTAAGTTTCGCATCTGGAGATTACTCTCTCACAAGGTCGACTACTTAGTTTCGTCGAACACATACGGTTTCGAGTAGCATCGCCAAAGATTTCAGAGAACAGGCGCTTCTCCTGGCACAGTATCGAACACTTAGTTTCAGATAGAACTATTAGTTTAAAATGGAAATATGTTTCGCATCTGGAGATTCCTCTCTCACAAGGTCGACCACTTAGTTACCGTCGAACACATACGGTTTCGATTGGCATCGCCACAGATTTCAGAGCACAGGCGCTTCTCCTTGCACAGTATCGAACACTTAGTTTCAGATGGAACATTTGGTTTAAAATGGAACTAACTTTCGCATGTGGAGTTTCCTCTCTCACAAGGTCGACCATTTAGTTTCGCCGAACACATACGGTTTCGAGTAGCATCGCCACAGATTTCAGAGAACAGACGCTTCTCCTGGAACAGTATCGAACACTTAGTTCCAGATAGAACAATTAGTTTAAAATGGAACTAAATTTCGCATCTGGAGTTTCCTCTCCCACAAGGTCGACCACTTAGTTTCGTCGATCACATACGGTTTCGAGTGGCATCGCCAAAGATTTCAGATATCAGGCGCTTCTCCTGGCACAGTATCGAACACTTAGTTTGAGATAGAACAATTAGTTTAAAATGGAACTATTTTCCGTATCTGGTGAAGCCTCTCTCACAAGGTCGACCACTTAGTTTCGTCGAACACATACGGTTTCGAGTGGCATCGCCACACATTTCAGAGAACAGGCGCTTCTCCTGGTACAGTATCGAACACTTAGTGTCAGATACGATTATTAGTTTAAAATGAACTAAGTTTCGCAATTTGGAGTTTCTTCCCTCACAAGGCGACCACTTAGTTTCGTCGAAAACATACGGTTTCGAGTGGCATCGCCAAAGATTTCAGAGAACAGGCGCTTCTCCTGGCACAGTATCGAACACTTAGTTTCAGATAGAACTATTAGTTTAAAATGGAAATAAATTTCGCATCTGGAGATTCCTCTCTCACAAGGTCGACAACTTAGTTTCGTCGAACACATACGGTTTCGAGTGGCATCGCCACAGATTTCAGAGAACAGGCGCTTCTCCTGGCACAGTATCGAACACTTAGTTTCAGATAGAACAATTAGTTTTAAATGGTACTAAGTTTCGCATTTGGAGTTTCTTCCCTCACAAGGCGACCACTTAGTTTCGTCGAACACATACGGTTTCGAGTGGCATCGCCAAAGATTTCAGATATCAGGCGCTTCTCCTGGCACAGTATCGAACACTTAGTTTGAGATAGAACAATTAGTTTAAAATGGAACTATTTTCCGTATCTTGTGAATCCTCTCTCACAAGGTCGACTACTTAGTTTCGTCGAACACATACGGTTTCGAGTGGTATCGCCAAAGATTTCAGAGAACAGGCGCTTCTCCTGGCACAGTATCGAACACTTAGTTTCAGATAGAACTATTAGTTTAAACTGGAAATAAGTTTCGCATCTGGAGATTCCTCTCTCACAAGGTCGACTACTTAGTTTCGTCGAACACATACGGTTTCGAGTGGCATCGCCACAGATTTCAGATATCAGGCGCTTCTCCTGGCACAGTATCGAACACTTAGTTTGAGATAGAACAATTAGTTTAAAATGGAACTATTTTCCGTATCTGGTGAAGCCTCTCTCACAAGGTCGACCACTTAGTTTCGTCGAACACATACGGTTTCGAGTGGCATCGCCACACATTTCAGAGAACAGGCGCTTCTCCTGGTACAGTATCGAACACTTAGTGTCAGATACGATTATTAGTTTAAAATGAACTAAGTTTCGCAATTTGGAGTTTCTTCCCTCACAAGGCGACCACTTAGTTTCGTCGAAAACATACGGTTTCGAGTGGCATCGCCAAAGATTTCAGAGAACAGGCGCTTCTCCTGGCACAGTATCGAACACTTAGTTTCAGATAGAACTATTAGTTTAAAATGGTACTAAGTTTCGCATTTGGAGTTTCTTCCCTCACAAGGCGACCACTTAGTTTCGTCGAACACATACGGTTTCGAGTGGCATCGCCACGGATTTCAGAGAACAGGCGCTTCTCCTGGCACAGTATCGAACACTTAGTTTCAGATAGAACAATTAGTTTTAAATGGTACTAAGTTTCGCATTTGGAGTTTCTTCCCTCACAAGGCGACCACTTAGTTTCGTCGAACACATACGGTTTCGAGTGGCATCGCCAAAGATTTCAGAGAACAGGCGCTTCTCCTGGCACAGTATCGAACACTTAGTTTCAGATAGAACTATTAGTTTAAAATGGAAATAAGTTTCGCATCTGGAGATTCCTCTCTCACAAGGTCGACTACTTAGTTTCGTCGAACACATACGGTTTCGAGTGGCATCGCCACAGATTTCAGAGAACAGGCGCTTCTCCTGGCACAGTATCGAACACTTAGTTTCAGATAGAACAATTAATTTAAAATGGTACTAAATTTCGCATCTGGAGATTCCTCTCTCACAAGGTCGACTACTTAGTTTCGTCGAACACATACGGTTTCGAGTGGCATCGCCACAGATTTCAGAGAACAGGCGCTTCTCCTGGCACAGTATCGAACACTTAGTTTCAGATAGAACAATTAGTTTTAAATGGTACTAAGTTTCGCATTTGGAGTTTCTTCCCTCACAAGGCGACCACTTAGTTACCGTCGAACACATACGGTTTCGATTGGCATCTCCACAGATTTCAGAGCACAGGCGCTTCTCCTTGCACAGTATCGAACACTTAGTTTCAGATGGAACATTTGGTTTAAAATGGAACTAACTTTCGCATGTGGAGTTTCCTCTCTCACAAGGTCGACCATTTAGTTTCGCGGAACACATACGGTTTCGAGTAGCATCGCCACAGATTTCAGAGAACAGACGCTTCTCCTGGAACAGTATCGAACACTTAGTTCCAGATAGAACAATTAGTTTAAAATGGAACTAAATTTCGCATCTGGAGTTTCCTCTCCCACAAGGTCGACCACTTAGTTTCGTCGAACACATACGGTTTCGAGTGGCATCGCCAAAGATTTCAGATATCAGGCGCTTCTCCTGGCACAGTATCGAACACTTAGTTTGAGATAGAACAATTAGTTTAAAATGGAACTATTTTCCGTATCTGGTGAAGCCTCTCTCACAAGGTCGACCACTTAGTTTCGTCGAACACATACGGTTTCGAGTGGCATCGCTACACATTTCAGAGAACAGGCGCTTCTCCTGGTACAGTATCGAACACTTAGTGTCAGATACGATTATTAGTTTAAAATGAACTAAGTTTCGCAATTTGGAGTTTCTTCCCTCACAAGGCGACCACTTAGTTTCGCCGAAAACATACGGTTTCGAGTGGCATCGCCAAAGATTTCAGAGAACAGGCGCTTCTCCTGGCACAGTATCGAACACTTAGTTTCAGATAGAACTATTAGTTTAAAATGGAAATAATTTTCGCATCTGGAGATTCCTCTCTCACAAGGTCGACAACTTAGTTTCGTCGAACACATACGGTTTCGAGTGGCATCGCCACAGATTTCAGAGAACAGGCGCTTCTCCTGGCACAGTATCGAACACTTAGTTTCAGATAGAACAATTAGTTTTAAATGGTACTAAGTTTCGCATTTGGAGTTTCTTCCCTCACAAGGCGACCACTTAGTTTCGTCGAACACATACGGTTTCGAGTGGCATCGCCAAAGATTTCAGATATCAGGCGCTTCTCCTGGCACAGTATCGAACACTTAGTTTGAGATAGAACAATTAGTTTAAAATGGAACTATTTTCCGTATCTTGTGAATCCTCTCTCACAAGGTCGACTACTTAGTTTCGTCGAACACATACGGTTTCGAGTGGTATCGCCAAAGATTTCAGAGAACAGGCGCTTCTCCTGGCACAGTATCGAACACTTAGTTTCAGATAGAACTATTAGTTTAAACTGGAAATAAGTTTCGCATCTGGAGATTCCTCTCTCACAAGGTCGACTACTTAGTTTCGTCGAACACATACGGTTTCGAGTGGCATCGCCACAGATTTCAGATATCAGGCGCTTCTCCTGGCACAGTATCGAACACTTAGTTTGAGATAGAACAATTAGTTTAAAATGGAACTATTTTCCGTATCTGGTGAAGCCTCTCTCACAAGGTCGACCACTTAGTTTCGTCGAACACATACGGTTTCGAGTGGCATCGCCACACATTTCAGAGAACAGGCGCTTCTCCTGGTACAGTATCGAACACTTAGTGTCAGATACGATTATTAGTTTAAAATGAACTAAGTTTCGCAATTTGGAGTTTCTTCCCTCACAAGGCGACCACTTAGTTTCGTCGAAAACATACGGTTTCGAGTGGCATCGCCAAAGATTTCAGAGAACAGGCGCTTCTCCTGGCACAGTATCGAACACTTAGTTTCAGATAGAACTATTAGTTTAAAATGGTACTAAGCTTCGCATTTGGAGTTTCTTCCCTCACAAGGCGACCACTTAGTTTCGTCGAACACATACGGTTTCGAGTGGCATGGCCACGGATTTCAGAGAACAGGCGCTTCTCCTGGCACAGTATCGAACACTTAGTTTCAGATAGAACAATTAGTTTAAACTGGAAATAAGTTTCGCATCTGGAGATTCCTCTCTCACAAGGTCGACTACTTAGTTTCGTCGAACACATACGGTTTCGAGTGGCATCGCCACAGATTTCAGATATCAGGCGCTTCTCCTGGCACAGTATCGAACACTTAGTTTGAGATAGAACAATTAGTTTAAAATGGAACTATTTTCCGTATCTGGTGAAGCCTCTCTCACAAGGTCGACCACTTAGTTTCGTCGAACACATACGGTTTCGAGTGGCATCGCCACACATTTCAGAGAACAGGCGCTTCTCCTGGTACAGTATCGAACACTTAGTGTCAGATACGATTATTAGTTTAAAATGAACTAAGTTTCGCAATTTGGAGTTTCTTCCCTCACAAGGCGACCACTTAGTTTCGTCGAAAACATACGGTTTCGAGTGGCATCGCCAAAGATTTCAGAGAACAGGCGCTTCTCCTGGCACAGTATCGAACACTTAGTTTCAGATAGAACTATTAGTTTAAAATGGTACTAAGTTTCGCATTTGGAGTTTCTTCCCTCACAAGGCGACCACTTAGTTTCGTCGAACACATACGGTTTCGAGTGGCATCGCCACGGATTTCAGAGAACAGGCGCTTCTCCTGGCACAGTATCGAACACTTAGTTTCAGATAGAACAATTAGTTTTAAATGGTACTAAGTTTCGCATTTGGAGTTTCTTCCCTCACAAGGCGACCACTTAGTTTCGTCGAACACATACGGTTTCGAGTGGCATCGCCAAAGATTTCAGAGAACAGGCGCTTCTCCTGGCACAGTATCGAACACTTAGTTTCAGATAGAACTATTAGTTTAAAAGGGAAATAAGTTTCGCATCTGGAGATTCCTCTCTCACAAGGTCGACTACTTAGTTTCGTCGAACACATACGGTTTCGAGTGGCATCGCCACAGATTTCAGAGAACAGGCGCTTCTCCTGGCACAGTATCGAACACTTAGTTTCAGATAGAACAATTAATTTAAAATGGTACTAAATTTCGCATCTGGAGATTACTCTCTCACAAGGTCGACTACTTAGTTTCGTCGAACACATACGGTTTCGAGTAGCATCGCCAAAGATTTCAGAGAACAGGCGCTTCTCCTGGCACAGTATCGAACACTTAGTTTCAGATAGAACTATTAGTTTAAAATGGAAATAAGTTTCGCATCTGGAGATTCCTCTCTCACAAGGTCGACTACTTAGTTTCGTCGAACACATACGGTTTCGAGTGGCATCGCCACAGATTTCAGAGAACAGGCGCTTCTCCTGGCACAGTATCGAACACTTAGTTTCAGATAGAACAATTAGTTTTAAATGGTACTAAGTTTCGCATTTGGTATTTCTTCCCTCACAAGGCGACCACTTAGTTTCGTCGAACACATACGGTTTCGAGTGGCATCGCCAAAGATTTCAGATATCAGGCGCTTCTCCTGGCACAGTATCGAACACTTAGTTTGAGATAGAACAATTAGTTTAAAATGGAACTATTTTCCGTATCTGGTGAAGCCTCTCTCACAAGGTCGACCATTTAGTTTCGTCGAACACATGCGGTTTCGAGTGGCATCGCCACAGATTTCAGAGGACAGGCGCTTCTCCTGGCACAGTATCGAACACTTAGTTTCAGATAGAACAATTAGTTTTAAATGGTACTAAGTTTCGCATTTGGAATTTCTTCCCTCACAAGGCGACCACTTAGTTTCGTCGAACACATACGGTTTCGAGTGGCATCGCCAAAGATTTCAGATATCAGGCGCTTCTCCTGGCACAGTATCGAACACTTAGTTTGAGATAGAACAATTAGTTTAAAATGGAACTATTTTCCGTATCTGGTGAAGCCTCTCTCACAAGGTCGACCACTTAGTTTCGTCGAACACATACGGTTTCGAGTGGCATCGCTACACATTTCAGAGAACAGGCGCTTCTCCTGGTACAGTATCGAACACTTAGTGTCAGATACGATTATTAGATTAAAATGAACTAAGTTTCGCAATTTGGAGTTTCTTCCCTCACAAGGCGACCACTTAGTTTCGTCGAAAACATACGGTTTCGAGTGGCATCGCCAAAGATTTCAGAGAACAGGCGCTTCTCCTGGCACAGTATCGAACACTTAGTTTCAGATAGAACTATTAGTTTAAAATGGAAATAAGTTTCGCATCTGGAGATTCCTCTCTCACAAGGTCGACAACTTAGTTTCGTCGAACACATACGGTTTCGAGTGGCATCGCCACAGATTTCAGAGAACAGGCGCTTCTCCTGGCACAGTATCGAACACTTAGTTTCAGATAGAACAATTAGTTTTAAATGGTACTAAGTTTCGCATTTGGAGTTTCTTCCCTCACAAGGCGACCACTTAGTTTCGTCGAACACATACGGTTTCGAGTGGCATCGCCACAGATTTCAGATATCAGGCGCTTCTCCTGGCACAGTATCGAACACTTAGTTTGAGATAGAACAATTAGTTTAAAATGGAACTATTTTCCGTATCTGGTGAAGCCTCTCTCACAAGGTCGACCACTTAGTTTCGTCGAACACATACGGTTTCGAGTGGCATCGCCACACATTTCAGAGAACAGGCGCTTCTCCTGGTACAGTATCGAACACTTAGTGTCAGATACGATTATTAGTTTAAAATGAACTAAGTTTCGCAATTTGGAGTTTCTTCCCTCACAAGGCGACCACTTAGTTTCGTCGAAAACATACGGTTTCGAGTGGCATCGCCAAAGATTTCAGAGAACAGGCGCTTCTCCTGGCACAGTATCGAACACTTAGTTTGAGATAGAACAATTAGTTTAAAATGGAACTATTTTCCGTATCTGGTGAAGCCTCTCTCACAAGGTCGACCATTTAGTTTCGTCGAACACATGCGGTTTCGAGTGGCATCGCCACAGATTTCAGAGGACAGGCGCTTCTCCTGGCACAGTATCGAACACTTAGTTTCAGATAGAACAATTAGTTTTAAATGGTACTAAGTTTCGCATTTGGAATTTCTTCCCTCACAAGGCGACCACTTAGTTTCGTCGAACACATACGGTTTCGAGTGGCATCGCCAAAGATTTCAGATATCAGGCGCTTCTCCTGGCACAGTATCGAACACTTAGTTTGAGATAGAACAATTAGTTTAAAATGGAACTATTTTCCGTATCTGGTGAAGCCTCTCTCACAAGGTCGACCACTTAGTTTCGTCGAACACATACGGTTTCGAGTGGCATCGCTACACATTTCAGAGAACAGGCGCTTCTCCTGGTACAGTATCGAACACTTAGTGTCAGATACGATTATTAGATTAAAATGAACTAAGTTTCGCAATTTGGAGTTTCTTCCCTCACAAGGCGACCACTTAGTTTCGTCGAAAACATACGGTTTCGAGTGGCATCGCCAAAGATTTCAGAGAACAGGCGCTTCTCCTGGCACAGTATCGAACACTTAGTTTCAGATAGAACTATTAGTTTAAAATGGTACTAAGTTTCGCATTTGGAGTTTCTTCCCTCACAAGGCGACCACTTAGTATCGTCGAACACATACGGTTTCGAGTGGCATCGCCACGGATTTCAGAGAACAGGCGCTTCTCCTGGCACAGTATCGAACACTTAGTTTCAGATAGAACAATTAGTTTAAACTGGAAATAAGTTTCGCATCTGGAGATTCCTCTCTCACAAGGTCGACTACTTAGTTTCGTCGAACACATACGGTTTCGAGTGGCATCGCCACAGATTTCAGATATCAGGCGCTTCTCCTGGCACAGTATCGAACACTTAGTTTGAGATAGAACAATTAGTTTAAAATGGAACTATTTTCCGTATCTGGTGAAGCCTCTCTCACAAGGTCGACCACTTAGTTTCGTCGAACACATACGGTTTCGAGTGGCATCGCCACACATTTCAGAGAACAGGCGCTTCTCCTGGTACAGTATCGAACACTTAGTGTCAGATACGATTATTAGTTTAAAATGAACTAAGTTTCGCAATTTGGAGTTTCTTCCCTCACAAGGCGACCACTTAGTTTCGTCGAACACATACGGTTTCGAGTGGCATCGCCAAAGATTTCAGAGAACAGGCGCTTCTCCTGGCACAGTATCGAACACTTAGTTTCAGATAGAACTATTAGTTTAAAATGGTACTAAGTTTCGCATTTGGAGTTTCTTCCCTCACAAGGCGACCACTTAGTTTCGTCGAACACATACGGTTTCGAGTGGCATCGCCACGGATTTCAGAGAACAGGCGCTTCTCCTGGCACAGTATCGAACACTTAGTTTCAGATAGAACAATTAGTTTTAAATGGTACTAAGTTTCGCATTTGGAGTTTCTTCCCTCACAAGGCGACCACTTAGTTTCGTCGAACACATACGGTTTCGAGTGGCATCGCCAAAGATTTCAGAGAACAGGCGCTTCTCCTGGCACAGTATCGAACACTTAGTTTCAGATAGAACTATTAGTTTAAAATGGAAATAAGTTTCGCATCTGGAGATTCCTCTCTCACAAGGTCGACTACTTAGTTTCGTCTAACACATACGGTTTCGAGTGGCATCGCCACAGATTTCAGAGAACCGGCGCTTCTCCTGGCACAGTATCGAACACTTAGTTTCAGATAGAACAATTAATTTAAAATGGTACTAAATTTCGCATCTGGAGATTACTCTCTCACAAGGTCGACTACTTAGTTTCGTCGAACACATACGGTTTCGAGTAGCATCGCCAAAGATTTCAGAGAACAGGCGCTTCTCCTGGCACAGTATCGAACACTTAGTTTCAGATAGAACTATTAGTTTAAAATGGAAATAAGTTTCGCATCTGGAGATTCCTCTCTCACAAGGTCGACTACTTAGTTTCGTCGAACACATACGGTTTCGAGTGGCATCGCCACAGATTTCAGAGAACAGGCGCTTCTCCTGGCACAGTATCGAACACTTAGTTTCAGATAGAACAATTAGTTTTAAATGGTACTAAGTTTCGCATTTGGAGTTTCTTCACTCACAAGGCGACCACTTAGTTTCGTCGAACACATACGGTTTCGAGTGGCATCGCCAAAGATTTCAGATATCAGGCGCTTCTCCTGGCACAGTATCGAACACTTAGTTTGAGATAGAACAATTAGTTTAAAATGGAACTATTTTCCGTATATGGTGAAGCCTCTCTCACAAGGTCGACCATTTAGTTTCGTCGAACACATGCGGTTTCGAGTGGCATCGCCACAGATTTCAGAGAACAGGCGCTTCTCGTGGCACAGTATCGAACACTTAGTTACAGATAGAACAATTAGTTTTAAATGGAACTAAGTTTTGCATCTTGTGTTTCCTCTTCCACAAGGCGACCACTTAGTTTCGTCGAACACAGACGGTTTCGATTGGCATCGCCACAGATTTCAGAGAACAGGCGCTTCTCCTGGCACAGTATCGAACACTTAGTTTCAGATAGAACAATTAGTTTAAAATGCAACTATGTTTCGCATCTGGAGTTTCCTCTCTCACAAGGTCGGACACTTAGTTTCGTCGAACACATACGGTTTCGAGTGGTATCGCCACAGATTTCAGAGAACAGGCGCTTCTCCTGGCACAGTATCGAACACTTAGTTTCAGATGGAACAATTAGTTTTAAATGGAACTAAGTTTCGCATATGGAGTTTCCTCTTACACAAGGCGACCACTTAGTTTCGTCGAACACATACGGTTTCGAGTGGCATCGCCACAGATTTCAGAGAACAGGCGCTTCTCGTGGCACAGTATCGAACACTTAGTTACAGATAGAACAATTAGTTTAAAATGCAACTATATTTCGCATCTGGAGTTTCCTCTCTCACAAGGTCGGCCACTTAGTTTCGTCTAACACATACGGTTTCGAGTGGTATCGCCACAGATTTCAGAGAACAGGCGCTTCTCCTGGCACAGTATCGAACACTTAGTTTCAGATGGAACAATTAGTTTTAAATGGAACTAAGTTTTGCATCTGGTGTTTCCTCTTCCACAAGGCGACGACTTAGTTTCGTCGAACACAGACGGTTTCGATTGGCATCGCCACAGATTTCAGAGAACAGGCGCTTCTCCTGGCACAGTATCGAACACTTAGTTTCAGTTAGAATAATTAGTTTAAAATGGAAATATGTTTCGCATGTGGAGTTTCCTCTCTCACAAGGTCGGCCACTTAGTTTCGTCGAACACATACGGTTTCGAGTGGCATCGCCACAGATTTCAGAGAACAGGCGCTTCTCCTGGCACGGTATGGAACACTTAGTTACAGATAGAACAATTAGTTTAAAATGGAACTATGTTTGGCATCTGGAGTATCCTCTCTCACAAGGTCAACCACTTAGTTTCGTCGAACACATACGGTTTCGAGTGGCATCGCCACAGATTTCAGAGAACAGGCGCTTCTCCTGGCACATTATCGAACACTTAGTTACAGATAGAACAATTAGTTTAAAATGCAACTATGTTTCGCATCTGGAGTTTCCTCTCTCACAAGGTCGGCCACTTAGTTTCGTCGAACACATACGGTTTCGAGTGGTATCGCCACAGATTTGAGAGAACAGGCGCTTCTCCTGCCACAATATCGAACACTTAGTTTCAGATGGAACAATTAGTTTTAAATGGAACTAAGTTTTGCATCTGGAGTTGCCTCTCTCACAAGGCCGGCCACTTAGTTTCGTCGAACACATACGGTTTCGAGTGTTATCGCCACATATTTCAGAGAGCGGGCGCTTCTCCTTGCACAGTATCGAACACTTAGTTTCAGATGGAACAATTAGTTTTAAATGGAACTAAGTTTCGCATCTGGTGTTTCCTCTTCCACAAGGCGACCACTTAGTTTCATCGAACACAGACGGTTTCGATTGGCATCGCCACAGATTTCAGAGAACAGGCGCTTCTCCTGGCACAGTATCGAACACTTAGTTTCAGATAGAACAATTAGTTTAAAATGCAACTATGTTTCGCATCTGGAGTTTCCTCTCTCACAAGGTCGGCCACTTAGTTTCGTCGAACACATACGGTTTCGAGTGGTATCGCCACAGATTTCAGAGAACAGGCGCTTCTCCTGGCACAGTATCGAACACTTAGTGTCAGATGGAACAATTAGTTTTAAATGGAACTATGTTTCGCATCTGGAGTTTCCTCTTTCACAAGGCGACAACTTAGTTTCGTCTAACACATACGGTTTCGAGTGCTATCGCCACAGATTTCAGAGAACAGGCGCTTCTCCTGGCACAATATCGAACACTTAGTTTCAGATGGAACAATTAGTTTTAAATGGAACTAAGTTTTGCATCTGGAGTTTCCTCTCTCACAAGGCCGGCCACTTAGTTTCGTCGAACACATACGGTTTCGAGTGTTATCGCCACATATTTCAGAGAGCGGGCGCTTCTCCTTGCACAGTATCGAACACTTAGTTTCAGATGGAACAATTAGTTTTAAATGGAACTAAGTTTCGCATCTGGTGTTTCCTCTTCCACAAGGCGACCACTTAGTTTCGTCGAACACAGACGGTTTCGATTGGCATCGCCACAGATTTCAGAGAACAGGCGCTTCTCCTGGCACAGTATCGAACACTTAGTTTCAGATAGAACAATTAGTTTAAAATGCAACTATGTTTCGCATCTGGAGTTTCCTCTCTCACAAGGTCGGCCACTTAGTTTCGTCGAACACATACGGTTTCGAGTGGTATCGCCACAGATTTCAGAGAACAGGCGCTTCTCCTGGCACAGTATCGAACACTTAGTGCCAGATGGAACAATTAGTTTTAAATGGAACTAAGTTTCGCATCTGGAGTTTCCTCTATCACAAGGCGACAACTTAGTTTCGTCTAACACATACGGTTTCGAGTGCTATCGCCACAGATTTCAGAGAACAGGCGCTTCTCCTGGCACAATATCGAACACTTAGTTTCAGATGGAACAATTAGTTTTAAATGGAACTAAGTTTTGCATCTGGTGTTTCCTCTTCCACAAGGCGACCACTTAGATTCGTCGAACACAGACGGTTTCGATTGGCATCGCCACAGATTTCAGAGAACAGGCGCTTCTCCTGGCACAGTATCGAACACTTAGTTTCAGATAGAACAATTAGTTTAAAATGGAACTAATTTTCGCATCTGGAGTTTCCTCTCTCACAAGGTCGACCACTTAGTTTCCTCGAACACATACGGTTTCGAGAGGCATCCCCACACATTTCAGAGAACAGGCGCTTCTCCTGGCACAGTATCGAACACTTAGTATCAGATAGAAAAATTAGTTTAAAATGGAACTAAGTTTCGCATCTGGAGTTTCCTCTCTAACAAGGTCGACCACTTAGTTTCGTTGAATGCATACGGTTTCGAGTGGCAACGCCACAGATTTCAGAGAACAGGCGCTTCTCCTGGCACAGTATCGAACACTTAGTTACAGATAGAACAATTAGTTTTAAATGGAACGAAGTTTCGCATCTGGAGTTTCCTCTCTCACAAGGTCGACCACTTAGTTTCGTCGAACACATACGGTTTCGAGTAGCATCGCCACTGATTTCAGAGAACAGGCGCTTCGCCTGGCACAGTATCAAACACATAGTTTCAGATAGAACAATAAGTTTAAAATGGTACTAAGTTTGGCGTCTGGAGTTTCTTCCCTCACAAGGCGACCACTTAGTTTCGTCGAACACATACGGTTTCGAGTGGCATCGTCACATATTTCAGAGAACAGTCGCTTCTCCTGGCACAGTATCGAACACTTAGTATCAGATAGAAAAATTAGTTTAAAATGGAACTAAGTTTCGCATCTGGAGTTTCCTCTCTAACAAGGTCGACCACTTAGTTTCGTTGAATGCATACGGTTTCGAGTGGCAACGCCACAGATTTCAGAGAACAGGCGCTTCTCCTGGCACAGTATCGAACACTTAGTTACAGATAGAACAATTAGTTTTAAATGGAACGAAGTTTCGCATCTGGAGTTTCCTCTCTCACAAGGTCGACCACTTAGTTTCGTCGAACACATACGGTTTCGAGTAGCATCGCCACAGATTTCAGAGAACAGGCGCTTCGCCTGGCACAGTATCAAACACATAGTTTCAGATAGAACAATAAGTTTAAAATGGTAGTAAGTTTCGCGTCTGGAGTTTCTTCCCTCACAAGGCGACCACTTAGTTTCGTCGAACACATACGGTTTCGAGTGGCATCGTCACATATTTCAGAGAACAGTCGCTTCTCCTGGCACAGTATCGAACACTTAGTATCAGATAGAAAAATTAGTTTAAAATGGAACTAAGTTTCGCATCTGGAGTTTCCTCTCTAACAAGGTCGACCACTTAGTTTCGTTGAATGCATACGGTTTCGAGTGGCAACGCCACAGATTTCAGAGAACAGGCGCTTCTCCTGGCACAGTATCGAACACTTAGTTACAGATAGAACAATTAGTTTTAAATGGAACGAAGTTTCGCATCTGGAGTTTCCTCTCTCACAAGGTCGACCACTTAGTTTCGTCGAACACATACGGTTTCGAGTAGCATCGCCACAGATTTCAGAGAACAGGCGCTTCGCCTGGCACAGTATCAAACACATAGTTTCAGATAGAACAATAAGTTTAAAATGGTACTAAGTTTGGCGTCTGGAGTTTCTTCCCTCACAAGGCGACCACTTAGTTTCGTCGAACACATACGGTTTCGAGTGGCATCGTCACATATTTCAGAGAACAGTCGCTTCTCCTGGCACAGTATCGAATACTTAGTTTCAGATACAACAATTAGTTTTAAATGGAACTAAGTTTCGCGTCTGGAGTTTCCTCTCTCACAAGGTCGACCACTTAGTTTAGTCGAACACATACGGTTTCGAGTAGCATCGCCACAGATTTCAGAGAGCAGGCCTTTCTCCTGGCACAGTATCGAACACTTATTTCAGACAGAACAATTAGTTTAAAATGGAACTATGTTTCGCATCTGGAGTATCCTCTCTCACAAGTTCGACCACTTAGTTTCGTCGAACTCATACGGTTTCGAGTGGCATCGCCACAGATTTCAGAGTTCAGGCGCTTCTCCTGGCACATTATCGAACACATAGTTGCAGATAGAGCAATTAGTTTAAAATGGAACTAAGTTTCGCATCTGGAGTTTCTTCCCTCACAAGGCGACCACTTAATTTCGTCGAACTCATACGGTTTCGAGTGGCATCGCCACAGATTTCAGTGTTCAGGCGCTTCTCCTTGCACATTATCGAACACATAGTTGCAGATAGAACAATTAGTTTAAAATGGAACTAAGTTTCGCATCTGGAGTTTCCTCTCTCACCAGGTCGACCACTTAATTACGTCGAACACATACGGTTTCGAGTGGCATCGCCACAGATTTCAGAGAACAGGCGCTTCTCCAGGCACAGAATCGAACACTTAGTTTCAGGTAGAACAATTAGTTTAAAATGGAACTATGTTTCGCAACTGTAGATTCCTCTCTCACAAGATCGACGACTTAGTTTCGTCGAACACAGACGGTTTCGAGTGGCATCGCCACAGATTTCAGAGAACAGGCGCTACTCCTGGCACAGTATCGAACACTTAGTTTCAGATAGAACAATTAGTTTAAAATGGAACTAAGTTTCGCATCTGGAGTTTCCTCTCTCACAAGGTCGACAACTTAATTTCGTCGAACACGTACGGTTTCGAGTGGCATCGCCACAGATTTCAGAGTTCAGGCGCTTCTCCTAGCACAGTATCGAACACTTATTTCAGACAGAACAATTAGTTTAAAATGGAACTATGTTTCGCATCTGGAGTATCCTCTCTCACAAGGTGGACCACTTAGTTTCGTCGAACACATACGGTTTCGAGTGGCATCGCCACAGATTTCAGAGAACAGGCGCTTCTCCTGGCACAGTATCGAACACTTAGTTTCAGATAGAACAATTAGTTTTAAATGGAACTAAGTTTCGCATCTGGAGTTTCTTCACTCACAAGGCGACCACTTAGTTTCGTCGAACACATACGGTTTCGAGTGGCATCGCCAAAGATTTCAGATATCAGGCGCTTCTCCTGGCACAGTATCGAACACTTAGTTTGAGATAGAACAATTAGTTTAAAATGGAACTATTTTCCGTATATGGTGAAGCCTCTCTCACAAGGTCGACCATTTAGTTTCGTCGAACACATGCGGTTTCGAGTGGCATCGCCACAGATTTCAGAGAACAGGCGCTTCTCGTGGCACAGTATCGAGCACTTAGTTACAGATAGAACAATTAGTTTTAAATGGAACTAAGTTTTGCATCTTGTGTTTCCTCTTCCACAAGGCGACCAGTTAGTTTCGTCGAACACAGACGGTTTCGATTGGCATCGCCACAGATTTCAGAGAACAGGCGCTTCTCCTGGCACAGTATCGAACACTTAGTTTCAGATAGAACAATTAGTTTAAAATGCAACTATGTTTCGCATCTGGAGTTTCCTCTCTCACAAGGTCGGACACTTAGTTTCGTCGAACACATACGGTTTCGAGTGGTATCGCCACAGATTTCAGAGAACAGGCGCTTCTCCTGGCACAGTATCGAACACTTAGTTTCAGATGGAACAATTAGTTTTAAATGGAACTAAGTTTTGCATCTGGTGTTTCCTCTTCCACAAGGCGACGACTTAGTTTCGTCGAACACAGACGGTTTCGATTGGCATCGCCACAGATTTCAGAGAACAGGCGCTTCTCCTGGCACAGTATCGAACACTTAGTTTCAGTTAGAATAATTAGTTTAAAATGGAAATATGTTTCGCATGTGGAGTTTCCTCTCTCACAAGGTCGGCCACTTAGTTTCGTCGAACACATACGGTTTCGAGTGGCATCGCCACAGATTTCAGAGAACAGGCGCTTCTCCTGGCACGGTATGGAACACTTAGTTACAGATAGAACAATTAGTTTAAAATGGAACTATGTTTCGCATCTGGAGTATCCTCTCTCACAAGGTCAACCACTTAGTTTCGTCGAACACATACGGTTTCGAGTGGCATCGCCACAGATTTCAGAGAACAGGCGCTTCTCCTGGCACATTATCGAACACTTAGTTACAGATAGAACAATTAGTTTAAAATGCAACTATGTTTCGCATCTGGAGTTTCCTCTCTCACAAGGTCGGCCACTTAGTTTCGTCGAACACATACGGTTTCGAGTGGTATCGCCACAGATTTGAGAGAACAGGCGCTTCTCCTGCCACAATATCGAACACTTAGTTTCAGATGGAACAATTAGTTTTAAATGGAACTAAGTTTTGCATCTGGAGTTGCCTCTCTCACAAGGCCGGCCACTTAGTTTCGTCGAACACATACGGTTTCGAGTGTTATCGCCACATATTTCAGAGAGCGGGCGCTTCTCCTTGCACAGTATCGAACACTTAGTTTCAGATGGAACAATTAGTTTTAAATGGAACTAAGTTTCGCATCTGGTGTTTCCTCTTCCACAAGGCGACCACTTAGTTTCGTCGAACACAGACGGTTTCGATTGGCATCGCCACAGATTTCAGAGAACAGGCGCTTCTCCTGGCACAGTATCGAACACTTAGTTTCAGATAGAACAATTAGTTTAAAATGCAACTATGTTTCGCATCTGGAGTTTCCTCTCTCACAAGGTCGGCCACTTAGTTTCGTCGAACACATACGGTTTCGAGTGGTATCGCCACAGATTTCAGAGAACAGGCGCTTCTCCTGGCACAGTATCGAACACTTAGTGTCAGATGGAACAATTAGTTTTAAATGGAACTATGTTTCGCATCTGGAGTTTCCTCTTTCACAAGGCGACAACTTAGTTTCGTCTAACACATACGGTTTCGAGTGCTATCGCCACAGATTTCAGAGAACAGGCGCTTCTCCTGGCACAATATCGAACACTTAGTTTCAGATGGAACAATTAGTTTTAAATGGAACTAAGTTTTGCATCTGGAGTTTCCTCTCTCACAAGGCCGGCCACTTAGTTTCGTCGAACACATACGGTTTCGAGTGTTATCGCCACATATTTCAGAGAGCGGGCGCTTCTCCTTGCACAGTATCGAACACTTAGTTTCAGATGGAACAATTAGTTTTAAATGGAACTAAGTTTCGCATCTGGTGTTTCCTCTTCCACAAGGCGACCACTTAGTTTCGTCGAACACAGACGGTTTCGATTGGCATCGCCACAGATTTCAGAGAACAGGCGCTTCTCCTGGCACAGTATCGAACACTTAGTTTCAGATAGAACAATTAGTTTAAAATGCAACTATGTTTCGCATCTGGAGTTTCCTCTCTCACAAGGTCGGCCACTTAGTTTCGTCGAACACATACGGTTTCGAGTGGTATCGCCACAGATTTCAGAGAACAGGCGCTTCTCCTGGCACAGTATCGAACACTTAGTGCCAGATGGAACAATTAGTTTTAAATGGAACTAAGTTTCGCATCTGGAGTTTCCTCTATCACAAGGCGACAACTTAGTTTCGTCTAACACATACGGTTTCGAGTGCTATCGCCACAGATTTCAGAGAACAGGCGCTTCTCCTGGCACAATATCGAACACTTAGTTTCAGATGGAACAATTAGTTTTAAATGGAACTAAGTTTTGCATCTGGTGTTTCCTCTTCCACAAGGCGACCACTTAGATTCGTCGAACACAGACGGTTTCGATTGGCATCGCCACAGATTTCAGAGAACAGGCGCTTCTCCTGGCACAGTATCGAACACTTAGTTTCAGATAGAACAATTAGTTTAAAATGGAACTAATTTTCGCATCTGGAGTTTCCTCTCTCACAAGGTCGACCACTTAGTTTCCTCGAACACATACGGTTTCGAGAGGCATCCCCACACATTTCAGAGAACAGGCGCTTCTCCTGGCACAGTATCGAACACTTAGTATCAGATAGAAAAATTAGTTTAAAATGGAACTAAGTTTCGCATCTGGAGTTTCCTCTCTAACAAGGTCGACCACTTAGTTTCGTTGAATGCATACGGTTTCGAGTGGCAACGCCACAGATTTCAGAGAACAGGCGCTTCTCCTGGCACAGTATCGAACACTTAGTTACAGATAGAACAATTAGTTTTAAATGGAACGAAGTTTCGCATCTGGAGTTTCCTCTCTCACAAGGTCGACCACTTAGTTTCGTCGAACACATACGGTTTCGAGTAGCATCGCCACTGATTTCAGAGAACAGGCGCTTCGCCTGGCACAGTATCAAACACATAGTTTCAGATAGAACAATAAGTTTAAAATGGTACTAAGTTTGGCGTCTGGAGTTTCTTCCCTCACAAGGCGACCACTTAGTTTCGTCGAACACATACGGTTTCGAGTGGCATCGTCACATATTTCGGAGAACAGTCGCTTCTCCTGGCACAGTATCGAACACTTAGTATCAGATAGAAAAATTAGTTTAAAATGGAACTAAGTTTCGCATCTGGAGTTTCCTCTCTAACAAGGTCGACCACTTAGTTTCGTTGAATGCATACGGTTTCGAGTGGCAACGCCACAGATTTCAGAGAACAGGCGCTTCTCCTGGCACAGTATCGAACACTTAGTTACAGATAGAACAATTAGTTTTAAATGGAACGAAGTTTCGCATCTGGAGTTTCCTCTCTCACAAGGTCGACCACTTAGTTTCGTCGAACACATACGGTTTCGAGTAGCATCGCCACTGATTTCAGAGAACAGGCGCTTCGCCTGGCACAGTATCAAACACATAGTTTCAGATAGAACAATAAGTTTAAAATGGTACTAAGTTTGGCGTCTGGAGTTTCTTCCCTCACAAGGCGACCACTTAGTTTCGTCGAACACATACGGTTTCGAGTGGCATCGTCACATATTTCAGAGAACAGTCGCTTCTCCTGGCACAGTATCGAATACTTACTTTCAGATACAACAATTAGTTTTAAATGGAACTAAGTTTCGCGTCTGGAGTTTCCTCTCTCACAAGGTCGACCACTTAGTTTAGTCGAACACATACGGTTTCGAGTAGCATCGCCACAGATTTCAGAGAGCAGGCCTTTCTCCTGGCACAGTATCGAACACTTATTTCAGACAGAACAATTAGTTTAAAATGGAACTATGTTTCGCATCTGGAGTATCCTCTCTCACAAGTTCGACCACTTAGTTTCGTCGAACTCATACGGTTTCGAGTGGCATCGCCACAGATTTCAGAGTTCAGGCGCTTCTCCTGGCACATTATCGAACACATAGTTGCAGATAGAGCAATTAGTTTAAAATGGAACTAAGTTTCGCATCTGGAGTTTCTTCCCTCACAAGGCGACCACTTAATTTCGTCGAACTCATACGGTTTCGAGTGGCATCGCCACAGATTTCAGTGTTCAGGCGCTTCTCCTTGCACATTATCGAACACATAGTTGCAGATAGAACAATTAGTTTAAAATGGAACTAAGTTTCGCATCTGGAGTTTCCTCTCTCACCAGGTCGACCACTTAATTACGTCGAACACATACGGTTTCGAGTGGCATCGCCACAGATTTCAGAGAACAGGCGCTTCTCCAGGCACAGAATCGAACACTTAGTTTCAGGTAGAACAATTAGTTTAAAATGGAACTATGTTTCGCAACTGTAGATTCCTCTCTCACAAGATCGACGACTTAGTTTCGTCGAACACAGACGGTTTCGAGTGGCATCGCCACAGATTTCAGAGAACAGGCGCTACTCCTGGCACAGTATCGAACACTTAGTTTCAGATAGAACAATTAGTTTAAAATGGAACTAAGTTTCGCATCTGGAGTTTCCTCTCTCACAAGGTCGACAACTTAATTTCGTCGAACACGTACGGTTTCGAGTGGCATCGCCACAGATTTCAGAGTTCAGGCGCTTCTCCTAGCACAGTATCGAACACTTATTTCAGACAGAACAATTAGTTTAAAATGGAACTATGTTTCGCATCTGGAGTATCCTCTCTCACAAGGTGGACCACTTAGTTTCGTCGAACACATACGGTTTCGAGTGGCATCGCCACTGATTTCAGGGAACAGGCGCTTCTCCTGGCACAGTATCGAACACTTAGTTTCAGATACAACAATTAGTTTTAAATGGAACTAAGTTTCGCATCTGGAGTTTCCTCTCTCACAACGTCGACCACTTAGTTTAGTCGAACACATACGGTTTCGAGTACCATCGCCACAGATTTCAGAGAGCAGGCCTTTCTCCTGGCACAGTATCGAACACTTATTTCAGACAGAACAATTAGTTTAAAATGGAACTATGTTTCGCATCTGGAGTATCCTCTCTCACAAGGTCGACCACTTAGTTTCGTCGAACTCATACGGTTTCGAGTGGCATCGCCACAGATTTCAGAGTTCAGGCGCTTCTCCTGGCACATTATCGAACACATAGTTGCAGATAGAACAATTAGTTTAAAATGGAACTAAGTTTCGCATCTGGAGTTTCCTCTCTCACAAGGTCGGCCACTTAATTACGTCGAACACATACGGTTTCGAGTGGCATCGCCACAGATTTCAGAGAACAGGCGCTTCTCCTGGCACAGTATCGAACACTTAGTTTCAGGTAGATCAATTAGTTTAAAATGGAACTATGTTTCGCAACTGGAGATTCCTCTCTCACATGATCGACGAAATAGTTTCGTCGAACACAGACGGTTTCGAGTGGCATCGCCACAGATTTCAGAGAACAGGCGCTACTCCTGGCACATTATCGAACACATAGTTGCAGATAGAACAATTAGTTTAAAATGGAACTAAGTTTCGCATCTGGAGTTTCCTCTCTCACAAGGTCGACAACTTAATTTCGTCGAACACATACGGTTTCGAGTGGCATCGCCACAGATTTCAGAGAACAGGCGCTTCTCCTGACACAGTATCGAACACTTAGTTTCAGGTAGAACAATTAGTTTAAAATGGAACTATGTTTCGAAACTGGAGATTCCTGTCTCACATGATCGACGACTTAGTTTCGTCGAACACAGACGGTTTCGAGTGGCATCACCACAGATTTCAGAGAGCAGGCGCTTCTCCTGGCACAGTATCGAACACTCAGCTACAGATAGAACAATTAGTTTAAAATTGAACTATGTTTCCCATCTGGAGTTTCCTCTCTCACAAGGTCGGCCACTTAGTTTCGTCGAACACATACGGTTTCGAGTGGCATCGCCACAGATTTCAGAGTTCAGGCGCTTCTCCTGGCACATTATCGAACACATAGTTGCAGATAGAACAATAAGTTTAAAATGGAACTAAGTTTCGCATCTGGAGTTTCCTCTCTCACAAGGTCGACCATTTAATTACGTCGAACACATACGGTTTCGAGTGGCATCGCCACAGATTTCAGAGAACAGGCGCTTCTCCTGGCACAGTATCGAACACTTAGTTTCAGGTAGAACAATTAGTTTAAAATGGAACTATGTTTCGCAACTGGAGATTCCTCTCTCACATGATCGACGAAATAGTTTCGTCGAACACAGACGGTTTCGAGTGGCATCGCCACAGATTTCAGAGAACAGGCGCTACTCCTGGCACATTATCGAACACATAGTTGCAGATAGAACAATTAGTTTAAAATGGAACTAAGTTTCGCATCTGGAGTTTCCTCTCTCACAAGGTCGACCACTTAATTTCGTCGAACACATACGGTTTCGAGTGGCATCGCCAAGATTTCAGAGAATAGGCGCTTCTCCTGACACAGTATCGAACACTTAGTTTCAGGTAGAACAATTAGTTTAAATGGAACTATGTTTCGCAACTGTAGATTCCTCTCTCACAAGATCGACGACTTAATTACGTCGAACACATACGGTTTCGAGTGGCATCGCCACAGATTTCAGGGAAGGGGCGCTTCTCCTGGCACAGTATCGAACACTTAGTTTCAGATACAACAATTAGTTTTAAATGGAACTAAGTTTCGCATCTGGAGTTTCCTCTCTCACAAGGTCGACCACTTAGTTTAGTCGAACACATACGGTTTCGAGTAGCACCGCCACAGATTTCAGAGAGCAGGCCTTCTTCCTGGCACAGTATCAAACACTTATTTCAGACAGAACAATTAGTTTAAAATGGAACTATGTTTCGCATCTGGAGTATCCTCTCTCACAAGTTCGACCACTTAGTTTCGTCGAACTCATACGGTTTCGAGTGGCATCGCCACAGATTTCAGAGTTCAGGCGCTTCTCCTGGCACATTATCGAACACATAGTTGCAGATAGAGCAATTAGTTTAAAATGGAACTAAGTTTCGCATCTGGAGTTTCTTCCCTCACAAGGCGACCACTTAATTTCGTCGAACTCATACGGTTTCGAGTGGCATCGCCACAGATTTCAGTGTTCAGGCGCTTCTCCTTGCACATTATCGAACACATAGTTGCAGATAGAACAATTAGTTTAAAATGGAACTAAGTTTCGCATCTGGAGTTTCCTCTCTCACCAGGTCGACCACTTAATTACGTCGAACACATACGGTTTCGAGTGGCATCGCCACAGATTTCAGAGAACAGGCGCTTCTCCAGGCACAGAATCGAACACTTAGTTTCAGGTAGAACAATTAGTTTAAAATGGAACTATGTTTCGCAACTGTAGATTCCTCTCTCACAAGATCGACGACTTAGTTTCGTCGAACACAGACGGTTTCGAGTGGCATCGCCACAGATTTCAGAGAACAGGCGCTTCTCCTGGCACAGTATCGAACACTTAGTTTCAGATAGAACAATTAGTTTAAAATGGAACTAAGTTTCGCATCTGGAGTTTCCTCTCTCACAAGGTCGACAACTTAATTTCGTCGAACACGTACGGTTTCGAGTGGCATCGCCACAGATTTCAGAGTTCAGGCGCTTCTCCTAGCACAGTATCGAACACTTATTTCAGACAGAACAATTAGTTTAAAATGGAACTATGTTTCGCATCTGGAGTATCCTCTCTCACAAGGTGGACCACTTAGTTTCGTCGAACACATACGGTTTCGAGTGGCATCGCCACTGATTTCAGGGAACAGGCGCTTCTCCTGGCACAGTATCGAACACTTAGTTTCAGATACAACAATTAGTTTTAAATGGAACTAAGTTTCGCATCTGGAGTTTCCTCTCTCACAACGTCGACCACTTAGTTTAGTCGAACACATACGGTTTCGAGTAGCATCGCCACAGATTTCAGAGAGCAGGCCTTTCTCCTGGCACAGTATCGAACACTTATTTCAGACAGAACAATTAGTTTAAAATGGAACTATGTTTCGCATCTGGAGTATCCTCTCTCACAAGGTCGACCACTTAGTTTCGTCGAACTCATACGGTTTCGAGTGGCATCGCCACAGATTTCAGAGTTCAGGCGCTTCTCCTGGCACATTATCGAACACATAGTTGCAGATAGAACAATTAGTTTAAAATGGAACTAAGTTTCGCATCTGGAGTTTCCTCTCTCACAAGGTCGGCCACTTAATTACGTCGAACACATACGGTTTCGAGTGGCATCGCCACAGATTTCAGAGAACAGGCGCTTCTCCTGGCACAGTATCGAACACTTAGTTTCAGGTAGATCAATTAGTTTAAAATGGAACTATGTTTCGCAACTGGAGATTCCTCTCTCACATGATCGACGAAATAGTTTCGTCGAACACAGACGGTTTCGAGTGGCATCGCCACAGATTTCAGAGAACAGGCGCTACTCCTGGCACATTATCGAACACATAGTTGCAGATAGAACAATTAGTTTAAAATGGAACTAAGTTTCGCATCTGGAGTTTCCTCTCTCACAAGGTCGACAACTTAATTTCGTCGAACACATACGGTTTCGAGTGGCATCGCCACAGATTTCAGAGAACAGGCGCTTCTCCTGACACAGTATCGAACACTTAGTTTCAGGTAGAACAATTAGTTTAAAATGGAACTATGTTTCGAAACTGGAGATTCCTGTCTCACATGATCGACGACTTAGTTTCGTCGAACACAGACGGTTTCGAGTGGCATCACCACAGATTTCAGAGAGCAGGCGCTTCTCCTGGCACAGTATCGAACACTCAGCTACAGATAGAACAATTAGTTTAAAATTGAACTATGTTTCCCATCTGGAGTTTCCTCTCACACAAGGTCGGCCACTTAGTTTCGTCGAACACATACGGTTTCGAGTGGCATCGCCACAGATTTCAGAGTTCAGGCGCTTCTCCTGGCACATTATCGAACACATAGTTGCAGATAGAACAATAAGTTTAAAATGGAACTAAGTTTCGCATCTGGAGTTTCCTCTCTCACAAGGTCGACCATTTAATTACGTCGAACACATACGGTTTCGAGTGGCATCGCCACAGATTTCAGAGAACAGGCGCTTCTCCTGGCACAGTATCGAACACTTAGTTTCAGGTAGAACAATTAGTTTAAAATGGAACTATGTTTCGCAACTGGAGATTCCTCTCTCACATGATCGACGAAATAGTTTCGTCGAACACAGACGGTTTCGAGTGGCATCGCCACAGATTTCAGAGAACAGGCGCTACTCCTGGCACATTATCGAACACATAGTTGCAGATAGAACAATTAGTTTAAAATGGAACTAAGTTTCGCATCTGGAGTTTCCTCTCTCACAAGGTCGACCACTTAATTTCGTCGAACACATACGGTTTCGAGTGGCATCGCCAAGATTTCAGAGAATAGGCGCTTCTCCTGACACAGTATCGAACACTTAGTTTCAGGTAGAACAATTAGTTTAAATGGAACTATGTTTCGCAACTGTAGATTCCTCTCTCACAAGATCGACGACTTAATTACGTCGAACACATACGGTTTCGAGTGGCATCGCCACAGATTTCAGGGAAGGGGCGCTTCTCCTGGCACAGTATCGAACACTTAGTTTCAGATACAACAATTAGTTTTAAATGGAACTAAGTTTCGCATCTGGAGTTTCCTCTCTCACAAGGTCGACCACTTAGTTTAGTCGAACACATACGGTTTCGAGTAGCACCGCCACAGATTTCAGAGAGCAGGCGCTTCTCCTGGCACATTATCGAACACATAGTTGCAGATAGAACAATTAGTTTGAAATGGAACTATGTTTCGCATCTGGAGTTTCCCCTCTCACAAGGTCGACCACTTAATTACGTCGAACACATACGGTTTCGAGTGGCATCGCCACAGATTTCAGAGAACAGGCGCTTCTCCTGGCACAGTATCGAACACTTAGTTTCAGGTAGAACAATTAGTTTAAAATGGAACTATATTTCGCAACTGGAGATTCCTCTCTCACATGATCGACGAAATAGTTTCGTCGAACACAGACGGTTTCGAGAGGCATCGCCACAGATTTCAGAGAACAGGCGCTACTCCTTGCACATTATCGAACACATAGTTCCAGATAAAACAATTAGTTTAAAATGGAACTAAGTTTCGCATCTGGAGTTTCCTCTCTCACAAGGTCGACCACTTAATTTCGTCGAACACATACGGTTTCGAGTGGCATCGCCACAGATTTCAGAGAACAGGCGCTTCTCCTGGCACAGTATCGAACACTTAGGTTCAGGTAGAACAATTAGTTTAAAATGGAACTATGTTTCGCAACTGGAGATTCCTCTCTCACAAGGTCGACCACTTAGTTTAGTCGAACACATACGGTTTCGAGTAGCATCGCCACAGATTTCAGAGAGCAGGCCTTTCTCCTGGCACAGTGTCGAACACTTATTTCAGACAGAACAATTAGTTTAAAATGGAACTATGTTTCGCATCTGGAGTATCCTCTCTCACAAGGTCGACCACTTAGTTTCGTCGAACTCATACGGTTTCGAGTGGCATCGCCACAGATTTCAGAGTTCAGGCGCTTCTCCTGGCACATTATCGAACACATAGTTGCAGATAGAACAATTAGTTTAAAATGGAACTAAGTTTCGCATCTGGAGTTTCCTCTCTCACAAGGTCGACCACTTAATTTCGTCGAACACATACGGTTTCGAGTGGCATCGCCACAGACTTCAGAGTTCAGGCGCGTCTCCTGGCACATTATCGAACACATAGTTGCAGATAGAACAATTAGTTTAAAATGGAACTAAGTTTCGCATCTGGAGTTTCCTCTCTCACAAGGTCGACCACTTAATTACGTCGAACACATACGGTTTCGAGTGGCATCGCCACAGATTTCAGAGAACAGGCGCTTCTCCTGGCACAGTATCGAACACTTAGTTTCAGGTAGATCAATTAGTTTAAAATGGAACTATGTTTCGCAACTGGAGATTCCTCTCTCACATGATCGACGAAATAGTTTCGTCGAACACAGACGGTTTCGAGTGGCATCGCCACAGATTTCAGAGAACAGGCGCTACTCCTGGCACATTATCGAACACATAGTTGCAGATAGAACAATTAGTTTAAAATGGAACTAAGTTTCGCATCTGGAGTTTCCTCTCTCACAAGGTCGACCACTTAATTTCGTCGAACACATACGGTTTCGAGTGGCATCGCCACAGACTTCAGAGTTCAGGCGCGTCTCCTGGCACATTATCGAACACATAGTTGCAGATAGAACAATTAGTTTAAAATGGAACTATGTTTCGCATCTGGAGTATCCTCTCTCACAAGGTCGACCACTTAGTTTCGTCGAACTCATACGGTTTCGAGTGGCATCGCCACAGATTTCAGAGTTCAGGCGCTTCTCCTGGCACATTATCGAACACATAGTTGCAGATAGAACAATTAGTTTAAAATGGAACTAAGTTTCGCATCTGGAGTTTCCTCTCTCACAAGGTCGGCCACTTAATTACGTCGAACACATACGGTTTCGAGTGGCATCGCCACAGATTTCAGAGAACAGGCGCTTCTCCTGGCACAGTATCGAACACTTAGTTTCAGGTAGATCAATTAGTTTAAAATGGAACTATGTTTCGCAACTGGAGATTCCTCTCTCACATGATCGACGAAATAGTTTCGTCGAACACAGACGGTTTCGAGTGGCATCGCCACAGATTTCAGAGAACAGGCGCTACTCCTGGCACATTATCGAACACATAGTTGCAGATAGAACAATTAGTTTAAAATGGAACTAAGTTTCGCATCTGGAGTTTCCTCTCTCACAAGGTCGACAACTTAATTTCGTCGAACACATACGGTTTCGAGTGGCATCGCCACAGATTTCAGAGAACAGGCGCTTCTCCTGACACAGTATCGAACACTTAGTTTCAGGTAGAACAATTAGTTTAAAATGGAACTATGTTTCGAAACTGGAGATTCCTGTCTCACATGATCGACGACTTAGTTTCGTCGAACACAGACGGTTTCGAGTGGCATCACCACAGATTTCAGAGAGCAGGCGCTTCTCCTGGCACAGTATCGAACACTCAGCTACAGATAGAACAATTAGTTTAAAATTGAACTATGTTTCGCATCTGGAGTTTCCTCTCTCACAAGGTCGGCCACTTAGTTTCGTCGAACACATACGGTTTCGAGTGGCATCGCCACAGATTTCAGAGTTCAGGCGCTTCTCCTGGCACATTATCGAACACATAGTTGCAGATAGAACAATAAGTTTAAAATGGAACTAAGTTTCGCATCTGGAGTTTCCTCTCTCACAAGGTCGACCATTTAATTACGTCGAACACATACGGTTTCGAGTGGCATCGCCACAGATTTCAGAGAACAGGCGCTTCTCCTGGCACAGTATCGAACACTTAGTTTCAGGTAGAACAATTAGTTTAAAATGGAACTATGTTTCGCAACTGGAGATTCCTCTCTCACATGATCGACGAAATAGTTTCGTCGAACACAGACGGTTTCGAGTGGCATCGCCACAGATTTCAGAGAACAGGCGCTACTCCTGGCACATTATCGAACACATAGTTGCAGATAGAACAATTAGTTTAAAATGGAACTAAGTTTCGCATCTGGAGTTTCCTCTCTCACAAGGTCGACCACTTAATTTCGTCGAACACATACGGTTTCGAGTGGCATCGCCAAGATTTCAGAGAATAGGCGCTTCTCCTGACACAGTATCGAACACTTAGTTTCAGGTAGAACAATTAGTTTAAATGGAACTATGTTTCGCAACTGTAGATTCCTCTCTCACAAGATCGACGACTTAATTACGTCGAACACATACGGTTTCGAGTGGCATCGCCACAGATTTCAGGGAAGGGGCGCTTCTCCTGGCACAGTATCGAACACTTAGTTTCAGATACAGCAATTAGTTTTAAATGGAACTAAGTTTCGCATCTGGAGTTTCCTCTCTCACAAGGTCGACCACTTAGTTTAGTCGAACACATACGGTTTCGAGTAGCACCGCCACAGATTTCAGAGAGCAGGCCTTCTTCCTGGCACAGTATCAAACACTTATTTCAGACAGAACAATTAGTTTAAAATGGAACTATGTTTCGCATCTGGAGATTCCTCTCTCACATGATCGACGAAATAGTTTCGTCGAACTCATACGGTTTCGAGTGGCATCGCCACAGATTTCAGAGTTCAGGCGCTTCTCCTGGCACATTATCGAACACATAGTTGCAGATAGAACAATTAGTTTGAAATGGAACTATGTTTCGCATCTGGAGTTTCCCCTCTCACAAGGTCGACCACTTAATTACGTCGAACACATACGGTTTCGAGTGGCATCGCCACAGATTTCAGAGAACAGGCGCTTCTCCTGGCACAGTATCGAACACTTAGTTTCAGGTAGAACAATTAGTTTAAAATGGAACTATATTTCGCAACTGGAGATTCCTCTCTCACATGATCGACGAAATAGTTTCGTCGAACACAGACGGTTTCGAGTGGCATCGCCACAGATTTCAGAGAACAGGCGCTACTCCTTGCACATTATCGAACACATAGTTCCAGATAAAACAATTAGTTTAAAATGGAACTAAGTTTCGCATCTGGAGTTTCCTCTCTCACAAGGTCGACCACTTAATTTCGTCGAACACATACGGTTTCGAGTGGCATCGCCACAGATTTCAGAGAACAGGCGCTTCTCCTGGCACAGTATCGAACACTTAGGTTCAGGTAGAACAATTAGTTTAAAATGGAACTATGTTTCGCAACTGGAGATTCCTCTCTCACAAGGTCGACCACTTAGTTTAGTCGAACACATACGGTTTCGAGTAGCATCGCCACAGATTTCAGAGAGCAGGCCTTTCTCCTGGCACAGTGTCGAACACTTATTTCAGACAGAACAATTAGTTTAAAATGGAACTATGTTTCGCATCTGGAGTATCCTCTCTCACAAGGTCGACCACTTAGTTTCGTCGAACTCATACGGTTTCGAGTGGCATCGCCACAGATTTCAGAGTTCAGGCGCTTCTCCTGGCACATTATCGAACACATAGTTGCAGATAGAACAATTAGTTTAAAATGGAACTAAGTTTCGCATCTGGAGTTTCCTCTCTCACAAGGTCGACCACTTAATTTCGTCGAACACATACGGTTTCGAGTGGCATCGCCACAGACTTCAGAGTTCAGGCGCGTCTCCTGGCACATTATCGAACACATAGTTGCAGATAGAACAATTAGTTTAAAATGGAACTAAGTTTCGCATCTGGAGTTTCCTCTCTCACAAGGTCGACCACTTAATTACGTCGAACACATACGGTTTCGAGTGGCATCGCCACAGATTTCAGAGAACAGGCGCTTCTCCTGGAAAAGTATCGAACACATAGTTCCAGATAAAACAATTAGTTTAAAATGGAACTAAGTTTCGCATCTGGAGTTTCCTCTCTCACAAAGTCGACCACTTAATTTCGTCGAAAACATACGGTTTCGAGTGGCATCGCCACAGATTTCAGAGAACAGGCGCTTCTCCTGACACAGTATCGAACACTTAGTTTCAGGTAGAACAATTAGTTTAAAATGGAACTATGTTTCGCAACTGTAGATTCCTCTCTCACAAGATCGACGACTTAGTTTCGTCGAACACATACGGTTTCGAGTGGTATCGCCACAGATTTCAGAGAACAGACGCTTCTCCTAGCACAGTATCGAACACTTAGATTCAGAAAGAACAATTATTTTAAAATGGAATTAAGTTTCGCATCTGGAGTTTCCTCTCTCAAAAGGTCGACCACTTAGTTTCGTCGAACACATATGGTTTCGAGTAGCATCGCGACAGATTTCAGAGAACAGGCGCGTCTCCTGGCACAGTATCGAACACTTAGATTCAGAAGGAACAATTATTTTAAAATGGAATTAAGTTTCGCATCTTGAGTTTCCTCTCTCAAAAGGTCGACTACTTAGTTTCGTCGAACACATATGGTTTCGAGTAGCATCGCGACAGATTTCAGAGAACAGGCGCGTCTCCTGGCACTGTATCGAACACTTAGTTTCAGATGGAACACTTAGTTTTAAATGGAACTAAGTTTCGCTTCTGGAGTTTCCTCTCTCACAAGGTCGACCATTTAGATTCGTCGAACACATACGGTTTCGTGTAGCATCGCCACAGATTTCAGAGAACAGGCGCTTCTGCCGGCACAGTATCGAACACTTAGTTTCAGATAGAACAATTAGTTTAAAATGGCACTAAGCTTCGCGTCTGGAGTTTCCCCTCTCACCATGTCGACCACTTAGTTTCGTCGAACACATTCGGTTTCGAGTAGCATCGCCACCGATTTCAGAGAACAGACGCTTCTCCTGGCACAGTATCGGACACTTAGTATCAGACAGAACAATAAGTTTAAAATGGAACTATGTTTCGCATCTGGAAAATCCTCTCTCACAAGGTCAACCACTTAGTTTCGTCGAACACATACGGTTTCGAGTAGCATCGCCGCCAATTTCATATAACAGACGCTTCTCCTGGCACAGTATCGAACACTTAGTATCAGATAGAAAAATTAGTTTAAAATGGAACTAAGTTTCGCATTTGGGGTTTCCTCTCTCACAAGGTTGACCACTTAGTTTCGTCGAACACATACGGTTTCGAGTAGCATCGCCACCGATTTCAGAGAACAGACGCTTCTCCTGGCACAGGATCGAACACTTAGTTTCGGATAGAACAATTAGTTTAAAATGGAACTAAGTTTCGCATTTGGAGTTTCCTCTCTCACAAGGTCGACCACTTAGTTTCGTCGAACACATACGGTTTCGAGTGGTATCGCCACAGATTTCAGAGAACAGGCGCTTCTCCTGGCACAGTATCGAACACTTAGATTCAGAAGGAACAGTTATTTTAAAATGGAACTAAGTTTCGCATCTGGAGTTTCCTCTCTCAAAAGCTCGACCACTTAGTTTCGTCGAACACATATGGTTTCGAGTAGCATCGCGACAGATTTCAGAGAACAGGCGCGTCTCCTGGCACTGTATCGAACACTTAGTATCAGGTAGAACAATTAGTTTAAAATGGAACTAAGTTTCGCATCTGGAGTTTCCTCTCGCACAAGGTGGACCACTTAGTTTCGTCGAACACATACGGTTTGGAGTAGCATCGCCACAGATTTCAGAGAACAGGCGCTTCTCCTGGCACAGTATCGAACACTTAGTTTCAGATAGAACAATTAGTTTAAAATGGACCTACGTTTCGCATCTGGAGATTCCTCTCCCACAAGGTCGACCAATTAGATTCGTCGAACACATATGGTTTCGAGTAGCATTGCCACACATTTCAGAGAACTTGCGCTTCCCCTGGCACAGTATCGGACACATAGTTTCAGATAAAACAATTAGTTTAAAATGGTACTAAATTTCGCATCTGGAGTTTCCTCTCTCACATGGCGGCCACTTAGTTTCGTGGAACACATTCGGTTTCGAGTAGCATCGCCACAGATTTCAAAGAACAGGCGCTTCTCCTGGCACAGTATCGAACACTTAGTTTCAGAGAGAACAATTAGTTTCAAATGGAATTATGTTTCGCATCTGGAGTATCCTCTCTCATTAGGTCAAACACTTAGTTTTGTCGAACACATACGGTTTCGAGTGGCATCGCCACAGGTTTCAGAGAACAGGCGTTTTTCCTGGCACACTATCGAACACTTAGTTTCAGATAGAACAATTAATTTTAAATGGAACTATGTTTCGCATCTGGGGTATCCTCTCTGACAAGGTCGACCACTTAGTTTCGTTGAACCCATACGGTTTCGAGTGGCAACGCCACAGATTTCAGAAAACAGACGCTTCTCCTGGCACAGGATCGAACACTTAGTTTCGGATAGAACAATTAGTTTAAAATGGAACTAAGTTTCGCATTTGGAGTTTCCTCTCTCACAAGGTCGACCACTTAGTTTCGTCGAACACATACGGTTTCGAGTAGCATCGCGACAGATTTCAGAGAACAGGCGCGTCTCCTGGCACTGTATCGAACACTTAGTTTCAGATGGAACACTTAGTTTTAAATGGAACTAAGTTTCGCTTCTGGAGTTTCCTCTCTCACAAGGTCGACCATTTAGATTCGTCGAACACATACGGTTTCGAGTAGCATCGCCACCGATTTCAGAGAACAGACGCTTCTCCTGGCACAGTATCGGACACTTAGTATCAGACAGAACAATAAGTTTAAAATGGAACTATGTTTCGCATCTGGAAAATCCTCTCTCACAAGGTCAACCACTTAGTTTCGTCGAACACATACGGTTTCGAGTAGCATCGCCGCCAATTTCATATAACAGACGCTTCTCCTGGCACAGTAACGAACACTTAGTATCAGATAGAAAAATTAGTTTAAAATGGAACTAAGTTTCGCATTTGGGGTTTCCTCTCTCACAAGGTTGACCACTTAGTTTCGTCGAACACATACGGTTTCGAGTAGCATCGCCACCGATTTCAGAGAACAGACGCTTCTCCTGGCAGAGGATCGAACACTTAGTTTCGGATAGAACAATTAGTTTAAAATGGAACTAAGTTTCGCATTTGGAGTTTCCTCTCTCACAAGGTCGACCACTTAGTTTCGTCGAACACATACGGTTTCGAGTGGTATCGCCACAGATTTCAGAGAACAGGCGCTTCTCCTGGCACAGTATCGAACACTTAGATTCAGAAGGAACAGTTATTTTAAAATGGAACTAAGTTTCGCATCTGGAGTTTCCTCTCTCAAAAGCTCGACCACTTAGTTTCGTCGAACACATATGGTTTCGAGTAGCATCGCGACAGATTTCAGAGAACAGGCGCGTCTCCTGGCACTGTATCGAACACTTAGTATCAGGTAGAACAATTAGTTTAAAATGGAACTAAGTTTCGCATCTGGAGTTTCCTCTCGCACAAGGTGGACCACTTAGTTTCGTCGAACACATACGGTTTGGAGTAGCATCGCCACAGATTTCAGAGAACAGGCGCTTCTCCTGGCACAGTATCGAACACTTAGTTTCAGATAGAACAATTAGTTTAAAATGGACCTACGTTTCGCATCTGGAGATTCCTCTCCCACAAGGTCGACCAATTAGATTCGTCGAACACATATGGTTTCGAGTAGCATTGCCACACATTTCAGAGAACTTGCGCTTCCCCTGGCACAGTATCGGACACATAGTTTCAGATAAAACAATTAGTTTAAAATGGTACTAAATTTCGCATCTGGAGTTTCCTCTCTCACATGGCGGCCACTTAGTTTCGTGGAACACATTCGGTTTCGAGTAGCATTGCCACAGATTTCAAAGAACAGGCGCTTCTCCTGGCACAGTATCGAACACTTAGTTTCAGAGAGAACAATTAGTTTCAAATGGAATTATGTTTCGCATCTGGAGTATCCTCTCTCATTAGGTCAACCACTTAGTTTCGTCGAACACATACGGTTTCGAGTGGCATCGCCACAGGTTTCAGAGAACAGGCGTTTTTCCTGGCACACTATCGAACACTTAGTTTCAGATAGAACAATTAATTTTAAATGGAACTATGTTTCGCATCTGGGGTATCCTCTCTCACAAGGTCGACCACTTAGTTTCGTTGAACCCATACGGTTTCGAGTGGCAACGCCACAGATTTCAGAAAACAGGCGCTTCTCCTGGCACAGTATCGAACACTTAGATTCAGAAGGAACAGTTATTTTAAAATGGAACTAAGTTTCGCATCTGGAGTTTCCTCTGTCAAAAGCTCGACAACTTAGTTTCGTCGAACACATACGGTTTCGAGTGGCATTGCCACACATTTCAGAGAACTTGCGCTTCCCCTGGCACAGTATCGGACACATAGTTTCAGATAAAACAATTAGTTTAAAATGGTACTAAATTTCGCATCTGGAGTTTCCTCTCTCACATGGCGGCCACTTAGTTTCGTGGAACACATTCGGTTTCGAGTAGCATCGCCACAGATTTCAGAGAACAGGCGCTTCTCCTGGCACAGTATCGAACACTTAGATTCAGAAGGAACAGTTATTTTAAAATGGAACTAAGTTTCGCATCTGGAGTTTCCTCTCTCAAAAGCTCGACCACTTAGTTTCGTCGAACACATACGGTTTCGAGTGGCATTGCCACACATTTCAGAGAACTTGCGCTTCCCCTGGCACAGTATCGGACACATAGTTTCAGATAAAACAATTAGTTTAAAATGGTACTAAATTTCGCATCTGGAGTTTCCTCTCTCACATGGCGGCCACTTAGTTTCGTGGAACACATTCGGTTTCGAGTAGCATCGCCACAGATTTCAGAGAACAGGCGCTTCTCCTGGCACAGTATCGAACACTTAGATTCAGAAGGAACAGTTATTTTAAAATGGAACTAAGTTTCGCATCTGGAGTTTCCTCTCTCAAAAGCTCGACCACTTAGTTTCGTCGAACACATATGGTTTCGAGTAGCATCGCCACAGATTTCAGAGAACAGGCGCTTCTCCTGGGACAGTATCGAACACTTAGTGTCTGAGACGATTATTAGTTTAAAATGAACTAAGTTTCGAGATTTGGAGTTTCCTCTCTCACAAGGTCGACCACTTAGTTTCGTCGAACACATACGGTTTCGAGTGGCATCGCCACAGATTTCAGAGAACAGGCGCTTCTCCTGGCACAGTATCGAACACTTAGTTTCAGATAGAACAATTAGTTTAAAATGGTACTAAATTTCGCATTTGGAGTTTCTTCCCTCACAAGGCGACCACTTAGTTTCTTCGAACACATACGGTTTCGAGTGGCATCGCCACGGATTTCAGAGAACAGGCGCTTCTCCTGGCACTGTATCGAACACTTAGTTTCAGATAGAACAATTATTTTAAAATGGAAATAAGGTTAGCATCTGGAGTGTCCTCTCCCACAAGGTCGACCACTTAGTTTCCTCGAACACATACGGTTTGGAGTAGCATCGACACAGATTTCAGAGAACAGGCGCTTCTCCTGGCAGATTATGGAACACTTAGTTTCAGATAGAACAATGAGTCTAAAATGGTCCTATGTTCCGCATCTGGAGTTTCCTCTCCCACAAGGCCGACCACTTAGTTTCCTCGAACACATACGGTTTCGAGTAGCATCGCCACAGATTTCAGAGAACAGGCGCTTCTCCTGGCACAGTATCGAACACTTAGTTTCAAATAGAACAATTAGTTCAAAATGGAACTAAGTTTCGCATCTGGAGGTTCCTCCCTCACAAGGTCGACCACTTAGTTTCGTCGAACACATACGGTTTCGGGTGGCATCGCCACAGATTTCAGAGAACAGGCGCTTCTCCTGGCACAGTATCGAACACATAGTTTCAGATAGAACAATTAGTTTAAAATGGAATTAAGTTTCGCATTTGGAGTTTCCTCTCTCACAAGTTCGACCACTTAGTTTCGTCGAACAGATACGGTTTCGAGTAGCATCGCCACATATTTCAGAGAACAAGCGCTTCTCCTGGCACAGTATCGAACACTTAGTTTCAGATAGAACAATTAGTTTAAAACGGAACTAAGTTTCGCATCTGGAGTTTCCTCTCTGACAAGGTCGACCATTTAGATTCGTCGAACACATACATTTTCGAGTAGCATCGCCACAGATATCAGAGAAAAGGCGCTACTCCTGGCACAGTATCGAACACTTTCAGATTGAACAATTAGTTTAAAATGGAACTAAGTTTCGCATCTGGAGTGTCCTCTCCCACAAGGTCGACCACTTAGTTTCCTCGAACACATACGGTTTGGAGTAGCATCGACACAGATTTCAGAGAACAGGCGCTTCTCCTGGCACAGTATCGAACACTTAGTTTCAGATAGAACAATGAGTCTAAAATGGTCCTATGTTCCGCATCTGGAGTTTCCTCTCTCACAAGTTCGACAACTTAGTTTCGTCGAACACATACGGTTTCGAGTGGCATCGCCAAAGATTTCAGAGAACAGGCGCTTCTCCTGGCACAGTATCGAACACTTAGTTTCAGAAGGAACATTAAGTTTAAAATGGAACTAAGTTTTGCATCTGGAGTCTCCTCTCTCACAAGGTCCACCACTTAGTTTCGTTGAACACATACGGTTTCGAGTGGCATCGCCACAGATTTCAGAGAACAGGCGCTTCTCCTGGAACAGTATCGAACACTTTCAGATAGAACAATTAGTTTAAAATGGAAATAAGTTTCGCATCTGGAGTTTCCTCACTCACAATGTCGGCCACTTAGTTTCGTCGAACACATACTGTTTCGAGTGGAATCGCCACAGATTTCAGAGAGCAGGCGCTTCTCCTGGCACAGTATCGAACACTTAGTTTCGGATAGAACAATTAGTTTAAAATGGAACTAAGTTTCGCATCTGGAGTTTCCTGTCCCACAAGGTCGACCACTTAGTTTCCTCGAACACATACGGTTTCGAGTAGCATCGCCACAGATTTCAGAGAACAGGCGCTTCTCCTGGCACAGTATCGAACACTTAGATTCAGAAGGAACAATTAGTTTAAAATGGAACTAAGTTTCGCTTCTGGAGTTTCCTCTCTCACAAGGTCGACCATTTAGATTCGTCGAAGAGATACGGTTTCGAGTAGCATCGCCACAGATTTCAGAGAACACGCGCTTCTCCAGGCACAGTATCGAACACTTTCAGATAGAACAATTAGTTTAAAATGGTACTAAGTTTCGCATTTGGAGTTTCTTCCTGCACAAGGCGACCACTTTGTCTCGTCGAACACATACGGTTTCGAGTGGCATTGCCACAGATTTCAGGGAACAGGTGCTTCTCCTGGTACAGTATCGAACACATAGTTTCAGATAGAACAATAAGTTTAAAATGGTACTATGTTTCGCATCTGGAGTTTCCTCTTTCACAAGGCGACCACTTAGTTTCGTCGAACACTTACGGTTTCGAGTAGCATCGCCACAGATTTCAGAGAACAGGCGCTTCTCCTGGCACAGTATTGAACACTTAGTGTCTGAGACGATTATTAGTTTAAAATGAACTAAGTTTCGAGATTTGGAGTTTCCTCTCTCACAAGGTCGAACACATACGGTTTCGAGTGGCATCGCCACAGATTTCAGAGAACAGGCGCTTCTCCTGGCACAGTATCGAACACTTAGTTTCAGATAGAACAATTAGTTCAAAATGGAACTAAGTTTCGCATCTGGAGTTTCCTCTCTGACAAGGTCGACCATTTAGATTCGTCGAACACATACATTTTCGAGTAGCATCGCCACAGATATCAGAGAAAAGGCGCTACTTCTGGCACAGTATCGAACACTTTCAGATAGAACAATTAGTTTAAAATGGAACTAAGTTTCGCATCTGGAGTGTCCTCTCCCACAAGGTCGACCACTTAGTTTCCTCAAACACATACGGTTTGGAGTAGCATCGACACAGGTTTCAGAGAACAGGCGCTTCTCCTGGCACATTATGGAACACTTAGTGTCTGAGACGATTATTAGTTTAAAATGAACTATGTTTCGAGATTTGGAGTTTCCTCTCTCACAAGGTCGACCACTTAGTTTCGTCGAACACATACGGTTTCGAGTGGCATCGCCACAGATTTCAGAGAACAGGCGCTTCTCTTGGCACAGTATCGAACACTTAGTTTCAGATAGAACAATTAGTTTAAAATGGTACTAAGTTTCGCATTTGGAGTTTCCTCCCTCACAAGGCGACCACTTAGTTTCGTCGAACACATACGGTTTCGAGTGGCATCGCCACGGATTTCAGAGAACAGGCGCTTCTCCTGGAACAGTATCGAACACTTTCAGATAGAACAATTAGTTTAAAATGGAAATAAGTTTCGCATCTGGAGTTTCCTCACTCACAATGTCGGCCACTTAGTTTCGTCGAACACATACGGTTTCGAGTGGAATCGCCACAGATTTCAGAGAGCAGGCGCTTCTCCTGGCGCAGTATCGAACACTCAGTTACAGATAGAACAATTAGTTTAAAATGGAACTAAGTTTCGCATCTGGAGTTTCTTCTCTCAGAAGGTCGACCACTTAGTTTCGTCGAACACATACGGTTTAGGGTAGCATCGCCACAGATTTCAGAGAACAGGCGCTTCTCCTGGCACATTATCGAACACTTAGTTACAGATAGAACAATTAGTTTGAAATGCAACTATATTTCGCATCTGGAGTTTCCTCTCTCACAAGGTCGGCCACTTAGTTTCGTCGAACACATACGGTTTCGAGTGGTATCGCCACAGATTTCAGAGAACAGGCGCTTCTCCTGACACAGTATCGAACACTTAGTTACAGATAGAACAATTAGTTTGAAATGCAACTATGTTTCGCATCTGGAGTTTCCTCTCTCACAAGGTCGGCCACTTAGTTTTGTCGAACACATACGGTTTCGAGTGGTACCGCCACAGATTTCAGAGAACAGGCGCTTCTCCTGGCACAGTATCGAACACTGAGTTCCAGATGGAACAATTAGTTTTAAATGGAACTAAGTTTCGCATCTGGAGTTTCCTCTTTCACAAGGCGACCACTTAGTTTGGTCGAACACATACGGTTTCGAGTGGCATCGCCACAGATTTCAGAGAACAGGCGCTTCTCCTGGCAGAGTATCGAACACTTAGTTACAGATAGAACAATTAGTTTAAAATGCAACTATATTTCGGATCTGGAGTTTCCTCTCTCACAAGGTCGGCCACTTAGTTTCGTCTAACAAATACGGTTCGAGTGCTATCGCCACAGATTTCAGAGAACAGGCGCTTCTCCTGGCACAGTATCGAACACTTAGTTTCAGATGGAACAATTAGTTTTAAATGGAACTAAGTTTCGCATATGGAGTTTCCTCTTTCACAAGGCGACCACATAGTTTCGTCGAACACATACGGTTTCGAGTGGCATCGCCACAGATTTCAGAGAACAGGCGCTTCTCCTGGCACAGTATCGAACGCTTAGTTACAGATAGAACAATTAGTTTAAAATGCAACTATATTTAGCATCTGGAGTTTCCTCTCTCACAAGGTCGCCACTTAGTTTCGTCTAACACATACGGTTTCGAGTGGTATCGCCACAGATTTCAGAGAACAGGCGCTTCTCCTGGCACATTATCGAACACTTAGTTACAGATAGAACAATTAGTTTGAAATGCAACTATATTTCGCATCTGGAGTTTCCTCTCTCACAAGGTCGGCCACTTAGTTTCGTCGAACACATACGGTTTCGAGTGGTATCGCCACAGATTTCAGAGAACAGGCGCTTCTCCTGGCACAGTATCGAACACTTAGTTACAGATAGAACAATTAGTTTGAAATGCAACTATGTTTCGCATCTGGAGTTTCCTCTCTCACAAGGTCGGCCACTTAGTTTTGTCGAACACATACGGTTTCGAGTGGTATCGCCACAGATTTCAGAGAACAGGCGCTTCTCCTGGCACAGTATCGAACACTGAGTTTCAGATGGAACAATTAGTTTTAAATGGAACTAAGTTTCGCATCTGGAGTTTCCTCTTTCACAAGGTCGGCCACTTAGTTTCGTCGAACACATACGGTTTCGAGTAGTATCGCCACAGATGTCGCTGAACGGGAGTTTCTCCTGGCACAGTATCGAACACTTAGTTTCAGATAGAACAATTAGTTTAAAATGCAACTATGTTTCGCATGTGGAGTTTCCTCTCTCACAAGGTCGGCCACTTAGTTTCGTCTAACACATACGGTTTCGAGTGCTATCGCCACAGATTTCAGAGAACAGGCGCTTCTCCTGGCACAGTATCGAACACTTAGTTTCAGATGGAACAATTAGTTTTAAATGGAACTGAGTTTTGCATCTGGAGTTTCCTCTTTCACAAGGCGACCACTTAGTTTCGTCGAACACAGACGTTTTCGATTGGCATCGCCACAGATTTCAGAGAACAGGCGCTTCTCCTGATACAGTATCGAACACTTAGTTTCAGTTAGAATAATTAGTTTAAAATGGAAATATGTTTCGCATTTGGAGTTTCCTCTCTCACAAGGTCGTCCACTTAGTTTCGTGGAACACATACGGTTTCGAGTAGTATCGCTACAGATTTCGCAGAACGGGAGTTTCTCCTGGCACACTATCGAACACTTAGTTTCAGATAGAACAATAAGTTTAAAATGCAACTATGTTACGCATCTGGAGTTTCCTCTCTCACAAGGTCGGCCACTTAGTTTCGTCGAACACATAAGGTTTCGAGTGGTATCGCCACAGATTTCAGAGAACAGGCGCTTCTCCTGGCACAGTATCGAACACTTAGTTTCAGATGGAACAATTAGTTTTAAATGGAACTAAGTTTCGCATATGGAGTTTCCTCTTTCACAAGGCGACCACATAGTTTCGTCGAACACATACGGTTTCGAGTGGCATCGCCACAGATTTCGGAGAACAGGCGCTTCTCCTGGCACAGTATCGAACACTTAGTTACAGATAGAACAATTAGTTTAAAATGCAACTATATTTAGCATCTGGAGTTTCCTCTCTCACAAGGTCGCCACTTAGTTTCGTCTAACACATACGGTTTCGAGTGGTATCGCCGCAGATTTCAGAGAACAGGCGCTTCTCCTGGCACATTATCGAACACTTAGTTACAGATAGAACAATTAGTTTGAAATGCAACTATATTTCGCATCTGGAGTTTCCTCTCTCACAAGGTCGGCCACTTTGTTTCGTCGAACACATACGGTTTCGAGTAGTATCGCCACAGATGTCGCTGAACGGGAGTTTCTCCTGGCACAGTATCGAACACTTAGTTTCAGATAGAACAATTAGTTTAAAATGCAACTATGTTTCGCATGTGGAGTTTCCTCTCTCACAAGGTCGGCCACTTAGTTTCGTCGAACACATACGGTTTCGAGTGGTATCGCCACAGATTTCAGAGAACAGGCGCTTCTCCTGGCACAGTATCGAACACTTAGTGTCAGATGGAACAATTAGTTTTAAATGGAACTAAGTTTCGCATCTGGAGTATCCTCTTTCACAAGGCGACAACTTAGTATCGTCGAACACATACGGTTTCGAGTGGCATCGCCACAGATTTCAGAGAACAGGCGCTTCTCCTGGCACGGTATGGAACACTTAGTTACAGATAGAACGATTAGTTTGAAATGCAACTATGTTTCGCATCTGGAGTTTCCTCTCTCACAAGGTCGGCCACTTAGTTTCGTCGAACACATACGGTTTCGAGTGGTATCGCCACAGATTTCAGAGAACAGGCGCATCTCCTGACACAGTATCGAACACTTAGTTACAGATAGAACAATTAGTTTGAAATGCAACTATGTTTCGCATCTGGAGTTTCCTCTCTCACAAGGTCGGCCACTTAGTTTTGTCGAACACATATGGTTTCGAGTGGTATCGCCACAGATTTCAGAGAACAGGCGCTTCTCCTGGCACAGTATCGAACACTGAGTTTCAGATGGAACAATTAGTTTTAAATGGAACTAAGTTTCGCATCTGGAGTTTCCTCTTTCACAAGGCGACCACTTAGTTTGGTCGAACACATACGGTTTCGAGTGGCATCGCCACAGATTTCAGAGAACAGGCGCTTCTCCTGGCAGAGTATCGAACACTTAGTTATAGATAGAACAATTAGTTTAAAATGCAACTATATTTCGGATCTGGAGTTTCCTCTCTCACAAGGTCGGCCACTTAGTTTCGTCTAACACATACGGTTCGAGTGCTATCGCCACAGATTTCAGAGAACAGGCGCTTCTCCTGGCACAGTATCGAACACTTAGTTTCAGATGGAACAATTAGTTTTAAATGGAACTAAGTTTCGCATATGGAGTTTCCTCTTTCACAAGGCGACCACATAGTTTCGTCGAACACATACGGTTTCGAGTGGCATCGCCACAGATTTCAGAGAACAGGCGCTTCTCCTGGCACAGTATCGAACACTTAGTTACAGATAGAACAATTAGTTTAAAATGCAACTATATTTAGCATCTGGAGTTTCCTCTCTCACAAGGTCGCCACTTAGTTTCGTCTAACACATACGGTTTCGAGTGGTATCGCCACAGATTTCAGAGAACAGGCGCTTCTCCTGGCACATTATCGAACACTTAGTTACAGATAGAACAATTAGTTTGAAATGCAACTATATTTCGCATCTGGAATTTCCTCTCTCACAAGGTCGGCCACTTAGTTTCGTCGAACACATACGGTTTCGAGTGGTATCGCCACAGATTTCAGAGAACAGGCGCTTCTCCTGACACAGTATCGAACACTTAGTTACAGATAGAACAATTAGTTTGAAATGCAACTATGTTTCGCATCTGGAGTTTCCTCTCTCACAAGGTCGGCCACTTAGTTTTGTCGAACACATACGGTTTCGAGTGGTATCGCCACAGATTTCAGAGAACAGGCGCTTCTCCTGGCACAGTATCGAACACTGAGTTTCAGATGGAACAATTAGTTTTAAATGGAACTAAGTTTCGCATCTGGAGTTTCCTCTCTCACAAGGTCGGCCACTTAGTTTCGTCTAACACATACGGTTTCGAGTGCTATCGCCACAGATTTCAGAGAACAGGCGCTTCTCCTGGCACAGTATCGAACACTTAGTTTCAGATGGAACAATTAGTTTTAAATGGAACTGAGTTTTGCATCTGGAGTTTCCTCTTTCACAAGGCGACCACTTAGTTTCGTCGAACACAGACGTTTTCGAGTGGTATCGCCACAGATTTCAGAGAACAGGCGCTTCTCCTGACACAGTATCGAACACTTAGTTACAGATAGAACAATTAGTTTGAAATGCAACTATGTTTCGCATCTGGAGTTTCCTCTCTCACAAGGTCGGCCACTTAGTTTTGTCGAACACATATGGTTTCGAGTGGTATCGCCACAGATTTCAGAGAACAGGCGCTTCTCCTGGCACAGTATCGAACACTGAGTTTCAGATGGAACAATTAGTTTTAAATGGAACTAAGTTTCGCATCTGGAGTTTCCTCTTTCACAAGGCGACCACTTAGTTTGGTCGAACACATACGGTTTCGAGTGGCATCGCCACAGATTTCAGAGAACAGGCGCTTCTCCTGGGAGAGTATCGAACACTTAGTTATAGATAGAACAATTAGTTTAAAATGCAACTATATTTCGGATCTGGAGTTTCCTCTCTCACAAGGTCGGCCACTTAGTTTCGTCTAACACATACGGTTCGAGTGCTATCGCCACAGATTTCAGAGAACAGGCGCTTCTCCTGGCACAGTATCGAACACTTAGTTTCAGATGGAACAATTAGTTTTAAATGGAACTAAGTTTCGCATATGGAGTTTCCTCTTTCACAAGGCGACCACATAGTTTCGTCGAACACATACGGTTTCGAGTGGCATCGCCACAGATTTCAGAGAACAGGCGCTTCTCCTGGCACAGTATCGAACACTTAGTTACAGATAGAACAATTAGTTTAAAATGCAACTATATTTAGCATCTGGAGTTTCCTCTCTCACAAGGTCGCCACTTAGTTTCGTCTAACACATACGGTTTCGAGTGGTATCGCCACAGATTTCAGAGAACAGGCGCTTCTCCTGGCACATTATCGAACACTTAGTTACAGATAGAACAATTAGTTTGAAATGCAACTATATTTCGCATCTGGAATTTCCTCTCTCACAAGGTCGGCCACTTAGTTTCGTCGAACACATACGGTTTTGAGTGGTATCGCCACAGATTTCAGAGAACAGGCGCTTCTCCTGACACAGTATCGAACACTTAGTTACAGATAGAACAATTAGTTTGAAATGCAACTATGTTTCGCATCTGGAGTTTCCTCTCTCACAAGGTCGGCCACTTAGTTTTGTCGAACACATACGGTTTCGAGTGGTATCGCCACAGATTTCAGAGAACAGGCGCTTCTCCTGGCACAGTATCGAACACTTAGTTTCAGATGGAACAATTAGTTTTAAATGGAACTAAGTTTCGCATATGGAGTTTCCTCTTTCACAAGGCGACCACATAGTTTCGTCGAACACATACGGTTTCGAGTGGCATCGCCACAGATTTCAGAGAACAGGCGCTTCTCCTGGCACAGTATCGAACACTTAGTTTCAGATGGAACAATTAGTTTTAAATGGAACTGAGTTTTGCATCTGGAGTTTCCTCTTTCACAAGGCGACCACTTAGTTTCGTCGAACACAGACGTTTTCGAGTGGTATCGCCACAGATTTCAGAGAACAGGCGCTTCTCCTGGCACAGTATCGAACACTTAGTTTCAGATGGAACAATTAGTTTTAAATGGAACTAAGTTTCGCATATGGAGTTTCCTCTTTCACAAGGCGACCACATAGTTTCGTCGAACACATACGGTTTCGAGTGGCATCGCCACAGATTTCAGAGAACAGGCGCTTCTCCTGGCACAGTATCGAACACTGAGTTTCAGATGGAACAATTAGTTTTAAATGGAACTAAGTTTCGCATCTGGAGTTTCCTCTTTCACAAGGCGACCACTTAGTTTGGTCGAACACATACGGTTTCGAGTGGCATCGCCACAGATTTCAGAGAACAGGCGCTTCTCCTGGCAGAGTATCGAACACTTAGTTATAGATAGAACAATTAGTTTAAAATGCAACTATATTTCGGATCTGGAGTTTCCTCTCTCACAAGGTCGGCCACTTAGTTTCGTCTAACACATACGGTTCGAGTGCTATCGCCACAGATTTCAGAGAACAGGCGCTTCTCCTGGCACAGTATCGAACACTTAGTTTCAGATGGAACAATTAGTTTTAAATGGAACTAAGTTTCGCATATGGAGTTTCCTCTTTCACAAGGCGACCACATAGTTTCGTCGAACACATACGGTTTCGAGTGGCATCGCCACAGATTTCAGAGAACAGGCGCTTCTCCTGGCACAGTATCGAACACTTAGTTACAGATAGAACAATTAGTTTAAAATGCAACTATATTTAGCATCTGGAGTTTCCTCTCTCACAAGGTCGCCACTTAGTTTCGTCTAACACATACGGTTTCGAGTGGTATCGCCACAGATTTCAGAGAACAGGCGCTTCTCCTGGCACATTATCGAACACTTAGTTACAGATAGAACAATTAGTTTGAAATGCAACTATATTTCGCATCTGGAATTTCCTCTCTCACAAGGTCGGCCACTTAGTTTCGTCGAACACATACGGTTTTGAGTGGTATCGCCACAGATTTCAGAGAACAGGCGCTTCTCCTGACACAGTATCGAACACTTAGTTACAGATAGAACAATTAGTTTGAAATGCAACTATGTTTCGCATCTGGAGTTTCCTCTCTCACAAGGTCGGCCACTTAGTTTTGTCGAACAGATACGGTTTCGAGTGGTATCGCCACAGATTTCAGAGAACAGGCGCTTCTCCTGGCACAGTATCGAACACTGAGTTTCAGATGGAACAATTAGTTTTAAATGGAACTAAGTTTCGCATCTGGAGTTTCCTCTTTCACAAGGTCGGCCACTTAGTTTCGTCGAACACATACGGTTTCGAGTAGTATCGCCACAGATGTCGCTGAACGGGAGTTTCTCCTGGCACAGTATCGAACACTTAGTTTCAGATAGAACAATTAGTTTAAAATGCAACTATGTTTCGCATGTGGAGTTTCCTCTCTCACAAGGTCGGCCACTTAGTTTCGTCTAACACATACGGTTTCGAGTGCTATCGCCACAGATTTCAGAGAACAGGCGCTTCTCCTGGCACAGTATCGAACACTTAGTTTCAGATGGAACAATTAGTTTTAAATGGAACTGAGTTTTGCATCTGGAGTTTCCTCTTTCACAAGGCGACCACTTAGTTTCGTCGAACACAGACGTTTTCGATTGGCATCGCCACAGATTTCAGAGAACAGGCGCTTCTCCTGATACAGTATCGAACACTTAGTTTCAGTTAGAATAATTAGTTTAAAATGGAAATATGTTTCGCATTTGGAGTTTCCTCTCTCACAAGGTCGACCACTTAGTTTCGTGGAACACATACGGTTTCGAGTAGTATCGCTACAGATTTCGCAGAACGGGAGTTTCTCCTGGCACACTATCGAACACTTAGTTTCAGATAGAACAATAAGTTTAAAATGCAACTATGTTACGCATCTGGAGTTTCCTCTCTCACAAGGTCGGCCACTTAGTTTCGTCGAACACATAAGGTTTCGAGTGGTATCGCCACAGATTTCAGAGAACAGGCGCTTCTCCTGGCACAGTATCGAACACTTAGTTTCAGATGGAACAATTAGTTTTAAATGGAACTAAGTTTCGCATATGGAGTTTCCTCTTTCACAAGGCGACCACATAGTTTCGTCGAACACATACGGTTTCGAGTGGCATCGCCACAGATTTCAGAGAACAGGCGCTTCTCCTGGCACAGTATCGAACACTTAGTTACAGATAGAACAATTAGTTTAAAATGCAACTATATTTAGCATCTGGAGTTTCCTCTCTCACAAGGTCGCCACTTAGTTTCGTCTAACACATACGGTTTCGAGTGGTATCGCCACAGATTTCAGAGAACAGGCGCTTCTCCTGGCACATTATCGAACACTTAGTTACAGATAGAACAATTAGTTTGAAATGCAACTATATTTCGCATCTGGAGTTTCCTCTCTCACAAGGTCGGCCACTTAGTTTCGTCGAACACATACGGTTTCGAGTAGTATCGCCACAGATGTCGCTGAACGGGAGTTTCTCCTGGCACAGTATCGAACACTTAGTTTCAGATAGAACAATTAGTTTAAAATGCAACTATGTTTCGCATGTGGAGTTTCCTCTCTCACAAGGTCGGCCACTTAGTTTCGTCGAACACATACGGTTTCGAGTGGTATCGCCACAGATTTCAGAGAACAGGCGCTTCTCCTGGCACAGTATCGAACACTTAGTTTCAGATGGAAAAATTAGTTTTAAATGGAACTGAGTTTTGCATCTGGAGTTTCCTCTCTCACAAGGTCGACAACTTAGTTTCGTCGAACACATACGGTTTCGAGTAGTATCGCGACAGATTTCGCAGAACGGGAGTTTCTCCTGGCACAGTATCGAACACTTTCAGATAGAACCATTAGTTTAAAATGGAACTAAGTTTCACATCTGGAGTTTCCTCTCTCACAAGGTCGGCCATTTAGATTCGTCGAACACATACGGTTTCGAGGGGCATCGCCATAGATTTCAGAGAACAGGCGCTTCTCCAGGCAGAGTATCGAACACTTTCAGATAGAAGAATTAGTTTAAAATGGAACTAAGTTTCGCATCTGGCGTTTCCTCTCTCACAAGGTCGGCCAATTAGTTTCGTCGAACACATACGGTTTCGAGTGGCATCGCCACAGATTTCAGAGAACAGGCGCTTCTCCTGGCACATTATCGAACACTTAGTTTCAGATAGAACAATTAGATTAAAATGGAACTAAGTTTCGCAACTGGAGTTTCCTCTCTCACAAGATCGACAACTTAGCTTCGTCGAACACATACGGTTTAGAGTGGCATCGCCACAGATTTCAGAGAACAGGCGCTTCTCCTGGCACAGTATCGAACACTTAGTTTCAGATAGAACAATTAGTTTAAAATGGAAGTTATTTTCGCATCTGGAGTTTCCTCTCTCACAAGGTCGACCACTTAGTTTCGTCAAACACATACGGTTTCGAGTGACATCGCCACAGATATCGGTCCATATAAATTATAATTAAATATAATAATATAATATATTTATAAATATATTATTATTTATAAATATATTATTGTCTATATAAATTATATTATATATTTATAAATATATTATTATTTATATAAATAATATTATATATAAATTATATATTGTTACGTACCGGATGTTAAATTAAAATTTGCATACCTAAACACGGCGAAATTCCTCGACCGCGAATATTCTTCGAACGGTGGTCACGTTTTGATAATAAGCGAAATTGCAATAGCGGGAAGCTATGGATGGGAAATAGCTGATGAACTGCGGGCGGAATTCTTAGAACAGGAACGGGCGATTTCCTGAGTGGGAGGAACGAGCATGTTTCTTGGAACTTCCCCTTAGCGGTCTCCAAAATCTACAAAAGAGGCAGAGAAACCGCCGCGAGTTGCAATCGTTAGTCAAATCGCGAGGTGCGTGGCGTTTTGCCCTTGTTGCTATTTTGAGCCAGAGTTCGGGTTAAATTAGTGAAGTTACTTCCATAATTACCGAAGGACTCAGCTAACAAGAAATTATTCAAATTTAAAATCAATCTTAAGATTCCAATCTCCATTCTAATATATTAAATTCTTCTTTATAGTATTTATAGTATTTATAGTATAGTGAAAATAGAATTGCGTTAACTCATATAAGTGCCGTGAAAAGTTCATCAGCCATTCCTTCATCTTCGGGCTCCACCAGCATCTGGGACAATTCACATCAGAGCTAACGATAAACATTGCTTCCAAGATAGTATTCATTGGTGAGTTTTCCATACTTATGTTATCATTGCGATACGAGGACCCAAACATATGTTTATATGCTTGTGGGAATTTCCCTTGGGCCCATTCGTAAACTTAACACGTTAGGAATTTACCAATCTAAGACTCCAACTAAAATACGTATTGTAAAATTGTCATCCATTCTGGACTCCGATATTTCTGAACCATTCCGTGTAATTGTTTTTATATAATGTAAGGAATCAATAGAACAGGCCAATAAGGTATTTATCCTCTATTCTGCGTTAACACCTATTTCATTCCTGACCTATGCGCGGATTCCGTACGGAATCTTAGATGATACGACCCATCCTAAATTAAATTTATTCAAGCGTTACATGCGGAACGGCTGACCGCTCGGCCCACGAAATAATTCCTTACGCACGTAACAGCTGAATTGGTGTCTGAAGTGGGATATGTATTGTCAATTAGCGCATGTGTTAGTGCAGAATAATTAAAGGATCATATAGACTTGAGATTCGCACACAGTTGCATAGATAGTTCAATTCATAATCAATAATCAACATCAATTATAATTACATGATAACGATTGCTGAATTTTCCTTCGCCTAATTTATCAATATGGCCACAAATTCCTCTCGTAATGCAGCAGCACAAGTTTCGGCAAATGTTACATTGGACGAGTTACACGTTACTAATTTGATGATGGCTTCTATGGCTGAATGCTTCACAATTCAACACAGTACATTAAATATTCCATTTTTCGATGGGAGAAACATTCCGCTTAAAAATTTCTTAAGTGACGTTCAAAACGGTGCAGTCTATGTGCCACCAGCACTGGAAACTTCATATGTAACGGCAATATTAGGAAAATTGCAAGGAACAGCGAGAGATAGTATTTGGGGTAAAAATTTTCAACAACTAGATGATCTCGTAAAACATTTAAAGAAAAGATTTGCACCAGGTAAAACATATCCATACTACCATCACGATATAGAAAATATCCGAATGAGACGCGGAGAAGCGGTCAGTGACTCTGCAGATCGATTAAATATCCTAATCAGCGGTGCTCGTGTTGCTTTAGAAGATAAATACGGGGAATGCGCTAATCAAATGATGGCTCCCGTAGAAGAATGTGCTTTAGAAGCTTTTATTCGAGGATTACCCGACGAAATTGCTATCGCGGTTGATTCGCGTGAACCAAAGAAAATACAGGACGCTGTAAAAATTGCTGCACGAATAGAAACCCGAATGAAATCAGGAATAATCCCCGGTGGTGAACCTTCGCGATTAATGTTATCACAACATTCAGTTCCGAATCCAGATTCGCAAGATTCGAGGAGTCCCAGTCCCATGAGAAATCCGAACTATAATAGCGCAAATTCACCGATTACCATTCTAAAATCTGCACGTCCTACATCACCTGTTCCTTACAAGCATCACCATTATCCGTTGCCACCGCATCCTTATCCATACTATCCACCGTATTTTTATCCACCAATGCCATATCCGCCTTACAGTGCAATATATGATCACACTCAATCTTTCCATATGAATCCAAACTTGACTAATCATACTCTAACCAGAGCAAATTCTCCAACCCCAGTTCCTTCGCGAAGCATTGAACCTTCAAGATCCAACACACCCACTAACCAAAATTCCAGATCTTCTTCCCCTATCCCAACATTTGATCATTTTAACTCGAATTCGCCGAGAAGGAACAGTGAAAATTTAAACTCCCGCACAACTCGTCGTGCCGGCGCGACGGCGAGTTACTCGAATCAGGAGCGTCGAAGAGTAAAATTTTTGGAAGCAGAGCAATCGTCTATTCCTATAAACGACAGCAAGAATCACCATTAATTAAAATGTCTGCGGAAGAATTACGCAATAAATCTGGTTTATTTTTGGTTGATACCGGCGAAGATATAAATCTGATAAAATTAAATGCTTTGCACGAAGACGTCGAAGTAGACATTCAGGAATCAGTCTCTATAACTGGAATTACCCCGGAAAAATTGAGAACTTTAGGAACAACTACCGTTACACTTTTAGAACAACCGGTTAAATTTCACGTCGTTAGATCATCGTTTCCCTTGCATAATGATGGAATTTTAGGCAAAGATTACTTACGTCAAGAGCAGGCGGAAATCTCGTTCGCTCATAATACCTTGGTCACAAAAACTGAACCCATCAGACCTTTTAGGTTCATTGGGGAAGAACCAAATCCGAAATCTAAACGTAGTCCTCGTTCGCAAATTCTTACGATTAAAGCTCGCACTCGTCAACCGATAGCTATAGACGTGGTTAATTCAGAAATAAAAGAAGGATACTTGCCAAAGTTAGAATCAGTAGAAGGCTTATACATAGGCGAAGCAGCTGTTAGCGTACGGGATGGTGTCTGTCACGTATTAGCAATTAATACGTTGGAAGAAGACATACAAGTCGAAGTTACTCCACAAGAAGTAATTCCCTTTGAATACTATGATTTTCCAGAAGAAGAATATTTCGATTCAGATTCAGAAGTTCAGGTTTTCCCTGTAGTTCAAGATAGGGTTTTTGAAATTCTAAAACGTTTGCGCTTAGATCACCTAAATGACGAGGAACGAGACCATATAACCGATATTATAGAAGAATACCCAAATCGCTTTTATTTGCCAGGAGACCAATTACCTTTCACCCCGTTAATAAAACATACAATTCCGACATCAGATGATTGACCGATTAATACTAGACAGTATCGCTTTCCACCGGTTCACAAACGTTACGTGGTTTGCAGGGAAAGGAAGTTTTCGTTTATCTCGAAGACATTGTAGTGTACGCAAAAACTCCTGAAGAACACGGAAAGAAAATTCGTAGATTATTTAATCGGTTAGAAAAACCTAAATTAACACTACAACCCGATAAATGTGAATTTTTGAAAACTGAAGTAGCATACCTAGGACATATAATTAGTCAAAAGGGCGTAAGGCCAGATCCAAAAAAGATTATAGCAGTAAAAAACTTCCCTCGACCAAAAACAGCAAAGAATGTCAGACAATTTTTGGGATTAGCAGGTTATTATCGCAGATTTATTAAAGATTTTGCAGCAAAATCCAAACCATTAACAGAATTGTTAAAAAAGAACGCGGCCTTCGTTTGGGGAAAGGAACAAAAACGTAGCTTCCAGGAATTACGAAAAGCGCTCTGTAGAGGTCCAATTCTCCAATATCCAAATTTTGATAAGCCTTTCACTTTAACAACAGACGCCTCAGATTTTGCGATAGGAGCAATACTTAGGCAGGAGGTTGATGGAAACGATTTACCAATAGCTTATCTTTCTAGAACTCTAACAAACCCTGAGAAAAATTATTTCACCACCGAAAAAGAATGTTTGGCAGTATTATACGCAATTTTGCATTTTAGGCCGTATCTTTACGGTAGGAAATTCACGTTAGTTAGCGATCACGAACCCCTGAAATGGATAGACTCCATAAAGGATCCAGGGCAACGTTTAATTCGATGGAGATTGAAATTGCGTGACTACGACTATAATTTCGTTCATAAAGCGGGAAAATTAAACACCGGCGCAGACGCGTTATCCAGAAATCCTGTTGTTAAATTTAACCTCTCAGATACCAGCAGTACCGACTCTGACAGTGAACTTGAATCATCAAAAATTCTACCGATTCAAGAACAACCAGCAAAATCTAAACTTAGCTCACTTAGCAGCAACCACATCTAGACCAATATCCAAATCAGTTTCGGAAGCACCCAGAAAACCAGGAAGGCCCATTGGATCGAAAAATAAACCAAAAATCTCAAACCCTTTAAATGTCAGTGCAATAGCAACTAGGACCCGAAATCAATTAAAACCTAACGCTTACATTCCACCACGACCTACAGTTCCATCGTCAGCAGATACGCCAGACGTAGATTCCGACAATTCACATGACGAGTCATCAGAACCACCTGTTACATACGCGTCTTTCGATATGAGAATTTCTTAAATTCTCGGAGTAACACCGGAAAGTCGGCCGACAGTGCAAATAGAAAGCGGACAACCTGTCTCGGGCTTCCAACAATACCCCCGAAAAACAATACGTCGTTACCGGGCCCAGGGCGAGGCACCTAGGCGTTTCGCGCCCGGGGTTCGGTAGCGACGCCGCTAGCTCCACCTTTTTTCCACCTTCCGGAAAACCACGTGTAAACCACGTTTTTCTCGGTATAAATAGAGCAGCCCTTCAGGGCCCAATCGTAGTCACGTTCATACAGCTAAAGGGGAATTGCTGAAGCCTGGGACAAGTTACCCATTACATCATAGTCAGTTTCAAACATCAACCGTACACCGAAACCGCAAGGTAACACTCAACATCATTGTAAAGGCCAGGTCTTTAATCATTCAGCAATAGTGAGAATATATTTAGATATTTTTATAACCCTTGTAGTCAATAACTCTGACCTACCCTCTAATAATAGAATCATCGTTTGAGCACGATCCCGTGAGTTCACTCCAGCCCCTCGGAGTGTACAATCAAATAATAAGTTAACGAGCTGCGACTCAGACGGTACTCGCTTAGATAAAGTCAGTGGTGGTTACCAAGTAGATCCACCTTTACTGACGCGAATCTTCGGATTCGTTATTAACAGGAGAAGGCAGAGGGGTCACAACGCCGAAACCCCTCTCCCGGGTATATTAATTCGAGAGACGCCACAAGCAGGGTACTGAAATTCTACGTCGGTCCACGCACGCCGCGCCCCGGCTCGTAACACGCCCATATTACGGAAAAGGAAAAGTGTAATACCAAGCCTGGATTTACACAAGAAAATTACTTCAAAGCATCCGAAAGGGAAAGTATTGGAACCAATTGCCGAGGACGTTGATACTGAATCCGTAGACGAGATAACAACAGACGCTGACACTATACTACTAGAGTTACAGCCACCCTCAGAGGACAGTGACGATGACGTTTTCCTAGATGACGAACGAAGACTGACTATAAACAAACAGGAATTACATGACTCTTTCAAACGTTTTGACGAATCTCTTAAAGAACACAGCGAAGTTATGGAAGAATCATCAGGTAATACTTCGGACACTGACGAACTAGACGACGTAGAGTTAAATAGTAGAAAAGAAAAATTACTTAAACAATATGGAACCGAAGGACATGATAAATCGAAACCTGACTGTACACTGGAAACATCCGAGGAGACCAAAATTCATTGGCAACCCCACAGATCCACATTACCTACTCCTATTCCACATTCTAAACCATTGGCATTGTCAACTCCTTTTCCAGCTTCACCAATCAATACGAGACAAAATGCACTTCTACCAGGACACTTCAGTGAAACTAAATCAAAATCTGTTGGTATACCAAGGCGAATAATTCCAAGGACGGTATCAGGTAACGAGACGTACTGCACTGGCATCCAGCTGACTCAGGGAATTCCCCCGGATATCACACCTAGCTCTCCCGTAAATCTTTCTCGGTAACCACAACGCTCTTCAAAGAAATTAATTAATATCAGCCGAGAAAATTTGACCTACTCACATGATAATTATGTTCGCTCTATTTCTGCTGATTGCGAATTGACAACATCCGTAGGGAAATTGCTAACAGATATAGGCGCTATCAGCGTTGAAAATATCAGAGAAATTAAACCAAAGGAAGGTCAAGTACTAATCACTAGACATGGAAAGTACAAAATATTTAGCATCGTTGAGCAGAAACATCATTTTGACGAGACTTTCGTCGCGACAATAAAAACCGGGCTTGGGAACTTAAAATTAATTCTTCCAAATTCCGATATTAACTCCTTTCGAATTTCAAAATCCGGTGATTATACCGATTCACTTACTCTCGAATCACGAAAGGAAATCCTAACAGAAATGTTCGAGGAAATCGACATCGAAATTACAATTTGCCTTGGGAAAATTCAAATTCCTCCCGAAGAACTTCGTCATAATATAATTTCAGAATTACATGAAGGCATAGTCGGCGGTCACAAATGAGTAGTAGTCTGTAGTGGTATCGGTGGGGGGTTCAGTCAATTTTAAAGTGGGGGTGTATGTGCCTCCCAGGGGGCTGACCCAGGCAGGAGGGACTGCTTGTCCCTGATCAAGGGGCTACAGCTCACACACACGGCTCGTGAACAGTTACTTTAGTTTCCTGCGGTTAAGCAGGTGAGCTTTGCGATTCCCCGCCCACGCTATGGCTACTGCCCCTCGTGCTCGATGCCTCCTGAGACAACCCGCCCCTAGCGGGCAGGAGAGTATTAGAGACGACCGAGTTGGACGGAGGGCGAGCGTGTTTGTGGATTCGCTGTTACCACGTCGACGTGCTACGCGAGTGAGAGAGCACTGCTGCGACGGAGTGATCTGACCCACCGGGAGCCGCCGATCCGACTTAGATTGTGAGCGCACGACGACTCGGGGCGAAATGGCCCTCTGCCCGCGGTGCTCTTTCTCTCTCACAGCGCACGCCGACTAATGCGGCTTTGCCATGGGGCCAGGTTGTTAGCCTGGAGAGTTACGAGGCGAGCGAGAATAGGTTCTCCGACCTTGCTTAAGTCTAGGGTGTCCCCGGTAACTGGATACCCCGAATCACACCCACAAGCCCTTGCCGGAGACCGTGCGGTGTCGAAGGTGGCTCGGTTTTCCCCTGCAGCCACCTATTTCGCTCGCCAAACAACCCCGTTTGACTCTTGTCTCAGTGGACTTGTCACGCGCGAAGCGGACGGGTGGGCTGTTTGAGGCTGCTCCTGTCTATAGGTTAGCGGTAATTTGACTCCCCGATAAGGAGGTGAGGGTGTATAAAGGCTACCCCCAAGCCTATCGCACATCGGGGAACGCAGCGTCCCTCCTGCCCCCCACGTTTCGTCCGTACGGGACCCCGCGCATATGGATCTGCCTTGTCCATACCTTGGATTCCCCTCGCAGGTCCCCTCTGGTCGGTCACGGGCGTTGTTATGGAGCCCCTGGGAGGTACGTTGGGGAGGCAGGTGCGTCGCTCCGTCCTCCGATGTTGTGTGGCGCAGTCCAACCTGGCCTACGAGACGTGGCGGTATTCCGCCAGCTCCCACCTCTGACATGGGTGAGTGACTTGCCTGTGATCCGGGCCGGAAGTCGGGGTGAATGATGGCCACCCCGTAGCCAATCTTTTGCGATATTTCGCGGGCTCCCACCTCAGGGGGAAGTAATTGCCTTTAGTCCGGGCCGGATGTCGGGTGTACAAAGGCCACCACGCAGCCTATTTCGACGGCCTTTCGTCAGCCCCCACCACAACAGGGTGGGTGATTGCCTTTAATCCGGGCCGGATGTCGGTTGCATAACGCCACCACGCAGCCTATCTCGGCGGTACTTTGCCGGCTCCCACCTCAGGGGGGAGTAATTGCCTTTGATCCGGGCCGGAACTAAGAGTATACAAAGGCCGCTCTAGCCTGTTTACGGGGTTAATTCCGTGTTTATGGGAAGGGGTAGGGGGTGGGAGAGGTGAGGGGTGTTGATTTCCAGCCCCTGCGGTCAGGTTCGTGGCCCGGATCGCTTCTAGGGGGCTGGGGAATCTATTTACTGTCGTTTAGGGGGCGGTTGTCGATCCCGCGTTAATGGTCGCAGGGCCGTTTGCCGCCTCTAATCTTTTGGGGGGAGGTTGGATCGGTGTGCGGGCGTTTCCGCCCGCTTCTGGTGCGTGGACCAGGGTTTGTGGCTGGGTTATTATGGGACCCACCGGCCCTGCTGGTTGACGGCATCGCTCCTGGAGTGGGTGGCGCTGGAGTGGGGTGGCTTCCCCGATGCCTCCGATTGCCTTGACCTTGGCAATCCATCGAGTTAGAACTGCTAGGGTGATGGCCCTCAGTTCCTCCGGCGTATGTCTTGGTGTCCCCATGAGCTTCATCCTCCATCCCATTAGTGCGGGACAGTCCAGGAGGATGTGCTGGGCCGTCTCCGGCTCCTCCTGGCATCTGGGGCAGGTCGGGGTCTCTGCCAGCCCCATCTTCCACAGTGTGTGCCCTGTGGGGGCGAAGCCAATGAGTAGGCTCACCGCCTCTCTCGCCTGTTGCTTCTGCAGGCACAGAAGCTCCTTGCTCCTTCTTAGGTCTATTTTAGGGCCCAAGAGGAGCTTGGCTTTTCGACAACCGTCGACGTTGTTTCAGTGGGCCTGGTGCAGCGCCCGGGTTCTGGCTTTCAGCGACGTCGTGAACGTCGCCTTGGCCAGTCCGAGCGCCGGTTCAGGCCCGGTGAAGGGGCTGTCCGACCCGAGGTTTGCTAGCCTGTCAGCCTCCTCGTTACCGGGGATGCCTCTGTGGCCGGGTACCCAGGTCAGGGACAGCTTATTCTTCCCGCCCAACTGGTTGAGCGTGTCGATACCGTCCAGGGTCAATTTTGATCTGGTCGTCTCGTTGCTAAGCGCCACGAGGGTGGCTTGGCTGTCGGAACAGATCTTGATCACCTGGCCGGTGGTCTTTTCCTCTATGAGGAGCCTTGCACATCTTATGATGGCGTACAGTTCCGCCTGAAAGACGGTGGGGCTTGATCCCAGGGAAGCAAAGTCGCCTCTACTCCCTGGACCCCTCGTCCAGGCGGCTCCGACTAGGTCGTTTTTACGCGACCCGTCGGTGTACCAGACTTGGTTTATGGTCCCAGCCAGGACCTTGTTCGTGGCCCACTCCTCGCTGGTGGGGATCGTGACCACGTAGTTCTTTTTAAACCTGAACTCAGGGTTAGTCGAGTCTAGATGATAGTTATCCTCTAGCTCATCCCTACGCTCTGGGAGGTTGGCGTGTCCGTGGTCCTCGCTGTGCCAACGTCTCCACGAACTCAGGCAGTGGGCCGTCCTCATGGCCACCTCCTGTGCCCTCAGGTGGAGTGGCGGGCATCCCAGAATGGCCTCTAGAGCGGCCGGCGGTGCGGTCGGCAGGGCTCCAGTGATGGCCCTCAGCGCCGCTCCCTGGATCTTGCCCAGGAGTGTCTGCATGGTGGTCAGTTGTGCTCCCCTCCACCATAGTAGGGCCCCGAAAAGGATCCTCGGGACGGTGATGGCCTCGTAGATCCATTTCGTGACGCTGGGTCCAAGTCCCCAGGTCGGCCCCATGACGCGCCGCAGCGTCTTCAGGGATGTGAGGGCCCTGTTCCCTTGCGCCCTCAAATGAGGCCTCCAGCTCATCCTCCAGTCCAGCGTGACACCCAGGTATTTTGCCGTTTTACTGGTCACGAGGGGCTGTCCGAAGAGCACGGGGCCGTGTACTTGGGGACGACGCTTTTTCTAGTGACAAGCACCATTTCCATTTTGGTCGGATTAACCATGAGACCGGTGCATTCGCACCAGATCTCTGTGGCTGCGAGAGCCGTCTGGCATCGATCCATAATGGAGTCGATATCTGTGCCATATGCCATTATGAGGAAGTCATCGGCGTAGGCTTGCGCCCCCACTCCGCTGACCTCCAATGCTCCGATCAGGCTGTCGGCCACCAAGGTCCACAGAAGCGGCGAGAGGATCCCTCCCTGAGGGCAACCTTTATTGGTTGTCCCCTCCACCGTTTCCTGACCTCTTTGGACCGACAGACGTCTCGAGTTCAGCATTACTTTTATCCACCTGCTGATAGTGGAAGGGATGGCGAAATCCCTGAGTGCGTTTTTATAGCCTCCGCCGAGGTTTGGTTAAATGCCCTTATCCCTAATCCCCGCCTACAGCTTTCCCACAACTCTGTGGAGGGCGGCCTCAACCGAGAGGCCAGCCCTGAAAGCGTACTGGTGGCGGTGGAGTGGGGTTTCGACCAGCTAGACCTCTTTTACATACCTGTCCACCAATCTCTCCAGGGTCCTCAGGAGGAAGGAGGTCAGGCTAATCGGTCTAAAGGCCTTGGGGGTGGTGTAGTCCGCCTTTTTGGGCTTTGGAAGAAACACCACCCTCGTTTCGGTCCATAGCCTCGGGATAATCCCCGTGGCTATGCTGGCCCTCAGCACTCTTGTGAGTGGCTAGCACAACTGGGCCAGGCCTCTCTGCAAAAGCACTGGGTGGATCTCATCCGGGCCTGGAGCCTTATAGGGTGAGAATGAATTTATGGCCCATTTCACCCTGGCTTCATTTACGATTTTGTTCGCCAGGCCACAATTAGGGGGCTCGGGAACAATCTCTCCTGCGATATCGCCCGCAGCGGCGTTTGGCACTGTGGGCGTTCCATGGGGGTGGAAGCCCGGGAAGTGTTCCCTCATCAAGATCTTCGTGATCTCTCTGTCTGATGTGGTGAGGCTGCCATCGGGCCTTTTGAGGGGTCCGAGATTTTCGCTAGGTTCCCTCTCCAGGATTCTGTGCAGCCTCACCGTTTCCGGGATCGTTCGGATGTCCCGGCAGTGGTCCTTCCATGACTGGCTTCGCGCCTTCCGGGTGGCCTTCGCCATGGCTTTCCTGGCTTCCCTCATTGCTAGCCATTGGTCCCTCCGGCCTCCTCCCCTGGCTGTCATCTCCAGCTTCCGGAGGTCGTCCTTCTGCTTTTGGAGGTCCTCGTTCCACCACATCACAGAGGTTTTCCGGGACCTCTCCTTGGCCTCACAGGCCTCGTTGAAGGCCCCTGCGATTGCCTCCGTGATGCGGGTGGCTGCCGCGTCCAGGTCCTCCTTCGTCCCGTACCTGGAGGGAAAATCTTTTAGGTTCGCCCTGAGGGCGTTCCCGTAGGCGATCCAATCCGTATTTCTCGGATTGGCTTTCCTGTTTGGGGGGGGGGGGGTGGGATGGGATCCCCCGTACCCCGAAAGGTACATGTGATATATCTGTGGTCGGACATGGATGGAACGTCGGAGACCCTCCAATCCACTGCCCTTCCCGCTATGCTCTCGGAGCATACTGTTATATCCAGGGTTTCTTTCCGAGTCCTGATCTCGTAGGTGTGTTCACACCCCCTGTTTAAATGCCTCAGGTCTAGGCTGTTGAGGAAGCCCATGACGAACTCTCTTCGTCGGTTGGTGGTCGTGCTGACCCACTCTCTGTGGCTAGCATTCGCATCCATGCCGACTACCAACTCCTTGCCGTTCACTGTGGCCCACTCGGCCACGGTTCTCAGCTCGTTGGTGGGGGGAGGGTACGGGAGGTCCCAGGGTTGGTAGGATGAGACCACCACTACCTCCTTTGGAGCTCCGTTCTCCCCAATGGTTGTCCATATTCCCGCTGCTTGGTCCGTGTTACAGAACTGCGGCAGCGGGGTGAACGGGCAATTCCTCCTGGCGAGGATGCAGGCCCTGGGGGCTGGATCCTCGGAGGAATGTGCCGTTTGCCCGATAAGTCCAAGTCCCCTGGGGGCCTTGAAACTTATCCAAGGCTCTTGGATTAGCGCCAAGTCAGCTTTAATTGTGGCCATGAACTTCACCAAATGTGATGAAGCCACGTCACTGTGGTGCAGGTTGATCTGCACTACTTTTAGTCCGCCGCTGTCGGAGGGGGGGTCATCGCTTCCTCTCCTCTTCCTTCCTTCTCTTTTGGTTGCGGGGGTTGCCCTCCTTCCATCTCCGCTGGTTCCTGGGGTTGTCGTCCTTCCTTCTCCGCTGTTACGCACATCGACCAGCCTCAGTCAAAAACTAATTTTTCGACGGGATCTAAGATTGTTGGCCCCAATATACCGATACAGATACAAAAAAAAATCAAGGGCGGAAGACGCCAAATGAATTATTTGCGACACTTGTTATCGAAAACCAGGGCTTCGCATTGGAGGCTGCTTTGAGAGATACCACACGATGGTAATTATAAACTACAATTTTTACCCTAAAACATTGCGTTAAACCTATTATTGTGTTTAAAATATCGAAGTTCACAAAAGAATGAATAAATTGTGTTTTTCCTTCGTAATCTTGCATACTCTGCATCACTGCGCGCTCCGCGGAAATTAATTCCGACCAGCACGATACCTACGTCCAAATTAAATACGACCGCAAGGGGCTAAACACGTGGCCTCCTCCGAGCGGGGGGCGTTCTCGCGCTTAAAATAGAATGTACGCCCCGGCAAATCGCGAATATCTCCGGAGATAATGCAATCGAGGTAGAGGGAAAGATAGCATACGAAAGAGCGGATTTTTCTCTATAAAATCACCGTCGGGAAAAATAACGCGTGATCCGTGCTTTCGCGATAATTAAGTACAAAGCCTCGTCCGAGCGTGGGGCATTCTCGCGCGTAAAATAGAGTGAACGTCCCGGGAAATCGCGAATATCTCCGGAGATAATGCAATCGAAGTAAAGGGAGGGATAGCATACGAAAGAGCGGATCTTTCTCCTTATAATCACCGTCGGGAAAAATATCGCGTGATCCGTTCTCTCGCGATAATTAAATATGGAGCCTCCTCCGAGCGGGGGGCATTCTCGCGTGTAAAAAGGATAAACGCCCCGGGAAATCGCGAATATCTCCGGAGATAATGCAGTCGGAGCAAAGGGAAAGATAGCATACGAGAGAGCGGATCTTTCTCTATAAGATCACCTTCAGGAAAAATAGCGCGTGATCCGTTCTCTCGCGATAATTAAATATGGAGCCTCCTCCGAGCGGGGGGCATTCTCGCGCGTAAAATAGAGTGAACGTCCCAGGAAATCGCGAATATCTCCGGAGATAATGCAATCGAAGCAAAGGGAGAGACAGCATACGAAAGAGCGGACCTTTCTCTATAAGATCACCGTCGGGAAAAATAGCGCGTGATCCGTTCTTTCGCGATAATTAAATACCAAGCCTCCTCCGAGCGGGGGGCATTTTCGCGCGTAAAAGTAGAATGAACGCCCCGGGAAATCGTGAATATCTCCGGAGATAATGTAAATGAAGTAAAGGGAAATATAGCATACGAGAGAGCGGATCTCTCTCTATATAATCATCGTCGGGAAAAATATCGCGTGATCCGTTCTTTCGCGATAATTAAATATGGAGCCTCCTCCGAGCGGGGGGCATTCTCGCGCGTAAAAAGGGATAAACGCCCCGGGAAATCGCGAATATCTCCGGAGATAATGCAATCCGAGTAAAAGGAAAGATAGCATACGAGAGAGCGCATTTTTCTCTATGAAATCACCGTCGGGAAAAATAGCGCGTGATCCGTCCTTTCGCGATAATTAAATACAAAGCCTCCTCCGAGCGGGGGGCATTTTCGCGCGTAAAGATAGAATGTACGCCCCGGGAAATCGTGAATATCTCCGGAGATAATGTAATTGAAGTAAAGGGAAAGATAGCATACAAAAGAGCCGATCTTTCTCCATATAATCACCGTCGGGAAAAATATCGCGTGATCCGTTCCTTCGCGATAATTAAATATGGAACCTCCTCCGAGCGGGGGGCATTCTCGCGCGTAAAATAGGATAAATGCCCCGGGAAATCGCGAATATTCACAAAGGAGTAACTAAAACGTATCGTAGGATTTGCGAAAGATTCTATTGGCCAGGAATGAGGAATGATATTCAAAATTTCATTAGAACTTGCCATAGCTGTCAAGAAAATAAATTAGTCAGAACAAAAACGCGTGAACCAATGATAATCACAGATACCCCTATAGAACCGTTTGCTAAAGTATCATTAGATACTGTGGGACTCCTACCTACAACCCCTGATGGCAATCGGCACATATTGACTATGCAAGATAATTTGACAAAATATTGTATCGCCGTACCCGTACCAGATATAAAAGCTGAAACAATTGCTCACGCGATAGTAACACATTTAATCTTACAATTTGGAGCTCCGCGTATTATATTAACCGACAGAGGAACAAGTTTTATAAACAAGATTTTAAAGGAATTAACAAAAATCTTCAAAATTCATCACGTAACAACGTCTGGTTACATACCACAGACAACCGGTGCTTTAGAAAGGAGCCATATAGTATTAACGGACTATATAAAACATTATATAAATGATTTCGATGATTGGGATAAGTTAGTTCCGTTTGCCATGTCCTCATACAACACCTCAGTACACGAAGCCACTAACTTCACTCCATATGAATTAGTTTTTGGAAAATTAGCTCGTTACCCTAGTTCATTTCCCGAAGATGATGATATGCTAACGTATAATTCATATCTTCGTGAATTGATAATTCGACTTTCCGAATCACAAATATTAGCTGGACAAAATTTAATTTCTGCTAAACATAAGTCTAAAGGATATTATGATGAGAAGGCACGACCATTCCCAGGAAAAGTAGGAGATATGGCTCGTGTTCTAGTAGAACCCAGGAAAGGAAAGTTCAGTACTCGATATCATGGTCCCTATAAAATAGTTGGAGTTTTGGCGAAAAATAATACTGTTTTGGAAGATGGTAATGGTAAAAGACTCATCATACACGCGGATAAAGTAGAATTGGCCGCACAGTAATTTCAAATTTCGTAAAATAATAATCATTGATGCCTGATATTTGATAAGGAATGGCGGTGGACTCAGCGATACTCATCCTACTACTGGGGCTAGTAGCAGCAGTAAATTCGGAGGAAAAATATCAAATTACTGAGCTGTAGAACAGTCCGGGGTTATACTTTGAAAAATTACACAATATACGTTTTAAACGAGCAGATTGGCGCGTAACCTTATTTATTGATTTGAAGAAATTGAAGGAACAATTCCCAAACGAAAAATGTCATCTTACTAAATTACACTCAGAATGCATGACAGTACCGATCAGACATCAGTGCGACACCTTACTCAGAACCGATTATTTAAACAATAAAATTCACGAAGCATTTGATCTCTACGAGGAAATCAATGAAATAGCCGGAGAGGTCGTAGTGCAGGAGACTGAAACGTTAGCCAAAACCGTAGTACGCAGAAGTGTCCCATTTGGTATCATAGGCTCAGCTAGTCGCTACTTATTCGGCACATTGACAACTGATGACGCAGAATATTTTAATTCTGAAATAGATAAACTGTACACCGATCAAAAGCAAATTACACAGATAATTATAAACCAAACCCATGTCACCGTCAGCAATTTGCAAGGACTACACGATACAATAAATAAAAACATTAAGGCTACCAAGGAGAATCGGGCAAAGATTAACGAAATACTGAAAACACTTAACTCCATAGAGGGAACAAAGGCCTTATTGAACTATAGTATAACTCTTGATCACTACTCCCGCAGCGCCGAAAATTCACTAGACCATTATATTAGGGCATTACAAAAATTCTTAGCCTCACTGCGCGCCGCGCGGGAAGGAAAACTAGATTCATCCTTGATGACCAGCGCTGATCTGAGGACCATCATTGACCAAATACATGATTCAGTCTCAGACTATGAATTTCCGACACACACAAATCACCGCCGAACAGAAGAAATAAGCAAGCTAACAACATTAGAATTGGATTATCACAAGGAACGGATAATAATAGTATTACACCTACCCCTTGTGGAGCGTACTACCTATCACTTATATCGAATGCATACTTGGCCCACCGCTCAAATCCTGGACATCAACACCACCATATCAGCGCAAATCATACCACAAACAACATATTTAGGACTGAGAGACGACCACCATACATACCTAATGATGGATGGAATACACCTTTCTTCTTGCACACGAACATGGTATGCTCATCTTTGCCCGCTGGAATTACCCCTCCGTGAAGTCTCAACATCGACTGCCTGTGAAATTTCTCTCCTACTCAGACCAAATGTGAAGACTTTAAGACAGTGCAATATTAAAGTGAGACCAAAACATGAACCATATTGGGCGCGATTACAAACCACAGGATCTTGGCTATATGCATTGGACAACCCGAATCTGTGCAATTGATCTGCAAGAACGAAAAGGATTTATTGCTAACCCTAGTCGGAACCGGCATCCTCTACATACATCCAGATTGTATAGCGAAAACGCATACAACTACCCTAGTCGGAATCAAGATCTATAACAATCATCACGAGCAATATTTATATCAACCTGACCTGTCGCTAAACATTTCCGAAATTTCACCAATTTTGCCATATTATAAGAGCCTTAGAACCATAGCAGATGACATAAGCGAACCTGACAATCCTAAAGGAGCTTCACTGTTCGAACTAGAAGCAAAACTTGACGAGATAGGAACACACCACAGGGAAAAGCAATATCAGCATACATTACTCTTCGGAGGCCTAATAGTCCAAGTAGTTATGATTATGGGAACAATGATAATCTGTATATACATACATATGTATGTATATGTGTGTGTATGTATGTATGTGCATGTATGTATGTGTGTATATGCGAACATGTATAGATATAAGTATAAATTTATGTTTTTGGTCCTCGTCATCGTGCGCCCTTAGCAATATCCATTGTAAACTTCGTACTAACCATGTGTTACTTATTGTTAGCAAGCATTAGTTCCACCACAATGACCACCGAAGGCCGTCGATAGTTGGTCACCCGATTGGCACCACATACCAGAAAGGCGCACCTACTTCAAATCTTCCGAGATTATGGGATCGAGCACGCGGTGGTACGGAGGAGTTCCGCGGGGAATACTGCGTTCATGACTTTCGCCAAGGCCGAAGACGCAGCCCATGTCTTGAATCATTCGAAAACGGAACCTTTTATTATAAATAATCGGAAGGTCCGAATTCTTCCCGCTGATCCTTGGCACGAGAGAGAATCAACTTATAAACCTGAACACCCTTCTAACCCTACTCCAAGCATCAATCCTTTCCCTGGATACGTCCCTCCTTCCGCACCTATTCTACCCCCTGAATGTGTTGAGGAAATAGCCAAGTATCTAAATTACAGGGACAGAGCATGTATGGAGCAAGTGTCACGGAGTTGGCGGGAGGGCACGCTGCGTTCGTACCGCGGAATTACCGAGATATCACAATGCGATGAAAATTGGCGACAAACAAGGGTGTTTTTGCGCGCTTTTTACTGGGCGATCCTAAGGTTCGGCAACACTCTGAACCGAGTAATCCTGGACGATGCCGAGCTCTGCGCTGAAGTACAACCCCAGCTGATCACCATCCTCACGAAGCACGCCCCTGACCTGGAAGTGTTGGATACAACGGCCGTAACCATGAGACCATCGGCGCTCCGAGAACTCACAAGGTTACATAAACTGAAGGAAGTGAGACTTGGACCATGCAAAGGCAGCATAGATTTTGACCACGTAGCGTTATTAATCAAAAATAACCACCTGCAGACCTTGAACATTACGAAAAACCACGTAACAGGGAACGTCAGCCAGTCAGGACTGAATCTGCAGGAACTAAATTTACGGGAAGTGTCAACGAAGGGAGACACGTTGGAACAATTATTTACAAATATCACGCAACTAAGAAAATTGACCATTGACCAGCCAGAGGGACTCGAGAACGAGCTGCCGCTCATCGCGCTTTTGGAAAATACGGAACTGCACGAAACACTAAGATCGTTAAATTTAATTTACTGTAATTTCGACAACCCGGCAGAGGCCACCGCGGAAAGCGGGTAAGAAGAAGATGCAGAGGCCCGTTTTTTCGAACTCAGTTTGGGACCAGTCGAAATATCAAAATCAATACCAGCAGCCTTCACAAAGCTGACCGAGCTCTCCATTCCTTTTTGCGGGTAGATAACAGCAGGTTTTGTCAACGAGATCGGACAACATCTCAGAAAACTACATGCACTGGATATCACGGGTTGCACCAACATCCGAGGAGAGGCTTCCTTGGATCCACTCGCTCGAACAGCCCTCAGGACATTAAAGATGAGTTACATGCACCCCACCGTAGGGGGATACTTCCTAGAGGAATTGAGAAACCTTGAGTTCTTGGAGTGCCGGGAGAACGAATGTGAAACGGACGAGGACATCGTGCCGTTGTTGAGCAACTGCGCCAAATTGTACCATCTGGACCTGGAAGGTTGCTATGGGATAGGGCGTGCACTCGTCAACGCTGTCCAGAGGATACTACGGGGCGACCCGCACAATCAGAGACTAGCCCTTTACTTGGGAGGAACCGCCGCAACGCCGTGCAGGCGTGATAGGAGAATGCTTCACGTAAGCATTCACTATCACAGGCTCGGACGGCAGGTCTTTGTGTAAAAGTCATACGTGTCATTAACATCACCTTCGATGTTATGGAGCTACTCCTCAATGTGCATATGGCTCTACACAAAGCCTGATACCCTTGTTGAGTTCAGCCAATTACCCACGTTATATTTTGAATGCATACCAATCATTTTGTACATTACCTGTTCAAGAATTGCGAAAATTTTTATATGCGACCATCTCTCTAATTCCACCTACGGTCAAGCCGCAAAGCATCATCGAGGGCGATTATCAGTAAGGGGGGAGGGGTGTTACGTACCGGATGTTAAATTAAAATTCGCAAACCTAAACACGGCACGTGCCGTGGCGTCGAACGTCGATCATGCTATGCGAGCCGAAAAATCATATCGAAGCAAATTCCTCGACCGCGAATATTCTTCGAATGGTGGTCACGTTTTGCTAATAAGCAAAATTGCAATAGCGGGAGGCTATGGATGGGAAATAGCATGGCTCTTGGAACTTCCCCTTAGCGGTCCCCAAAATCTACAAAAGAGGCAGAGAAACCGCCGCGAGTTGCAATCGTTAGTCAAATCGCGAGGTGCGTGGCGTTTTGCCCTTGTTGCTATTTTGAGCCAGAGTTCGGGTTAAATTAGTGAAGTTACTTCCATAATTACCGAAGGACTCAGCTAACAAGAAATTATTCAAATTTAAAATCAATCTTAAGATTCCAATCTCCATTCTAATATATTAAATTCTTCTTTATAGTATTTATAGTATTTATAGTATAGTGAAAATAGAATTGCGTTAACTCATATAAGTGCCGTGAAAAGTTCATCAGCCATTCCTTCATCTTCGGGCTCCACCAGCATCTGGGACAATTCACATCAGAGCTAACGAAAAACATTGCTTCCAAGATAGTATTCATTGGTGAGTTTTCCATACTTATGTTATCATTGCGATACGAGGACCCAAACATATGTTTATATGCTTGTGGGAATTTCCCTTGGGCCCATTCGTAAACTTAACACATTAGGAATTTACCAATCTAAGACTCCAACTAAAATACGTATTGTAAAATTGTCATCCATTCTGGACTCCGATATTTCTGAACCATTCCGTGTAATTGTTTTTATATAATGTAAGGAATCAATAGAACAGGCCAATAAGGTATTTATCCTCTATTCTGCGTTAACGCCTATTTCATTCCTGACCTATGCGCGGATTCCGTATGGAATCTCAGATGATACGACCCATCCTAAATTAAATTTATTCAAGCGTTACATGCGGAACGGCTGACCGCTCGGCCCACGAAATAATTCCTTACGCACGTAACAATATATATTGTTACGACCACCCCTTACGTTGTAACCCCTTGACGACGAGGGTCCTCAAGGGCGCCTAGTAATTTATAAACAGTCGAAAAAGAGTTGAATTGTAATCCGACAGCGAGAGCGACCGGACGCGCGCTCGACGCTCTGATTCATAAAATACCAATAAACGCTCTGTTAATTATAATCATCTCCTCCGTGTACCGATATGCCCCGCACGCGCCGCAACAATATATTTAATATAATTAATATATATATTATCGGTAATATATTTATACTCTTATATTATTAATAATATATATTAATAAATATAATTTATATAAAATTAATATATATATATATAAATTATTAAATCATAAATATAAACTATACTATATGTTCGCGACCCCTTCGATCTTGGCCGAGAACACCGAATATTTATTTGAGCGCCGGGTGTCGGATCAGAAAGGATGGTGGCTGAATATCGCTCGTCCGTGATTCGCGACGATCTTTCTGTTCGTAACGATCTCCGTAGATCGAAATATTCCGTAATTAAACTCACTGGGCCCGTGCCCGCGTACAATTCTCTTCCCGTGGTGGAAGAAATTGTCTCCGATGTGAATGTGAGAAGCCTCGTGGCTTGCGATAAAAACTCTTACGTGCGTCGTGGTTAACAGTCGGCAGAAGAAGAACGAGATTTCGCTCTATCCCCCGGAAACGCACTTCGGGGAGACAGAGCCCCCTGCGACTACGCACCCTCTGCCGCCCGCCGGAAACGAGGGGCGCCACGACATTTAAACTGGCTTAAACACTATATATATAATATAATAATTTATATTAAAATTTATTGCAGAGCATAAACCTTTTTTTATTAATAACGAAACAACAACGCGGTAACCAAAACGACTGGACAGAAACCAGTCGACTATTTGTTTACTACATACATTCAGATTGTGTTGCTACTCTAATACTTCCCCTCAATCGTAAATGTTGTTACTCTCCACCGAGTCTTCACCTTCAATCTTCGATTGACTGGACTCCCAGTAAATCGCGACAGTGTTCGTGTTTTGAACGTGGTAGTCCCTTCGTCAGCACATCGGCCATCATTTCCTGCGTGGGCATATATTTAAATACCACAGATCTTTCTTTCAATGCATCGCGGACGAAATGATGCCTTATGTCGATATGCTTGGTCCTCCTGTGAAATACGGCGTTTTTGGCCAATTTTTGTGCTCCTTGATTGTCGTTCCACAGTGTCAATGGTGTCTCATCTCTAACGCCTAATTCTTTCAGGAAACTTTGGAGGATGATTGCTTCTTTCGTCGCTTCTGTCAGAGCCATGTACTCTGCCTCCGTACTAAACAGGGCTACTGTTCGCTGCTTCCGTGATTCCCAGCTTATAGCTGCATTACCATATTTGAAGATGTAACCAGTATATGACCTTCTATCATCCGGGCAGGCTCCCCAATCCGCGTCAACATATCCCATTAAATCTTCTTTGGCTTTGGTGAACACTAATCCATAATTTAGGCTTCCCCTCAAGTATCGCAGAACTCTTTTCGTAGCTTTCCAATGGTTTTGATCAAAATTGGAGCTGAATTGACTGAGCCAGCTCACCACGTGAGCTATGTCTGGTCTCGTGGCAATGGCTATGTACATCAACGATCCTATCAGTTCCCTATATGGCAACCCTTTAATTTCGGCTCCCGATACATCTTCATTGGTTTCTTCCTTTATATCCCGTTTGTTTAATTCACAAGGAGTAGAAATCGGTTTCGCATCTCTCATGCCAAATTTTCTCAATGTGTCTTCAATATAGGTCTTCTGAGTCATCGCCATCTTCCCCTTACTCAGCGTGAACTTAATTCCTAAGCAATGCTGAATGGGTCCTAAGTCCTTCATTTCAAACGTTGACATTAGTCCTTGTTTTAATTCTTCCATGTGTTCTCTATTTCTTGATATCATTAATATATCATCGACATAAATCGCCACGATAAGCAAATTTTCGTTCATTATTTTGAAGTAAACACAAGGGTCAGGATTCATCGATTGCAATCCTAATTCACGCAATTTCTCATCAAGTCTAATATTCCATTGTCTGCTTGATTGTTTCAAACCATAAATTGCCTTCTTTAGTAAACAGACTTTATTCTCGCCTTTAATATCTTGCAACATTTTGTCAATTCTGATCTTCTGATCCTTACTGATTTTACTGTCCTTTGCTGATCTTATGTCTTGTAATGTTTCTTCCAGCATTTCTGGTATTTCCATGTATATCTCTTCATCTATATCTCCATTCAGAAAAGCGGTCGATACATCAAGATGATCAACCAGCATGTCTCGCTCAACTGCTAGAGCGATTAATGTCCTTATGGAACTCAATCTTGCTACTGGTGCAAAAGTTTCATGAAAGTCCATTCCCGGGACTTGTGTAAAACATCGAGCTACGAGTCTCGCCTTCCTCCTATCCAGCGTCCCGTCAGCCTTACATTTATTCCGTAATATTAAACGACAGCTTACGATGCTTCGGTCCCTTTGTCGATCTACGATTTCCCACGTATTATTTTGATCATAGACATTATCTCACTACGTATGGCTGCTTTCCACTCTTCCCTATCTTTACTGGCCATTGCCTTTTTAGCCGAAATTTCACTTGTATCCACATGTTCTTCTGTCACTTCTTCTTTTGTAGTGACTTGTTGTGCTACCTCACAGTGATACTGTTTCTTGGGTATTCCTGGATTTCCCGTCCTTATTATTTTTGGTCTCCCCACGGTTCTTCGCAACTGTACTTCTGGATTTTGTATTACCTGTTCTTGCTCTTGATGTTGGTTATTTAACCCATCTTCGTCCCTTTGTTCGCAGGTTTCACTGTTTTCATTATTTTGTGGTTCTTCGTGAGTCCACTCCATAGCTTCTTCGTATTCTTCATCATCATCTTCTTCTTCTTCTTGTAATAAGTTTTGTTCTCCGAGGTCTCTGATCGTTTTTGTCTCTATTTCGTCATATTTTCTTTCCTTTAGTTTGTTTCCATTAATCATCCTATTTTCATTAACGAATTCTTCATATTTTGTTCCGGCACCAATTTCTTCGAAGAATTTTATATCTCTGGATACAATTATTTTCCTTTCACTAGGTACCCAAACTCGGTAACCTTTAGATTCCAAGGAATAACCTACGAACATACACTCTCTGGATCTTGGAGAAAATTTTCCTTTGTTTGTATCTCGGTCCAATGCATATCCTTTACATCCGAATGTTCGGAAATATTTCACATTTGGCCTTTTACCGGTCCAAAGTTTATAAGGTGTTTGCCCATTTAAGTGGTTTGCGGGGCATCTATTGCGGATGTAATTAGCTGTATGCAGTGCTTCTGCCCAAAACGATGGGGATAGTTTCGATTGAATTAGTAGACATCTTGCCATTTCCACAAGTGTTCTATTCATGCGTTCCGCGGTGCCATTTTGTTGCGGTGTGTGCGGGATTGTCAATCTTCTTTGGATTCCAGATTTTTGTAAATAGTCGTCAAATTCTTTATTGCAATATTCTTTTCCGTTGTCGGACTGAATGTATTTGATTTTCCTACCAGTGAAGTTTTCAACCATGCTCTTGTACTTTTTGAATTCAGTGAGGGCTTCGCTTTTCCTCTTCAAGAATCTTACTTCGCACCACCTCGTTCTGTCTTCTATGAAGATTAAGAAATATTTTGACCCATTCAATGACTCTGTCCTCATCGGTCCACATAAGTCTGTGTGTACTAATTCTAGCAGTTCCGATTTGCGACTGGACTCTTTTGGGAAAGGTGTCTGCGTAAGTTTGCCTTTTAAGCATACTTCACACGTAGGTAGTTCTTTTTGTGTTCTGATTCTGATGCCACATACCTCTTTATTAGCAACCATTTTCTTCAGATCTCTTCCGTTCAAGTGTCCGTATCTCTCATGCCATGTTTTTAAATTTTCTTCTGATTCACTCGACATTCTTCCTGCATATTGTGTGTTTTGCCTAATGTAATATAAACCATCGATTCTGTCAGCGCGCATTAAAATACTTCCTGCTCTATCCTTGACTAGAGCACCGTTTCTACCGAAGGTTACATTATATCCCTTGTCTGTAATCTTTGAAACAGACATTAAATTTGTGCGTAATCCTGGAACATATAAGGTATTTAATAAATTTATTTTCTGACTGCCATCTTTGTTTGAGGTAATAATAGATGCTGTCCCTTTCGCCAATACTTTAGCTGATGTATTGTTAGTCGCTAAATTCAAGTCTTCGAATTCAGATGACTCCAGATTCTTTAGGCTTTCTTCTTTCTTCGTAATATGCGATGTACAACCACTATCTAAGCACCAATCGCTTGTACTTATGTCGCGTCCGGACTTTAAAGCATAGTCTTTTCTATCTGTGACTAGTAAGCTAGATTCCTTGGGAGTCTGCTTTCCCGACTTCCAAGGTTTGTATTTCCCATCTTCTAGTCTGCAGTCTATAGCTTTGTGTCCCACCTTTTTGCATTTATGGCAACGGAATTTGAATTCTTCTTTATGTTCTTCCCTACGCTCGTCGGGCCTATTGTTCCGGAATTTGTGATTTTTGAATGGTTGTCTTCCAGCCATCATTGCATTCGGGACTTCTTCCTCTAATTTCTGATTGCGTGCATCACTTTCTTCAACTATCTTTATCTTTAATATTTCCGGTGATGGTAATTCATCTCTGGATTCGATTGCACATAGGAAATATTCAAATTTCTCTGGGAGACTATACAATAACATTATGGCTAACAAATCCTTATTGAGGTCTACATCCATTTCTTGTAGCTTGTCGACCACATCAAAGAATTTAGAAATGTGGTCTCGTGTGTCTTCACCTTCACGCATTTTATGCAAAGTGAGTTGTTTTAAAAGGTTCGCTTTTCGAGCAGGTCCCTTAGATTGATAGGTACTTTCTAATTTAAGCCAAACATCTCGAGATGTGGTACAATTCTTGATTTGTTTTAATGCATGAGGGTGGATAGATAGTATTAGATCTGACCTGGCTTTCTTGTCAGCAATTTTCCACTGCTTTGTGACTATAGCTCCTTCTGCCAAATCCGGTTTCGGTATCTCACCACTCACATATCCCCATGCATCATTCTTCACCAAAAGGGCTTCGGCTTCTAATTTCCAAGTCTCATAATTATCCCTTTCTAACATTTCTATTCGTGTATAACTGCTGGTACTCATTTTCGCGCACATACACTACACTTATTATCTTCACTCGCGATATTGACTTTAATTAACTACCTAAAATATACTATTCCAAGGGAGCTGGGCCCATAACCTATTGCAGAGCATAAACCTCTTTTTATTAATAACGAAACAACAACGCGGTAACCAAAACGACTGGACAGAAACCAGTCGACTATTTGTTTACTACATACATTCAAATTGTGTTGCTGCTCTAATAAAATTTTTTTAAAATTTAATATAATAACATATATTAATATTATATATTTATAAATTTATTTTAATTATATATAACAAAAAATTATATATATATATGTTGCCGGGTCTTTGGTGGATTATGTTAGGCAGAGGAATAAATACAAAACACGTATCACAATTACTGTTAATGTATATATATATATATATATAATTAGAATGAATAAAATAATTGTACAAGAAGAATTGCATTACCACGAGGCGATGAGAGCCCACGAACAGAACCAGAAAAAAAAACAAAAGAAAGGTGATATCTCCCTAGTGTATAAGGAGAGCGATGCTCACGCATTAAAGCGCGCACTTTGCATGTTCTAACAATATAAATAATAATTAATTGATTTTTATTACTAGAGATTTTTTAATTTATATAGGTATATAATGTAACATTATTTTTGTTACTAGAGATTTTTTAATTTATATAGGTATATAATGTAAAATTATTTTTGTTACTAGAGATTTTTTAATTTATATAGGTATATAATGTAAAATTATTTTTGTTACTAGAGATTTTTTAATTTATATAGGTATATAATGTAAAATTATTTTTGTTACTAGAGATTTTTTAATTTATATAGGTGTATAATGTAAAATAATTTTTGTTACTAGAGATTTTTTAATTTATATAGGTATATTGTTCGCGACCCCTTCGATCTTGGCCGAGAACACCTAATATTTATTTGAGCGCCGGGTGTCGGATCAGAAAGGATGGTGGCTGAATATCGCTCGTCCGTGATTCGCGACGATCTCTCTGTTCGCAACGATCTCCGTAGATCGAAATATTCCGTATGTAATCTCACTGGGCCCGTGCCCGCGTACAATTCTCTTCCCGTGGTGGAAGAAATTGTCTCCGATGTGAATGTGAGAAGCCTCGTGGCTTGCGATAAAAACTCTTACGTGCGTCGTGGTTAACAGTCGGCAGAAGAAGAAAGAGATTTCGCTCTATCCCCCGGAAACGCACTTCGGGGAGACAGAGCCCCCTACGACTACGCACCCTCTGCCGCCCGCCGGAAACGAGGGGCGCCACGACATTTAAACTGGTTTAAACATACCGCCCGCCTCGTATCCGGTATGTACGACATCTAATTTAGAAACTAAAATCGGTGAAATATTCACAAGAATAATGCTACATGACAGGACGCATGGTACGTACATAAACTTCACTTACGAGAGGCGCAAGACGCATGATATATAAGAACGGAGCACATAGTACAAATAGTAACATGGAACGGCGTAACGTAGACAGACGTAGCTCTCACTACCGCTACTTCTTACATACATTGATCGGTAGCGGACAAATCTGGGAAATTGGCCTCTTGAACTTCGATCGAGCAGTCCGAAGTTGAACTACTCGAGTGAGATCGTCACTCCCTGGGAAGGAATTTTCTACAATGGCCAAGTCCCATTTACAGGGAGGCAACAAGTTGTTTTTTAGTAGAACAAGTGTACCCTCCTGGATGTTCGGCATGGTTTTGGTCCATTTGTACCGCTGTTGCAGAGTATGTAAGTAGTCCGGAGACCAATTTCGCCAGAAATGTTCGAGCATCGCACGCACGCGCTGATAACGAGACAATCGGTTCTCGTCCAGATTTAGGACCGACTCGTCCGGCACCGTGGTTAAAGGCCCGCCGATTAAAAAATGACCGGGAGTGAGCACGGCGCAATCACTCGCGTCGCTGGTCATCGCTGCGATCGGGCGCGAGTTCAAACAAGCCTCAATCTGCGCGAGAAGCGTCGTGAACTCCTCGATTGAAAGAGTATGATCCCCCACGATTCGTCGGAGGTGATGCTTCATACTCTTGACTCCCGCCTCCCAGAGCCCTCCGAAGTGAGGGGCAGAGGGGGGTATGAAATGCCAAGTAGAGCCGTCGGAGGCTAACCGAGCAGACAGATCTACGTCTTTAGATAAGTTACGGAACATGGTGGACAGTTCCTTTTCCGCTCCCAAGAAGTTAGTGCCATTATCGCTGTAAATATCGCTCGGGATACCGCGCCGAGATACGAAACGTTTAAAGGCAGCAAGGAAGGCGGTGGAAGAGAAACTGTTCACCAGTTCTAGATGGATTGCGTGCGTCGATAGACAGACGAAAACAGCAACGTATGCTTTGTACGATCGTTGTCCGCGGCCAGCAATCGGTATAATGTTGACTGGCCCCGCGAAGTCGACGCCGGAATGCAAGAACGGACGAGAGGGAGTTACCCTAGCGGAAGGTAAATCCCCCATGAGCTGCGTCGGGGTATTCGCCCGATGGCGTATACACGGAATACATTTGTGGATTTTGGAACGAACGAGGTTTCGGGCTCGTAATATCCAGTAGTTCTGACGCAGAATCCGAAGGGTCAATTGCGGACCCCCATGAAGAGCTCTTCTGTGAGCATCTTCTATAATAAGGTCACTTATTCTACCGTTCGACAAAATAACCGGATGCTTTTCGTCGTAAGGTAATTGCGAGTGCCTCAGCCGCCCGCCAAGCCGAATTAGTCCGGTTGAGTCGAGAAACGGATGGAGCGTTACCAACGAGCTCCGTTGAGAGACGGCGGTATTGTTCTTTAAGAACTCTAATTCCGACGGAAAACTGACCGTCTGCGAGTATCGACACCAGAACTGCCGCGACTGCTGAATTTCCTTCGCCGTCAGAGGCGTCGTGTTTGGCGTCTGATGCTTCCGTGTTAACTTCAAGTTTGAAGTGAAGCGAAACACATAAGCCGTTACGCGTAATAATTTCGGCCATGAAGAGAAGCGATGCATAAGCTCGTCTAGATAACTAGACTCCGGTATGGTCTGGATGGAGTGAACCGTAGCCTTAGATTGTTCGGAGCGAATGAGCGCTTCGTGATCAGGATTGATCGAACTCGGCTCGTGTTCCTGTGGTGGCCAGAAGCGTGAGTTTTGACTGAGCCACGTTGGCCCATGCCACCAAAGTTTATGACTCTCGAGTTCTGCTGGCGAAATGCCACGTGATGCACAATCCGCGGGGTTTGCATGCGTTGGAACATGGTTCCAAACGGCTGCGGGTAACCTCGTTTGAATTTTAGCAGTTCGATTCGCGACATACGTGTTCCAGGTAGAGGGATGTTTTTTCAACCAACCGAGGACGACGGTTGAATCCGTCCAGCAATACACTGGCACGTGTGAGAGCTTTAATGTTGTCTGAACAAACTGAACGAGTTTGGACAGTAGAGCACCACCGTTTAACTCCAGACGAGGAAGAGAAACCGTCTTGATGGGCGTCACCTTGGATCGAGCCGCAATAAGTGTCACAGTGACCTCATCAAGAGAGTGCAAAACCCGAAGGTACACCACAGCAGCGTAAGCTCTGTTTGAAGCATCTGAAAATCCATGCAATTCGCAAGCTAGGTTAGACGTAGACCGTCCGGTCCAACGTGGTATGCGAATAGATTCAATGAGAGGAAGAGACTGGCAATAGGACTTCCACGAATGAAGAATAGCGGAGGGAAGCTGATCATCCCAATCGCACTTACAAAGCCATAACTCTTGAAGGAGTATTTTTGCGACAATCACCACGGGGGTAGCCCACCCGAGCGGGTCAAAGAACCTGGCGATGGTGGCAAGAACCGCACGTTTGGTGGAACCGGAGTTCCCTGGCAGATGCGTACGAAAGGCAAAAGAGTCACTTTGTGGCGCCCAGTAAACGCCGAGAACCTTTATACTTTCATCCTCCTTAAGGTGGCGATCCGCAGCAAGATCATCGTCTCCCGAGGAACGATTGTCCAACAAAGCGGGAACATTAGATGCCCATTTGTGTAATTGGAAGCCTCCTGCAGAGAGAAGCGCAGTAAGCTGTCTCTTGATGTCGAGAGCAGAGCTCGCATCTTCCGCTCCGAAGAGTACATGGTCCACGTAAATGTGTTCCTTGAGGATCGATTTGGCGAGAGGAAATTTGTCGCCCTCGTCCTCCGCAAGTTGGTGAAGAACTCTGATCGCCAAATAGGGAGCAGAAGCAGTTCCGTAGGTAACGGTTCGTAGCCGATATGTGCTTGTGTGGAAAGAAAGAGGTGGTTGCCATAGTATCCGTAGAAAGTCTCTGTCACGCGGATGTACGAGAATTTGGCGAAACATCTTGGCGATATCTGCCATGAGTACGATACGATATTGACGCCATCTCATTATTATAGAAGGCAAATCCGTTTGTAGCTTCGGTCCAGTCCGTAGGTAGTCATTGAGAGAAAACCCGTTAGAGGTGTGACAAGAGGCGTTGAACACAACTCTCAGTTTAGTGGAGAGACTATCGTTCCGTAAAACTGGATGATGCGGAAGATAGAAGGTGTGTTGCGATGAAAGTTCGTTAGGAGGGACGATTTCCATGTGCCCTAAGTGCTCGTATTCCTGAAGAAAGGAATGGTAAGCGTCGGAAAGGTCCGAATTCTTGTCCAAACGCGATTGTAATTTGGAGTACAAACGGGACGCGATAGCGATTGAACACCCTAACGGTGGAGGATCCTCCTTGAATGGAAGACGAACGACGTACCGTCCATGCTCATCCCTATAATGTGTCTTTTGAAAGTGCTCTTCGCACGTTTGTTCATCGTCAGTGAGATGAGGTTCCGTGAATTCTTCTTCCGTCTCCCAGAACCGCGAAAGGAGCGAGTTGAGGTCAGCGGAGAGAAGATTAACCTTGGCATGGTGAGCCAGAGTGGCTGAATGAGTAACCTTATCGGGACCGGAAAGTATCCATCCGAAAATGGTTAATTGAGCAGTAGGACTGCCCGATGGTCCCTGACGCAAGCCATTGCGTAGGATAGCGCCATAGAGATCCGCGCCAATGAGCAAATGAATCGGAGTAGATTCATTTGGATTGGGATCTGCGAGAGTCAGACCCTGTAAGTGATCCCAACTGGGTTGAGATTGAGCTCGGTACGCTCGGTACGAGGTAATATTTTGGTAAACGTACGCGTCCAGCGGTAAAGAAGGACCGCTTCCCTGACAAGGCTCTACAACGAGATGTAGAACAAATTTCGAAACACCACGGCAAGAATCTCCGAAGGCCGTAACTGGCAGATGAGTTTTATGCCGTCGTGTTCGCAACGATTGTGCAAGAGTTTCCGAAACAAAACTGTGAGTGGCCCCCTGATCGAGGAGGGCATGCACTTGAAAGGTCCTACCTTCAGCAGTCCGAAGAGTCACTTGAGCGGTTGCAAGAAGAACCGTATGAGGCACTATTGGCACGCGATGAATGGCATGGACGGAAGACGTCGGTTCTCGATTGCCGTTATGGCTCGTACTGGCGTCGATACCGCCGTCGGAAACAGTTAATGTTTGAGCCGCATTGACGGCTGAAGCACTCGTCTCCCGGTGGAGAGAGTATGATGTGGACGACCACATTTTATGCACGTGGACTTGCTCGGACACGCGCTCGAGCTGTGTCCTTTTCGCAGACAGTTCACACAATATTTAACGTTCTTAATCAATGAGTACCGTTGATCGATGCTTAGATTGTGGTACTGTGCACATTTATACAGCGGGTGACCATTGGAACATAAAAAACATTTTGAGGTCGCTTTACTCTGCGTATTAGTTGCGTGAACTTTCGCGGGACGAGAGGCGCACGGTGCCGGTACGTTGGTAACGTCGCTAGAGGTAAAGTCCTCGTCGAGTCCCCTAATACGCTTTGCAAGAAAATCTAAAAGGCTAGTAAGAGTGGGCGGATCATACGAATCCCCGAGGAGCATACGCCAATCTTGTCGCGTGCGAGGAGCGAGCTTCTTGACGAGGATGAAAACGAGGATATCGTCCCATTCAGTAACTGGGCGATTCAAATTGCGCAGAGCGGCGAGTGATGCATTAGTGGTATCGCGAAGTGATCGAAGTGAAGCAGGCGACTCCAGCTTCATCATCGGGATATCAAAAATAGCTTGCAAATGTGAGTTAATCAACAGTCGCGTGTTTTCATACTCGTCCGTCAACTTCTTCCAAGCATGTTCGAAATTCGCGTCCGTGACTCTAACGTTGCTTAACAGACGCTCCGCTTCACCCGTTAAGCTGATCTTTAAGTGATGCAGCTTTTCGACCGTCGATAAGGCAGGATTGTTCTTTACGAGCGATTCGAATAAGTCCCGGAAATTCTCCCACTCTAACCGATTTCCAGAAAACTTCGGAAGCTCTATTCGCGTTAACAAAGAAGAGTGAGTCGTGACTGGCGGAGATTGAGTCGTAGAACTGTTCGCCGCGGGAGGAACCGAAGAAACCGATGTACTTATCTGATGGAGGACTTCAGACATATAGTCGGAGGCCTGAAGCATGACGTCCTCGGCAGTCTGGAACTTCGCCTTCGTGAAGTAGTCGATCTTCTTCATGTCCTCGTTGGCGGCAGCTTGGTGAATCAAGATCTCGTTGGCCTGGCACCGTTCCCATAGCTTCTCGAGCGCAGACAAGCGATTTTGGACCTTGGCGATGGTGTAGTTCGCGCTGCCGATCTTCTTGAAGTTAGACAGAGCTCGTTCAAGTTGGTCAAAGATGGGCTGTTGGCTCGCGATGAGATGCGCTAGACTTTCCATCGTGATGTGTTCGACTCACAGAGCTGAATCTGGACTACACGGTAGTGTTCGTGAGTGTGTGCAAGTGAGAGCACAGCGTAACACGAGTAAAACTGAGAGCACTGAAAGTTAGAGTACGAGTGAGAGAGAGCACTGCGCGATGCGTAGAACAAGCACTGATCGTTCGTCGGTGTGCGAGAGAGAGCACAGCGCGACACGTAGAAACGAAGAACACCGAGCGTTAGAGTACGTGCGAGAGAGAACACTGCGCGATGCGTAAGACAAGAACACTGATCTTTCGTGAGTGTGAGAGAGAGCACCGTGCGACACGAAGAAACAAAGAACACCGAATGTTTTGAAATGCTCTAACGGTCTTCGAGACAAAGAAAGCACGCACACGATGACGTCACAGTCGCACCACACCTGCGAATTCGTAGCACTTATATTGTTCGTATGTCCAATTGAAGAACACTGCACTATAGATTTGTCCAGACACAATGTTCGTCTAAAGTGCACCGCACTACGATCTCCTTTAAAAGAGAGATGTAACACCGCGGACCTTGTTGGTCAGGTTCGAGAGGCCGTCTTGGACTTCCGTTGCGGTTTGAACGGCGACCACGTGTTCGTCACGTTCCTTTCGCAACCACGCTATCTTTCGTTCGTGAAAGATTTCGCGATATCCAATCGATCCCAGCAATCCGCGCGATCCGGCTCGAAGGACCAAAATGTTCGCGACCCCTTCGATCTTGGCCGAGAACACCTAATATTTATTTGAGCGCCGGGTGTCGGATCAGAAAGGATGGTGGCTGAATATCGCTCGTCCGTGATTCGCGACGATCTCTCTGTTCGCAACGATCTCCGTAGATCGAAATATTCCGTATGTAATCTCACTGGGCCCGTGCCCGCGTACAATTCTCTTCCCGTGGTGGAAGAAATTGTCTCCGATGTGAATCTGAGAAGCCTCGTGGCTTGAGATAAAAACTCTTACGTGCGTCGTGGTTAACAGTCGGCAGAAGAAGAAAGAGATTTCGCTCTATCCCCCGGAAACGCACTTCGGGGAGACAGAGCCCCCTGCGACTACGCACCCTCTGCCGCCCGCCGGAAACGAGGGGCGCCGCGACATTTAAACTGGCTTAAACAATATAATGTGAAATTATTTTTATTACCAGAGATTTTTTATTAAAATACATTAATTAATAAATTACTTATATTAATTAAATAAATTATAAATTATATTGGGATAAAAGAATTAGGTCATTGTTTTTGGTAAAATATTAAAAGAAAGAATATGTTTTTATATAGATACTTTTCGTTAGAGTGGGGATTAACGATTTTTATTTTGATAAAAAAAAGCTTTCTGGTTGAATTGATGTTTTTATTTAGATACTTTTCGTTAAAGTGGAGATTAACGATTTTTATTTTGATAAAAAAAGGTTTCTCGTTGAATTGATGTTTTTATTTAGATACTTTTCGTTAAAGTGATAGAGATTTTTTAATTTATATAGGTATATAATGTGAAATTATTTTTATTACCAGAGATTTTTTATTGAAATAAATTAATTAATAAATTACTTATATTAATTAAATAAATTATAAATTTTATTGGGATAAAAGAATTAGGTCATTGTTTTTGGTATAATATTAAAAGAAAGAATATGTTTTTATTTAGATACTTTTCGTTAAAGTGGGGATTAACGATTTTTAGTTTGATAAAAAAAAGCTTTCTCGTTGAATTGATGTTTTTATTTAGATACTTTTGGTTAAAGTGATAGAGATTTTTTAATTTATATAGGTATATAATGTGAAATTATTTTTATTACCAGAGATTTTTTATTAAAATAAATTAATTAACAAATTACTTATATTAATTAAATAAATTATAAATTTTATTGGGATAAAAGAATTAGGTCATTGTTTTTGGTATAAAATTAAAAGAAAGAATATGTTTTTATTTAGATACTTTTCGTTAAAGTGGGGATTAACGATTTTTATTTTGATAAAAAAAAGCTTTCTCGTTGAATTGATGTTTTTATTTAAATACTTTTCGTTAAAGTGGGGATTATCAATAAATAGAGTTTCATAAAAATTTTTATATTATAAATTAATATTTTATACTATTTATACAAAAATGTAATTTTTGTTTTAAAATTAATAATATAAATAGTGTTAAGATATTCGAGGCGCCCGCGTACCAGAGGGGCACGCTTGTCGGCTCTCACAAGATCAACCACTTAGTTTCCTCGAACACATAGGGTTCCGAGTGGTATCGCCACACATTTCAGACAACAGGCGCTTCTCCTGGCACAGTATCGAACACTTAGTATCAGATAGAACAATTAGTTTAAAATGGAACTAAGCTTCGTATCTGGAGTGTCCTCTCTCACAAGGTCAACCACTTAGTTTCGTCGAACACATACGGTTTCGAGCGGCATCGCCAGACATTTCAGAGAACAGGCGCTTCTCCTGGCACAGTATCGAACACTTAGTTACAGATAGAACAATTAGTTTAAAATGGAACTATGTTTCGCATCTGGAGTATCCTCTCTCACAAGGTCAACCACTTAGTTTCGTCGAACACATACGGTTTCGAGTGACATCGCCACAGATTTCAGATAACAGTCGCTTCTCCTGGCACATTATCGAACACTTTCAGATAGAACAATCAGTTTAAAACGGAACTATGTTTCGCATCTGGAGTGTCCTCTCCCACAAGGTCGACCATTAGTTTCGTCGAACACATGCGGTTTCGAGTGGTACAGCCACAGATTTCGCAGCACGGCGTTTCTCCTGGCGCAATATCGAACACATAGTTTCGGATAGAACAATTAGTTTAAAATGGAACTAAGTTTCGCATTTGCAGTTTCTTCCCTCACAAGGCGACCACTTAGTTTCGTCGAACACATACGGTTTAGAGTGGCATCGCCACATATTTCAGAGAACAGTCGCTTCTCCTGGCACAGTATCGAACACTTAGTTACAGATAGAACAATTAGTTTAAAATGGAACTAAGTTTCGCATCTGGAGTTTCCTCTCTCACAAGGTCGACCACTTAGTTTCGTCGAACACATACGGTTTCGAGTGGCATCGCCACAGATTTCAGAGAACAGTCGCTTCTCCTGGCACAGTATCGAACACTTAGTTTCAGATAGAACAATTAGTTTAAAATGGAACTAAGTTTCGCATCTGGAGTTTCCTCTCTCACAAGGTCGACTAATTAGTTTCGTCGAACACATACGGTTTCGAGTAGCATCGCCACAGATTTCAGAGAACAGGCGTTTCTCCTGGCAGAGTATCGAACACTTTGTTTCAGATAGAACAATTAGTTTAAAATGGAATTAAGTTTCGCATCCGGAGTTTCCTCTCTCAGAAGGTCGACCACTTATTATCGTCGAACACATACGGTTTCGAGTGGCATTGCCACAGATTTCAGAGAAAAGGCCCTTCTCCTGGCACAGTATCGAACACTTAGTTTCAGATGGAACATTTGGTTTAAAATGGAACTAAGTTTCGCATCTGGAGTTTCCTCTCTCACAAAGTCGGCCACTTAGTATCGTCAAACACATAGGGTTTCGAGTGGCATCGCCACAGGTTTCAGATAACTGGCACTTCCCCTGGCACAGTATCGAACACTTAGTATCAGATAGAACAATTAGTTTAAAATGGAACTAAGTTTCGCATCTGGAGTTTCCTCTCTCACAAGGTCGACCACTTAGTTTCGTCGAACACATACGGTTTCGAGTGGCATCGCCACAGATTTCAGAGAACAGTCGCTTCTCCTGGCACAGTATCGAACACTTAGTTTCAGATAGAACAATTAGTTTAAAATGGAACTAAGTTTCGCATCTGGAGTTTCCTCTCTCCCAAGGTCGACCAATTAGTTTCGTCGAACACATACGGTTTCGAGTAGCATCGCCACAGATTTCAGAGAACAGGCGTTTCTCCTGGCACAGTATCTGTTTCAGATAGAACAATTAGTTTTAAATGGAACTAAGTTTCGCATCTGGAGTTTCCTCTCTCACCAGGTCGATCACTTAGTTTCGTCAAACACATACGGTTCCGAGTGACATCGCCACAGATTGCAGAGAGCAGGCGCTTCTACTGGCACAGTATCGAACACACAGTTTCAGATAGAACAATTAGTTTAGCATGGTATTAAGTTTCGCGTCTGGAGTTTCCTCTCGCACAGGGTGAACCACTTAGTTTCGTCGAACACATACGGGGTCGAGTGGTATCGCCACAGATTTCGCCGAACGGGAGTTTCTCCTGGCACACTATCGAACACTTAGTTTCAGATAGAACAATTAGTTTTAAATGGAACTAAGTTTCGCATCTGGAGTTTCCTCTCTCACTAGGTGGACCACTTAGTTTCGTCGAACACATACGGTTTCGAGTGGCATCGCCACAGATTTCAGATAACAGTCGCTTCTCCTGGCACATTATCGAACACTTTCAGATAGAACAATCAGTTTAAAACGGAACTATGTTTCGCATCTGGAGTGTCCTCTCCCACAAGGTCGACCATTAGTTTCGTCGAACACATGCGGTTTCGAGTGGTACAGCCACAGATTTCGCAGCACGGCGTTTTTCCTGGCGCAATATCGAACACATAGTTTCGGATAGAACAATTAGTTTAAAATGGAACTAAGTTTCGCATTTGCAGTTTCTTCCCTCACAAGGCGACCACTTAGTTTCGTCGAACACATACGGTTTAGAGTGGCATCGCCACATATTTCAGAGAACAGGCGCTTCTCCTGGCACAGTATCGAACACTTAGTTTCAGAGAGAACAAGTAGTTTAAAATGGAACTATGTTTCGCATTTGTAGTTTCCTCTCTCGCAAGGTGCACCACTTAGTTTCGTCAAACACATACGGTTTCGAGTGGCATCGCCACAGATTTCAGAGAAGAGGCGCTTCTCCTGGCACAGTATCGAACACTTAGTTTCAGAGAGAACAATTAGTTTAAAATGGAAATAAGTTTCGCACCTGGAGTTTCCTCTCCCACAAGGTCGACCACTCAGTTTCGACGAACCTATACGGTTTCGAGCGGCATCGCCACAGGTTTCACAGAACAGGCGCTTCTCCTGGCACAGTATCGAACACTTAGTTCAGATAGAACAATTAATTTGAAATGGAACTAAGTTTCGCATCTGAAGTTTCTTCTCTCACAAGGTCGGCCACTTAGTTTCGTCGAACACATACGGTTTCGGGTGGCATCGCGACAGATTTCAGAGAACAGGCGCTTCTCCTGGCACAGTATCGAACACTTAGTTTCAGATAGAACAATTAGTTTAAAATGGCACTAAGTTTCGCGTCTGGAGTTTCCTATCTCACAAGGTCGAACACTTAGTTTCGTCGAACACATACGGTTTCGACTGGCATCGCCACAGATTTCAGAGGACAGGCGCTTTTCCTGGCACAGTATCGTACACTTAGTTTCAGATAGGATTATTAGTTTAAAATGCAACTAAATTTTTAAATTTAGAGTATCCTCTCTCACAAGGTCGGCCACTTAGTTTCGTCGAACACATACGGTTTCGGGTGGCATCGCGACAGATTTCAGAGAACAGGCGCTTCTCCTGGCACAGTATCGAACACTTAGTTTCAGATAGAACAATTAGTTTAAAATGGCACTGAGTTTCGCGTCTGGAGTTTCCTATCTCACAAGGTCGAACACTTAGTTTCGTCGAACACATACGGTTTCGACTGGCATCGCCACAGATTTCAGAGGACAGGCGCTTCTCCTGGCACAGTATCGTACACTTAGTTTCAGATAGGATTATTAGTTTAAAATGCAACTAAATTTTTAAATTTAGAGTATCCTCTCTCACAAGGTCGGCCACTTAGTTTCGTCGAACACATACGGTTTCGGGTGGCATCGCGACAGATTTCAGAGAACAGGCGCTTCTCCTGACACAGTATCGAACACTTAGTTTCAGATAGAACAATTAGTTTAAAATGGCACTAAGTTTCGCATCTGGAGTTTCCTCTCTCACAAGGTCGACCATTTAGATTCGTCGAAAACGTACGGTTTCGAGTAGCATCGCCACAGATTTCAGAGAACAGGCGCTTCTCCTGGCACAGTATCGAACACTTAGTATCGGATAGGACAATTAGTTTAAAATGGAACTAAGTTTCGCACCTGGAGTTTCCTCTCCCACAAGGTCGACCACTCAGTTTCGACGAACCTATACGGTTTCGAGCGGCATCGCCACAGGTTTCACAGAACAGGCGCTTCTCCTGGCACAGTATCGAACACTTAGTTCAGATAGAACAATTAATTTGAAATGGAACTAAGTTTCGCATCTGAAGTTTCTTCTCTCACAAGGTCGGCCACTTAGTTTCGTCGAACACATACGGTTTCGGGTGGCATCGCGACAGATTTCAGAGAACAGGCGCTTCTCCTGGCACAGTATCGAACACTTAGTTTCAGATAGAACAATTAGTTTAAAATGGCACTAAGTTTCGCGTCTGGAGTTTCCTATCTCACAAGGTCGAACACTTAGTTTCGTCGAACACATACGGTTTCGACTGGCATCGCCACAGATTTCAGAGGACAGGCGCTTCTCCTGGCACAGTATCGTACACTTAGTTTCAGATAGGATTATTAGTTTAAAATGCAACTAAATTTTTAAATTTAGAGTATCCTCTCTCACAAGGTCGGCCACTTAGTTTCGTCGAACACATACGGTTTCGGGTGGCATCGCGACAGATTTCAGAGAACAGGCGCTTCTCCTGGCACAGTATCGAACACTTAGTTTCAGATAGAACAATTAGTTTAAAATGGCACTGAGTTTCGCGTCTGGAGTTTCCTATCTCACAAGGTCGAACACTTAGTTTCGTCGAACACATACGGTTTCGACTGGCATCGCCACAGATTTCAGAGGACAGGCGCTTCTCCTGGCACAGTATCGTACACTTAGTTTCAGATAGGATTATTAGTTTAAAATGCAACTAAATTTTTAAATTTAGAGTATCCTCTCTCACAAGGTCGGCCACTTAGTTTCGTCGAACACATACGGTTTCGGGTGGCATCGCGACAGATTTTAGAGAACAGGCGCTTCTCCTGACACAGTATCGAACACTTAGTTTCAGATAGAACAATTAGTTTAAAATGGCACTAAGTTTCGCATCTGGAGTTTCCTCTCTCACAAGGTCGACCATTTAGATTCGTCGAAAACGTACGGTTTCGAGTAGCATCGCCACAGATTTCAGAGAACAGGCGCTTCTCCTGGCACAGTATCGAACACTTAGTATCGGATAGGACAATTAGTTTAAAATGGAACTAAGTTTCGCATCTGGAGTTTCCTCTCTCACAAGGTCGGCCACTTAGTTTCGTCAAAACTCATACGGTTTCGAGTGGCATCGCCACAGATTTCAGAGAACAGGCGCTTCTCCTGGTAAAGTATCGAACACTTAGAGTCAGAGAGAACAAGTAGTTTAAAATGGAACTATGTTTCGCATTTGGAGTTTCCTCTCTCGCAAGGTGGACCACTTAGTTTCGTCGAACACATACGGTTTCGAGTAGTATCGCCACAGATTTCAGAGAACAGGCGCTTCTCCTGGCACAGTGTCGCACACTTAGTTTCAGATAGAACATTCAATTTAAAATGGAACTAAGTTTCGCATCTGGAATTTCCTCACCCATGTTACGAGCCCAGGGCGAGTTATGTCTTACTACGTTAGACTGGGCTGTAATTTCTTCTTGGTCACTCCGAGCGGCTGGAGTGAAAGGTTCGATGGTAATACTCTATACTGAATGATGGAGCAGGGAAGGTGAAATATCGTACTCTCATTATTTCGTTAACTAAGGATTATGATACTGTATTCTTTGTTCATACTTGTACAATGAGTTGGCGAGAATGTTCCTTACAATACTGTTTGGTGTTGTTGAGTCCTGAGCGTGCTTACCTATCCCGAGCGAATGTTTCGGTTGCAATCTGAGCTCGGCGGATATTTTCGGTAGGTTCTTGGTGATTTGGTGTCGTGTGGTCCTGCGTTCGGTGATCGTCCAGGAACTTGGGCACACTTGACTATAACCTTCAAACCGCACTGCACCAAAGGGTGTTTCAAGACTGCCAGTCACGGTGGAAAATTGCTCTTTTAAAGGAAACTTTGTGGCTAGAGCCGAAGGAAAAAGGGTGGGTGAAATGTGCTGAGTTCTTGGAAAATGAAAAGGAAAAGGGGAAGGTCATAAATCCACCCCAAGGTGCATCGCTTATCTGGTATGGGCCTCAAGTTTCCCGGAGGGTCCCGTCCCCCGAACATCACAGCCGCGTCTATTCCATAAATAAAACCCTTGGCCATGGGACCCATTTCCGTTGGTCGTAACTTAGATAACCCCCACGGCCAAGGGCTGCATACGCAACATCTCCCCCTTTACATGAAACATTGCTGGACAGCGATGCTTTCCGTCACATTCGCCCGGAACAGGTAACCCCAGGTGAGGTGTGATGCGAGTCCTTATCTTTAGTGTGTGAGCGTCAGTGTGCTTATTTTACTAAAATTTACAATTTATATATGTGGGAGTCCTGGCATTTGATGGTCCTGGTTGACTATTACATTAAAATTTTGGAATAGAACACATTTTCAGGATAGAATTATACGATCTCTATTCCCGATGAGATGAGGCCTATTGGTTGCAAGAATGGCGTGAATTGATCCTTTGGAGGATATGACTAGGATTTTGCCCGGAACATCACCAGAGGTTGAGTTGCTGGTTGTTTCTTGCTACTCTTTTCCAAGTGCGTCCAGTAATTAAGCCCAATTAGCAACAATATGAAAAGGATAGCCTCGATCCCCGTTCCCGTGTAGACCGCTGATCGGATGCGCTGGAATGTGCGGTGATGCAATTCCAATGCCTTTGCCTGTTGTTGTATTTCGGCCAAAGATTGTGTTGCAGAAGCTTCCGTCCACTGGTTACCCTGATATAGGATAATGTCCGGGCTTGCGTTAAGTAATTTGTGTAAATGTACGTTGTTGGTAGGTATCATGGTGGAGATGTTTAGCGAAACAGCCGCCAAGTATTCGCTTTCTTCGGTGGCCCTAATGGTTTCCAAAGAAGTCAACTTGATTGACTCTATTACCGCCGCACATTGTGGCCGTATCCGTATGGTTCCGGCTCCGGTTAAGATCTCTGAACCGGTGGCAAACCCTTTACAGGTGGTCTGTATTCTTTTCTCCGTCGATACATAGTACAACCAGGTCTGCTGTGACCGCAACCGTTGTATTAAAAGGTCCTTGGGTTTAAAAATCCTTACGTCGCACTGGTCCCAGTTCGTAGCTGCTTGGTTGAGCAACAATGCCGCCTCACAGGTCAATTTTCCCTGCGAGCTATAAATGGGTTGAATTGCTGGTCCCAGATACTGACCCTTATGTTGTGAGCAGATACTCAGATATTCCTCATCGACGGTGAAATAGGTTTGCTCGTCGGTGGAAACGGCTATGTACGTCGTGGCCGGTTTTATGAACGCGGCGACGCTGGGGTTTCCATAAATTTGGGTGGAAGGCAATGGGTACGCCTTGTGGAGTGTATAGCTATCTTGATCCAGAAGAGGTACTGAAATTTCCAGAATTATCCTATTTTTTCCGAAGTAAGTCCTTATCTTTGCTACCTCCCCAATTTGTTCGGTTTCTAGCTCCTTTGTGGTGAGAGGGAATTTGTATTTAGTGTTCTCCTTTATTTTTTGTGCTGCCCGGAGTAACTGTGCGGGTGCTAAGATAGCTGGGTGTAGCATTCCTTTCTTGGTAAAAAGGACGGCGTCTAGTAATATTATTAAATTTGACTTGTAGTTGTCGACCTCCCTCTTCACATGCGATGACCAGTACCACATCTGGTTGATTATGTCCATCCGGTCGAGTTCCTCGGCCATTTCTTCGGTGCTATCGGATATCTTTCTCACCTGGACCGCCAGTTGTTCTACTCCTTTTGAAAAGTTTAAGAATTGCTGATGGATTCTGTTGAATTCTGACTACATGATTTGAGTCTGGTTAGCTACTAGGGAGGAGAATTGATTATTCCGGTCGTAGAGCTTATCCAGTTCCTGGTTATATTGATGCAAGTCCTCCTCTGTCAGTGTTCCGAAAAGCGCTCTGCTGATGTCTCCAACAAATCCCAGGGGTACGGAACGTTTTACAGGTACTCTGTCTCCTTTTACTAGTGAGCTAAGGAGAGTACGGTACTGTTCAAGGTTCTTTAGTTCTGCCTGGAGTTGTGGCCCTGTTTCTTCACTAATGCAGGGTGAGACTTTATGTTTAATGCAGACTTCCTTGGTCAGATTGAGGTATTGGGTTAGGTTTGGTACTGTTTCCAGAAAACTTTCGATCTCCAAAGCAGTTACGAGTTTCCATTGTGTATGATATAAATGCAGTGATGCTAATTTTTCAAAGTAAATCCCTGGGTTATTTGAGAATTTGTTGATGACTGACTGGGTGGGTTGTGAGTCATTAATTCTCCCGTGCGTCATCCAAGTTATGGTGGCGAGGATTACCAGGCCAATGGTTAAAATGGAGTTTTTCTCCATGTTCAGATTTCTGCAACTGTTTTGCACTCGTCAGGAAGGTAAGCGGGTTTTAGCTTGTCTTGGTGCTTTACTATAGTCTTGTGACTGGGAGTTTGCAACACCACATTATGCAAATCCGTGACATCCAGTATTCGGTATGGTCCTACGTAGTGGGGATCGAATTTACTAATGCGAGGTTCTAACTGAACATATACGAAATCTCCTACGTTAAATTTCACAGGGTTTGATTTCGCGTCATAATATTTCTTTGAACGGACTTTAGCTTTGTTTAAGTTATCGGTGGCTAGATTCCTAATCTTTCCTAATTTAATTATTAGCTCTTCCAAATAATTTCCGTATGTCTTAAGATTTTCACCATCCGGAAATGAACTTGGCGTCCTGGCTAATTTACCGAAAACCAATTCGTGAGGAGTAAAATTAGTAGCCTCGTGAACAGAAGTATTATAGGAAAACATTGCAAATGGGATTAGTAGGTCCCAGTCCTCGTATTTGTGCATAAAATGTTTCAAACACTCTGTTAGGACTATGTGACTCCTTTCAAGCGATCCATTCGTCTGTGGACGGTACCCGGACGTGGTTACCTGCTTTATTTTAAAAATCTCTGCTAAGTTGGCCATTAATTTTCCTATAAAACTTGTTCCTCGGTCAGTTAAAATGGCTTTAGGTGTGCCGAACACGGATATAAAATGCCTGGCAAACGCTTCAGCAATGGTAGTAGCTCGAATATTAGGGATGGCTACATCAAGACAATATTTGGTTAAATTATCCTGCATGGTCAGAATGTATCTGTTTCCACTAGGAGTTTCCGGAAGAGGTCCCACTGTATCTAGCGCGATTTTATCAAACGGTTCCGAAGGAGTGTCTGTAATAATCATAGGTTGCCGCGTTTTTGCTCGTAATAACTTTTGCTCTTGGCAACTCGCGCATTCTCTAATGAAATTTTGAATTACTGCACGCATACCGGACCAATTGAATCGTGACCTTAAGCGGTTTTGAGTTTTAGTGACACCCTTGTGTCCACCGATTAAACTACTGTGTGCTTCCCTTATTAATTCGACTCGGTCTGCCTCTAATGGTGTTTTGATTTTTGCATGGCACAGGGTTATCCTTATATTGGTATTTTTAAACGTATTTTTTAATAGACTGTAGAAGGTGGATGGTTGAATATTATCATGTCCGTCGCTTAGGAGGGACATGCGAAGATAACGTACCTTGTATCGTAATAGAGCCTTCTTAAGGTTATTTAAACCAATCGTGATTTCAGATATGGTTGGAGTTTCAAAATGGTGTTTCGATGCTACAATACTAAATATTTTATATCTGTCGTTACCGGATACCAGTATAGTTTCTTTACGGGGTTTTCCTTCCAGAAGTTTTTCCCCGTTTAATTTTTGGGTTTCAAATAGCAATTTACCGATTGGGTGTTTTAAGCTACAGTCTGCTGACAGGAAATGAGCCAAGTGGCCTTTTTTCGGAGATAAGTCCATTTGAAGATAGAACGACATTCTTGCTATGATAATTTGATGGATCTGTAGTTGGTTCCTCTTCTGAATCACTATGTTGGACGTTTCGCTATTTTCGTACTCAGACATATCCGAAGTCAATACCCCGAGCAAACTATTTATGTTAGCAATATGACTCGAGGGTGTCAAATTACCTGGTTGTATACTTGATTCTTCATTTACGGTGAGCATTGGTTCGAGACAAGGTACATTGGTTTCCGGAATCGGGGAGCACAATAAATTTCCTTGATCATTCATCGGTTCCCCTTCGTCCGAAGAGGAGGGTAAATTTGTCGGGAATAATTCGATAATTCCGTCTCTTGGTTCATCGAGTCTTCTTGGTTCGGCCACAGTATTATTTACTTCCTGATCAAAATTAATTAGTGCTGGCGATTCATGAAGTCGGGAAGCATCTAGGTAATTAGTTGTTTCCAATTCGGTAGAGAATCCCTTGGGTGGTGTATCTATGACACGAAAGGTTTCGTCCTCCAGGGTTTTTTCCATTTCCAGGCTCGGTAGTACCCTTCGGTTTGATCCAGTAATGATTGGTGAATTTCTTACGTTGACAAATGATCGCTTTGGTGAGGGAGCGCTAATCTGGTCATCGGAAGAATTCGAATCAACTTCTTTATAGAAGGGTGTGGACCGCGTTTTCCTCTTACTCGCGCATACCCTTTTTCCTATTGTACTAGTATTATTGGTAGGCTTGTAATTGCAGTCCTTGTAAATTGGATCCTTATTCCGTTCTCGAGGTATGAGCGGCAAACATATCACTGGGTTCCTGGAGAGTGCATCCGCATTTTTGTTTACCTTACCGGCCTTGTGAACCACATGATAATCGTACTCTAGGAGTTTTAATTTCCACTTTACGAGTCTTGAAGTGGGATCTTTGACTGAGTGCAACCATACTAATGGCCTATGGTCCGTCACCAGGGTAAACCTTTGGCCATAAAGGTACGGTCGGAAATGGTTAATTGCATAGACCATAGCTAGGCACTCTTTTTCGGTGGCTGAATAATTCCTCTCGGCAGGGTTCAATACGCGCGACGCGTAGGCTATGGGTAAATCTTGACCTATGTCTCCTTGACTAAGAACTGCTCCGACTGCGGTTTCCGAAGCATCTCTCGTCACTATGAAAGGTTGGCCAAAATCCGGAAATTGCAGAATAGGTTGATTACACAATTCATTACGTAGCGTCTCAAAGCTATGCTGCTGTTCCTCTTCCCATTTGAACCGTTTTCCTTTCCCTAACAAGCTTGTTAGAGGTTTGGTTTTGCATGAGAACTCCTGTATGAAACGGCGGTAGTAACCTGCGAGTCCCAAAAATTGCTGGATATTCCTCTGAGATTTCGGAACAGAAAAATTTCTAACCGCTTGAATTTTCTTAGGGTCGGGTCTCACACCCTCAGAAGAGATTATGTGACCCAAATAAGCCACTTCTTTCCGCAGGAATTCGCATTTACTAGTCTGTAGGGTTAGACCATGCTCTCTGAAACGCTTGAGTAACTTCTTTACTTTGATTTTATGTTCCTCCAATGATGATGAGTAAACAACAATATCATCTATATAGACGAATAATTCCTCACCCTGGAGTCCAGTTAATACCTGATCCATTAATCTTTGGAAGGTGGGGGGTGCATTCTTTAAACCAAAAGGCATTCTGGCGTATTCGTAGTGTCCTAAAGGTGTTGTAAAAGCAGTCTTACTCCTGTCTTTTGGATCCAACTCGATTTGGTGAAATCCGTTGGCCAGGTCAAAAATGGAGAAATATTTCGCGCCGCCCAGTCGGTCCAATATTTCAGTAATTTGTGGTAAGGGATACCTATCGCCTACCTTCTTTTTATTTAAATCCCGAAAATCGATAACCATTCGCCAATGTCTGTTTCCGTCTGCGTCCGGTTTCTTCGGTACTATCCATAGAGGAGAGTTATACGGTGATATGGACTTCGTAATAATACCTTCCTTCAGCATTGCGCTTACTTGCCGTTCGATGCCCTTGCGATGGACCGGTGGATACCGATACTGTCTAGTATTAATCGGAATGTCGTCGGTCGTGTGTAGTGCGTGCTGAAAATTTTTAGCTTTTCCTAATTTATCGCCAGGTAGGAAGAATCTGTCGGCAAATTCCTCTACCAATCCCAATACATGTTCCTTTTCCTCGGCATTTAGGTGATTCAGATGCAGGTTGCGCTTAATTTGATCAGTACGGTTACGCGTATCACTGATTTGCTCCTGTTGAGTTAAATAGTACTCCTCGTCTGAGGATGAACAAATATTATACGGAGTGATATCTTGCGGTTCAATTTCAAATTCGATGTCCTGCGTGTCAGTGTTGCAGGCAAGAACTTGACATTCGGCATTGTTATTTTTTACCGCGGCGTCTCCTATGAATAATTTGTTGGGCGTCCTTAGCCTAGGCAGGTACCCTTCCTTAATTGTTGTATTTGTGATTTTTATCGGAATTTGTTGAATGGTTCGACCCGGTATAACGTGTTTTGTCTTCGTTGCAGAGGGTTGCCTTTTATCGTACTCGTAGAAGTTACAGAATTTCGTTGGCCTGGTGGGGGTGTCCCGTAAAACTATTGTGCTATGAAAATACGATATCTCTGCTTCTTCTTGTAGTAAGAACGAGCTACCCAAAAGTCCATCCGCGAGTATCGGTAGGTCCTCCACAACGTAAAAAATGGCCGATGTACCATTAAGGCTTAGAATGGTGGTTCCAAGCGTGAGGACAGGTATTAATAACAGACCGGTTATCTCTATTTCGTGAAATTAAATTCACTGAGGCTCCTCCATCTATGATGAATTCTCCCATCCCCGTTTCCAATTCGGGAACTTTGACTCTGATTTTTGGGCTAGGGGATTCCTTGATGAGGATCCTTAGTTTTTCTTTTGGGCGAATCTTACCAATTTTTGACGAGATTGATTTCGCTCGCTCATTGCCTCGTTGGTTCGATGAGCGCGATTGGAGTTTAAATGACCGGTTTTTCCGGCGTATCTTGGCGATTTGGATCTTTCCCTACAGGTCCTTCCATCATGACCCTTAGCTCCGCATTTCCAACAAAATAGTTTCGCAAAATTCTTTGGCTTCCCCACGTGTTCCTTTTCATGTTTATAATCCGAAAATGGGGCGGGCGAAACATCCCGCGAGGACGGTCTCCGAAGGAGCGTCATTGCCGATGCTCGGTGTCTTCGAATCGGAGATTCTTCGTCAGACTCCGATTCTTGACGACTACGATAACGATGAAAACTTACGGGGCTTGGCGAAGAGGGGTAAGACACGTACCTCTCTTTTTCTCTACTTCTAGACCTACTAGGATTTCTGTATTCAAATCTCGAACGTCTATCAGGGGTTCGTTCCCTGCAAGTTTCTCCTCTATTTCGTAGCCGTCGGTCAACTCTTAGAGCTACCTCAAAAGCATCCTCGAGGTTTCGCAATTCCTTATTTGTCGAATGCACTCGCCAACCGATTTCATTAGGAAGTCCATCCAGAAAATTCTCGATCACGTCGTCGTTTATTTGTTTAACAATTTCCTCGCTATGCGTGGGGTAATGATCCTTAGCCGCGGTACGTGCAGAGTGCCATAAATAAGCAGTCCTATCGATATATCGGGAGAGGTTTTCACCTTCGCGAATTTTCAACCTAGCGATGTCGGTTTGGAAATAAGCTAGATCCCTACCCGGCGCGAATCGTTTTTTTAAATAATTTAATAAAGCTTCCACGTTTTCAAAGCGAAGCTCCAGAACGCAACGTCTCGCGGCACCCGTGAGTTTGGATAATATCACGGCTAGATACTGTGTTTCACTATCTTTAGGAATGAGCGCTAAGCCATTCTGTACCGCTTGGGCAAATACCGATAATGGGGGATTTTCTCCATCAAATACCGGAATACTGAATGCTACATTCTGGATACAGTTTTGTCTGGTCATCATCGCCAACGATGCGGACAAATCATTCATTATAAAAGAAGATGAGCCGTTCTCAAACATTTTGAATAAAAGAAAATGCCTTCCCTGCAATTAGAATTCAACTAAAGAGTATCCCACCGCTGTCACCAGTTTGTTACGAGCCCAGGGCGAGTTATGTCTTACTACGTTAGACTGGGCTGTGATTTCTTCTTGGTCACTCCGAGCGGCTGGAGTGAACGGTTCGATGGTAATACTCTATACTGAATGATGGAGCAGGGAAGGTGAAATATCGTACTCTCATTATTTCGTTAACTAAGGATTATGATACTGTATTCTTTGTTCATACTTTTACAATGAGTAGGCGAGAATGTCCCTTACAATACTGTTTGGTGTTGTTGAGTCCTGAGCGTGCTTACCTATCCCGAGCGAATGTTTCAGTTGCAATCTGAGCACGGCGGATATTTTCGATAGGTTCTTGGTGATTTGAAGTCGTGTGGTCCTGCGTTCGCTGATCGTCCAGGAACTTGGGCACACTTGACTATAACCTTCAAACCGCACTGCACCAAAGGGTGTTTCAAGACTGCCAGTCACGGTGGAAAGTTGCTCTTTTAATGGAAACTTTGTGGCTAGGGCCGAAGGAAACAGGGTGGGTGAAATGTGCTGAGTTCTTGGAAAATGAAAAGGAAAAGGCGAAGGTCATAAATCCACCCCAAGATGCATCGCTTATCTGGTATGGGCCTCAAGTTGCCCGGAGGGTCCCGTCCCCCGAACATCACAGTCTATTCCATAAATAAAACCCTTGGCCATGGGACCCGTTTCCGTTGGTCGTAACTTAGATAACCCCCACGGCCAAGGGCTGCATACGCAACACCCACAAGGTCGACCACTTAGTTTCTTCGAACACATACGGTTTCGAGTGCATCGCCAAAGATATCAGAGAGCAGGCGCTTCTCGTGGCATAGTATGGAACACTTAGTTTCAGATAGAACAATTAGTTTAAAATGGTACTAAGTTTCGCATCTGGAATTTCCTCTCTCACAAGGTCGACCACTTAGTTTCGTCGAACACATACGGTTTCGAGTAGCATCGCCAGAGATTTCAGAGAACAGGCGCTTCTCCTGGCACAGTATCCAACATTTAGCTTCAGGTAGAACAATTAGTTTAAAATGGAACTAAGTTTCGCATCTGGAGTTTCCTCTCCCAGAAGGTCGACCACTTAGTTTCGTCGAACACATAAGGTTCCGAGTGTCATCGCCACAGATTTCGGAGAACAGGCGCTTCTCCTGGCACAGTATCAAACACTTAGATTCAAATAGAACAATTAGTTTAAAATGGAACTAAGTTTCGCATCTGGAGTTTCCTCTCCCACAAGGTCGACCACTTAGTTTCGTCGAACACATAAGGTTCCGAGTGTCATCGCCACAGATTTCGGAGAACAGGCGCTTCTCCTGGCACAGTATCAAACACTTAGATTCAAATAGAACAATTAGTTTAAAATGGAACTAAGTTTCGCATCTGGAGTTTCCTCTCCCACAAGGTCGACCACTTAGTTTCGTCGAACACATAAGGTTCCGAGTGTCATCGCCACAGATTTCGGAGAACAGGCGCTTCTCCTGGCACAGTATCAAACACTTAGATTCAAATAGAACAATTAGTTTAAAATGGAACTAAGTTTCGCATCTGGAGTTTCCTCTCCCACAAGGTCGACCAATTAGATTCGTCGAACACATACGGTTTCGAGTAGCATCGCCACACCTTTCAGAGAACAGGCGCTTCTCCTGGCACATTATCGAACACTTAGTTTCAGATAGAACAATTAGTTTAAAATAGAACTAGGTTTCGCAACTGGAGTTTCTTCCCTCACAAGGCGACCACTTAATTTCGTCGAACACTGTGCCAGGAGAAGCGCCTGTTCTCTGAAATCTGTGGCGATGCCACTCGAAACCGTGTGTGTTTGACCAAACTAAGTTGTCGACCTTGTGAAAGAGGAAACTCCAGATGCGAGACTTAGTTCCATTTTAAACTGATAGTTCTATCTGAAACTAAGTGATCGATAATGAGCCAGGAGAAGCGCCTGTTCTCTGAAATCTGTGGCGATGCTACTCGAAGCCGTATGTGTTCGACGAAACTAAGTGGTCGACCTTGTGAGAGAGGAAACTCCAGATGCGAAACTTTGTTCCATGTTAAACTAATCGTTCGATCTGAAACTAAGTGTTCGATAATGTGCCCGGAGAAGCGCCTGTTCTGTGAAATCTGTGGTGATGCTACTCGAAACCGTATGTGTTCGACGAAACTAAGTGGTCGGCCTTGTGAGAGAGGAAACTCCAGATGCGAAACTTAGTTCCATTTTAAACTAATTGTTCTATCTGAAACTAAGTTTTCGATACTGTGCCAGGATAAGCGCCTGTTCTCTGAAATCTTTCGCGATGCTACTCGAAACCGTATGTGCTCGACGAAACTAAGTGGTCGACCTTCTGAGAGAGGAAATTCCAGATGCGAAACTTAGTTCCATTTTAAACTAATTGTTCCATCTGAAACTAAGTGTTCGATACTGTGCCAGGAGAAGCGCCTGTTCTCTGAAATCTGTGACGATGCTACTCGAAACCGTATGTGTTCGACGAAACTAAGTGGCCGGCCTTATGAGAGTGGAAACTTCAGATGCGAAACTTAGTTCCATTTTAAACCGAATGTTCCATGTGAAACTAAGTGTTCGATACTGTGCCAGGAGAAGTGCCTGTTCTGTGAAATCTGTGGTGATGCTACTCGAAACCGTATGTGTTCGACGAAACTAAGTGGTCGACCTTGTGAGAGAGGAAACTCTAGATGCGATACTTAGTACCAATTTAAACTAATTGTTCCATCTGAAACTAAGTGTTCGATACTGTGCCAGGAGAAGCGCATGTTCTCTGAAATCTGAGGCGATGCTACTCGAAACCGTATGTGTTCGACGAAACTAAGTGGTCGACCTTGTGAGAGGAAACTCCAGATGCGAAACTTAGTTCCATTTTAAACAAATTGTTCTATCTGAAACTAAGTGTTCGATACTGTGCCAGGAGAAGCGCCTGTTCTTTGAAATCTGTGGCGATGCCACTCGAAACCGTATGTGTTTGACGAAACTAAGTGGTCGACCTTGTGAGAGAGGAAACTCCAAATGCGAAACTTAATTCCATATTAAAATAATTGTTCTATCTGAAATTAAGTGTTCGATACTGTGCCAGGAGAAGCGCCAGTTATCTGAAACCTGTGGCGATGCCACTAGAAACCCTATGTGTTTGACGATACTAAGTGGCCGACCTTGTGAGAGAGCAAACTCCAGATGCGAAATTTTGTTCCATTTTAAACTAATAGTTCTGTCTGAAACTAAGTGTTCGATACTGTGCCAGGAGAAGCGCCTGTCCTCTGAAATCTGTGGCGAAGCTACTCGAAACCGTATGTGTTCGACGAAACTAAGTGGCCGATCTTGTGAGAGAGGACACTTCAGATGCGAAACTTAGTTCCATTCTAAACTAATTGTTCTATCTGAAACTAAGTGTTCGATACTGTGCCAGGAGAAGCGCCCGTTTTGTGAAACCTGTGGCGATACCACTCGAAACCGTTTATGTTCGACGAAACTAAGTGGTCGACCTTCTGAGAGAGGAAACTCCAGATGCGAAACTTAGTTCCATTTTAAACTAATTGTTCTATCTGAAACTAAGTGTTTGATACTGTGCCAGGAGAAGGGCCTGTTCTCTGAAATCTGTGGCGATGCCACTCGAAACCGTATGTGTTCGACGAAACTAAGTGGTCGACCTTGTGAGAGAGGAAACTCCAGATGCGAAACTTAGTTCCATTTTAAACTAATTGTTCTATCTGAAACTAAGTTTTCGATACTGTGCCAGGATAAGCGCCTGTTCTCTGAAATCTTTCGCGATGCTACTCGAAACCGTATGTGTTCGACGAAACTAAGTGGTCGACCTTCTGAGAGAGGAAACTCCAGATGCGAAACTTAGTTCCATTTCAAACCAATTGTTCTATCTGAAACTAAGTGTTCGATACTGTGCCAGGAGAAGCGCCTGTTCTCTAAAATCTGTGGCGATGCCACTCGAAACCGTATGTGTTCGACGAAACTAAGTGGTCGACCTTGTGAGAGAGGAAACTCCAGATGCGAAACTTAGTTCCATTTTAAACTAATTGTTCTATCTGAAACTAAGTTTTCGATACTGTGCCAGGATAAGCGCCTGTTCTCTGAAATCTTTCGCGATGCTACTCGAAACCGTATGTGCTCGACGAAACTAAGTGGTCGACCTTCTGAGAGAGGAAACTCCAGATGCGAAACTTAGTTCCATTTTAAACTAATTGTTCTATCTGAAACTAAGTTTTCGATACTGTGCCAGGATAAGCGCCTGTTCTCTGAAATCTTTCGCGATGCTACTCGAAACCGTATGTGTTCGACGAAACTAAGTGGTCGACCTTCTGAGCGAGGAAACTCCAGATGCGAAACTTAGTTCCATTTCAAACCAATTGTTCTATCTGAAACTAAGTGTTCGATACTGTGCCAGGAGAAGCGCCTGTTCTTTGAAATCTGTGGCGATGCCACTCGAAACCGTATGTGTTTGACGAAACTAAGTGGTCGACCTTGTGAGAGAGGAAACTCCAGATGCGAAACTTAGTTCCATTTTAAACTAATTGTTCTATCTGAAACTAAGTTTTCGATACTGTGCCAGGAGAAGCGCCTGTTCTCTGAAATCTGTGGTGATGCCACTCGAAACCGTATGTGTTCAACGAAACTGAGTGGTCGACCTTGTGAGAGAGGAAACTACAGCTGCGCAACTTAGTTCCATTTTAAATGAATTGTTCCATCTGAAACTAAGTGTTCGATACAGTACCAGGAGAAGAGCCCGTTTTGTGAAACCTGTGGCGATACCACTCGAAACCGTTTATGTTCGACGAAACTAAGTGGTCGACCTTCTGAGAGAGGAAACTCCAGATGCGAAACTTAGTTCCATTTTAAACTAATTGTTCTATCTGAAACTAAGTGTTCGATACTGTGCCAGGAGAAGCGCCTGTTCTCTAAAATCTGTGGCGATGCCACTCGAAACCGTATGTGTTCGACGAAACTAAGTGGTCGACCTTGTGAGAGAGGAAACTCCAGATGCGAAACTTAGTTCCATTTTAAACTAATTGTTCTATCTGAAACTAAGTTTTCGATACTGTGCCAGGATAAGCGCCTGTTCTCTGAAATCTTTCGCGATGCTACTCGAAACCGTATGTGTTCGACGAAACTAAGTGGCCGGCCTTATGAGAGTGGAAACTTCAGATGCGAAACTTAGTTCCATTTTAAACCGAATGTTCCATGTGAAACTAAGCGTTCGATACTGTGCCAGGAGAAGTGCCTGTTCTCTGAAATCTGTGGCGATGCTACTCGAAACCGTATGTGTTCGACGAAACTAAGTTGTCGACCTTGTGAGAGAGGAAACTCCAGATGCGAAACTTTGTTCCATGTTAAACTAATCGTTCGATCTGAAACTAAGTGTTCGATAATGTGCCCGGAGAAGCGCCTGTTCTGTGAAATCTGTGGTGATGCTACTCGAAACCGTATGTGTTCGACGAAACTAAGTGGTCGGCCTTGTGAGAGAGGAAACTCCAGATGCGAAACTTAGTACCAATTTAAACTAATTGTTCCATCTGAAACTAAGTGTTCGATACTGTGCCAGGAGAAGCGCCTGTTCTCTGAAATCTGTGACGATGCTACTCGAAACCGTATGTGTTCGACGAAACTAAGTGGCCGGCCTTATGAGAGTGGAAACTTCAGATGCGAAACTTAGTTCCATTTTAAACCGAATGTTCCATGTGAAACTAAGTGTTCGATACTGTGCCAGGAGAAGTGCCTGTTCTGTGAAATCTGTGGTGATGCTACTCGAAACCGTATGTGTTCGACGAAACTAAGTGGTCGACCTTGTGAGAGAGGAAACTCTAGATGCGATACTTAGTACCAATTTAAACTAATTGTTCCATCTGAAACTAAGTGTTCGATACTGTGCCAGGAGAAGCGCCTGTTCTCTGAAATCTGAGGCGATGCTACTCGAAACCGTATGTGTTCGACGAAACTAAGTGGTCGACCTTGTGAGAGGAAACTCCAGATGCGAAACTTAGTTCCATTTTAAACAAATTGTTCTATCTGAAACTAAGTGTTCGATACAGTGCCAGGAGAAGCGCCTGTTCTTTGAAATCTGTGGCGATGCCACTCGAAACCGTATGTGTTTGACGAAACTAAGTGGTCGACCTTGTGAGAGAGGAAACTCCAAATGCGAAACTTAATTCCATATTAAAATAATTGTTCTATCTGAAATTAAGTGTTCGATACTGTGCCAGGAGAAGCGCCAGTTATCTGAAACCTGTGGCGATGCCACTAGAAACCCTATGTGTTTGACGATACTAAGTGGCCGACCTTGTGAGAGAGCAAACTCCAGATGCGAAATTTTGTTCCATTTTAAACTAATAGTTCTGTCTGAAACTAAGTGTTCGATACTGTGCCAGGAGAAGCGCCTGTCCTCTGAAATCTGTGGCGAAGCTACTCGAAACCGTATGTGTTCGACGAAACTAAGTGGCCGATCTTGTGAGAGAGGACACTTCAGATGCGAAACTTAGTTCCATTCTAAACTAATTGTTCTATCTGAAACTAAGTGTTCGATACTGTGCCAGGAGAAGCGCCCGTTTTGTGAAACCTGTGGCGATACCACTCGAAACCGTTTATGTTCGACGAAACTAAGTGGTCGACCTTCTGAGAGAGGAAACTCCAGATGCGAAACTTAGTTCCATTTTAAACTAATTGTTCTATCTGAAACTAAGTGTTTGATACTGTGCCAGGAGAAGCGCCTGTTCCCTGAAATCTGTCGCGATGCTACTCGAAACCGTATGTGTTCGACAAAACTAAGTGGTCGAACTTGTGAGAGAGGAAACTCCAAATGCGAAACTTAGTTCCATTTCAAACCAATTGTTCTATCTGAAACTAAGTGTTCGATACTGTGCCAGGAGAAGCGCCTGTTCTCTAAAATCTGTGGCGATGCCACTCGAAACCGTATGTGTTCGACGAAACTCAGTGGTCCACCTTGTGGGAGAGGAAACTCCAGATGCGAAGTTTTGGTCCATTTTGAACTAATTGTTCTATATGATATTAAGTGGTCGATACTGTGTCAGGAGAAGGGCCTGTTCTCTGAAATCTGTGGCGATGCCACTCGAAACCGTATGTGTTCGACGAAACTAAGTGGTCGACCTTGTGAGAGAGGAAACTCCAGATGCGAAACTTAGTTCCATTTCAAACCAATTGTTCTATCTGAAACTAAGTGTTCGATACTGTGCCAGGAGAAGCGCCTGTTCTCTAAAATCTGTGGCGATGCCACTCGAAACCGTATGTGTTCGACGAAACTAAGTGGTCGACCTTGTGAGAGAGGAAACTCCAGATGCGAAACTTAGTTCCATTTTAAACTAATTGTTCTATCTGAAACTAAGTTTTCGATACTGTGCCAGGATAAGCGCCTGTTCTCTGAAATCTTTCGCGATGCCACTCGAAACCGTATGTGTTCGACGAAACTAAGTGGTCGACCTTGTGAGAGAGGAAACTCCAGATGCGAAACTTAGTTCCATTTTAAACTAATTGTTCTATCTGAAACTAAGTTTTCGATACTGTGCCAGGAGAAGCGCCTGTTCTCTGAAATCTGTGGTGATGCCACTCGAAACCGTATGTGTTCAACGAAACTGAGTGGTCGACCTTGTGAGAGAGGAAACTACAGCTGCGAAACTTAGTTCCATTTTAAATGAATTGTTCCATCTGAAACTAAGTGTTCGATACAGTACCAGGAGAAGCGCCCGTTTTGTGAAACCTGTGGCGATACCACTCGAAACCGTTTATGTTCGACGAAACTAAGTGGCCGACCTTCTGAGAGAGGAAACTCCAGATGCGAAACTTAGTTCCATTTTAAACTAATTGTTCTATCTGAAACTAAGTGTTCGATACTGTGCCAGGAGAAGCGCCTGTTCTCTAAAATCTGTGGCGATGCCACTCGAAACCGTATGTGTTCGACGAAACTAAGTGGTCGACCTTGTGAGAGAGGAAACTCCAGATGCGAAACTTAGTTCCATTTTAAACTAATTGTTCTATCTGAAACTAAGTTTTCGATACTGTGCCAGGATAAGCGCCTGTTCTCTGAAATCTTTCGCGATGCTACTCGAAACCGTATGTGCTCGACGAAACTAAGTGGTCGACCTTCTGAGAGAGGAAACTCCAGATGCGAAACTTAGTTCCATTTTAAACTAATTGTTCTATCTGAAACTAAGTTTTCGATACTGTGCCAGGATAAGCGCCTGTTCTCTGAAATCTTTCGCGATGCTACTCGAAACCGTATGTGTTCGACGAAACTAAGTGGTCGACCTTCTGAGAGAGGAAACTCCAGATGCGAAACTTAGTTCCATTTCAAACCAATTGTTCTATCTGAAACTAAGTGTTCGATACTGTGCCAGGAGAAGCGCCTGTTCTCTAAAATCTGTGGCGATGCCACTCGAAACCGTATGTGTTCGACGAAACTAAGTGGTCGACCTTGTGAGAGAGGAAACTCCAGATGCGAAACTTAGTTCCATTTTAAACTAATTGTTCTATCTGAAACTAAGTTTTCGATACTGTGCCAGGAGAAGCGCCTGTTCTCTGAAATCTGTGGTGATGCCACTCGAAACCGTATGTGTTCAACGAAACTGAGTGGTCGACCTTGTGAGAGAGGAAACTACAGCTGCGAAACTTAGTTCCATTTTAAATGAATTGTTCCATCTGAAACTAAGTGTTCGATACAGTACCAGGAGAAGCGCCCGTTTTGTGAAACCTGTGGCGATACCACTCGAAACCGTTTATGTTCGACGAAACTAAGTGGTCGACCTTCTGAGAGAGGAAACTCCAGATGCGAAACTTAGTTCCATTTTAAACTAATTGTTCTATCTGAAACTAAGTGTTTGATACTGTGCCAGGAGAAGCGCCTGTTCCCTGAAATCTGTCGCGATGCTACTCGAAACCGTATGTGTTCGACGAAACTAAGTGGCCGATCTTGTGAGAGAGGAAACTCCAAATGCGAAACATAGGTCCATTTTAAACTAATTGTTCTATTTGAAACTAAGTGTTCGATAATATGCCAGGAGAAGCGCCTGTTCTCTGAAATCTGTGGCGATGCTACTCGAAACCGTATGTGTTCGACAAAACTAAGTGGTCGAACTTGTGAGAGAGGAAACTCCAAATGCGAAACTTATTTCCATTTCAAACCAATTGTTCTATCTGAAACTAAGTGTTCGATACTGTGCCAGGAGAAGCGCCTGTTCTCTAAAATCTGTGGCGATGCCACTCGAAACCGTATGTGTTCGACGAAACTAAGTGGTCGACCTTGTGAGAGAGGAAACTCCAGATGCGAAACTTAGTTCCATTTTAAACTAATTGTTCTATCTGAAACTAAGTTTTCGATACTGTGCCAGGATAAGCGCCTGTTCTCTGAAATCTTTCGCGATGCTACTCGAAACCGTATGTGCTCGACGAAACTAAGTGGTCGACCTTCTGAGAGAGGAAATTCCAGATGCGAAACTTAGTTCCATTTTAAACTAATTGTTCTATCTGAAACTAAGTATTCGATACTGTGCCAGGAGAAGCGCCTGTTTTCTGAAATCTCGGGCGATGCCACTCGAAACCGTATGTGTTCGACGAAACTAAGTGGGCGACCTTGTGAGAGAGGGAACTTCAGATGAGAAACTTAGTTCCATTTTAAACTAATTGTTCTATCTGAAACTAAGTGTTCGATACTGTGCCAGGAGAAGCGCCTGTTCTCTGAAATCTGTGGTGATGCCACTCGAAACCGTATGTGTTCAACGAAACTGAGTGGCCGACCTTGTGAAGGAAGAAACTCCAGATGCGAAACTTAGTACCATTTTAAACTAATTGTTCTATCGGAAACTAAGTGTTCGATAGTGTGCCGGGAGAAGCGCCTGTTCTCTGAAATCTGTGGCGATGCCACTCGAAACCGTATATGTTCGACGAAACTAAGTGGATGACCTTGTGAGAGAGGAAACTCTAGATGCGAAACATAGTTCAATTTTAAACTAATTGTTCTATCTGAAACTAAGTGTTCGATACTGTGCCAGGAGAAGCGGCTGTTCTCTGAAATCTGTGGCGATGCCACTCGAAACCGTATGTGTTCGACGAAACTAAGTGGCCGACCTTGTGAGAGAGGAAACTCCAGATGCGAATCTTAGTTCCATTTTAAACTAATTGTTCTATCTGAAACTAAGTGTTCGATACTGTGCCAGGAGAAACGCCAGTTCTCTGAAATCTGAGGCGATGCCTCTCGAAACCGTATGTGTTCGACGAAACTAAATCGCCGACCTTGTGAGAGAGGAATATACAGATGCGAAACTTAGTTCCATTTTAAAATAACTGTTCTATCTGAAACTATGTGTTCGATACTGTGACAGGAGAAGCGCCTGTTCTCTGAAATGTGTGGCAATGCCACTCGAAACTGTATGTGTTCGACGAAACTAAGTGATCGCCTTGTGAAGGAAGAAATTCCAGATGCGAAACTTAGTACCATTTTAAACTAATTGTTCTATCGGAAACTAAGTGTTCGATAGTGTGCCGGGAGAAGCGCCTGTTCTCTGAAATCTGTGGCGATGCCACTTGAAACCGTATGTGTTCGACGAAACTGAGTGGCCGACCTTGTGAAGGAAGAAACTCCAGATGCGAAACTTAGTACCATTTTAAACTAATTGTTCTATCGGAAACTAAGTGTTCGATAGTGTGCCGGGAGAAGCGCCTGTTCTCTGAAATCTGTGGCGATGCCACTCGAAACCGTATGTGTTCGACGAAACTAAGTGGATGACCTTGTGAGAGAGGAAACTCTAGATGCGAAACATAGTTCAATTTTAAACTAATTGTTCTATCTGAAACTAAGTGTTCGATACTGTGCCAGGAGAAGCGGCTGTTCTCTGAAATCTGTGGCGATGCCACTCGAAACCGTATGTGTTCGACGAAACTAAGTGGCCGACCTTGTGAGAGAGGAAACTCCAGATGCGAATCTTAGTTCCATTTTAAACTAATTGTTCTATCTGAAACTATGTGTTCGATACTGTGCCAGGAGAAACGCCAGTTCTCTGAAATCTGAGGCGATGCCTCTCGAAACCGTATGTGTTCGACGAAACTAAGTCGCCGACCATGTGAGAGAGGAATATACAGATGCGAAACTTAGTTCCATTTTAAACTAATTGTTCTATCTGAAACTATGTGTTCGATACTGTGCCAGGAGAAGCGCCTGTTCTCTGAAATGTGTGGCAATGCCACTCGAAACTGTATGTGTTCGACGAAACTAAGTGGCCCCCTTGTGAGGGAAGAAACTCCAAATGCGAAACTTAGTACTATTTTAAACTAAGTGTTCTATCTGAAACCAAGTGTTCGATACTGTGCCAGGAGTAGCGCCTGTTCTCTGAAATCTGAGGCGATGCCTCTCGAAACCGTATGTGTTCGACGAAACTAAGTCGCCGACCTTGTGAGAGAGGAATATACAGATGCGAAAATTAGTTCCATTTTAAACTAATTGTTCTATCTGAAACTATGTGTTCGATACTGTGCCAGGAGAAGCGCCTGTTCTCTGAAATGTGTGGCAATGCCACTCGAAACTGTATGTGTTCGACGAAACTAAGTGGCCCCCTTGTGAGGGAAGAAACTCCAAATGCGAAACTTAGTACCATTTTAAACTAATTGTTCTATCTGCAACTATGTGTTCGATACTGTGCCAGGAGAAGCGCCTGTGCTTTGAAATCTGTGGCGATGCCACTCGAAACCGTATGTGTTCGACGAAACTAAGTGGTCGACCTTGTGGGAGAGGATACTCCAGATGCGAAACATAGTTCTATTTTAAATTAATTGTTCTATCTAAAACTAAGTGTTCGATACTGTGCCAGGAGAAGCGCCTGTTCACTGAAATCAGTGGCGATGCTACTCTAAACCGTATGTGTTCGACGAAACTAAGTCGTCGATCTTGTGAGAGAGGAAACTCCAGATGCGAAGCTTAGTTCCATTTTAAACTAATAGTTCTATCTGATACTAAGTGTTCGATACTGTGCCAGGAGAAGCGCCAGTTCTCTGAAATGTGTGACGATGCTACTCCAAACCGTATGTGTTCGACGAAACTAAGTGGCCGCCATGTGAGAGAGGAAACTCCAGATGCGAAATTTAGTACCATTTTAAACTAATTGTTTTATCTGAAACTATGTGTCCGATACTGTGCCAGGAGAAGCTCCTGTGCTCTGAAATGTGTGGCGATGCCAATCGAAACCGTATGTGTTCGACGAACCTAAGTGGTCGCCCTTGTGAGAGAGGATAATCCAGATGCGAAACATAGTTCCATTTTAAACTAATTGTTCTATCTGAGACTATGTGTTCGATACTGTGCCAGGAGAAGTGCCTGTTCTTTGAAAACTGTGACGATGCTACTCCAAACCGTATGTGTTCGACGAAAATAAGTGGTCGACCTTGTGGAAGAGGAAACTCCGGATGCGAAACTTAGTTCCATTTTAAACTAATTGTTCTATCTGAAACTAAGTGTTCGATACTGTGCCAGGAGAAGCGCCTGTTCACTGAAATCAGTGGCGATGCTACTCTAAACCGTATGTGTTCGACGAAACTAAGTGGCCGCCATGTGAGAGAGGAAACTCCAGATGCGAAATTTAGTACCATTTTAAACTAATTGTTTTATCTGAGACTATGTGTCCGATACTGTGCCAGGAGAAGCTCCTGTTCTCTGAAATGTGTGGCGATGCCAATCGAAACCGTATGTGTTCGACGGAACTATGTGGTCGACCTTGTGAGAGAGGATACTCCAGATGCGAAACATATTTCTATTTTAAACTAATTGTTCTATCTGAAACGAAGTGTTCGATACTGTGCCAGGAGAAGCGCCTGTTCTCTGAAATCTGTGGCGATGCCACTCGGAACCGTATGTGTTCGACGAAATTAAGTGGTCGACCTTGTGAGAGAGGAAACTCCAGATGCGAAACTTAGTTCCATTTTAAACTAATTGTTCTATCTGCAACTATGTGTTCGATACTGTGCCAGGAGAAGCGCCTGTGCTCTGAAATGCGTGGCGATGCCAATCGAAACCATGTGTGTTCGACGGAACTATGTGGTCGACCTTGTGAGAGAGGATACTCCAGATGCGAAACATATTTCTATTTTAAACTAATTGTTCTATCTGAAACGAAGTGTTCGATACTGTGCCAGGAGAAGCGCCTGTTCTCTGAAATCTGTGGCGATGCCACTCGGAACCGTATGTGTTCGACGAAATTAAGTGGTCGACCTTGTGAGAGAGGAAACTCCAGATGCGAAACTTAGTTCCATTTTAAACTAATTGTTCTATCTGCAACTATGTGTTCGATACTGTGCCAGGAGAAGCGCCTGTGCTCTGAAATGCGTGGCGATGCCAATCGAAACCATGTGTGTTCGACGGAACTATGTGGTCGACCTTGTGAGAGAGGATACTCCAGATGCGAAACATATTTCTATTTTAAACTAATTGTTCTATCTGAAACGAAGTGTTCGATACTGTGCCAGGAGAAGCGCCTGTTCTCTGAAATCTGTGGCGATGCCACTCGGAACCGTATGTGTTCGACGAAATTAAGTGGTCGACCTTGTGAGAGAGGAAACTCCAGATGCGAAACTTAGTTCCATTTTAAACTAATTGTTCTATCTGCAACTATGTGTTCGATACTGTGCCAGGAGAAGCGCCTGTGCTCTGAAATGTGTGGCGATGCCACTCGAAACCGTATGTGTTCGGCGAAACTAAGTGGTCGACCTTGTGGGAGAGGATACTCCAGATGCGAAACATAGTTCTATTTTAAACTAATTGTTCTATCTGAGACTAAGTGTTCGATACTGTGCCAGGAGAAGCGCCAGTTCTCTGAAATGTGTGACGATGCTACTCCAAACCGTATGTGTTCGACGAAAATAAGTGGTCGACCTTGTGGAAGAGGAAACTCCAGATGCGAAACTTAGTTCCATTTTAAACTAATTGTTCTATCTGAAACTAAGTGTTCGACACTGTGCCAGGAGAAGCGCCAGTTCTCTGAAATGTGTGGCGATGCCACTCGAAACCGTATGTGTTCGACGAAACTAAGTGGTTGATCTTGTGAGAGAGGATACTCCAGATGCGAAACATAATTCCATTTTAAACTAATTGTTCTCTCTGAAACTAAGTGCTCGATACTGTGGCAGGAGAAGCGCCTGTTCTCTGAAATCTGTGGCGATGCTTCTCGAAACCGAATGTGTTCCACGAAAGTAAGTGGCCGACCTTGTGAGAGAGGAAACTCCAGATGCGAATCTTAGTTCCATTTTAAACTAATAGTTGTATCTGCAACTATGTGTTCGATACTGTGCCAGGAGAAGCGCCTGTTCTCCGCAATCTGTGGCGATGCCACTCGAAACCGTATGTGTTCGACGAAATTAAGTGGTCGACCTTGTGAGAGAGGAAACTCCAGATGCGAAACTTAGTTCCATTTTAAACTAATTCTTCTATGTGCAACTATGTGTTCGATACTGTGCCAGGAGAAGCGCCTGTTCTCTGAAATCTGTGGCGATGCCACTCGAAACCGTATGTGTTCGACGAAACTAAGTCGTCGATCTTGTGAGAGAGGAAACTCCAGATGCGAAGCTTAGTTCCATTTTAAACTAATAGTTCTCTCTGATACTAAGTGTTCGATACTGTGCCAGGAGAAGCGCCTGTTCTCTGAAATCTGTGGCGATGCCACTCGAAACCGTATGTGTTCAACGAAATTAAGTGGTCGACCTTTTGAGAGAGCAAACTCCAGATGCGAAACTTAGTTCCATTTTAAACTAATAGTTCTATCTGATACTAAGTGTTCGATACTGTGCCAGGAGAAGCGCCTGTTCTCTGAAATCTGTGGCGATGCTACTCGATACCGTATGTGTTCGACGAAACTAAGTGGCCGACCTTGTGAGAGAGGAAACTCCAGATGCGGATCTTAGTACCATTTTAAACTGATTGTTCTATCTGAAACTAAGTGCTCGACACTGTGCCAGGAGAAGCGCCAGTTCTCTGAAATGTGTGACGATGCTACTCCAAACCGTATGTGTTCGACGAAACTAAGTGGCCGCCATGTGAGAGAGGAAACACCAGATGCGAAATTTAGTACCATTTTAAACTAATTGTTTTATCTGAGACTATGTGTCCGATACTGTGCCAGGAGAAGCTCCTGTTCTCTGAAATGTGTGGCGATGCCAATCGAAACCGTATGTGTTCGACGGAACTATGTGGTCGACCTTGTGAGAGAGGATACTCCAGATGCGAAACATATTTCTATTTTAAACTAATTGTTCTATCTGAAACGAAGTGTTCGATACTGTGCCAGGAGAAGCGCCTGTTCTCTGAAATCTGTGGCGATGCCACTCGGAACCGTATGTGTTCGACGAAATTAAGTGGTCGACCTTGTGAGAGAGGAAACTCCAGATGCGAAACTTAGTACCATTTTAAACTAATTGTTCTATCTGAAACTATGTGTCCGATACTGTGCCAGGAGAAGCGCCTGTTCTCTGAAATGTGTGGCGATGCCACTCGAAACCGTATGTGTTCGACGAAACTAAGTGGTCGACCTTGTGAGAGAGGATACTCCAGATGCGAAACATAGTTCCATTTTAAATTAATTGTTCTATCTGAGACAAAGTGTTCGATACTGTGCCAGGAGAAGTGCCTGTTCTCTGAAATCTGTGACGATGCTACTCAAAACCGTATGTGTTCGAGGAAACTCAGTGGTCGACCTTGCGAGAGAGGAAACTCCAGATGCGAAACTTAGTTCCATTTTAAAGTAATCGTTCTATCTGAAACTAAGTGTTCGATACTGTGCCAGGAGAAGCGCCTGTTCTCTGAACTGTGTGGCGATGCCACTCGAAACCATATGTGTTCGACGAAACTAAGTGGTCGACCTTGTGAGAGAGGAAACTCCAGATGCGAAACTTAGTTCCATTTTAAACTGATTGTTCTATCTGAAACTCAGTGTTTGATAATGAGCCAGGAGAAGCGCCTGTTCTCTGAAATCTGTGGCGATGGTACTCGAAACCGTTTGTGTTCGACGAAAGTAAGTGGTCCACCTTGTGAGAGAGGAAACTAAGTGGTCCACCTTGTGAGAGAGGAACCTCCAGATGCGAAGTTTAGTTCCATTTTAAACTTATTTTTCTATCTGAAACTAAGTGTTCGATACTGTGCCAGGAGAAGCGCCAGTTCTCTGAAATCTGTGGCGATGCCACTCGAAACCGTTTGTGTTCGACAAAACTAAGTGGTCGACCTTGTGAGGCAAGAAACTCCAAATGACAAACTTAATTCCATTTTAAAATAATTGTTCTATCTGAAACTAAGTGTTCGATACTGTGCCAGGAGAAGCGCCTGTTCTCTGAAATGTGTGGCGATGCCACTCGATACCGTATGTGTTCGACGATACTAAGTGGTCGACCTTGTTAGAGAGGAAACTCCAAATGCGAAACAAAGGTCCATTTTAAACTAATTTTTCTATCTGAAGCTAAGTGTTCGGTACTGTGCCAGGAGAAGCGCCAGTTTTCTGAAATGTGTGGCGATGCCACTCGATACCGTATGTGTTCGACGAAACTAAGTGGTCGAACTTGTGAGAGAGGAAACTCGAAATGCGAAACAAAGGTCCATTTTAAACTAATTTTTCTATCTGAAGCTAAGTGTTCGATACTGTGCCAGGAGAAGCGCCTGTTCTCTGAAATGTGTGGCGATGCCACTCGATACCGTATGTGTTCGACGATACTAAGTGGTCGACCTTGTGAGAGAGGAAACTCCAGATGCGAAGCTTATTTCCTTTATAAATTAATTGCTCTATCTGAAACTAAGTGTTCGATACTGTGCCAGCAGAAGCGCCTGTTCTCTGAAATCTGTGGCGATAACACTCGAAACCGTATGTGTTTGACGAAACTAAGTGGCCCACCTTGTGAGAGAGGAAACTCCAAATGCGAAACATAGTTCCATTTTAAACTAAGTGTTCTATCTGTAACTAAGTGTTCGATACTGTGCCAGGAGAAGCGCCTGTTCTCTGAAATATGTGGTGATGCTACTCGAAACCGTATGTGTTCGACGAAACTAAGTGGTCGACCTTGTGAGAGAGGAAACTCCAGATGCGAAATTTAGTACCATTTTAAACTAATGGTTCTATCTGAAACTAAGTGTTCGATACTGTGCCAGGAGACGCGCCTGTTCTCTGAAATCTGTGGCGATGCTACTCGAAACCGTATGTGTTCGACGAAACTAAGTGGTGGAACTTGTGAGAGAAGAAACTCCAGATGCGAAGCTTATTTCCTTTATAAATTAATTGCTCTATCTGAAACTAAGTGTTCGATACTGTGCCAGCAGAAGCGCCTGTTCTCTGAAATCTGTGGCGATAACACTCGAAACCGTATGTGTTTGACGAAACTAAGTGGCCCACCTTGTGAGAGAGGAAACTCCAAATGCGAAACATAGTTCCATTTTAAACTAAGTGTTCTATCTGTAACTAAGTGTTCGATACTGTGCCAGGAGAAGCGCCTGTTCTCTGAAATGTGTGGCGATGCCACTCGATACCGTATGTGTTCGACGATACTAAGTGGTCGACCTTGTGAGAGAGGAAACTCCAGATGCGAAGCTTATTTCCTTTATAAATTAATTGCTCTATCTGAAACTAAGTGTTCGATACTGTGCCAGCAGAAGCGCCTGTTCTCTGAAATCTGTGGCGATAACACTCGAAACCGTATGTGTTTGACGAAACTAAGTGGTCGACCTTGTTAGAGAGGAAACTCCAAATGCGAAACAAAGGTCCATTTTAAACTAATTTTTCTATCTGAAGCTAAGTGTTCGGTACTGTGCCAGGAGAAGCGCCAGTTTTCTGAAATGTGTGGCGATGCCACTCGATACCGTATGTGTTCGACGAAACTAAGTGGTCGAACTTGTGAGAGAGGAAACTCGAAATGCGAAACAAAGGTCCATTTTAAACTAATTTTTCTATCTGAAGCTAAGTGTTCGATACTGTGCCAGGAGAAGCGCCTGTTCTCTGAAATGTGTGGCGATGCCACTCGATACCGTATGTGTTCGACGATACTAAGTGGTCGACCTTGTGAGAGAGGAAACTCCAGATGCGAAGCTTATTTCCTTTATAAATTAATTGCTCTATCTGAAACTAAGTGTTCGATACTGTGCCAGCAGAAGCGCCTGTTCTCTGAAATCTGTGGCGATAACACTCGAAACCGTATGTGTTTGACGAAACTAAGTGGCCCACCTTGTGAGAGAGGAAACTCCAAATGCGAAACATAGTTCCATTTTAAACTAAGTGTTCTATCTGTAACTAAGTGTTCGATACTGTGCCAGGAGAAGCGCCTGTCCTCTGAAATATGTGGTGATGCTACTCGAAACCGTATGTGTTCGACGAAACTAAGTGGTCGACCTTGTGAGAGAGGAAACTCCAGATGCGAAATTTAGTACCATTTTAAACTAATGGTTCTATCTGAAACTAAGTGTTCGATACTGTGCCAGGAGACGCGCCTGTTCTCTGAAATCTGTGGCGATGCTACTCGAAACCGTATGTGTTCGACGAAACTAAGTGGTGGAACTTGTGAGAGAAGAAACTCCAGATGCGAAGCTTATTTCCTTTATAAATTAATTGCTCTATCTGAAACTAAGTGTTCGATACTGTGCCAGCAGAAGCGCCTGTTCTCTGAAATCTGTGGCGATAACACTCGAAACCGTATGTGTTTGACGAAACTAAGTGGCCCACCTTGTGAGAGAGGAAACTCCAAATGCGAAACATAGTTCCATTTTAAACTAAGTGTTCTATCTGTAACTAAGTGTTCGATACTGTGCCAGGAGAAGCGCCTGTTCTCTGAAATATGTGGTGATGCTACTCGAAACCGTATGTGTTCGACGAAACTAAGTGTCCGACCTTGTGAGAGATGAAACTCCAAATGCGAAACATAGTTCCATTTTAAACTAAGTGTTCTATCTGTAACTAAGTGTTCGATACCGTGCCAGGAGAAGCGCCTGTTCTCTGAAATCGGTGGCGATGCTACTCGAAACCGTATGTGTTCGACGAAACTAAGTGGTCGACCTTGTGAGGGAGGATACTCCAGATGCGAAACATAGTTACATTTTAAACTAATTGTTCTGTCTGAAACTAAGTGTTTGATACTGTGCCAGGAGAAGCGCCTGCTCTCTGAAATCTGTGGCGATGCCACTCGAAACCGTATGTGTTCGACGAAACTAAGTGGTCGACCTTGTGATAGAGGACACTCCATATGCGAAACTTTGTTCCATTTTAAACTAATTTTTCTATCTGAAGCTAAGTGTTCGATACTGTGCCAGGAGAAGCGCCTGTTCTCTGAAATCTGTGGCGATGCTACTCGAAACCGAATGTGTTCCACGAAACTAAGTGGCCGCCTTGTGATAGAGGAAACTCCAGATGCGAAATTTAGTACCATTTTAAACTAATGGTTCTATCTGAAACTAAGTGATCGATACTGTGCCAGGAGACGCGCCTGCTCTCTGAAATCTGTGGCGATGCTACTCGAAACCGTATGTGTTCGAGGAAACTAAGTGGTGGAACTTGTGAGAGAGGAAACTCCAAATGCGAAACAAAGGTCCATTTTAAACTAATTTTTCTATCTGAAGCTAAGTGTTCGATACTGTGCCAGGAGAAGCGCCTGTTCTCTGAAATGTGTGGCGATGCCACTCGATACCGTATGTGTTCGACGAAACTAAGTGGTCGACCTTGTGAGAGAGGAAACTCCAGATGCGAAATTTAGTACCATTTTAAACTAATGGTTCTATCTGAAACTAAGTGTTCGATACTGTGCCAGGAGACGCGCCTGTTCTCTGAAATCTGTGGCGATGCTACTCGAAACCGTATGTGTTCGACGAAACTAAGTGGTGGAACTTGTGAGAGAAGAAACTCCAAATGCGAAACAAAGGTCCATTTTAAACTAATTTTTCTATCTGAAGCTAAGTGTTCGGTACTGTGCCAGGAGAAGCGCCTGTTCTCTGAAATGTGTGGCGATGCCACTCGATACCGTATGTGTTCGACGAAACTAAGTCGTCGATCTTGGGAGAGAGGAATCTCCAGTTGCGAAACATAGTTCCATTTTAAACTAATTGTTCTACCAGAAACTAAGTGTTCGATACTGTGCCAGGAGAAGCGCCTGTTCTCTGAAATCTGTGGCGTTGCCACTCGAAACAGTATGTGTTCAACGAAATTAAGTGGTCGACCTTGTGAGAGAGGAAACTCCAAATGCGAAACAAAGGTCCAGTTTAAACTAATTTTTCTATCTGAAGCTAAGTGTTCGATACTGTGCCAGGAGAAGCGCCTGTTCTCTGAAATCTGTGGCGATGCTACTCGAAACCGAATGTGTTCCACGAAACTAAGTGGCCGCCTTTTGAGAGAGGAAACTCCAGATGCGAAATTTAGTAGCATTTTAAACTAATGGTTCTATCTGAAACTAAGTGTTCGATACTGTGCCAGGAGACGCGCCTGTTCTCTGAAATCTGTGGCGATGCTACTCGAAACCGTATGTGTTCGACGAAACTAAGTGGTGGAACTTGTGAGAGAAGAAACTCCAAATGCGAAACAAAGGTCCATTTTAAACTAATTTTTCTATCTGAAGCTAAGTGTTCGGTACTGTGCCAGGAGAAGCGCCTGTTCTCTGAAATGTGTGGCGATGCCACTCGATACCGTATGTGTTCGACGAAACTAAGTGGTCGAACTTGTGAGAGAGGAAACTCGAAATGCGAAACAAAGGTCCATTTTAAACTAATTTTTCTATCTGAAGCTAAGTGTTCGATACTGTGCCAGGAGAAGCGCCTGTTCTCTGAAATGTGTGGCGATGCCACTCGATACCGTATGTGTTCGACGAAACTAAGTGGTCGACCTTTTGAGGGAGGATACTCCAAATGCGAAACATATTACCATTTTAAACTAAATGTTCTATCTGAAACTAAGTGTTTGATACTGTGCCAGGAGAAGCGCCAGTTCTCTGAAACCTGTGGCGATGGTACTCGAAACCGTATGTGTCCGACGAAACTAAGTGGTCGACCTTGTGAGAGAGGAAACTCCAGATGCGAAACTTAGTTCCATTTTAACTGATTGTTCTATCTGAAACTCAGTGTTTGATAATGAGCCAGGAGAAGCGCCTGTTCTCTGAAATCTGTGGCGATGGTACTCGAAACCGTTTGTGTTCGACGAAACTAAGTGGTCCACCTTGTGAGAGAGGAAACTAAGTGGTCCACCTTGTGAGAGAAGAACCTCCAGATGCGAAGTTTAGTTCCATTTTAAACTTATTTTTCTATCTGAAACTAAGTGTTCGATACTGTGCCACGAGAAGTGCCTGTTCTCTGGAATCTGTGGCGATGCCACTCGAAACCGTATGTGTTTGACGAAACTAAGTGTCCGACCTTGTGAGAGATGAAACTCCAAATGCGAAACATAGTTCCATTTTAAACTAAGTGTTCTATCTGTAACTAAGTGTTCGATACCGTGCCAGGAGAAGCGCCTGTTCTCTGAAATCGGTGGCGATGCTACTCGAAACCGTATGTGTTCGACGAAACTAAGTGGTCGACCTTGTGAGGGAGGATACTCCAGATGCGAAACATAGTTACATTTTAAACTAATTGTTCTGTCTGAAACTAAGTGTTTGATACTGTGCCAGGAGAAGCGTCTGCTCTCTGAAATCTGTGGCGATGCCACTCGAAACCGTATGTGTTCGACGAAACTAAGTGGTCGACCTTGTGATAGAGGACACTCCATATGCGAAACTTTGTTCCATTTTAAACTAATTTTTCTATCTGAAACTAAGTGTCCGATACTGTGCCAGGAGAAGCGCCTGTTCTCTGAAATCTGTGGCGATGCTACTCGAAACCGAATGTGTTCCACGAAACTAAGTGGCCGCCTTGTGATAGAGGAAACTCCAGATGCGAAATTTAGTACCATTTTAAACTAATGGTTCTATCTGAAACTAAGTGATCGATACTGTGCCAGGAGACGCGCCTGCTCTCTGAAATCTGTGGCGATGCTACTCGAAACCGTATGTGTTCGAGGAAACTAAGTGGTGGAACTTGTGAGAGAGGAAACTCCAAATGCGAAACAAAGGTCCATTTTAAACTAATTTTTCTATCTGAAGCTAAGTGTTCGATACTGTGCCAGGAGAAGCGCCTGTTCTCTGAAATGTGTGGGGATGCCACTCGATACCGTATGTGTTCGACGAAACTAAGTGGTCGAACTTGTGAGACTGGAAACTCGAAATGCGAAACAAAGGTCCATTTTAAACTAATTTTTCTATCTGAAGCTAAGTGTTCGATACTGTGCCAGGAGAAGCGCCTGTTCTCTGAAATGTGTGGCGATGCCACTCGATACCGTATGTGTTCGACGATACTAAGTGGTCGACCTTGTGAGAGAGGAAACTCCAGATGCGAAGCTTATTTCCTTTATAAATTAATTGCTCTATCTGAAACTAAGTGTTCGATACTGTGCCAGCAGAAGCGCCTGTTCTCTGCAATCTGTGGCGATAACACTCGAAACCGTATGTGTTTGACGAAACTAAGTGGCCCACCTTGTGAGAGAGGAAACTCCAAATGCGAAACATAGTTCCATTTTAAACTAAGTGTTCTATCTGTAACTAAGTGTTCGATACTGTGCCAGGAGAAGCGCCTGTTCTCTGAAATCTGTGGTGATGCTACTCGAAACCGTATGTGTTCGACGAAACTAAGTGGTCGACCTTGTGAGGGAGGATACTCCAGATGCGAAACATAGTTACATTTTAAACTAATTGTTCTGTCTGAAACTAAGTGTTTGATACTGTGCCAGGAGAAGCGTCTGCTCTCTGAAATCTGTGGCGATGCCACTCGAAACCGTATGTGTTCGACGAAACTAAGTGGTCGACCTTGTGAGAGAGGAAACTCCAGATGCGAAACTTAGTTCCATTTTAACTGATTGTTCTATCTGAAACTCAGTGTTTGATAATGAGCCAGGAGAAGCGCCTGTTCTCTGAAATCTGTGGCGATGGTACTCGAAACCGTTTGTGTTCGACGAAACTAAGTGGTCCACCTTGTGAGAGAGGAAACTAAGTGGTCCACCTTGTGAGAGAGGAACCTCCAGATGCGAAGTTTAGTTCCATTTTAAACTTATTTTTCTATCTGAAACTAAGTATTCGATACTGTGCCACGAGAAGTGCCTGTTCTCTGGAATCTGTGGCGATGCCACTCGAAACCGTATGTGTTTGACGAAACTAAGTGTCCGACCTTGTGAGAGATGAAACTCCAAATGCGAAACATAGTTCCATTTTAAACTAAGTGTTCTATCTGTAACTAAGTGTTCGATACCGTGCCAGGAGAAGCGCCTGTTCTCTGAAATCGGTGGCGATGCTACTCGAAACCGTATGTGTTCGACGAAACTAAGTGGTCGACCTTGTGAGGGAGGATACTCCAGATGCGAAACATAGTTACATTTTAAACTAATTGTTCTGTCTGAAACTAAGTGTTTGATACTGTGCCAGGAGAAGCGTCTGCTCTCTGAAATCTGTGGCGATGCCACTCGAAACCGTATGTGTTCGACGAAACTAAGTGGTCGACCTTGTGATAGAGGACACTCCATATGCGAAACTTTGTTCCATTTTAAACTAATTTTTCTATCTGAAACTAAGTGTCCGATACTGTACCAGGAGAAGCGCCTGTTCTCTGAAATCTGTGGCGATGCTACTCGAAACCGAATGTGTTCCACGAAACTAAGTGGCCGCCTTGTGATAGAGGAAACTCCAGATGCGAAATTTAGTACCATTTTAAACTAATGGTTCTATCTGAAACTAAGTGATCGATACTGTGCCAGGAGACGCGCCTGCTCTCTGAAATCTGTGGCGATGCTACTCGAAACCGTATGTGTTCGAGGAAACTAAGTGGTGGAACTTGTGAGAGAGGAAACTCCAAATGCGAAACAAAGGTCCATTTTAAACTAATTTTTCTATCTGAAGCTAAGTGTTCGATACTGTGCCAGGAGAAGCGCCTGTTCTCTGAAATGTGTGGCGATGCCACTCGATACCGTATGTGTTCGACGAAATTAAGTGGTCGAACTTGTGAGACTGGAAACTCGAAATGCGAAACAAAGGTCCATTTTAAACTAATTTTTCTATCTGAAGCTAAGTGTTCGATACTGTGCCAGGAGAAGCGCCTGTTCTCTGAAATGTGTGGCGATGCCACTCGATACCGTATGTGTTCGACGATACTAAGTGGTCGACCTTGTGAGAGAGGAAACTCCAGATGCGAAGCTTATTTCCTTTATAAATTAATTGCTCTATCTGAAACTAAGTGTTCGATACTGTGCCAGCAGAAGCGCCTGTTCTCTGAAATCTGTGGCGATAACACTCGAAACCGTATGTGTTTGACGAAACTAAGTGGCCCACCTTGTGAGAGAGGAAACTCCAAATGCGAAACATAGTTCCATTTTAAACTAAGTGTTCTATCTGTAACTAAGTGTTCGATACTGTGCCAGGAGAAGCGCCTGTTCTCTGAAATCTGTGGTGATGCTACTCGAAACCGTATGTGTTCGACGAAACTAAGTGGTCGACCTTGTGAGAGAGGAAACTCCAGATGCGAAATTTAGTACCATTTTAAACTAATGGTTCTATCTGAAACTAAGTGTTCGATACTGTGCCAGGAGACGCGCCTGTTCTCTGAAATCTGTGGCGATGCTACTCGAAACCGTATGTGTTCGACGAAACTAAGTGGTGGAACTTGTGAGAGAAGAAACTCCAAATGCGAAACAAAGGTCCATTTTAAACTAATTTTTCTATCTGAAGCTAAGTGTTCGGTACTGTGCCAGGAGAAGCGCCTGTTCTCTGAAATGTGTGGCGATGCCACTCGATACCGTATGTGTTCGACGAAACTAAGTCGTCGATCTTGGGAGAGAGGAATCTCCAGTTGCGAAACATAGTTCCATTTTAAACTAATTGTTCTACCAGAAACTAAGTGTTCGATACTGTGCCAGGAGAAGCGCCTGTTCTCTGAAATCTGTGGCGTTGCCACTCGAAACAGTATGTGTTCAACGAAATTAAGTGGTCGACCTTGTGAGATAGGAAACTCCAAATGCGAAACAAAGGTCCAGTTTAAACTAATTTTTCTATCTGAAGCTAAGTGTTCGATACTGTGCCAGGAGAAGCGCCTGTTCTCTGAAATCTGTGGCGATGCTACTCGAAACCGAATGTGTTCCACGAAACTAAGTGGCCGCCTTTTGAGAGAGGAAACTCCAGTTGCGAAATTTACTAGCATTTTAAACTAATGGTTCTATCTGAAACTAAGTGTTGGATACTGTGCCAGGAGATGCGCCTGTTCTCTGAAATCTGTGGCGATGCTACTCGAAACCGTATGTGTTCGACGAAACTAAGTGGTCGAACTTGTGAGAGAGGAAACTCGAAATGCGAAACAAAGGTCCATTTTAAACTAATTTTTCTATCTGAAGCTAAGTGTTCGATACTGTGCCAGGAGAAGCGCCTGTTCTCTGAAATGTGTGGCGATGCCACTCGATACCGTATGTGTTCGACGAAACTAAGTGGTCGACCTTGTGAGGGAGGATACTCCAAATGCGAAACATATTACCATTTTAAACTAAATGTTCTATCTGAAACTAAGTGTTTGATACTGTGCCAGGAGAAGCGCCAGTTCTCTGAAACCTGTGGCGATGGTACTCGAAACCGTATGTGTCCGACGAAACTAAGTGGTCGACCTTGTGAGAGAGGAAACTCCAGATGCGAAACTTAGTTCCATTTTAACTGATTGTTCTATCTGAAACTCAGTGTTTGATAATGAGCCAGGAGAAGCGCCTGTTCTCTGAAATCTGTGGCGATGGTACTCGAAACCGTTTGTGTTCGACGAAACTAAGTGGTCCACCTTGTGAGAGAGGAAACTAAGTGGTCCACCTTGTGAGAGAGGAACCTCCAGATGCGAAGTTTAGTTCCATTTTAAACTTATTTTTCTATCTGAAACTAAGTGTTCGATACTGTGCCACGAGAAGTGCCTGTTCTCTGGAATCTGTGGCGATGCCACTCGAAACCGTATGTGTTTGACGAAACTAAGTGTCCGACCTTGTGAGAGATGAAACTCCAAATGCGAAACATAGTTCCATTTTAAACTAAGTGTTCTATCTGTAACTAAGTGTTCGATACCGTGCCAGGAGAAGCGCCTGTTCTCTGAAATCGGTGGCGATGCTACTCGAAACCGTATGTGTTCGACGTAACTAAGTGGTCGACCTTGTGAGGGAGGATACTCCAGATGCGAAACATAGTTACATTTTAAACTAATTGTTCTGTCTGAAACTAAGTGTTTGATACTGTGCCAGGAGAAGCGCCTGCTCTCTGAAATCTGTGGCGATGCCACTCGAAACCGTATGTGTTCGACGAAACTAAGTGGTCGACCTTGTGATAGAGGACACTCCATATGCGAAACTTTGTTCCATTTTAAACTAATTTTTCTATCTGAAACTAAGTGTCCGATACTGTGCCAGGAGAAGCGCCTGTTCTCTGAAATCTGTGGCGATGCTTCTCGAAACCGTATGTGTTCGACGAAACTAAGTGGTCGACCTTGTGAGAGAGGAAACTCCAGATGCGAAACCTAGTCCCATTTTAAACTAATTGTTCTATCTGAAACTAAGTGTTCGATACTGTGCCAGGAGAAGCGCCTGTTCTCTGAAATCTGTAGCGATGCTACTCTAAACCGTATGTGTTCGACGAAACTAAGTGGTCGACCTTGTGAGAGAGGAAACTCCAGACGCGAAACTTAGTGCCCTTTTAAACTAATTGTTCTATCTGAAACTAAGTGTTGAACCTAAGTGGTTGATCTTGTGAGAGAGGATACTCCAGATGCGAAACATAGCCCCATTTTAAACTAATTGTTCTGCCTGAAATAAGTGTTCGATACTGTGCCAGGCGAAGCGCCTGTTCTCTGAAATCTGTGGCGATGCCACTCGAAACCGTATGTGTTTCCGCGAAACTAAGTGGCCGACCTTGTAAGAGAGGATACTCCAGAGGCGAAACTTAGTTCCATTTAAAACTAATTGTTCTATCTGAAACTAAGTGTTCGGTAGTGTGCCAGGAGAAACGCCTGTTCTCTGAAATCTGTGGCGATGAAACTCGAAACCGTATGTGTTCGACGAAACTAAGTGGTCGACCTTGTGGGAGAGGAAACTCCAGATGCGAAGCTTTGTTTCATTTTAAACTGATTGTTCTATCTGAAACTAAGTGTTCGATACTGTGCCAGGAGAAGCGCCTGTTCTCTGAAATCTGTCGCGATGCTACTCGAAAGCGTATGTATTCGACGAAACTAAGTCGTCGACCTTGTGAGAGAGGAAACTCCAGATGCGAAGCTTATTTCCTTTATAAATTAATTGCTCTATCTGAAACTAAGTGTTCGATACTGTGCCAGCAGAAGCGCCTGTTCTCTGAAATCTGTGGCGATAACACTCGAAACCGTATGTGTTTGACGAAACTAAGTGACCCACCTTGTGAGAGAGGAAACTCCAAATGCAAAACATAGTTCCATTTTAAACTAAGTGTTCTATCTGTAACTAAGTGTTCGATACTGTGCCAGGAGAAGCGCCTGTTCTCTGAAATCTGTGGTGATGCTACTCGAAACCGTATGTGTTCGACGAAACTAAGTGGTCGACCTTGTGAGAGAGGAAACTCCAGATGCGAAATTTAGTACCATTTTAAACTAATGGTTCTATCTGAAACTAAGTGTTCGATACTGTGCCAGGAGACGCGCCTGTTCTCTGAAATCTGTGGCGATGCTACTCGAAACCGTATGTGTTCGACGAAACTAAGTGGTGGAACTTGTGAGAGAAGAAACTCCAAATGCGAAACAAAGGTCCATTTTAAACTAATTTTTCTATCTGAAGCTAAGTGTTCGGTACTGTGCCAGGAGAAGCGCCTGTTCTCTGAAATGTGTGGCGATGCCACTCGATACCGTATGTGTTCGACGAAACTAAGTCGTCGATCTTGGGAGAGAGGAATCTCCAGTTGCGAAACATAGTTCCATTTTAAACTAATTGTTCTACCAGAAACTAAGTGTTCGATACTGTGCCAGGAGAAGCGCCTGTTCTCTGAAATCTGTGGCGTTGCCACTCGAAACAGTATGTGTTCAACGAAATTAAGTGGTCGACCTTGTGAGAGAGGAAACTCCAAATGCGAAACAAAGGTCCAGTTTAAACTAATTTTTCTATCTGAAGCTAAGTGTTCGATACTGTGCCAGGAGAAGCGCCTGTTCTCTGAAATCTGTGGCGATGCTACTCGAAACCGAATGTGTTCCACGAAACTAAGTGGCCGCCTTTTGAGAGAGGAAACTCCAGATGCGAAATTTACTAGCATTTTAAACTAATGGTTCTATCTGAAACTAAGTGTTGGATACTGTGCCAGGAGATGCGCCTGTTCTCTGAAATCTGTGGCGATGCTACTCGAAACCGTATGTGTTCGACGAAACTAAGTGGTCGAACTTGTGAGAGAGGAAACTCGAAATGCGAAACAAAGGTCCATTTTAAACTAATTTTTCTATCTGAAGCTAAGTGTTCGATACTGTGCCAGGAGAAGCGCCTGTTCTCTGAAATGTGTGGCGATGCCACTCGATACCGTATGTGTTCGACGAAACTAAGTGGTCGACCTTGTGAGGGAGGATACTCCAAATGCGAAACATATTACCATTTTAAACTAAATGTTCTATCTGAAACTAAGTGTTTGATACTGTGCCAGGAGAAGCGCCAGTTCTCTGAAACCTGTGGCGATGGTACTCGAATCCGTATGTGTCCGACGAAACTAAGTGGTCGACCTTGTGAGAGAGGAAACTCCAGATGCGAAACTTAGTTCCATTTTAACTGATTGTTCTATCTGAAACTCAGTGTTTGATAATGAGCCAGGAGAAGCGCCTGTTCTCTGAAATCTGTGGCGATGGTACTCGAAACCGTTTGTGTTCGACGAAACTAAGTGGTCCACCTTGTGAGAGAGGAAACTAAGTGGTCCACCTTGTGAGAGAGGAACCTCCAGATGCGAAGTTTAGTTCCATTTTAAACTTATTTTTCTATCTGAAACTAAGTGTTCGATACTGTGCCACGAGAAGTGCCTGTTCTCTGGAATCTGTGGCGATGCCACTCGAAACCGTATGTGTTTGACGAAACTAAGTGTCCGACCTTGTGAGAGATGAAACTCCAAATGCGAAACATAGTTCCATTTTAAACTAAGTGTTCTATCTGTAACTAAGTGTTCGATACCGTGCCAGGAGAAGCGCCTGTTCTCTGAAATCGGTGGCGATGCTACTCGAAACCGTATGTGTTCGACGAAACTAAGTGGTCGACCTTGTGAGGGAGGATACTCCAGATGCGAAACATAGTTACATTTTAAACTAATTGTTCTGTCTGAAACTAAGTGTTTGATACTGTGCCAGGAGAAGCGCCTGCTCTCTGAAATCTGTGGCGATGCCACTCGAAACCGTATGTGTTCGACGAAACTAAGTGGTCGACTTTGTGATAGAGGACACTCCATATGCGAAACTTTGTTCCATTTTAAACTAATTTTTCTATCTGAAACTAAGTGTCCGATACTGTGCCAGGAGAAGCGCCTGTTCTCTGAAATCTGTGGCGATGCTTCTCGAAACCGTATGTGTTCGACGAAACTAAGTGGTCGACCTTGTGTGAGAGGAAACTCCAGATGCGAAACCTAGTCCCATTTTAAACTAATTGTTCTATCTGAAACTAAGTGTTCGATACTGTGCCAGGAGAAGCGCCTGTTCTCTGAAATCTGTAGCGATGCTACTCTAAACCGTATGTGTTCGACGAAACTAAGTGGTCGACCTTGTGAGAGAGGAAACTCCAGACGCGAAACTTAGTGCCCTTTTAAACTAATTGTTCTATCTGAAACTAAGTGTTGAACCTAAGTGGTTGATCTTGTGAGAGAGGATACTCCAGATGCGAAACATAGCCCCATTTTAAACTAATTGTTCTGCCTGAAATAAGTGTTCGATACTGTGCCAGGCGAAGCGCCTGTTCTCTGAAATCTGTGGCGATGCCACTCGAAACCGTATGTGTTTCCGCGAAACTAAGTGGCCGACCTTGTAAGAGAGGAAACTCCAGATGCGAAACTTAGTTCCATTTAAAACTAATTGTTCTATCTGAAACTAAGTGTTCGGTAGTGTGCCAGGAGAAACGCCTGTTCTCTGAAATCTGTGGCGATGAAACTCGAAACCGTATGTGTTCGACGAAAATAAGTGGTCGACCTTGTGGGAGAGGAAACTCCAGATGCGAAGCTTTGTTTCATTTTAAACTGATTGTTCTATCTGAAACTAAGTGTTCGATACTGTGCCAGGAGAAGCGCCTGTTCTCTGAAATATGTCGCGATGCTACTCGAAAGCGTATGTATTCGACGAAACTAAGTCGTCGACCTTGTGAGAGAGGAAACTCCAGATGCGAAACATAGTTCCATTTTATACTAAGTGTTCTATCTGTAACTAAGTGTTCGATAATCTGCCAGTAGAAGCGCCTGTTCTCTGAAACCTGTGGCGTTGCTACTCGAAGCCGTATGTGTTCGACGAAACTAAGTAGTCACCTTGTGCGAGAAGAAACTCCAGATGCGAAACTTAGTTTCCTTTAAAACTAACTGTTCTACCTGAAACTAAATGTTCGATACTGTGCCAGGAGAAGCGCCTCTTCTCTGAAATCTCTGGCGATGCCACTCGAAACCGTATGTGTTCGACGAAACTAAGTGGCCGACCTTGTGAGAGAGGAAACTCCAGATGCGAAACTTAGTTCCATTTTAAACTAATTGTTCTATCTGAAAGTGTTCGATACTGTGCCAGGAGAAGCGCCTGTTCTCTGATATCTGTCGCGATGCTACTCGAAACCGTATGTGTTCGACGAAACTAAGTTGTCGACCTTGTGGGAGAGGAAACTCCAGATGCCAAACTTAGTTTCATTTTAAACTAATTGTTCTTTCGGAAACTAAGCGTTCGATACTGTGCCAGGGTAAGCGCCTGTTCTCTGAAATCCGTGGCGATGCCACTCGAAACCGTATGTGTTCAGCGAAACTAAGTGGCCGACCTTGTGAGAGAGGAAACTCCAGATGCGGAACTTAGTTCCATTTTAAATTAAATGTTCTATCTGAAAGTGTTCGATACTGTGCCAGGAGAAGCACCTGTTCTCTGAAATCTGTGGCGACGCCACTCGAAACCGTATGTGTTCGACGAAACTAAATGGCCGACCTTGTGAGAGAGGAAACTCCAGATGCGGAACTTAGTTCAATTTTCAACTAAATGTTCCATCTGAAACTATGTGTTCGATAATGTGCCAGGAGAAGCGCTTGTTCTCTGAAATCTGTGGCGATGCTACTCGAAACCGTATGTATTCGACGAATCTAAATGGTCGACCTTGTGAGAGAGGAAACTCCAGATGCGAAACTTAGTTCCATTTTAAACTAATTGTTCTATCTGAAAGTGTTCGATACTGTGCCAGGAGAAGCTCCTGTTCTCTGAAATCTGTGACGATGCCACTCGAAACCGTATGTGTTCGACAAAACTATGTGGTCGAACTTGTGACAGAAGAAACTCCAAATGTGAAACATAGGCCCATTTTAAACTAATTATTCTATCTGAAACTAAGTGCTCGATACTCTGCCAGGAGAAGCGCCTGTTCTCTGAAATCAGTGGCGATGCTACTCGAAACCGTATATGTTCGTTGAAACTAAGTGGTCCAGCTTGTGAGAGAGGAAACTCCAAATGCGAAACATAGTTCCATTTTGAAAGTAATTGTTCTATCTGATACTAAGCGTTCGATACTGTGCCAGGAGAAGCGCCTGTTCTCTGAAATCTGTGGCGATCCCACTCGAAACCGTATGTGTTTGACGATACTAAGTGGCCGACCTTGTGAGAGAAGAAATTCCAGATGCCAAACTTAGTTCCATTTTAAACTAATTGTTCTATCCGAAACTAAGTGTTCGATACTGTGCCAAGAGAAACGCCTGTTCTCCGAAATCTGTGGCGATGCCAATCGAAACCGTATGTGTTCGACGAAACTAAGTGGCCGACCTTGTGAGAGAGGAAACTCCAGATGCGAAACTTAGTTCCATTTTAAACTAATTGTTCTATCTGAAAGTGTTCGATACTGTGCCAGGAGAAACGCCTGTTCTCTGATATCTGTCGCGATGCTACTCGAAACCGTATGTGTTCGACGAAACTAAGTTGTCGACCTTGTTGGAGAGGAAACTCCAGATGCCAAACTTAGTTTCATTTTAAACTAATTGTTCTTTCGGAAACTAAGCGTTCGATACTGTGCCAGGGGAAGCGCCTGTTCTCTGAAATCTGTGGCGATGCCAATCGAAACCGTATGTGTTCGACGAAACTAAGTGGCCGACCTTGTGAGAGAGGAAACTCCAGATGCGAAACTTAGTTCCATTTTAAACTAATTGTTCTATCTGAAAGTGTTCGATACTGTGCCAGGAGAAGCGCCTGTTCTCTGATATCTGTCGCGATGCTACTCGAAACCGTATGTGTTCGACGAAACTAAGTTGTCGACCTTGTGGGAGAGGAAACTCCAGATGCCAAACTTAGTTTCATTTTAAACTAATTGTTCTTTCGGAAACTAAGCGTTCGATACTGTGCCAGGGGAAGCGCCTGTTCTCTGATATCTGTCGCGATGCTACTCGAAACCGTATGTGTTCGACGAAACTAAGTTGTCGACCTTGTGGGAGAGGAAACTCCAGATGCCAAACTTAGTTTCATTTTAAACTAATTGTTCTTTCGGAAACTAAGCGTTCGATATTGTGCCAGGGGAAGCGCCTGTTCTCTGAAATCCGTGGCGATGCCACTCGAAACCGTATGTGTTCGACGAAACTAAGTGGTCGACCTTGTGGGAGAGGAAACTCCAGATGCGGAACTTAGTTCCATTTTAAACTGATTGTTCTATCTGTAACTAAGTGTTCGATATTGTGCCAGGAGAAGCGCCCGTTCTCTGAAATCCGTTGCGATGCCACTCGAAACCGTATGTGTTCGACGAAACTAAGTGGTCGACCTTGTGGGAGAGGAAACTCCAGATGCGGAACTTAGTACCATTTTAAACTGATTGTTCTATCTGTAACTAAGTGTTCGATATTGTGCCAGGAGAAGCGCCCGTTCTGTGAAACCTGTGGCGATGCTACTCGAAACCGTATATGTTCGACGAAACTAAGGGGTCGACCTGCTGAGAGAGGAAACTCCAGATGCGAAACTTAGTTCCATTTTAAACTAATTGTTCTATCTGAAACTAAGTGTTCGATACTGTGCCAGGAGAAGCGCCTGTTCTCTGAAATCTGTCGCGATGCTACTCGAAACCGTATGTGTTCGACGAAACTAAGTGGTCGACCTTGTGAAAGAGGAAACTCCAGATGCGAAACTTAGTTCCATCTTAAACTAATTGTTCTATCTGAAACTAAGTGTTCGATACTGTGCCAAGAGAAGCGCCTGTTCTCTGAAATCTGTGGCGATGCCCCTCGAAACGGTATGTGTTCGACGAATCTAAATGGTCGACCTTGTGAGAGAGGAAACTCCAGATGCCAAACTTAGTTCCATTTTAAACTAATTGTTCTATCTGAAACTAAGTGTTCGATACTGTGCCAGGAGAAGCGCCTGTTCTCTGAAATCAGTGGCGTTGCCACTCGAAACCGTATGTGTTCAACGAAACTAAGTGGTCGACCTTGTGAGAGAGGAAACTCCAGATGCGAAACTTAGTTCCATTTTAAACTAATTGTTCTATCTGAAACTATGTGTTGGATACTGTGCCAGGAGAAGCGCCTGTTCTCTGAAATCTGTGGCGATGCTACTCGAAACCGTATGTGTTCGACGAAACTAAGTGGTCGACCTTGTGAAAGAGGAAACTCCAGATGCGAAACTTAGTTCCATCTTAAACTAATTGTTCTATCTGAAACTAAGTGTTCGATACTGTGCCAAGAGAAGCGCCTGTTCTCTGAAATCTGTGGCGATGCCCCTCGAAACGGTATGTGTTCGACGAATCTAAATGGTCGACCTTGTGAGAGAGGAAACTCCAGATGCCAAACTTAGTTCCATTTTAAACTAATTGTTCTATCTGAAACTAAGTGTTCGATACTGTGCCAGGAGAAGCGCCTGTTCTCTGAAATCTGTGGCGTTGCCACTCGAAACCGTATGTGTTCAACGAAACTAAGTGGTCGACCTTGTGAGAGAGGAAACTCCAGATGCGAAACTTAGTTCCATTTGAAACTAATTGTCCTATCTGAAACTAAGTGTTCGATACTGTGCCAGGAGAAGCGCCTGTTCTCTGAAATCTGTCGCGATGCTACTCGAAACCGTATGTGTTCGACGAAACTAAGTGGTCGACCTTGTGAGAGAGAAAACTCCAGATGCGGAGCTTAGTTCCATTTTAAACTAATTGTTCTATCTGAAACTAAGTGTTCGATACTGTGCCAAGAGAAGCGCCTGTTCTCTGAAATCTGTGGCGATGCCCCTCGAAACGGTATGTGTTCGACGAATCTAAATGGTCGACCTTGTGAGAGAGGAAACTCCAGATGCGGAGCTTAGTTCCATTTTAAACTAATTGTTCTATCTGAAACTAAGTGTTCGATACTGTGCCAAGAGAAGCGCCTGTTCTCTGAAATCTGTGGCGATGCCCCTCGAAACGGTATGTGTTCGACGAATCTAAGTGGTCGACCTTGTGGGAGAGGAAACTCCAGATGCGGAACTTAGTTCCATTTTAAACTGATTGTTCTATCTGTAACTAAGTGTTCGATATTGTGCCAGGAGAAGCGCCCGTTCTCTGAAATCCGTTGCGATGCCACTCGAAACCGTATGTGTTCGACGAAACTAAGTGGTCGACCTTGTGGGAGAGGAAACTCCAGATGCGGAACTTAGTACCATTTTAAACTGATTGTTCTATCTGTAACTAAGTGTTCGATATTGTGCCAGGAGAAGCGCCCGTTCTGTGAAACCTGTGGCGATGCTACTCGAAACCGTATATGTTCGACGAAACTAAGGGGTCGACCTGCTGAGAGAGGAAACTCCAGATGCGAAACTTAGTTCCATTTTAAACTAATTGTTCTATCTGAAACTAAGTGTTCGATACTGTGCCAGGAGAAGCGCCTGTTCTCTGAAATCTGTCGCGATGCTACTCGAAACCGTATGTGTTCGACGAAACTAAGTGGTCGACCTTGTGAAAGAGGAAACTCCAGATGCGAAACTTAGTTCCATCTTAAACTAATTGTTCTATCTGAAACTAAGTGTTCGATACTGTGCCAAGAGAAGCGCCTGTTCTCTGAAATCTGTGGCGATGCCCCTCGAAACGGTATGTGTTCGACGAATCTAAATGGTCGACCTTGTGAGAGAGGAAACTCCAGATGCCAAACTTAGTTCCATTTTAAACTAATTGTTCTATCTGAAACTAAGTGTTCGATACTGTGCCAGGAGAAGCGCCTGTTCTCTGAAATCTGTGGCGTTGCCACTCGAAACCGTATGTGTTCAACGAAACTAAGTGGTCGACCTTGTGAGAGAGGAAACTCCAGATGCGAAACTTAGTTCCATTTTAAACTAATTGTTCTATCTGAAACTATGTGTTGGATACTGTGCCAGGAGAAGCGCCTGTTCTCTGAAATCTGTGGCGATGCTACTCGAAACCGTATGTGTTCGACGAAACTAAGTGGTCGACCTTGTGAAAGAGGAAACTCCAGATGCGAAACTTAGTTCCATCTTAAACTAATTGTTCTATCTGAAACTAAGTGTTCGATACTGTGCCAAGAGAAGCGCCTGTTCTCTGAAATCTGTGGCGATGCCCCTCGAAACGGTATGTGTTCGACGAATCTAAATGGTCGACCTTGTGAGAGAGGAAACTCCAGATGCCAAACTTAGTTCCATTTTAAACTAATTGTTCTATCTGAAACTAAGTGTTCGATACTGTGCCAGGAGAAGCGCCTGTTCTCTGAAATCTGTGGCGTTGCCACTCGAAACCGTATGTGTTCAACGAAACTAAGTGGTCGACCTTGTGAGAGAGGAAACTCCAGATGCGAAACTTAGTTCCATTTTAAACTAATTGTTCTATCTGAAACTATGTGTTGGATACTGTGCCAGGAGAAGCGCCTGTTCTCTGAAATCTGTGGCGATGCTACTCTAAACCGTATGTGTTCGACGAAACTAAGTGGTCGACCTTGCGAGAGAGGAAACTCCAGATGCGAAACTTAGTTCCATTTGAAACTAATTGTCCTATCTGAAACTAAGTGTTCGATACTGTGCCAGGAGAAGCGCCTGTTCTCTGAAATCTGTCGCGATGCTACTCGAAACCGTATGTGTTCGACGAAACTAAGTGGTCGACCTTGTGAGAGAGAAAACTCCAGATGCGGAGCTTAGTTCCATTTTAAACTAATTGTTCTATCTGAAACTAAGTGTTCGATACTGTGCCAAGAGAAGCGCCTGTTCTCTGAAATCTGTGGCGATGCCCCTCGAAACGGTATGTGTTCGACGAATCTAAATGGTCGACCTTGTGAGAGAGGAAACTCCAGATGCCAAACTTAGTTCCATTTTAAACTAATTGTTCTATCTGAAACTAAGTGTTCGATACTGTGCCAGGAGAAGCGCCTGTTCTCTGAAATCTGTGGCGTTGCCACTCGAAACCGTATGTGTTCAACGAAACTAAGTGGTCGACCTTGTGAGAGAGGAAACTCCAGATGCGAAACTTAGTTCCATTTTAAACTAATTGTTCTATCTGAAACTATGTGTTGGATACTGTGCCAGGAGAAGCGCCTGTTCTCTGAAATCTGTGGCGATGCTACTCTAAACCGTATGTGTTCGACGAAATTAAGTGGTCGACCTTGCGAGAGAGGAAACTCCAGATGCGAAACTTAGTTCCATTTGAAACTAATTGTCCTATCTGAAACTAAGTGTTCGATACTGTGCCAGGAGAGGCGCCTGATCTCTGAAATCTGTGGCGATGCTACTCGAAACCGTATGTGTTCGACGATACTAAGTGGTTGACCTTGTGAGAGAGGAAACTCCAGTTGCGAAACATAGTTCAATTTTAAACTAATAGTTCTATCTGATACTAAGTGTTCGATTCTGTGCCAGGAGAAGCGGCTGTTCTCTGAAATCTGTGGCGATGCCACTCGAAACCGTATGTGTTCGACGAAAATAAGTAGTCGCCTTGTGAAAGAGGAAACTCCAGATGCGAAACATAGTACCATTTTAAACTAATTGTTCTATCTGAAACTATGTGTTCGATACTGCGCCAGGAGAAGCGCCTGTTCCCTGAAATCTGTGGCAATGCCACTCGAAACCGTATGTGTTCGAGGAAACTAAGTGGCCGACCTTGTGAGAGTGGAAACTCCAGATGCGAAACTTAGTTCCATTTTAAACTAACTGTTCTATCTGAACTAAGTGTTCGATACTGTACCAGGAGAAGTGCGTGTTCCCTGTAATCTGTGGCGATGCTACTCGAAACCGTATGTGTTCGACGAATCTAAATGGTCGACCTTGTGTGGGAGGCAACTCCAGATGCGGAACTTAGTTCCATTTTAAACTGATTGTTCTATCTGTAACTAAGTGTTCGATATTGTGCCAGGAGAAGCGCCTGTTCCCTGAAATCTGTGGCGATGCCACTCGAAACCGTATGTGTTTGACGATACTAAGTGGCCGACCTTGTGAGAGAAGAAATTCCAGATGCCAAACTTAGTTCCATTTTAAACTAATTGTTCTATCCGAAACTAAGTGTTCGATACTGTGCCAAGAGAAACGCCTCTTCTCTGAAATCTGTGGCGATGGCAATCGAAACCGTGTGTGTTCGACGAAACTAAGTGGCCGACCTTGTGAGAGAGGAAACTCCAGATGCGAAACTTAGTTCCATTTTAAACTAATTGTTCTATCTGAAAGTGTTCGATACTGTGCCAGGAGAAGCGCCTGTTCTCTGATATCTGTCGCGATGCTACTCGAAACCGTATGTGTTCGACGAAACTAAGTTGTCGACCTTGTTGGAGAGGAAACTCCAGATGCCAAACTTAGTTTCATTTTAAACTAATTGTTCTTTCGGAAACTAAGCGTTCGATACTGTGCCAGGGGAAGCGCCTGTTCTCTGAAATCTGTGGCGATGCCAATCGAAACCGTATGTGTTCGACGAAACTAAGTGGCCGACCTTGTGAGAGAGGAAACTCCAGATGCGAAACTTAGGTCCATTTTAAACTAATTGTTCTATCTGAAAGTGTTCGATACTGTGCCAGGAGAAGCGCCTGTTCTCTGATATCTGTCGCGATGCTACTCGAAACCGTATGTGTTCGACGAAACTAAGTTGTCGACCTTGTGGGAGAGGAAACTCCAGATGCCAAACTTAGTTTCATTTTAAACTAATTGTTCTTTCGGAAACTAAGCGTTCGATACTGTGCCAGGGGAAGCGCCTGTTCTCTGATATCTGTCGCGATGCTACTCGAAACCGTATGTGTTCGACGAAACTAAGTTGTCGACCTTGTGGGAGAGGAAACTCCAGATGCCAAACTTAGTTTCATTTTAAACTAATTGTTCTTTCGGAAACTAAGCGTTCGATATTGTGCCAGGGGAAGCGCCTGTTCTCTGAAATCCGTGGCGATGCCACTCGAAACCGTATGTGTTCGACGAAACTAAGTGGTCGACCTTGTGGGAGAGGAAACTCCAGATGCGGAACTTAGTTCCATTTTAAACTGATTGTTCTATCTGTAACTAAGTGTTCGATATTGTGCCAGGAGAAGCGCCCGTTCTCTGAAATCCGTTGCGATGCCACTCGAAACCGTATGTGTTCGACGAAACTAAGTGGTCGACCTTGTGGGAGAGGAAACTCCATATGCGGAACTTAGTACCATTTTAAACTGATTGTTCTATCTGTAACTAAGTGTTCGATATTGTGCCAGGAGAAGCGCCCGTTCTGTGAAACCTGTGGCGATGCTACTCGAAACCGTATATGTTCGACGAAACTAAGGGGTCGACCTGCTGAGAGAGGAAACTCCAGATGCGAAACTTAGTTCCATTTTAAACTAATTGTTCTATCTGAAACTAAGTGTTCGATACTGTGCCAGGAGAAGCGCCTGTTCTCTGAAAACTGTCGCGATGCTACTCGAAACCGTATGTGTTCGACGAAACTAAGTGGTCGACCTTGTGAAAGAGGAAACTCCAGATGCGAAACTTAGTTCCATCTTAAACTAATTGTTCTATCTGAAACTAAGTGTTCGATACTGTGCCAAGAGAAGCGCCTGTTCTCTGAAATCTGTGGCGATGCCCCTCGAAACGGTATGTGTTCGACGAATCTAAATGGTCGACCTTGTGAGAGAGGAAACTCCAGATGCCAAACTTAGTTCCATTTTAAACTAATTGTTCTATCTGAAACTGAGTGTTCGATACTGTGCCAGGAGAAGCGCCTGTTCTCTGAAATCTGTGGCGTTGCCACTCGAAACCGTATGTGTTCAACGAAACTAAGTGGTCGACCTTGTGAGAGAGGAAACTCCAGATGCGAAACTTAGTTCCATTTTAAACTAATTGTTCTATCTGAAACTATGTGTTGTATACTGTGCCAGGAGAAGCGCCTGTTCTCTTAAATCTGTGGCGATGCTACTCTAAACCGTATGTGTTCGACGAAACTAAGTGGTCGACCTTGCGAGAGAGGAAACTCCAGATGCGAAACTTAGTTCCATTTGAAACTAATTGTCCTATCTGAAACTAAGTGTTCGATACTGTGCCAGGAGAAGCGCCTGTTCTCTGAAATCTGTCGCGATGCTACTCGAAACCGTATGTGTTCGACGAAACTAAGTGGTCGACCTTGTGAGAGAGAAAACTCCAGATGCGGAGCTTAGTTCCATTTTAAACTAATTGTTCTATCTGAAACTAAGTGTTCGACCCTGTGCCAGGAGAAGCGACTGTTCTCTGAAATCTGTGGCGGTGCTGCTCGAAACCGTATGTGTTCGTCGAAACTAAGCGGTCGACCTAGTGAGAGAGGAAACTCCAGATGCGAAACTTAGTTCCATTTTAAACTAATTGTTCTATCTGAAACTAAGTGTTCGATACTGTGCCAGGAGAAGCGCCTGTTCTCTGAAGTCTGTGGCGATGCCACTCGAAACCGTATGTGTTCGACGAAATTAAGTGGTCGCCTTGTGAGGGAAGAAAGTCCAGATGCGAAATTTAGTACAATTTTAAACTAATTGTTCTATCTGAAACTATGTGTTGGATACTGTGCCAGGAGAAGCGCCTGTTCTCTTAAATCTGTCGCGATGCCACTCGAAACCGTATGTGTTCGACGAAACTAAGTGGTCGACCTTGTGAGAGAGAAAACTCCAGATGCGGAGCTTAGTTCCATTTTAAACTAATTGTTCTATCTGAAACTAAGTGTTCGACCCTGTGCCAGGAGAAGCGACTGTTCTCTGAAATCTGTGGCGGTGCTGCTCGAAACCGTATGTGTTCGTCGAAACTAAGCGGTCGACCTAGTTAGAGAGGAAACTCCAGATGCGAAACTTAGTTCCATTTTAAACTAATTGTTCTATCTGAAACTAAGTGTTCGATACTGTGCCAGGAGAAGCGCCTGTTCTGTGAAGTCTGTGGCGATGCCACTCGAAACCGTATGTGTTCGACGAAATTAAGTGGTCGCCTTGTGAGGGAAGAAAGTCCAGATGCGAAATTTAGTACAATTTTAAACTAATTGTTCTATCTGAAACTATGTGTTGGATACTGTGCCAGGAGAAGCGCCTGTTCTCTTAAATCTGTGGCGATGCTACTCTAAACCGTATGTGTTCGACGAAACTAAGTGGTCGACCTTGCGAGAGAGGAAACTCCAGATGCGAAGCTTATTTCCATTTTAAACCAATTCTTCTATCTGAAACTAAGTGTTCGATACTGTGCCAGGAGAAGCGCCTGTTCTCTGAAATCTGTGGCGATGCTACTCGAAGCCGAATGTGTTCGACGAAAGTAAGTGGTAGACCGTGTGAGAGAGGAAACTCCAAATGCGAAATATAGTTCCATTTTATACTAAGTGTTCTATCTGTAACTAAGTGTTCGATACTGTGCCAGGAGAAGCGCCTGTTCTCTGAAATCTGTGGCGTTCCTACTCGAAACCGAATGTGTTCCACGAAACTAAGTGGCCGCCTTGTGAGGGGGGAATCTCCAGATGCGAAACTTAGTTCCATTTTAAACTAATTGTTCTATCTGAAACTAAGTGTTCGATACTGTGCCAGGAGAAGCGCCTGTTCTCTGAAATCTGTCGCGATGCTACTCGAAACCGTATGTGTTCGACGAAACTAAGTGGTCGACCTTGTGAAAGAGGAAACTCCAGATGCGAAACTTAGTTCCATCTTAAACTAATTGTTCTATCTGAAACTAAGTGTTCGATACTGTGCCAGGAGAAGCGCCTGTTCTCTGAAATCTGTGGCGTTGCCACTCGGAACCGTATGTGTTCAAAGAAACTAAGTGGTCGACCTTGTGAGAGAGGAAACTCCAGATGCGAAACTTAGTTCCATTTTAAACTAATTGTTCTATCTGAAACTAAGTGTTCGATACTGTGCCAGGAGAAGCGCCTGTTCTCTGAAATCTGTGGCGATGCCCCTCGAAACTGTATGTGTTCCACGAAACTAAGTGGTCGACCTTGTGAGAGAGGAAACTCCAGATGCGAAACTTAGTTCCATTTTAAACTAATTGTTCTATCTGAAACTAAGTGTTCGATACTGTGCCAGGAGAAGCGCCTGTTCTCTGAAATCTGTGGCGTTCCTACTCGAAACCGAATGTGTTCCACGAAACTAAGTGGCCGCCTTGTGAGGGGGGAATCTCCAGATGCGAAACTTAGTTCCATTTTAAACTAATTGTTCTATCTGAAACTAAGTGTTCGATACTGTGCCAGGAGAAGCGCCTGTTCTCTGAAATCTGTCGCGATGCTACTCGAAACCGTATGTGTTCGACGAAACTAAGTGGTCGACCTTGTGAAAGAGGAAACTCCAGATGCGAAACTTAGTTCCATCTTAAACTAATTGTTCTATCTGAAACTAAGTGTTCGATACTGTGCCAGGAGAAGCGCCTGTTCTCTGAAATCTGTGGCGATACCACTCGAAACCGTATGTGTTCGACGAAACTAAGTGGTCAACCTTGTGAGAGAGGAATCTCCAGATGCGAAACGTAGTTCCATTTAAAACTAATTGTTCTATCTGAAAGTGTTGGATACTGTGCCAGGAGAAGCTCCTGTTCTCTGAAATCTGTGGCGATGCCCCTCGAAACTGTATGTGTTCCACGAAACTAAGTGGTCGCCTTGTGAGATTGGAAACTCCAGATGCGAAACTTAGTTCCATTTTAAACTAATTGTTCTATCTGAAACTAAGTGTTCGATACTGTGCCAGGAGAAGCGCCTGTTCTCTGAAATCTGTGGCGATACCACTCGAAACCGTATGTGTTCGACGAAACTAAGTGGTCAACCTTGTGAGAGAAGAATCTCCAGATGCGAAACGTAGTTCCATTTAAAACTAATTGTTCTATCTGAAAGTTTTGGATACTGTGCCAGGAGAAGCGTCAGTTCTCTGAAATCTGTGGCGATGATACTCGAAACCGTATGTGTTCGACGAATCTAAATGGTCGACCTTGTGAGAGAGGAAACTCCGGATGTGAAACTTAGTTCCATTTTAAACTAATTGTTCTATCTGAAACTAAGTGTTCGATGATGTGCCAGGAGAAGCGCCTGTCTTTGAAATCTGTGCCGATGCCACTCGAAACCGTATGTGTTCGACGAAACTAAGTTGTCGACCTTGTGAGAGAGGAATATCCAGATGCGAGACTTAGTTCCACTTTAAACTAATTGGTCTATCTGAAACTATGTGTTCGATACTGGGCCAGGAGAAACGCCTGTCCGCTGAAATATGTGGCGATGCCACTCGACACCGTATGTGTTCGTCGAAACCAAGTGGTCGACCTTGTGAGAGAGGAAACTCCAGATGCGAAACTTAGTTCCATTTTAAACTAATTGTTCTATTTGAAACTAAGTGTTCGTTACTGTGCCAGGAGAAGCGCCTGTTCTCTGTAATCTGTGGCGAGGCCACTCGAAACCGAATGTGTTCAACGAAACTAAGTCGTCGACCTTATGAGAGAGGAAACTCCTGATGCGAAACTTAGTTCCATTTTAAACTAATTCTTCTATCTGAATCTAAGTGTTCGATGCTGTACCAGGAGAAGCGCCTGTTCTCTGAAATCTGTGGCGATGCCACTCGAAACCGTATGTGTTCATCGAAACTAAGTGGTCGACCTTGTGAGAGAGGAAACTCCAGATGCGAAACTTAGTACCATTTTAAACTAATTGTTCTATCTGAAGCTAAGTGTTCGATACTGTGCCAGGAGAAGCGCCAGTTCTCTGAAACCTGTGGCGATGCCACTGGAAACCGTATGTGTTTGACGAAACTAAGTGGTCGACCTTGTGAGAGAGGAAACTCCAGATGCGAAACATAATTCCATTTTAAACTAATAGTTCTATCTGATACTAAGTGTTCGATACTGTGCCAGGAGAAGCGCCTGTCCTCTGAAATCTGTGGCGATGCCACTCGAAACCGTATGTGTTCGACGAAGCTAAGTGGCCGACCTTGTGAGAGAGGAAACTCCGGATGCGAAACTTAGTTCCATTTTAAACTAATTGTTCTATCTGAAACTAAGTGTTCGATACTGTGCCAGGAGAAGCGGCTGTTCTCTGAAATCTGTGGCGATGCCACTCTAAACCGTATGTGTTCGACGAAACTAAGTGGCCGACCTTGTGAGATAGGAAACTCCAGATGCGAAACATGATTCCATTTTAAACTAATTGTTCTATCTGAGACTAAGTGTTCGATACTGTGCCAGGAGAGGCGCCTGATCTCTGAAATCTGTGGCGATGCTACTCGAAACCGTATGTGTTCGACGATACTAAGTGGTTGACCTTGTGAGAGAGGAAACTCCAGTTGCGAAACATAGTTCAATTTTAAACTAATAGTTCTATCTGATACTAAGTGTTCGATTCTGTGCCAGGAGAAGCGGCTGTTCTCTGAAATCTGTGGCGATGCCACTCGAAACCGTATGTGTTCGACGAAAATAAGTAGTCGCCTTGTGAAAGAGGAAACTCCAGATGCGAAACATAGTACCATTTTAAACTAATTGTTCTATCTGAACTAAGTGTTCGATACTGTACCAGGAGAAGTGCGTGTTCCCTGTAATCTGTGGCGATGCTACTCGAAACCGTACGTGTTCGACGAATCAACATGGTCGACCTTGAGAGAGAGGAGACTCCAGATGCGAAACTTAGTACCATTTTAAACTAATTGTTCTATCTGAAACTAAGTGTTCGATACTGTGCCAGGAGAAGCGCCTGTCCTCTGAAATCTGTGGCGATGCCACTCGAAACCGTATGTGTTCGACGAAGCTAAGTGGCCGACCTTGTGAGAGAGGAAACTCCGGATGCGAAACTTAGTTCCATTTTAAACTAATTGTTCTATCTGAAGCTAAGTGTTCGATACTGTGCCAGGAGAAGCGCCTGCTCTCTGAAATCTGTGGCGATGCCACTCGAAACCGTATGTGTTCGACGAAACTAAGTGGTTGACCTTGTGAGAGAGGATACTCCAGATGCCAAACATAGTTCCATTTTAAACTAATTATTCTAACTGAAACTAAGTGTTCGATACTGTGCCAGGAGAAGCGCCTGTTCTCTGAAATCTGTGTCGATGCCAATCGAAACAGTCTGTGTTCGACGAAACTAAGTGGTCGACCTTGTGAGAGAGGACACTCCAGATGCGAAACATGGATCCATTTTAAACTAATTGTTCTATCTGAAACTAAGTGTTCGATACTGTGCCAGGAGAGGCGCCTGTTCTCTGAAATCTGTGACGATGCTACTCGAAACCGTATGTGTTCGACGAAACTAAGTGGTCGACCTTGTGAGAGAGGAAACTCCAGATGCGAAACTTACTTCCATTTTAAACTAATTGTTCTATCTGAAACTAAGTGTTCGATACTGTGCCAGGGGAGGCGCCTGTTCTCTGAAATCTGTGGCGATGCTACTCGCAACCGTATGTGTTCGACGAAACTAAGTGGCCGACCTTAAGAGAGAGGAAACTCCAGATGCGAAACTTAGTTCCATTTTAAACTAATTGTTCTATCTGAAACTAAGTGTTCGATACTGTGCCAGGAGAAGCGCCTGTTCTCTGAAATCTGTGGCGATGCCCCTCGAAACTGTATGTGTTCCACGAAACTAAGTGGTCGACCTTGTGAGAGAGGAAACTCCAGATGCGAAACTTAGTTCCATTTTAAACTAATTGTTCTATCTGAAACTAAGTGTTCGATACTGTGCCAGGAGAAGCGCCTGTTCTCTGAAATCTGTGGCGTTCCTACTCGAAACCGAATGTGTTCCACGAAACTAAGTGGCCGCCTTGTGAGGGGGGAATCTCCAGATGCGAAACTTAGTTCCATTTTAAACTAATTGTTCTATCTGAAACTAAGTGTTCGATACTGTGCCAGGAGAAGCGCCTGTTCTCTGAAATCTGTCGCGATGCTACTCGAAACCGTATGTGTTCGACGAAACTAAGTGGTCGACCTTGTGAAAGAGGAAACTCCAGATGCGAAACTTAGTTCCATCTTAAACTAATTGTTCTATCTGAAACTAAGTGTTCGATACTGTGCCAGGAGAAGCGCCTGTTCTCTGAAATCTGTGGCGATACCACTCGAAACCGTATGTGTTCGACGAAACTAAGTGGTCAACCTTGTGAGAGAGGAATCTCCAGATGCGAAACGTAGTTCCATTTAAAACTAATTGTTCTATCTGAAAGTGTTGGATACTGTGCCAGGAGAAGCTCCTGTTCTCTGAAATCTGTGGCGATGCCCCTCGAAACTGTATGTGTTCCACGAAACTAAGTGGTCGCCTTGTGAGATTGGAAACTCCAGATGCGAAACTTAGTTCCATTTTAAACTAATTGTTCTATCTGAAACTAAGTGTTCGATACTGTGCCAGGAGAAGCGCCTGTTCTCTGAAATCTGTGGCGATACCACTCGAAACCGTATGTGTTCGACGAAACTAAGTGGTCAACCTTGTGAGAGAAGAATCTCCAGATGCGAAACGTAGTTCCATTTAAAACTAATTGTTCTATCTGAAAGTTTTGGATACTGTGCCAGGAGAAGCGTCAGTTCTCTGAAATCTGTGGCGATGATACTCGAAACCGTATGTGTTCGACGAATCTAAATGGTCGACCTTGTGAGAGAGGAAACTCCGGATGTGAAACTTAGTTCCATTTTAAACTAATTGTTCTATCTGAAACTAAGTGTTCGATGATGTGCCAGGAGAAGCGCCTGTCTTTGAAATCTGTGCCGATGCCACTCGAAACCGTATGTGTTCGACGAAACTAAGTTGTCGACCTTGTGAGAGAGGAATATCCAGATGCGAGACTTAGTTCCACTTTAAACTAATTGGTCTATCTGAAACTATGTGTTCGATACTGGGCCAGGAGAAACGCCTGTCCGCTGAAATATGTGGCGATGCCACTCGACACCGTATGTGTTCGTCGAAACCAAGTGGTCGACCTTGTGAGAGAGGAAACTCCAGATGCGAAACTTAGTTCCATTTTAAACTAATTGTTCTATTTGAAACTAAGTGTTCGTTACTGTGCCAGGAGAAGCGCCTGTTCTCTGTAATCTGTGGCGAGGCCACTCGAAACCGAATGTGTTCAACGAAACTAAGTCGTCGACCTTATGAGAGAGGAAACTCCTGATGCGAAACTTAGTTCCATTTTAAACTAATTCTTCTATCTGAATCTAAGTGTTCGATGCTGTACCAGGAGAAGCGCCTGTTCTCTGAAATCTGTGGCGATGCCACTCGAAACCGTATGTGTTCATCGAAACTAAGTGGTCGACCTTGTGAGAGAGGAAACTCCAGATGCGAAACTTAGTACCATTTTAAACTAATTGTTCTATCTGAAGCTAAGTGTTCGATACTGTGCCAGGAGAAGCGCCAGTTCTCTGAAACCTGTGGCGATGCCACTGGAAACCGTATGTGTTTGACGAAACTAAGTGGTCGACCTTGTGAGAGAGGAAACTCCAGATGCGAAACATAATTCCATTTTAAACTAATAGTTCTATCTGATACTAAGTGTTCGATACTGTGCCAGGAGAAGCGCCTGTCCTCTGAAATCTGTGGCGATGCCACTCGAAACCGTATGTGTTCGACGAAGCTAAGTGGCCGACCTTGTGAGAGAGGAAACTCCGGATGCGAAACTTAGTTCCATTTTAAACTAATTGTTCTATCTGAAACTAAGTGTTCGATACTGTGCCAGGAGAAGCGGCTGTTCTCTGAAATCTGTGGCGATGCCACTCTAAACCGTATGTGTTCGACGAAACTAAGTGGCCGACCTTGTGAGATAGGAAACTCCAGATGCGAAACATAATTCCATTTTAAACTAATTGTTCTATCTGAGACTAAGTGTTCGATACTGTGCCAGGAGAGGCGCCTGATCTCTGAAATCTGTGGCGATGCTACTCGAAACCGTATGTGTTCGACGATACTAAGTGGTTGACCTTGTGAGAGAGGAAACTCCAGTTGCGAAACATAGTTCAATTTTAAACTAATAGTTCTATCTGATACTAAGTGTTCGATTCTGTGCCAGGAGAAGCGGCTGTTCTCTGAAATCTGTGGCGATGCCACTCGAAACCGTATGTGTTCGACGAAAATAAGTAGTCGCCTTGTGAAAGAGGAAACTCCAGATGCGAAACATAGTACCATTTTAAACTAATTGTTCTATCTGAACTAAGTGTTCGATACTGTACCAGGAGAAGTGCGTGTTCCCTGTAATCTGTGGCGATGCTACTCGAAACCGTACGTGTTCGACGAATCAACATGGTCGACCTTGAGAGAGAGGAGACTCCAGATGCGAAACTTAGTACCATTTTAAACTAATTGTTCTATCTGAAACTAAGTGTTCGATACTGTGCCAGGAGAAGCGCCTGTCCTCTGAAATCTGTGGCGATGCCACTCGAAACCGTATGTGTTCGACGAAGCTAAGTGGCCGACCTTGTGAGAGAGGAAACTCCGGATGCGAAACTTAGTTCCATTTTAAACTAATTGTTCTATCTGAAGCTAAGTGTTCGATACTGTGCCAGGAGAAGCGCCTGCTCTCTGAAATCTGTGGCGATGCCACTCGAAACCGTATGTGTTCGACGAAACTAAGTGGTTGACCTTGTGAGAGAGGATACTCCAGATGCCAAACATAGTTCCATTTTAAACTAATTATTCTAACTGAAACTAAGTGTTCGATACTGTGCCAGGAGAAGCGCCTGTTCTCTGAAATCTGTGTCGATGCCAATCGAAACAGTCTGTGTTCGACGAAACTAAGTGGTCGACCTTGTGAGAGAGGACACTCCAGATGCGAAACATGGATCCATTTTAAACTAATTGTTCTATCTGAAACTAAGTGTTCGATACTGTGCCAGGAGAGGCGCCTGTTCTCTGAAATCTGTGACGATGCTACTCGAAACCGTATGTGTTCGACGAAACTAAGTGGTCGACCTTGTGAGAGAGGAAACTCCAGATGCGAAACTTACTTCCATTTTAAACTAATTGTTCTATCTGAAACTAAGTGTTCGATACTGTGCCAGGGGAGGCGCCTGTTCTCTGAAATCTGTGGCGATGCTACTCGCAACCGTATGTGTTCGACGAAACTAAGTGGCCGACCTTAAGAGAGAGGAAACTCCAAATGCGAAGCTTTGTTCCATCCTAAACTAGTTTTTCTATCTGAAACTAAGTGTCCGATACTGTGCCAGGAGAAGCGCCTGTTCTCTGAAATCTGTGGCAATGCTACTCGAAACCGTATGTGTTCGACGAAACTAAGTGGTCGACCTTGTGAGAGAGGAAACTGCAGATGCGAAACTTACTTCCAATTTAAACTAATTGTTCTATCTGAAACTAAGTGTTCGATACAGTGTCAGGATAAGCGCCTGTTCTCTGAAATCTGTGGCGATGTTACTCGAAACCGTATGTGTTCGACGAAACTAAGTGGTCGACCTTGTGAGAGAGGAAACTCCAGAAGCGAAACTTAGTTCCCTTTTAATCTTATTGTTCTATCTGAAACTAAGTTTTCGATACTGTGCCAGGAGAAGCGCCTGCTCTCTGAAATCTGTGGCGATGCCACTCGAAACCGTATGTGTTCGACGAAACTAAGTGGTCGACCTTGTGAGAGAGGAAACTCCAAATGCGGAACTTAGTTCCATTTTGAACAAATTGTTTTATCTGAAACTAAGTATTCGATACAGTGCCAGGAGAAGCGCCTGTGCTCTGAAATCTGTGGCGATGCTACTCGAAACCGTATGTGTTCGACGAAACTAAGTGGTCGACCTTGTGGGAGAGGAAACTCCAGATTCGAAACTTAGTTCCATTTTTAACTAATTGTTCTATCTGAAACTAAGTTGTGGATACTGTGCCAGGAGGAACTCCCGTTCGGCGAAATCTGTGGCGATACCGCTGGAAACCATATGTGTTCGACGAAGCTAAGTGGTCGACCTTGTGAGAGAGGAAACTCCAGATGCGAAACTTAGTCCCATTTTAAACTAATTGTTCTAACGGAAACTATGTGTTCGATACTGTGCCAGGAGAAGCGCCTGTTCTCTGAAATCTGTGGCGATGCCACTCGAAACCGTATGTGTCGACGAAACTAAGTGGTCGACCTTCTGAGAGAGGAAAATCCAGAAGCGAAACATAGTTCCATTTAAAACCAATTGTTCTATCTGAAACTAAGTGTTCGATAGTGTACCAGGAGAAGCGCCTGTTCTCTGAAATCTGTGGCGATGCCACTCGAAACCGTATGTGTTCGACGAATCAACATGGTCGACCTTGAGAGAGAGGAAACTCCAGATTCGAAACTTAGTTCCATTTTAAACTAATTGTTCTCTCTGAAACTAAGTGTTCGATACTGTGCCAGGAGAAGCGCCTGTTCCCTGAACTGTGTGGCGATGCCGCTCGAAACCGTATGTGTTCGACGAAACTAAGTGGCTGAACTTGTAAGAGAGGATACTCCAGATGCGAAACATAGTTCCATTTTAAACTAATTGTTCTGTCTGACATAAGTGTCCGATACTGTGCCAGGAGAAGCGCCTGCTCTCTGAAATCTGTGGCGATGCTACCCAAAACCGTATGTGTTTGATGAAACTAAGTGATCGACCTTCTAAGAGAGGAAACTCCAGAAGCGAAACATAGTTCCATTTAAAACTAATTGTTCTATCTGAAACTAAGTGTTCGATAGTGTGCCAGGTGAAGCGCCTGTTCCTGAAATCTGTGGCGATGCCACTCGAAACCGTATGTGATCGACGAAACTAAGTTGTTGTCCTTGTGAGAGAGGATACTGCAGATGCGAAGCAGAGTTCCATTTTAAACTAATTGTTCTGTCTGAAGTAAGTGTTCGATACTCTGCCAGGAGAAGCGCCTGTTCTCTGAAATCTGTGGCGATGCCACTCGAAACCGTATGTGTCGACGAAACTAAGTGGTCGACCTTCTGAGAGAGGAAAATCCAGAAGCGAAACATAGTTCCATTTTAAACTAATTGTTCCATCTGAAACTAAGTGTTCGATACTGTGCCAGGAGAAGCGCCTGTTCTCTGAAATGTGTCGCGATGCTACTCGAAACCGTATGTGTTCGACGAAACTGAGTGGTCGCCTTGTGAAGGGGGAAACTCCTGATGCGAAACTTAGTTCCATTTTAAACTAATTGTTCTATCTGAATCTAAGTGTTCGATACTGTACCAGGAGAAGCGCCTGTTCTCTGAAATCTGTGGCGATGCCACTCGAAACCGTATGTGTTCATCGAAACTAAGTGGTCCACCTTGTGATAGAGGAAACTCCAGATGCGAAACATAGTTCCATTTTAAACTAATTGTTCTATCTGAAACTAAGTGTTCGATAATGTGCCAGGAGAAGCGCCTGTTCTCTGAAATCTGTGGCGATGCCACTCGAAACCGTATACGTTCCACGAAACTGAGTGGTCGACCTTGTGAGAGAGGAAACTCCAGATGCGAAACTTAGTTCCATTTCAAACTTATTGTTCTCTCTAAAACTAAGTGTTCGATAATGTGCCAGGAGAAGCGCCTGTTCCCTGAACTGTGTGGCGATGCCGCTCGAAACCGTATGTGTTCGACGAAACTAAGTGGCTGAACTTGTAAGAGAGGATACTCCAGATGCGAAACATAGTTCCATTTTAAACTAATTGTTCTGTCTGACATAAGTGTCCGATGCTGTGCCAGGAGAAGCGCCTGCTCTCTGAAATCTGTGGCGAAAGTACCCAAAACCGTATGTGTTTGACGAAACTAAGTGGTCGACCTTCTAAGAGAGGAAACTCCAGAAGCGAAACATAGTTCCATTTAAAACTAATTGTTCTATCTGAAACTAAGTGTTCGATAGTGTGCCAGGTGAAGCGCCTGTTCCTGAAATCTGTGGCGATGCCACTCGAAACCGTATGTGATCGACGAAACTAAGTGGTTGTCCTTGTGAGAGAGGATACTCCAGATGCGAAACTTAGTTCCATTTAAAACTAATTGTTCTATCTGAAACTAAGTGTTCGATAATGTGCCAGGAGAAGCGCCTGTTCTCTGACATCTGTGGCGATGCTACTCGAAACCGATGTTTTCCACGAAACTATGTTGTCGAACTTGCGAGAGAGGAAACGCCAGACGCGAAACATAGATCCATTTTAAACTAATTGTTCTCTCTGTAACTTAGTGTTCGATACTGCGCCAGGAGAAGCGCTTGTTCTCTGAAATCGGTGGCGATGCCACTCGAAACCGTATGTGCTCGACGAAACTAAGTGGTCGAACTTGTGAACTTTTTTAGTTTTACCTGGAACAGTCCATTTTTATGTTTGTAGCCTTTCACTACGACTTCATTTTTATGTTTTATTATTACTTCATTTTCCACAAATTGAACTTCATTTCCATTTCTTGTTATTGCGTTAACCGACAATAGATTAGTACTTAGCTCGGGTACATACAACACTTCAGTTAACTTGCATTCCTTGTACTTTATATTTCCAACTCCTTTGGCTGTCATTGTCTCATTTGATTTGGCTACTGTTGCGTTTTATGTTTTAGCAGAGAAACAATATTTATAGAGAACAAGGTATTTATTAATAGATATAGATAACTAACGAAATAAAACAAAGGAACATGTGCCAACAAATCTAACTGATTCATGAAACTACAGGATTAACGTATTATATATTTATGCAGACTAAATGGATACTAATATATAAACAAAGATCTTAATGCTAGCTATTATCATTTTATATTATTTTTATTATTTTAATCTTTCTGGGTGAGCTCACCATACGCGCGTCTTCCTTACAAGAACAAAAGAGAGAGAGACCGGAAGAGAGCGTGCCCTCTGGCGGTATTACCTACGAATGCTTGAATTAATTTCAGGATTCACCAGAACACTTAGTATCAGATAGAACAATTAGTTTAAAATGGAACTATGCTCCGCATCTGGAGTTTCCTCTCTCACAAGGTGGACCACTTAGTTTCGTCGCCCACATACGGTTTCGAGTAGCATCGCCACAGATTTCAGAGAACATGCGCTTCTCCTGGCACAGTATCGAACACTTAGTTTCAGATCGAACAGTTAGTTTTAAATGAAACTAAATTTCACTTCTGGAGTTTCCTCTCTCACAAGGTCGACCACTTAGTTTCGTCGAACACATAGGGTTTCGAGTAGCATCGCCACAGATTTCAGAGAACAAGCGCTTCTGCTGGCACATTATCGAACACTTAGTTTCAGAGAGAACAATTAGTTTAAAATGGAACTATGTGTCGCATTTGTAGTTTCCTCTCTCACAAGGTCGACCACTTAGTTTCGTCGAACACATACGGTTTCGAGTTGTATCGCCACAGTTTTCGCCGAACGGGAGTTTCTCCTGGCACAGTATCGACCACTCAGTTTTGTCGAACACATACGGTTTCCAGTAGCATCGCCACAGATTTCAGAGAACAGGCGCTTCTCCTGGCACAGTATCGAACACTTAGTTTCAGGTAGAACAATCAGTTTAAAATGGAACTAAGTTTCGCATCCGGAGTTTCCTCTCTCACAAGGTCGACCACTTAGTTTCGTCGAACAAATACGGTTTCGAGTAGCATCGCCACAGATTTGAGAGAACAGACGCTTCTCCTGGAACAGTATCGAACACTTAGTTCCAGATAGAACAATTTGTTTAAAATGGAACTAAGTTTCGCATCCGGAGTTTCCTCTCTCAGAAGGTCGACCGCTTAGTTTCGTCGAACACATACGGTTTCGAGTAGCATCGCCACACATTTCAGAGAACAGGCGCTTCTCCTGGCAGAGTATCGAACACTTAGTTTCAGATAGAACAATTAGGTTAAAATGGAACTAAGCTTCGCATCTGGAGTATCCTCTCTCACATGTTCAGCCACTCAGTTTCTTCGAACACATACGGTTTCGAGTGGTATCGCCACACATTTCAGAGAACAGGCGTTTCTCCTGGTACACTATCGAACACTTAGTTTCAGATAGAACAATTAGGTTAAAATGGAACTAAGCTTCGCATCTGGAGTATCCTCTCTCACATGTTCAGCCACTTAGTTTCGTCGAACACATACGGTTTCGAGCGGCATCGCCACACAGTTCAGGGAACAGGCGCTTCTCCTGGCACAGTATCGAACACTTAGTTTCAGAGAGAACAATTAGTTTAAAATGGAACTAAGTTTCGCATCTGGAGTTTCCCCTCTCACAAGGTCGACCATTTAGTTTCGTGGAACGTATACGGTTTCGAGTGGCATCGCCACAGATTTCAGAGAACAGGCGCTTCTCCTGGCACATTATCGAACACTTAGTTTCAGATGGAACAATTAGTTTAAAATGGAACTATGTTTCGCATCTCGAGTTTCCTCTCTCACAAGGTCGACCACTTAGTTTCGATGAACACATACGGTTTCGAGTGGCATCGCCACAGATTTCAGAGAACAGGCGCTTCTCCTGGTACAGTATCGAACACTTAGATTCAGATAGAACAATTAGTTTAAAATGGAACTAAGTTTCGCATCAGGAGTTTCCTCTCTCATAAGGTCGACGACTTAGTTTCGTTGAACACATTCGGTTTCGAGTGGCATCGCCACAGATTACAGAGAACAGGCGCTTCTCCTGGCACATTATCGAACACTTAGATTCAGATAGAACAATTAGTTTAAAATGGAACTAAGTTTCGCATCAGGAGTTTCCTCTCTCATAAGGTCGACGACTTAGTTTCGTTGAACACATTCGGTTTCGAGTGGCATCGCCACAGATTACAGAGAACAGGCGCTTCTCCTGGCACAGTATCGAACACTTACTTCAGACAGAACAATTAGTTTAAAATGGAACTCTGTTTCACATCTGGAGTATCCTCTCTCACAAGGTCAACCACTTAGTTTCGTCGAACACATACGGTTTCGAGTGGCATCGCCACAGATTTCAGAGAACAGGCGCTTCTCCTGGCACAGTATCGAACACTTAGTTTCAGATAGAACAATTCGTTTAAAATGGAACAATGTTTCGCATCTGGAGTTTCCTTTCTCACAAGGTCGACGACTTAATTTCGTCGAACATATACGGTTTCGAGGGGCATCGCCACAGATATCAGAGAGCAGGCGCTTCTCCTGGCACAGTATGGAACACTTAGTTTCAGAAAGAACAATTAGTTTAAAATGGAACAATGTTTCGCATCTGGAGTTTCTTCTCTCACAAGGTCGACCATTTAGATTCGTTGAACACATACGGTTTCGAGTATCATCGCCACAGATTTCAGAGAATAGGCGCTTCTCCTGGCACATTATCGAACACTTTCAGATAGAACAATTAGTTTAAAATGGAAATATGTTTCGCATCTGGAGTTTCCTCTCTCACAAGGTCGACCACTTAGTTTCGATGAACACATACGGTTTCGAGTGGCATCGCCACAGATTTCAGAGAACAGGCGCTTCTCCTGGTACAGTATCGAACACTTAGATTCATATAGAACAATTAGTTTAAAATGGAACTAAGTTTCGCATCAGGAGTTTCCTCTCTCATAAGGTCGACGACTTAGTTTCGTCGAACACATACGGTTTCGACTGGCATCGCCACCGATTTCAGAGAACAGGCGCTTCTCCTGGTACAGTATTGAACACTTAGTTTTAGATAGAACAATTAGTTTAAATTGGAAATAAGCTTCCAATCTGGAGTTTCCTCTGTCACAAGGTCGACCATTTAGATTCGTCGAACACATACGGTTTCGAGTAGCATCGCCACAGATTTCAGAGAATAGGCGCTTCTCCTGGCACAGTATCGAACACTTATTTCAGACAGAACAATTAGTTTAAAATGGAACTATGTTTCGCATCTGGAGTATCCTCTCTCACAAGGTCAACCACTTAGTTTCGTCGAACATATACGGTTTTGAGTAGCATCGCCACAGATTTCAGAGAACAGGAGTTTCTCCTGGCACAGTATCGAACACTTAGATTCAGATAGAAATATTAATTTAAAATAGAACTATGTTTCGCATCTGGAGTTTCCTCTCCAACTAGATCGACCACTTAGTTTCGTCGAACACATACGGTTTCGAGTAGCATCGCCACAGATTTCAGATAACTGGCGCTTCTCCTGACACAGTATCGAACACTTAGTTTCAGATAGAACAATTAGTTTTAAATGAAACTAAGTCTGGCATCTGGAGTTTCCTCTCTCACAAGGTCGACCACTTAGTTTGGTCGAACACATACGGTTTCGAGTAGCATCGCCACAGTTCTCAGAGAGCAGGCGCTTCTCCTGGCACAGTATCGTAAACTTAGTTTCAGCTAGAACAATAAGAATAAAATGGAACTATGTTTCGCATCTGGAGATTCCTCTCTCAGTAGGTCGACGACTTAGTTTCGTCGAACTCATACGGTTTCGAGTGCCATCGCCAGAGATTTCAGAGAACAGGCGCTTCTCCTGGCACAGTACCGAACAGTTATTTTCAGATAGAACTATTAGTTTAAAATGGAACTATATTTCGCATCTGGAGTTTCCTCTCTCACAAGGTCGGCCACTTAGTTTCGTTGAACACATACGGTTTCGAGTGGCATCGCCACAGATTTCAGAGAACGGGCGCTAATCCTGGCACAGTACCGAACACTTAGTTTCAGATAGAACAATTAGTTTAAAATGGAACTATGTTTCGCATCTGGAGTTTCCTCTCTCACAAGGTCGGCCACTTAGTTTCGTCGAACACATACGGTTTCGAGCGGCATCGCCACAGATTTCAGAGAACTGGCGCTAATCCTGGCACAGTATCGAACACTTAGTTTCAGATAGAACAATTAGTTTAAAATGGAACTAAGTTTCGCATCTGGAGTTTCCTCTCTCAGAAGGTCGACCACTTAGTTTCGTCGAACACATACGGTTTCGAGTAGCATCGCGACAGATTTCAGAGAACAGGCGCGTCTCCTGGCACTGTATCGAACACTTAGTTTCAGATGGAACACTTAGTTTTAAATGGAACTAAGTTTCGCTTCTGGAGTTTCCTCTCTCACAAGGTCGACCATTTAGATTCGTCGAAGACATACGGTTTCGAGTAGCATCGCCACAGATTTCAGAGAACAGGCGCTTCTCCTGGCACAGTATCGAACACTTTCAGATAGAACAATTAGTTTAAAATGAAACTAAGTTCCGCATCTGGAGTTTCCTCTCTCACAAGATCAACCACTTAGTTTCGTCGAACACATACGGTTTCGAGTGGCATCGCCACAGATTTCATAGAACGGGCGCTAATCCTGGCACAGTATCGAACACTTAGTTTCAGATAGAACAATTAGTTTAAAATCGAACTGAGCTTCGCATCTGGAGTTTCCTCTCTGACAGGGTGGACCACTTAGTTTCGTCGAACACATACGGTTTCGAGTAGCATCGCCACAGATTTCAGAGAACAGGCGCTTCTCCTGGTACAGTATCGAACACTTATTTCAGACAGAACAATTAATTTAAAATGGAAATATGTCTCGCATCTGGAGTATCCTCTCTCACAAGGTCGACCACTTAGTTTCGCCGAACGCATACGGTTTCGAGTGGCATCGCCACGGATTTCAGAGAACAGGCGCTTCTGCTGGCACAGTATCGAACACTTAGTTTCAGATAGACAATTAGTTTCAAATGGCACTAAATTTCGCGTCTGGAGTTTCCTCTCTCACAATGTCGACCACTCAGTTTCGTCGAACACATACCGTTTCGAGTGGCATCGCCACAGAATTCAGAGAACAGGCGCTTCTCCTGGAACAGTATCGAACACTTAGTTCCAGATAGAACAATTTGTTTAAAATGGAACTAAGTTTCGCATCCGGAGTTTCCTCTCTCAGAAGGTCGACCGCTTAGTTTCGTCGAACACATACGGTTTCGAGTAGCATCGCCACACATTTCAGAGAACAGGCGCTTCTCCTGGCAGAGTATCGAACACTTAGTTTCAGATAGAACAATTAGGTTAAAATGGAACTAAGCTTCGCATCTGGAGTATCCTCTCTCACATGTTCAGCCACTCAGTTTCTTCGAACACATACGGTTTCGAGTGGTATCGCCACACATTTCAGAGAACAGGCGTTTCTCCTGGTACACTATCGAACACTTAGTTTCAGATAGAACAATTAGGTTAAAATGGAACTAAGCTTCGCATCTGGAGTATCCTCTCTCACATGTTCAGCCACTTAGTTTCGTCGAACACATACGGTTTCGAGCGGCATCGCCACACAGTTCAGGGAACAGGCGCTTCTCCTGGCACAGTATCGAACACTTAGTTTCAGAGAGAACAATTAGTTTAAAATGGAACTAAGTTTCGCATCTGGAGTTTCCTCTCTCACAAGGTCGACCATTTAGTTTCGTGGAACGTATACGGTTTCGAGTGGCATCGCCACAGATTTCAGAGAACAGGCGCTTCTCCTGGCACATTATCGAACACTTAGTTTCAGATGGAACAATTAGTTTAAAATGGAACTATGTTTCGCATCTCGAGTTTCCTCTCTCACAAGGTCGACCACTTAGTTTCGATGAACACATACGGTTTCGAGTGGCATCGCCACAGATTTCAGAGAACAGGCGCTTCTCCTGGTACAGTATCGAACACTTAGATTCAGATAGAACAATTAGTTTAAAATGGAACTAAGTTTCGCATCAGGAGTTTCCTCTCTCATAAGGTCGACGACTTAGTTTCGTTGAACACATTCGGTTTCGAGTGGCATCGCCACAGATTACAGAGAACAGGCGCTTCTCCTGGCACATTATCGAACACTTAGATTCAGATAGAACAATTAGTTTAAAATGGAACTAAGTTTCGCATCAGGAGTTTCCTCTCTCATAAGGTCGACGACTTAGTTTCGTTGAACACATTCGGTTTCGAGTGGCATCGCCACAGATTACAGAGAACAGGCGCTTCTCCTGGCACAGTATCGAACACTTACTTCAGACAGAACAATTAGTTTAAAATGGAACTCTGTTTCACATCTGGAGTATCCTCTCTCACAAGGTCAACCACTTAGTTTCGTCGAACACATACGGTTTCGAGTGGCATCACCACAGATTTCAGAGAACAGGCGCTTCTCCTGGCACAGTATCGAACACTTAGTTTCAGATAGAACAATTCGTTTAAAATGGAACAATGTTTCGCATCTGGAGTTTCCTTTCTCACAAGGTCGACGACTTAATTTCGTCGAACATATACGGTTTCGAGGGGCATCGCCACAGATATCAGAGAGCAGGCGCTTCTCCTGGCACAGTATGGAACACTTAGTTTCAGAAAGAACAATTAGTTTAAAATGGAACAATGTTTCGCATCTGGAGTTTCTTCTCTCACAAGGTCGACCATTTAGATTCGTTGAACACATACGGTTTCGAGTAGCATCGCCACAGATTTCAGATAACTGGCGCTTCTCCTGACACAGTATCGAACACTTAGTTTCAGATAGAACAATTAGTTTTAAATGAAACTAAGTCTGGCATCTGGAGTTTCCTCTCTCACAAGGTCGACCACTTAGTTTGGTCGAACACATACGGTTTCGAGTAGCATCGCCACAGTTCTCAGAGAGCAGGCGCTTCTCCTGGCACAGTATCGTAAACTTAGTTTCAGCTAGAACAATAAGAATAAAATGGAACTATGTTTCGCATCTGGAGATTCCTCTCTCAGTAGGTCGACGACTTAGTTTCGTCGAACTCATACGGTTTCGAGTGCCATCGCCAGAGATTTCAGAGAACAGGCGCTTCTCCTGGCACAGTACCGAACAGTTATTTTCAGATAGAACTATTAGTTTAAAATGGAACTATATTTCGCATCTGGAGTTTCCTCTCTCACAAGGTCGGCCACTTAGTTTCGTTGAACACATACGGTTTCGAGTGGCATCGCCACAGATTTCAGAGAACGGGCGCTAATCCTGGCACAGTACCGAACACTTAGTTTCAGATAGAACAATTAGTTTAAAATGGAACTATGTTTCGCATCTGGAGTTTCCTCTCTCACAAGGTCGGCCACTTAGTTTCGTCGAACACATACGGTTTCGAGCGGCATCGCCACAGATTTCAGAGAACTGGCGCTAATCCTGGCACAGTATCGAACACTTAGTTTCAGATAGAACAATTAGTTTAAAATGGAACTAAGTTTCGCATCTGGAGTTTCCTCTCTCAGAAGGTCGACCACTTAGTTTCGTCGAACACATACGGTTTCGAGTAGCATCGCGACAGATTTCAGAGAACAGGCGCGTCTCCTGGCACTGTATCGAACACTTAGTTTCAGATGGAACACTTAATTTTAAATGGAACTAAGTTTCGCTTCTGGAGTTTCCTCTCTCACAAGGTCGACCATTTAGATTCGTCGAAGACATACGGTTTCGAGTAGCATCGCCACAGATTTCAGAGAACAGGCGCTTCTCCTGGCACAGTATCGAACACTTTCAGATAGAACAATTAGTTTAAAATGAAACTAAGTTCCGCATCTGGAGTTTCCTCTCTCACAAGATCAACCACTTAGTTTCGTCGAACACATACGGTTTCGAGTGGCATCGCCACAGATTTCATAGAACGGGCGCTAATCCTGGCACAGTATCGAACACTTAGTTTCAGATAGAACAATTAGTTTAAAATCGAACTGAGCTTCGCATCTGGAGTTTCCTCTCTGACAGGGTGGACCACTTAGTTTCGTCGAACACATACGGTTTCGAGTAGCATCGCCACAGATTTCAGAGAACAGGCGCTTCTCCTGGTACAGTATCGAACACTTATTTCAGACAGAACAATTAATTTAAAATGGAACTATGTCTCGCATCTGGAGTATCCTCTCTCACAAGGTCGACCACTTAGTTTCGCCGAACGCATACGGTTTCGAGTGGCATCGCCACGGATTTCAGAGAACAGGCGCTTCTGCTGGCACAGTATCGAACACTTAGTTTCAGATAGACAATTAGTTTCAAATGGCACTAAATTTCGCGTCTGGAGTTTCCTCTCTCACAATGTCGACCACTCAGTTTCGTCGAACACATACCGTTTCGAGTGGCATCGCCACAGAATTCAGAGAACAGGCGCTTCTCCTGGCACAGTACCGAACACTTAGTTTCAGATAGAACAAGTAGTTTAAAATGGAACTAAGTTTCGCATCTGGAGTTTCCTCTCTCAGAAGGTCGACCACTTAGTTTCGTCGAACACATACGGTTTCGAGTGGCATCGCCACAGATTTCAGAGAACAGGCGCTTCTCCTGGCACAGTATCGAACACTTAGTTTCAGATGGAACATTTAGTTTAAAATTGAAATATGTTTCGCATCTGGAGTTTCCTCTCTCACAAGGTCGACCACTTAGTTTCGCCGAACGCATACGGTTTCGAGTGGCATCGCCACAGATTTCAGAGAACAGGCGCTTCTCCTGGCACAGTATCGAACACATAGTTTCATATAGAACAATTAGTTTAAAATGGAACTAAGTTTCGCATCTGGAGTTTCCTCTCGTAAGGTCGACCACTTAGTTTCATCGAACACATACGGTTTCGAGTGGCATCGCCACAGATTTCAGAGAACAGGCGCTTCTCCTGGCACATTATCGAACACTTAGTTTCAGATAGAACAATTAGTTTAAAATGGAACTAAGTTTCGCATCTGGAGTTTCCTCTCTCACAAGGTAGGCCACTTAGTTTCGTCGAACACATACGGTTTCGAGTGGCATCGCCCCTTTTTTCTGAGAACAGGCATTTATCGTGGCACACGATCGAACACTTAGTTCCAGATAGAACAATTAGTTTAAAATGGAACTATGTTTCGCATCTGTGGCGATGCCACTCGAAACCGTATGCGTTCGGCGAAACTAAGTGGTCGACCTTGTGAGAGAGGAAACTCCAGATGCGAAACTTAGTTCCATTTGAAACTAATTGTTCTATCTGAAACTAAGTGTTCGATACTGTGCCAGGAGTACCGCCTGTTCTCTGAAATCTGTGGCGATGCGACTCGAAACCGTACGTGTTCGACGAAACTAAGTCGTCGATCTTGTGAGAGAGGAATCTCCAGTTGCGAAACGTAGTTCCATTTTAACCTAATTGTTCTATCTGATACTAAGTGTTCGATACTGTCCTAGGAGAAGCGCCTGGTCTCTGAAATCTGTGGCGATGCCACTCGAAACCGTATGTGTTCGTCGAAACTAAGCGGTCGACCTTGTGAGAGAGGAAACTCCAGATGCGAAACTTAGTTCCATTTTCAACTAATTGTTCTATCTGAAACTAAATGTTCGATACTGTGCCAGCAGAAGCGCCTGTTCTCTGAAATCTGTGGCGATGCCACTCGAAACCGTATGCGTTCGGCGAAACTAAGTGGTCGACCTTGTGAGAGAGGAAACTCCAGATGCGAAACATAGTTCAATTTTAAACTAATTGTCCTATCTGAAACTAAGTGTTCGATACTGTGCCAGGAGAAGCGCCTGTTCTCTGAAATCTGTCGCGATGCTACTCGAAACCGTATGTGTTCGACGAAATTAAGTGGTCGACCTTCTGAGAGAGGAAACTCCAGATGCGAAATTTAGTTCCATTTTAAACTAATTGTTCTATCTGAAACTAAGTGTTCGATACTGTGCCAGGAGAAGCGCCTGTTCTCTGAAATCTGTGGCGATGCCACTCGAAACCATATGTGTTCGACGAAACTAAGTAGCCGACCTTGTGAGAGAGGAAACTCCAGATGCGAAAATTAGTTCCATTTTAAACTAATTGTTCTATCTGAAACTAAGTGTTCGATACTGTGCCAGGAGAAGCGCCTGTTCTCTGAAATCTGTGGCGATGCCACTCGAACCCGTATGTGTTCGACGAAATTAAGTCGTCAACCTTGTGAGAAAGGAAACTCCAGATGCGAAACATTGTTCCATTTTAAACTAATTGTTCAATCTGAAATTAAGTGTTCGATACTGTGCCAGTAGAAGCGCCTGTTCTCTGAAATCTGTGGCGATGCCACTCGAAACCGTATGTGTTCGACGAAACTAAGTGGTCGACCTTGTGAGAGAGGAAACTACAGATGTGAAACTTCGTTCCATATTAAATTAATTGTTCTATCTGAAACAAAGGGTTCGATACTGTGCCAGGAGAAGCGCCTGTTCTCTGAAATCTGTCGCGATGCCACTCGAATCCGTATGTGTTCGACGAAACTAAGTGCTCGACCTCCTGAGAGAGGAGACTCCAGATGCGATACTTAGTTCCATTTTAAACTGATTGTCCTATCCGATACTAAGAGTTCGATACTGTGCCAGGAGACGCGCCTGTTCTCTGAAATCTGTCGCGATGCCACTCGAATCCGTATGTGTTCGCTGAAAATAAGTGGTCGACCTTCTGAGAGAGGAAACTCCAGATGCGAAACTTAGTTCCATTTTAATCTTATTGTTCAATCTGAAATTAAGTGTTCGATACTGTGCCAGGAGAAGGGCCTGTTCTCTGAAATCTGTGGCGATGCCACTCGAAACCGTATGTGTTCGACGAAACTAAGTGGCCGACCTTGTGAGAGAGGAAACTCCAGATGCGAAACATAGATTCATTTTAAACTAATTGTTCTATCTGTAACTAAGAGTTCGATAATGTGCCAGGAGAAGCGCCTGTTCTCTGAAATCTGTGGCGATACCACCCGAAACGGTATGTGTTCGACGAAACTAAGTGGCCGACCTTGTGGGAGAGGAAACTCCAGATGCGAAACATAGTTGCATTTTAAACTAATTGTTCTATCTGTATCTAAGTGTTCGATAATGTGCCAGGAGAAGCGCCTGTTCTCTGAAATCTGTGGCGACACCACTCGAAACCGTATGTGTTCGACGAAACTAAGTGGTCGACCTTGTGAGAGAGGAAACTCCAAATGCGAAACATATTTCCATTTAAAACTAATTGTTCCATCTGAAACTAAATGTTCGATACTGTGCCAGGAGAAGCGCCTTTTCTCTGAAATCTGTGGCGATACAACTCGAAACCGTCTATGTTCGAGGAAACTAAGTTGTCGCCTTGTGAAAGAGGAAACTCCAGATGCGAAACTTAGTTCCATTTAAAACTAATTGTTCCATCTGAAACTAAGTGTTCGATACTGTGCCAGGAGAAGCGCCTGTTCTCTGAAATCTGTGGCGATACTACTCGAAACCGTATGTGTTCGACGAAATTAAGTGGTCGACCTTCTGAGAGAGGAAACTCCAGATGCGAAATTTAGTTCCATTTTAAACTAATTGTTCTATCTGAAACTAAGTGTTCGATACTGTGCCAGGAGAAGCGCCTGTTCTCTGAAATCTGTGGCGATGCCACTCGAAACCATATGTGTTCGACGAAACTAAGTAGCCGACCTTGTGAGAGAGGAAACTCCAGATGCGAAAATTAGTTCCATTTTAAACTAATTGTTCTATCTGAAACTAAGTGTTCGATACTGTGCCAGGAGAAGCGCCTGTTCTCTGAAATCTGTGGCGATGCCACTCGAACCCGTATGTGTTCGACGAAATTAAGTCGTCAACCTTGTGAGAAAGGAAACTCCAGATGCGAAACATTGTTCCATTTTAAACTAATTGTTCAATCTGAAATTAAGTGTTCGATACTGTGTCAGGAGAAGCGCCTGTTCTCTGAAATCTGTGGCGATGCCACTCGAAACCGTATGTGTTCGACGAAACTAAGTGGTCGACCTTGTGAGAGAGGAAACTACAGATGTGAAACTTCGTTCCATATTAAATTAATTGTTCTATCTGAAACAAAGTGTTCGATACTGTGCCAGGAGAAGCGCCTGTTCTCTGAAATCTGTCGCGATGCCACTCGAATCCGTATGTGTTCGACGAAACTAAGTGCTCGACCTCCTGAGAGAGGAGACTCCAGATGCGATACTTAGTTCCATTTTAAACTGATTGTCCTATCCGATACTAAGAGTTCGATACTGTGCCAGGAGACGCGCCTGTTCTCTGAAATCTGTCGCGATGCCACTCGAATCCGTATGTGTTCGCTGAAAATAAGTGGTCGACCTTCTGAGAGAGGAAACTCCAGATGCGAAACTTAGTTCCATTTTAATCTTATTGTTCAATCTGAAATTAAGTGTTCGATACTGTGCCAGGAGAAGGGCCTGTTCTCTGAAATCTGTGGCGATGCCACTCGAAACCGTATGTGTTCGACGAAACTAAGTGGCCGACCTTGTGAGAGAGGAAACTCCAGATGCGAAACATAGATTCATTTTAAACTAATTGTTCTATCTGTAACTAAGAGTTCGATAATGTGCCAGGAGAAGCGCCTGTTCTCTGAAATCTGTGGCGATACCACCCGAAACGGTATGTGTTCGACGAAACTAAGTGGCCGACCTTGTGGGAGAGGAAACTCCAGATGCGAAACATAGTTGCATTTTAAACTAATTGTTCTATCTGTATCTAAGTGTTCGATAATGTGCCAGGAGAAGCGCCTGTTCTCTGAAATCTGTGGCGACACCACTCGAAACCGTATGTGTTCGACGAAACTAAGTGGTCGACCTTGTGAGAGAGGAAACTCCAAATGCGAAACATATTTCCATTTAAAACTAATTGTTCCATCTGAAACTAAATGTTCGATACTGTGCCAGGAGAAGCGCCTTTTCTCTGAAATCTGTGGCGATACCACTCGAAACCGTCTATGTTCGACGAAACTAAGTTGTCGCCTTGTGAAAGAGGAAACTCCAGATGCGAAACTTAGTTCCATTTAAAACTAATTGTTCTATCTGAAACTAAGTGTTCGATAGTGTGCCGGGAGAAGCGCCTGTTCTCTGAAATCTGTGGCGATGCCACTCGAAACCGTATGTGTTCGACGAAACTAAGTGGTTGACCTTGTGAGAGAGGAAACTCCAGTTGCGAAACATAGTTCAATTTTAAACTAATTGTTCTATCTGAAACTAAGTGTTCGATACTGTGCCAGGAGAAGCGCCTGTTCTCTGAAATCTGTGGCGATGCCACTCGAAACCGCATCTGTTCGACGAAACTAAGTGGTCGAACTTGTGAGAGAGGAAACTCCAGATGCGAAATTTAGTTCCATTTTAACCTAATTGTTCTATCTGAAACTAAGTGTTCGATACTGTGCCAGGAGAAGCGCCTGTTCTCTGAAATCTGTGGCGATGCTACTCGAAACCGTATGTGTTCGACGAAACTAAGTTGTCGACCTTCTGACAGAGGAAACTCCGGATGCGAAACTCAGATCCATTTTAAACTAATTGGTCTATCTGAAACTAAGTGTTCGATACTGTGCCAGAAGAAGCGCCTATTCTCTGAAATGTGTGGCGATGCCACTCGAAACCGTATGTGTTCGACGAAACTAAGTGGTTGATCTTGTGAGAGAGGATACTCCAGATGCGAAACTTAGTTCCATTTTAAACTAATTGTTCTCTCTGAAACTAAGTGTTCGACACTGTGCCAGGAGAAGCGCCTGTTCTCTGAAATCTGTGGCGATGCCACTCGAAACCGTATGTGTTTGACGAAACTAAGTGGTCCAGCTTGCGAGAGAGGAAACTCCAAATGCGAAACATAGTTCCATTTTAAACTAATTGTTCTATCTGAAACTAAGTGTTCGATACTGTGCCAGGAGAAGCGGCTGTTCTCTGAAATCTGTGGCGATGCCACTCGAAACCGTATGTGTTCGACGAAACCAAGTGGCCGACCTTGTGAGAGAGGAAACTCCAGATGCGACACATAATTCCATTTTAAACTAATTGTTCTATCTGAGACTAAGTGTTCGATACTGTTCCAGGAGAAACGCCTGTTCTCTGAAATCTGTGGCGATGCCACTCGAAACCGTATGTGTTCGACGAAGCTAAGTGGCCCACCTTGTGAGAGAGGAAACTCCAGATGCGAGACTTTGTTCCATTTTAAACTGATTGTTCTATCTGAAACAAAGTGTTCGATAATGTGCCAGGAGAAGCGCCTGTTCTCTGAAATCTGTGGCGATGCTACTCGAAACCGTATGTGTTCGACGAAACTAAGTGGCCGACCTTGTGAGAGAGGAAACTCCAGATGCGAAACATAGTTGCATTTTAAACTAATTGTTCTATCTGTAACTAAGTGTTCGATAATGTGCCAGGAGAAGCGCCTGTTCTCTGAAATATGTGGCGATGCCACTCGAAACCGTATGTGTTCGACGAAACTAATTGGCCGAACTTGTGAGAGAGGAAACTCCAGATGCGAAACTTAGTTCCATTTTAAACTAATTCTTCTATCTGAAAGTGTTCGATACTCTGCCTGGAGAAGCGTCTGTTCTCTGAAATCTATGGCGATGCCCCTCGAAACCGTATGTGTTCGACGAATCTAAATGGCCGACCTTGTGAGAGAGGAAACTCCAGATGTGAAACTTAGTTCCATTTTAAACTAATTGTTTTATCTGAAACTAAGTGTTCGATACTGTGCCAGGAGAAGCGCCTGCTCTCTAAAACCTGTGGCGATGCTACTCGAAACCGTATGTGTTCGACGAATCTAAATGGCCGACCTTGTGAGAGAGGAAACTCCAGATGCGAAACTTAGTTCCATTTTAAACTAATTACTCTAACTGAAACTAAGTGTTCGATACTGTGCCAGGAGAAGCGCCTGTTCTCTGAAATCTGTGGCGATGCCAATCGAAACCGTCTGTGTTCGACGAAACTAAGTGGCCGACCTTGTGAGAGAGGAAACTCCAGATGCGAAACATAGTTGCATTTTAAACTAATTGTTCTATCTGTAACTAAGTGTTCGATAATGTGCCACGAGAAGCGCCTGTTCTCTGAAATCTGTGGCGATGCCACTCGAAATCGTATGTGTTCGACGAAACTTAGTGGCCGACCTTGCGAGAGAGGAAACTCCAGATGCGAAACATAGTTGCATTTTAAACTAATTGTTCTATCTGTAACAAAGTGTTCGATAATGTGCCAGGAGAAGCGCCTGTTCTCTGAAATCTGTGGCGATGCCACTCGAAACCGTATGTGTTCGACGAAACTAAGTTGTTGACCTTGTGAGAGAGGATACTCCAGATGCGAAACAGAGTTCCATTTTAAACTAATTGTTCTATCTGAAACTAAGTGTTCGATACTGTGCCAGGAGAAGCGCCTGTTCTCTAAAATCTGTGGCGATACCACTCGAAACCGTATGTGTTCCACGAAACTAAGTGGACGAGCTTGTGAGAGATTAAACTCCAGATGCGAAACATAGTTGCATTTTAAACTAATTGTTCTATCTGAAACTAAGTGTTCGATACTGTGCCAGGAGAAACTCCCGTTCTGCGAAATGTGTGGCGATACTACTCGAAACCGTATGTGTTCGACGAAACTAAGTGGTCGACCTTGTGAGAGAGGAAACTCCAAATGCGAAACGTATTTCCATTTTAAACTAATTACTCTAACTGAAACTAAGTGTTCGATACTGTGCCAGGAGAAGCGCCTGTTCTCTGAAATCTGTGGCGATGCCAATCGAATCCGTCTGTGTTCGACGAAACTAAGTGGCCGCCTTGTGAAAGAGGAAACTCCAGATGCAAAACTTAGTTCCATTTAAAACTAATTGTTCCATCTGAAACAAAGTGTTTGATACTGTGCCAGGAGAAGCGCCTGTTCTCTGAAATCTGTGGCGATACCACTCGAAAACGTATGTGTTCGACGAAACTAAGTGGCCGACCTTGTGAGAGAGGAAACTCCAGATGCGAAACATAGTTCCATTTTAAACTAATTGTTCCATCTGTAACTAAGTGTTCGATAATGTGCCAGGAGAAGCGCCTGTTCTCTGAAATCTGTGGCGATGCCACTCGAAACCGTATGTGTTCGACGAAACTAAGTGGCCGACCTTGTGAGAGAGGAAACTCCAGATGCGAAACATAGTTGCATTTTAAACTAATTGTTCTATCTGAAACTAAGTGTTCGATACTGTGCCAGGAGAAACTCCCGTTCTGCGAAACCTGTGGCGATACTACTCGAAACCGTATGTGTTCGACGTAACTAAGTGGTCGCCTTGTGAAAGAGGAAACTCCAGATGCGAAACTTAGTTCCATTTAAAATTAATTGTTCCATCTGAAACAAAGTGTTCGATACTGTGCCAGGAGAACCGCCTGTTCTCTGAAATCTGTGGCGATACCACTCGAAACCGTATGTGTTCGACGAAACTACGTGGCCGACCTTGTGAGAGAGGAAACTCCAGATGCGAAACATAGTTGCATTTTAAACTAATTGTTCTCTCTGTAACTAAGTGTTCGATAATGTGCCAGGAGAAGCGCCTGTTCTCTGAAATATGTGGCGATGCCACTCGAAACCGTATGTGTTCGACGAAACTAAGTGGTTGACCTTGTGAGAGAGGATACTCCAGATGCGAAACATAGTTGCATTTTAAACTAATTGTTCTATCTGTAACTAAGTGTTCGATAATGTGCCAGGAGAAGCGCCTGTTCTCTGAAATCTGTGGCGATGCCACTCGAAACCGTATGTGTTCGACGAAACTAAGTGGCCGACCTTGTGAGAGAGGAAACTCCAGATGCGAAACATAGTTGCATTTTAAACTAATTGTTCTATCTGAAACTAAGTGTTCGATACTGTGCCAGGAGAACCGCCTGTTCTCTGAAATCTGTGGCGATACCACTCGAAACCGTATATGTTCGACGAAACTAAGTGGCCGACCTTGTGAGAGAGGAAACTCCAGATGCGAAACATACATGCATTTTAAACTAATTGTTCTATCTGTAACTAAGAGTTCGATAATGTGCCAGGAGAAGCGCCTGTTCTCTGATATCTATGGCGATAACACCCGAAACCGTATGTGTTCGATGAAAGTAAGTGGCCGACCTTGTGAGAGAGGAAACTCCAGATGCGAAACATAGTTCCATTTTGAACTAATTGTTCAATCTGTAACTAAGTGTTCGATAATGTGCCAGGAGAAGCGCCTGTTCTCTGAAATCTGTGGCGATACCACTCGAAACCGTATGTGTTCGACGAAACTAAGTGGCCGACCTTGTGAGAGAGGAAACTCCAGATGCGAAACATAGTTGCATTTTAAACTAATTGTTCTATCGGTAACTAAGTGTTCGATAATGTGCCAGGAGAAGCGCCTGTTCTCTGAAATATGTGGCGATGCCACTCGAAACCGTATGTGTTCGACGAAACTAAGTGGCCGACCTTGTGCGAGAGGAAACTCCAGATGCGAAACATAGTTGCATTTTAAACTAATTGTTCTATCTGAAACTAAGTGTTCGATACTGTGCCAGGAGAAGCGCCTGCTCTCTAAAATCTGTGGCGATGCTACTCGAAACCGTATGTGTTCGACGAATCTAAATGGCCGACCTTGTGAGAGAGGAAACTACAGATGCGAAACTTAGTTCCATTTTAAACTAATAGTTCCATCTGAAGCTAAGTGTTCGATACTGTGCCAAGAGAAGCGCCTGTTCTCTGAAATCTGTGGCGATGCTACTCGAAACCGTATGTGTTCGACGAAACTAAGTGGCCGAAATGTGAGAGAGGAAACTCCAGATGCGAAACATAGTTCCATTTTATACTAATTGTTCTATCTGAAACTAAGTGTTCGATACTGTGCCAGGAGAAGCGGCTGTTCTCTGAAATATGGGGCGATGCCACTCGAAACCGTATGTGTTCGACGAAACTAATTGGCCGATCTTGTGAGAGAGGAAACTCCAGATGCGAAACTTAGTTCCATTTTAAACTAATTCTTCTATCTGAAAGTGTTCGATACTCTGCCTGGAGAAGCGTCTGTTCTCTGAAATCTATGGCGATGCCCCTCGAAACCGTATGTGTTCGACGAATATAAATGGCCGACCTTGTGAGAGAGGAAACTCCAGATGTGAAACTTAGTTCCATTTTAAACTAATCGTTCTATCTGAAAGTGTTCGATACTGTGCAAGGAGAAACGCCGATTCTCTGAAATCTGTGGCGATGCCACTCGAAACTGTATGTGTTCGACGAAACTAAGTGGCCGACATTGTGAGAGAGGAAACTCCGGATGCGAAACTTAGTTCCATTTTAAACTAATTGTTCTATCTGAAACTAAGTGTTCGATACCGTGCCAGGAGAAGCGCCTGTCCTCTGAAATCTGTGGCGATGTCACTCTAAACCGTATGTGTTCGACGAAACTAAGTGGCCGACATTGTGAGAGAGGAAACTCCGGATGCGAAACTTAGTTCCATTTTAAACTAATTGTTCTATCTGAAACTAAGTGTTCGATACCGTGCCAGGAGAAGCGCCTGTTCTCTGAAATCTGTGGCGATGCCACTCGAAACCGTATGTGTTTGACGAAACTAAGTGGTCCAGCTTGCGAGAGAGGAAACTCCAAATGCGCAACATAGTTCCATTTTAAACTAATTGTTCTATCTGAAACTAAGTGTTCGATACTGTGCCAGGAGAAGCGGCTGTTCTCTGAAATCTGTGGCGATGCCACTCGCAACCGTATGTGTTCGACGAAACTAAGTGGCCGACCTTGTGAGATAGGAAACTCCAGATGCGACACATAATTCCATTTTAAACTAATTGTTCTATCTGAGACTAAGTGTTCGATACTGTTCCAGGAGAAACGCCTGTTCTCTGAAATCTGTGGCGATGCCACTCGAAACCGTATGTGTTCGACGAAGCTAAGTGGCCCACCTTTTGAGAGAGGAAACTCCAGATGCGAGACTTTGTTCCATTTTAAACTGATTGTTCTATCTGAAACAAAGTGTTCGATAATGTGCCAGGAGAAGCGCCTGTTCTCTGAAATCTGTGGCGATGCTACTCGAAACCGTATGTGTTCGACGAAACTAAGTGGCCGGCCTTATGAGAGTGGAAACTTCAGATGCGAAACTTAGTTCCATTTTAAACCGAATGTTCCATGTGAAACTAAGTGTTCGATACTGTGCCAGGAGAAGTGCCTGTTCTCTGAAATCTGTGGCGATGCTACTCGAAACCGTATGTGTTCGACGAAACTAAGTGGTCGAACTTGTGAGAGAGGAAACTCCAGATGCGAAACTTAGTTCCATTTTAAACTAATAGTTCCATCTGAAGCTAAGTGTTCGATACTGTGCCAGGAGAAGCGCCTGTTCTCTGAAATCTGTGGCGATGCTACTCGAAACCGTATGTGTTCGACGAAACTAAGTGGCCGACCTTGTGAGAGAGGAAACTCCAGATGCGAAACATAGTTGCATTTTAAACTAATTGTTCTATCTGTAACTAAGTGTTCGATAATGTGCCAGGAGAAGCGCCTGTTCTCTGAAATATGTGGCGATGCCACTCGAAACCGTATGTGTTCGACGAAACTAATTGGCCGAACTTGTGAGAGAGGAAACTCCAGATGCGAAACTTAGTTCCATTTTAAACTAATTCTTCTATCTGAAAGTGTTCGATACTCTGCCTGGAGAAGCGTCTGTTCTCTGAAATCTATGGCGATGCCCCTCGAAACCGTATGTGTTCGACGAATCTAAATGGCCGACCTTGTGAGAGAGGAAACTCCAGATGTGAAACTTAGTTCCATTTTAAACTAATTGTTTTATCTGAAACTAAGTGTTCGATACTGTGCCAGGAGAAGCGCCTGCTCTCTAAAACCTGTGGCGATGCTACTCGAAACCGTATGTGTTCGACGAATCTAAATGGCCGACCTTGTGAGAGAGGAAACTCCAGATGCGAAACTTAGTTCCACTTTAAACTAATTACTCTAACTGAAACTAAGTGTTCGATACTGTGCCAGGAGAAGCGCCTGTTCTCTGAAATCTGTGGCGATGCCAATCGAAACCGTCTGTGTTCGACGAAACTAAGTGGCCGACCTTGTGAGAGAGGAAACTCCAGATGCGAAACATAGTTGCATTTTAAACTAATTGTTCTATCTGTAACAAAGTGTTCGGTACTGTGCCAGGAGAAGCGCCTGTTCTCTGAAATCTGTGGCGATGCCACTCGAAATCGTATGTGTTCGACGAAACTTAGTGGCCGACCTTGCGAGAGAGGAAACTCCAGATGCGAAACATAGTTGCATTTTAAACTAATTGTTCTATCTGTAACAAAGTGTTCGATAATGTGCCAGGAGAAGCGCCTGTTCTCTGAAATCTGTGGCGATGCCACTCGAAACCGTATGTGTTCGGCGAAACTAAGTTGTTGACCTTGTGAGAGAGGATACTCCAGATGCGAAACAGAGTTCCATTTTAAACTAACTGTTCTATCTGAAACTAAGTGTTCGATACTGTGCCAGGAGAAGCGCCTGTTCTCTAAAATCTGTGGCGATACCACTCGAAACCGTATGTGTTCCACGAAACTAAGTGGACGAGCTTGTGAGAGAGTAAACTCCAGATGCGAAACATAGTTGCATTTTAAACTAATTGTTCTATCTGAAACTAAGTGTTCGATACTGTGCCAGGAGAAACTCCCGTTCTGCGAAATGTGTGGCGATACTACTCGAAACCGTATGTGTTCGACGAAACTAAGTGGTCGACCTTGTGCGAGAGGAAACTCCAAATGCGAAACGTATTTCCATTTTAAACTAATTACTCTAACTGAAACTAAGTGTTCGATACTGTGCCAGGAGAAGCGCCTGTTCTCTGAAATCTGTGGCGATGCCAATCGAATCCGTCTGTGTTCGACGAAACTAAGTGGCCGCCTTGTGAAAGAGGAAACTCCAGATGCAAAACTTAGTTCCATTTAAAACTAATTGTTCCATCTGAAACAAAGTGTTCGATACTGTGCCAGGAGAAGCGCCTGTTCTCTGAAATCTGTGGCGATACCACTCGAAAACGTATGTGTTCGACGAAACTAAGTGGCCGACCTTGTGAGAGAGGAAACTCCAGATGCGAAACATAGTTCCATTTTAAACTAATTGTTCCATCTGTAACTAAGTGTTCGATAATGTGCCAGGAGAAGCGCCTGTTCTCTGAAATCTGTGGCGATACCACTCGAAACCGTATGTGTTCGACGAAACTAAGTGGCCGACCTTGTGAGAAAGGAAACTCCAGATGCGAAACATAGTTGCATTTTAAACTAATTGTTCTATCTGTAACTAAGTGTTCGATAATGTGCCAGGAGAAGCGCCTGTTCTCTGAAATATGTGGCGATGCCACTCGAAACCGTATGTGTTCGACGAAACTAAGTGGCCGACCTTGTGCGAGAGGAAACTCCAGATGCGAAACATAGTTGCATTTTAAACTAATTGTTCTATCTGAAACTAAGTGTTCGATACTGTGCCAGGAGAAGCGCCTGCTCTCTAAAATCTGTGGCGATGCTACTCGAAACCGTATGTGTTCGACGAATCTAAATGGCCGACCTTGTGAGAGAGGAAACTACAGATTCGAAACTTAGTTCCATTTTAAACTAATAGTTCCATCTGAAGCTAAGTGTTCGATACTGTGCCAGGAGAAGCGCCTGTTCTCTGAAATCTGTGGCGATGCTACTCGAAACCGTATGTGTTCGACGAAACTAAGTGGCCGACCTTGTGAGAGAGGAAACTCCAGATGCGAAACATAGTTGCATTTTAAACTAATTGTTCTATCTGTAACTAAGTGTTCGATAATGTGCCAGGAGAAGCGCCTGTTCTCTGAAATATGTGGCGATGCCACTCGAAACCGTATGTGTTCGACGAAACTAAGTGGCCGATCTTGTGAGAGAGGAAACTCCAGATGCGAAAATTAGTTCCATTTTAAACTAATTCTTCTATCTGAAACTAAGTGTTCGATACTGTGCCAGGAGAAGCGCCTGCTCTCTAAAATCTGTGGCGATGCTACTCGAAACCGTATGTGTTCGACGAATCTAAATGGCCGACCTTGTGAGAGAGGAAACTACAGATGCGAAACTTAGTTCCATTTTAAACTAATAGTTCCATCTGAAGCTAAGTGTTCGATACTGTGCCAGGAGAAGCGCCTGTTCTCTGAAATCTGTGGCGATGCTACTCGAAACCGTATGTGTTCGACGAAACTAAGTGGCCGACCTTGTGAGAGAGGAAACTCCAGATGCGAAACATAGTTGCATTTTAAACTAATTGTTCTATCTGTAACTAAGTGTTCGATAATGTGCCAGGAGAAGCGCCTGTTCTCTGAAATATGTGGCGATGCCACTCGAAACCGTATGTGTTCGACGAAACTAATTGGCCGATCTTGTGAGAGAGGAAACTCCAGATGCGAAACTTAGTTCCATTTTAAACTAATTCTTCTATCTGAAAGTGTTCGATACTCTGCCTGGAGAAGCGTCTGTTCTCTGAAATCTATGGCGATGCCCCTCGAAACCGTATGTGTTCGACGAATATAAATGGCCGACCTTGTGAGAGAGGAAACTCCAGATGTGAAACTTAGTTCCATTTTAAACTAATCGTTCTATCTGAAAGTGTTCGATACTGTGCAAGGAGAAACGCCGATTCTCTGAAATCTGTGGCGATGCCACTCGAAACTGTATGTGTTCGACGAAACTAAGTGGCCGACATTGTGAGAGAGGAAACTCCGGATGCGAAACTTAGTTCCATTTTAAACTAATTGTTCTATCTGAAACTAAGTGTTCGATACCGTGCCAGGAGAAGCGCCTGTCCTCTGAAATCTGTGGCGATGTCACTCTAAACCGTATGTGTTCCACGAAACTAAGTGGCCGCCTTGTGAGAGAGGAAAATCCAGATGCGAAACATAGTTCCATTTTAAACTAATTGTTCTATCTGCAACTAAGTGTTCGATACTGTGTCAGGAGAAGCGGCTGTTCTCTGAAATCTGTGGCGATGCCACTCGAAACCGTATGTGTTCGACGAAACTAAGTGGTCGATCTTTTGAGAGAGGAAACTCCAAATGCGAAATATATTTCCATTTTAAACTAATTGTTCTATCTGAAACTAAGTGTTCGATACTGTGTCAGGAGAAGCTCCTGTTCTCTAAAATCTGTGGCGATGCTACTCGAAACCGTATGTGTTCGACGAGACTAAGTGGACGACCTTGTGAGGAAGGAAACTCCAAATGCGAAATATATTTCCATTTTAAACAAATTGTTCTATCTGAAACTAAGTATTCGATACTCTGCCAGCAGAAGCGCCTGCTCTCTGAAATCTGTGGCGATGCCACTCGAAAACGTATGCGTTCGGCGAAACTAAGTGGTGGACCTTGTGAGAGAGGAAACTCCAGATGCGAAACATAGGTCAATTTTAAACTAAATGTTCCATCTGAAAGTAAGTGTTCGATACTGTGCCAGGAGAAGCGCCTATTCTCTGAAATCTGTCGCGATGCTACTCGAAACCGTATATGTTCGACGAAACTAAGTGGTCGACCTTGTGAGAGAGGAAACTCCAGATGCGAAACATAGTTCAATTTTAAACTAAATGTTCCATCTGAAACTAAGTGTTCGATACTGTGCCAGGAGAAGCGCCTCTTCTCTGACATCTGTGGCGATGCCACTCTAAACCGTATGTGTTTGACGAAACTAAGTGGTCCACCTTGTGAGAGAGGAAACTCCAAATGCGAAATTTAGATCCATTTTAAACTAATTTTCTCTCTGAAACTAAGTGTCCGATTCTGTGGCAGGGAAAGCGCCTGTTCTCTGAAATCTGTGGCGATGCTACTCGAAACCGAATGTGTTCCACGAAACTAAGTGGCCGCCTTGTGAGAGAGGAAACTCCAGATGTGAAACACAGTTCCATTTTAAACTAATTGTTCTATCTGAAACTAAGTGTTCGGTGCTGTGCCAGGAGAAGCGCCTGTCCTCTGAAATCTGTGGCGATGCCACTCGAAACCGTATGTGTTCGACGAAACTAAGTGGCCGATCTTGTGAGAGAGGAAACATCAGATGCGAACCTTAGTTCCATTTTAAATTAATTGTTCTATCTGAAACTAAGTGTTCGATACTGTGCCAGGAGAAGCGACTGTTCTCTTAAATCTGTGGCGATGCTACTCGAAACCGTATGTGTTTCGTCGAAACTAAATGGTCGACCTTGTGGGAGAGGAAACCCCAGATGCGAAACTTAGTTCCATTTTAAACTAATAGTTCTATCTGATACTAAGTGTTCGATACTGTGCCAGGAGAAGCGCCTGTTCTCTGAAATCTGTGGCGATGCTACTCGAAACCGAATGTTTTCCACGAAACTATGTGGCCGCCTTGTGAGAGAGGAATCTCCAGATGCGAAATATATTTCCATTTTAAACAAATTGTTCTATCTGAAACTAAGTATTCGATACTCTGCAAGCAGAAGCGCCTGTTCTCTGAAATCTGTGGCTATGCCACTCGAAAACGTATGCGTTCGGCGAAACTAAGTGGTGGACCTTGTGAGAGAGGAAACTCCAGATGCGAAACGTAGGTCAATTTTAAACTAAATGTTCCATCTGAAAGTAAGTGTTCGATACTGTGCCAGGAGAAGCGCCTGTTCTCTGAAATCTGTCGCGATGCTACTCGAAACCGTATATGTTCGACGAAACTAAGTGGTCGACCTTGTGAGAGAGGAAACTCCAGATGCGAAACATAGTTCAATTTTAAACTAAATGTTCCATCTGATACTAAGTGTTCGATACTGTGCCAGGAGAAGCGCCTGTTCTCTGACATCTGTGGCGATGCCACTCTAAACCGTATGTGTTTGACGAAACTAAGTGGTCCACCTTGTGAGAGAGGAAACTCCAAATGCGAAATTTAGATCCATTTTAAACTAATTTTCTCTCTGAAACTAAGTGTCCGATACTGTGGCAGGGGAAGCGCCTGTTCTCTGAAATCTGTGGCGATGCTACTCGAAACCGAATGTGTTCCACGAAACTAAGTGGCCGCCTTGTGAGAGAGGAAACTTCAGATGCGGAACATAGTTCCATTTTAAATTAATTGTTCTATCTGAAACTAAGTGTTCGCTACTGTGCCAGGAGAAGCGCCCGTTCTGTGAAACCTGTGGCGATACCACTCGAAACGGTATGTGTTCGACGAAACTGAGTGGTCGACCTTGTGAGAGAGGAAACTCCAGACGCGAAACTTAGTGCAATTTTAAACTAATTGTTCTATCTGAAACTAAGTGTTCGATACTGTGGCAGGAGGAGCGCCTGTTCTCTGAAATCTGTGGAGATGCTACTCGAAACCGTATGTGTTCGACAAAACCGAGTGGTTGATACTGTGCCAGGAGAAACTCCCGCTCGGCGAAATCTGTGACGATTCAACTCGAAACCCTATGTGTTCGACGAAACTAAGTGGTCGACCTTGTGAGAGAGGAAACTCTAGATACGAAAATTAGTTCCATTTTAAACTAATTGTTCTATCTGAAACTAAGTGTTCGACACTGTGCCAGGAGGAGCGACCGTTCTCTGAAATCTGTGGCGATGCCACTCGAAACCGTACGTGTTCGACGAAATTGAGTGGTCGACCTTGTGAGAGAGGAAATTCCAGAGGCGAAACTTAGATCCATTTTAAACTAATTGTTCTATCTGAAACTAAGTGTTCGATACTGTGCCAGGAGAAGCGCCTGTTCTCTGAAATCTGTGGCGATGCTACACGAAACCGAATGTGTTCCACGAAACTAAGTGGCCGCCTTGTGAGAGAGGAAAATCCAGATGCGAAACATAGTTCCATTTTAAACTAATTGTTCTATCTGCAACTAAGTGTTCGATACTGTGTCAGGAGAAGCGGCTGTTCTCTGAAATCTGTGGCGATGCCACTCAAAACCATATGTGTTCGACGAATCTAAGTGGCCGACCTGGTGAGAGAGGAAACTCCAGATGCGAAACTTAGTTCCATTTTAAACTAATTGTTCTATCTGAAAGTAAGTTTTCAATACTGTGCCAGGAGAAGCGGCTGTTCTCTGAAATCTGTCGCGATGCTACTCGAAACCGTATATCTTCGACGAAACTAAGTGGTCGACCTTGTGAGAGAGGAAACTCCAGATGCGAAACATAGTTCAATTTTAAACTAAATGTTCCATCTGAAACTAAGTGTTCGATACTGTGCCAGGAGAAGCGCCTGTTCTCCGAAATCTGTGGCGATGCCACTCTAAACCATATGTGTTTGACGAAACTAAGTGGTCCACCTTGTGAGAGAGGAAACTCCAAATGCGAAATTTAGATCCATTTTAAACTAATTTTCTCTCTGAAACTAAGTGTCCGATACTGTGGCAGGGGAAGCGCCTGTTCTCGGAAATCTGTCGCGATGCTACTCGAAACCGTATGTGTTCGACGAAACTAAGTGGCCGACCTTGTGAGAGAGGAAACTCCAGATGCGAAACTTAGTACCATTTTAAACTAATTGTTCTATCTGAAACTAAGTGTTCGATACTGAGCTAGGAGAAGCGCCTGTTCTTTGAACTGTGTGGCGATGCCACTCTAAACCGTATGTGTTCGACGAAATTAAGTCGTCGACCTTGTGAGAAAGGAAACTCCAGATGCGAAACATTGTTCCATTTTAAACTAATTGTTCTATCAGAAACTAAGTGTTCGATACTGTGCCAGGAGAAGCGCCTGTTCTCTGATATCTGTGGCGATGCTACTCGAAACCGTATGTGTTCGACGAAACTAAGTGGCCGACCTTTGAGAGAGGAAACTCCAGATGCGAAATTTAGTTCCATTTAAAACTAATTGTTCTATCTGAAACTAAGTGTTCGATACTCTGCCAGGAGAAGCGCCTGTTCTCTGAAATCTGTGGCGATGCTACTCGAAACCGTATGTGCTCGACGAAACTAAGTGGTCGACCTTCTGAGAAAGGAAACTCCGGATGCGAAACTTAGTTCCATTTTAAAGTAATTGTTCTATCTGATACTAAGTGTTCCATACTGTGCCAGGAGTAGCGCCTGTTCTCTGAGATCAGTGGCGATGCTACTCGAAACCGTATGTGTTCGACGAAGCTAAGTGGTCCACCTTGTGAGACAGGAAACTACAGATGCGAAGCTTTTTTCCATTTTAAACTAATTGTTCTAACTGATACTAAGTGTTCGATACTGTGCCAGGAGAAGTGCCTGTTCTCTGAAATGTGTGACGATGCCACTCGAATCCGTATGTGTTCGACGAAACTAAGTGGTCGACCTTGTGAGAGAGGAAACTCCAGATGCGAAACTTAGTTCAATTTTAAACTAATTGTTCTATCTGAAACTAAGTGTTCGATATTGTGCCAGGAGAAGCGCCTGTTCTCTGAAATCGGTCGCGATGCTACTCGAAACCGTATGTGTTCGACGAAACTAAGTGGCCGACCTTGTGGGAGAGGAAACCTCAGATGCGAAACTTAGTTCCATTTTAAACTAATTGTTCTATCTGAAACTAAGTGTTCGATACTGTGCCAGGAGTAGCGCCTGTTCTCTGAGATCAGTGGCGATGCTACTCGAAACCGTATGTGTTCGACGAAGCTAAGTGGTCCACCTTGTGAGACAGGAAACTACAGATGCGAAGCTTTGTTCCATTTTAAACTAATTGTTCTATCTGAAGCTAAGTGTTCGATACTGTGCCAGGAGAAGCGCCTGTTCTCTGAAATCTGTGGCGATGCCACTCGAAACCGTATGTGTTCGACGAAACCAAGTGGCCGACCTTGTGAGAGAGGAAACTCCAGATGCGAAACTTAGTTCCATTTTAAACGAATTGTTCTATCTGAAAGTGTTCGATACATTGCCAGGAGAAGCGCCAGTTCTCTGAAATCTGTGGCGATGCAACTCGAAACCGTATGCGTTCGGCGAAACTAAGTGGTCGAACTTGTGAGAGAGGAAACTCCAGATGCGAAACATAGTTCAATTTTAAACTAAATGTTCCATCTGAAACTAAGTGTTCGATATTGTGCCAGGAGAAGCGCCTGTTCTCTGAAATCTGTCGCGATGCTACTCGAAACCGTATGTGTTCGACGAAACTAAGTGGCCGACCTTGTGGGAGAGGAAACTTCAGATGCGAAACTTAGTTCCATTTTAAACTAATTGTTCTATCTGAAACTAAGTGTTCGATACTGTGCCAGGAGTAGCGCCTGTTCTCTGAGATCAGTGGCGATGCTACTCGAAACCGTATGTGTTCGACGAAGCTAAGTGGTCCACCTTGTGAGACAGGAAACTACAGATGCGAAGCTTTGTTCCATTTTAAACTAATTGTTCTATCTGAAACTAAGTGTTCGATACTGTGCCAGGAGAAGCGCCTGTTCTCTGAAATCTGTGGCGATGCCACTCGAAACCGTATGTGTTCGACGAAACCAAGTGGCCGACCTTGTGAGAGAGGAAACTCCAGATGCGAAACTTAGTTCCATTTTAAACGAATTGTTCTATCTGAAAGTGTTCGATACATTGCCAGGAGAAGCGCCAGTTCTCTGAAATCTGTGGCGATGCAACTCGAAACCGTATGCGTTCGGCGAAACTAAGTGGTCGAACTTGTGAGAGAGGAAACTCCAGATGCGAAACATAGTTCAATTTTAAACTAAATGTTCCATCTGAAACTAAGTGTTCGATATTGTGCCAGGAGAAGCGCCTGTTCTCTGAAATCGGTCGCGATGCTACTCGAAACCGTATGTGTTCGACGAAACTAAGTGGCCGACCTTGTGGGAGAGGAAACTTCAGATGCGAAACTTAGTTCCATTTTAAACTAATTGTTCTATCTGAAACTAAGTGTTCGATACTGTGCCAGGAGTAGCGCCTGTTCTCTGAGATCAGTGGCGATGCTACTCGAAACCGTATGTGTTCGACGAAGCTAAGTGGTCCACCTTGTGAGACAGGAAACTACAGATGCGAAACTTAGTTCCATTTTAAACTAATTGTTCTATCTGAAACTAAGTGTTCGATACTGTGCCAGGAGAAGCGCCTGTTCTCTGAAATCTGTGGCGATGCCACTCGAAACCGTATGTGTTCGACGAAACCAAGTGGCCGACCTTGTGAGAGAGGAAACTCCAGATGCGAAACTTAGTTCCATTTTAAACGAATTGTTCTATCTGAAAGTGTTCGATACATTGCCAGGAGAAGCGCCAGTTCTCTGAAATCTGTGGCGATGCAACTCGAAACCGTATGCGTTCGGCGAAACTAAGTGGTCGAACTTGTGAGAGAGGAAACTCCAGATGCGAAACATAGTTCAATTTTAAACTAAATGTTCCATCTGAAACTAAGTGTTCGATACTGTGCCAGGAGAAGCGCCTGTTCTCCGAAATCTGTGGCGATGCCACTCTAAACAGTATGTGTTTGACGAAACTAAGTGGTCCACCTTGTGAGAGAGGAAACTCCAAATGCGAAATTTAGATCCATTTTAAACTAATTTTCTCTCTGAAACTAAGTGTCCGATACTGTGGCAGGGGAAGCGCCTGTTCTCGGAAATCTGTCGCGATGCTACTCGAAACCGTATGTGTTCGACGAAACTAAGTGGCCGACCTTGTGAGAGAGGAAACTCCAGATGCGAAACTTAGTACCATTTTAAACTAATTGTTCTATCTGAAACTAAGTGTTCGATACTGTGCTAGGAGAAGCGCCTGTTCTCTGAACTGTGTGGCGATGCCACTCTAAACCGTATGTGTTCGACGAAATTAAGTCGTCGACCTTGTGAGAAAGGAAACTCCAGATGCGAAACATTGTTCCATTTTAAACTAATTGTTCTATCAGAAACTAAGTGTTCGATACTGTGCCAGGAGAAGCGCCTGTTCTCTGATATCTGTGGCGATGCTACTCGAAACCGTATGTGTTCGACGAAACTAAGTGGCCGACCTTGTGAGAGAGGAAACTCCAGATGCGAAACTTAGTTCCATTTAAAACTAATTGTTCTATCTGAAACTAAGTGTTCGATACTCTGCCAGGAGAAGCGCCTGTTCTCTGAAATCTGTGGCGATGCTACTCGAAACCGTATGTGCTCGACGAAACTAAGTGGTCGACCTTCTGAGAAAGGAAACTCCGGATGCGAAACTTAGTTCCATTTTAAAGTAATTGTTCTATCTGATACTAAGTGTTCCATACTGTGCCAGGAGTAGCGCCTGTTCTCTGAGATCAGTGGCGATGCTACTCGAAACCGTATGTGTTCGACGAAGCTAAGTGGTCCACCTTGTGAGACAGGAAACTACAGATGCGAAGCTTTTTTCCATTTTAAACTAATTGTTCTAACTGATACTAAGTGTTCGATACTGTGCCAGGAGAAGTGCCTGTTCTCTGAAATGTGTGACGATGCCACTCGAATCCGTATGTGTTCGACGAAACTAAGTGGTCGACCTTGTGAGAGAGGAAACTCCAGATGCGAAACTTAGTTCCATTTTAAACTAATTGTTCTATCTGAAACTAAGTGTTCGATATTGTGCCAGGAGAAGCGCCTGTTCTCTGAAATCGGTCGCGATGCTACTCGAAACCGTATGTGTTCGACGAAACTAAATGGCCGACCTTGTGGGAGAGGAAACTTCAGATGCGAAACTTAGTTCCATTTTAAACTAATTGTTCTATCTGAAACTAAGTGTTCGATACTGTGCCAGGAGTAGCGCCTGTTCTCTGAGATCAGTGGCGATGCTACTCGAAACCGTATGTGTTCGACGAAGCTAAGTGGTCCACCTTGTGAGACAGGAAACTACAGATGCGAAGCTTAGTTCCATTTTAAAGTAATTGTTCTATCTGATACTAAGTGTTCCATACTGTGCCAGGAGTAGCGCCTGTTCTCTGAGATCAGTGGCGATGCTACTCGAAACCGTATGTGTTCGACGAAGCTAAGTGGTCCACCTTGTGAGACAGGAAACTACAGATGCGAAGCTTTTTTCCATTTTAAAGTAATTGTTCTAACTGATACTAAGTGTTCGATACTGTGCCAGGAGAAGTGCCTGTTCTCTGAAATGTGTGACGATGCCACTCGAATCCGTATGTGTTCGACGAAACTAAGTGGTCGACCTTGTGAGAGAGGAAACTCCAGATGCGAAACTTAGTTCCATTTTAAACTAATTGTTCTATCTGAAACTAAGTGTTCGATATTGTGCCAGGAGAAGCGCCTGTTCTCTGAAATCGGTCGCGATGCTACTCGAAACCGTATGTGTTCGACGAAACTAAATGGCCGACCTTGTGGGAGAGGAAACTTCAGATGCGAAACTTAGTTCCATTTTAAACTAATTGTTCTATCTGAAACTAAGTGTTCGATACTGTGCCAGGAGTAGCGCCTGTTCTCTGAGATCAGTGGCGATGCTACTCGAAACCGTATGTGTTCGACGAAGCTAAGTGGTCCACCTTGTGAGACAGGAAACTACAGATGCGAAGCTTTGTTCCATTTTAAACTAATTGTTCTATCTGAAACTAAGTGTTCGATACTGTGCCAGGAGAAGCGCCTGTTCTCTGAAATCTGTGGCGATGCCACTCGAAACCGTAGGTGTTCGACGAAACCAAGTGGCCGACCTTGTGAGAGAGGAAACTCCAGATGCGAAACTTAGTTCCATTTTAAACGAATTGTTCTATCTGAAAGTGTTCGATACTTTGCCAGGAGAAGCGCCAGTTCTCTGAAATCTGTGGCGATGCCACTCGAAACCGTATGCGTTCGGCGAAACTAAGTGGTCGAACTTGTGAGAGAGGAAAATCCAGACGCGAAACTTAGTGCCATTTTAAACTAATTGTTCTATCTGAAACTAAGTGTTCGATATTGTGCCAGCAGAAGCGCCAGTTCTCTGAAATCTGTGGCGATGCCACTCGAAGCCGTATGGGTTCGGCGAAACTAAGTGGTCGACCTTGCGAGAGAGGAAACTCCAGAAGCGAAACATAGTTCAATTTTAAACTAAATGTTCCATCTGAAAATAAGTGTTCGATACTGTGCCAGGAGAAGCGCTTGTTCTCTGAAATATGTGGCGATGCCACTCGAAACCGTATGTGTTCGACGAAACTAAGTGGCCGACCTTGTGAGAGAGGAAACTCCAGGTGCGGAACTTAGTTCCATTTTAAACTAATTGTTCTATCTGAAAGTGTTCGATACTGTGGTGGAAAGTGGTCGAACACATACGCTTTCGAGTGGCATCGGCACAGATTTCAGAGAACTGGCGCTTCTCCTGGCACAGTATCGAACACTCAGTTTCAGATAGAATAATTAGTTTTAAATTGAATTAAGTCTGGCACCTGGAGTTTCCTCTCTCACAAGGTCGGCCACTTAGTTTCGTCGAACACATACGGTTTCGAGTAGCATCGCCACTGATTTCAGAGAACAGGCGCTTCTCCTGGGACAGTATCGAACACTTAGTTTCAGATGGAACAATTAGTTTAAATTGGTACTAAGTTTCGCATCTGGAGTTTCCTCTCTCACAAGGTCGACCACTTAGTTTCGTCGAACACATACGGTTTCGAGTAGCATCACCACAGATTTCACAGAACAGGCACTTCTCCGGGCACATTATCGAACACTTAGTTTCAGGTAGAACAATTATTTTAAAATGGAATTAAGTTTCGCATTTGGAGTTTCCCCTCTCACAAGGTCGACAACTTAGTTTCGTCGAACAAATACGGTTTCGAGTGGCATCGCCACAGATTTCAGAGAACAGGCGCTTCTCCTGGCACAGTATCGCACAATTAGTTTCAGAAGGAACAGTTAGTTTAAAATGGAACTAAGTTTCGCATCTGGAGTATCCTCTCTCACAAGGTCAACCACTTAGTTTCGTCGAACACGTACGGTTTCGAGATGCATCGCCACAGATTTCACAGAACGGGCTCTTCTCCTGGCACAGTATCGAACACTTAATATCATATAGAACAATTATTTTAAAATGGAATTAAGTTTCGCATTTGGAGTTTCCCCTCTCACAAGGTCGACAACTTAGTTTCGTCGAACAAATACGGTTTCGAGTGGCATCGCCACAGATTTCAGAGAACAGGCGCTTCTCCTGGCACAGTATCGCACAATTAGTTTCAGAAGGAACAGTTAGTTTAAAATGGAACTAAGTTTCGCATCTGGAGTATCCTCTCTCACAAGGTCAACCACTTAGTTTCGTCGAACACGTACGGTTTCGAGATGCATCGCCACAGATTTCACAGAACGGGCTCTTCTCCTGGCACAGTATCGAACACTTAATATCATATAGAACAATTATTTTAAAATGGAATTAAGTTTCGCATTTGGAGTTTCCTCTCTCACAAGGTCGACAACTTAGTTTCGTCGAACAAATACGGTTTCGAGTGGTATCGCCACAGATTTCAGAGAACAGGCGCTTCTCCTGGCACATTATCGAACACTTAGTTACAGATAGAACAATTAGTTTAAAATGCAACTATGTTTCGCATCTGGAGTTCCCTCTCTCACAAGGTCGGCCACTTAGTTTCGTCGAACACATACGGTTTCGAGTGGTATCGCCACAGATTTCAGAGAACAGGCGCTTCTCCTGGCACATTATCGAACACTTAGTTACAGATAGAACAATTAGTTTAAAATGCAACTATGTTTCGCATCTGGAGTTCCCTCTCTCACAAGGTCGGCCACTTAGTTTCGTCGAACACATACGGTTTCGAGTGGTATCGCCACAGATTTCAGAGAACAGGCGCTTCTCCTGGCACAGTATCGAACACTTAGTTTCAGATGGAACAATTAGTTTTAAATGGAACTAAGTTTTGCATCTGGAGTTTCCTCTTTCACAAGGCGGCCACTTAGTTTCGTCGAACACAGACGGTTTCGATTGGCATCGCCACAGGTTTCAGAGAACAGGCGCTTCTCCTGGCACTGTATCGAACACTTAGTTTCAGTTAGAATAATTAGTTTAAAATGGAAATACGTTTCACATTTGGAGTTTCCTCTCTCAGAAGGTCGACCACTTAGTTTCGTCGAACACATACGGTTTCGAGTAGTATCGCCACAGATTTCGCAGAAAGGGAGTTTCTCATGGCACAGTATCGAACACTTAGTTTCAGATAGAACAATTAGTTTAAAATGGAACTATGTTTCGCATCTGGAGTTTACTCTCTCACAAGGTCAACAACTTAGTTTCGTCGAACACATACGGTTTCGAGTGGTATCGCCACAGATTTCAGAGAACAGGCGCTTCTCCTGGCACATTATCGAACACTTAGTTACAGATAGAACAATTAGTTAAAAATGCGACTATGTTTCGCATCTGGAGTTTCCTCTCTCACAAGGTCGGCCACTTAGTTTCGTCGAACACATACGGTTTCGAGTTGTATCGCCACAGATTTCAGAGAACAGGCGCTTCTCCTGGCACAGTATCGAACACTTAGTTTCAGATGGAACAATTAGTTTAAAATGCAACTATGTTTCGCATCTGGTGTTTCCTCTTTCACAAGGTCGGCCACTTAGTTTCGTCGAACACTTACGGTTTCGAGTGGTGTCGCCACAGATTTCAGAGAACAGGCGCTTCTCCTGGCACATTATCGAACACTTAGTTTCAGATAGAACAATTAGAGTGAAATGCAACTATGTTTCGCATCTGGAGTTTCCTCTCTCACAAGGTCGGCCACTTAGTTTCGTCGAACATATACGGTTTCGAGTGGTATCGCCACAGATTTCAGAGAACAGGCGCTTCTCCTGGCATATTATCGAACACTTTGTTACAGATAGAACAATTAGTTGAAAATGCAACTATGTTTCGCATCTGGAGTTTCCTCTCTCACAAGGTCGGCCACTTAGTTTCGTCGAACACATACGGTTTCGAGTGGTATCGCCACAGATTTCAGAGAACAGGCGCTTCTCCTGGCACACTATCGAACACTTAGTTACAGATAGAACAATTAGTTTAAAATTGAACTGTTTCGCATCTGGAGTTTCCGCTCTCACAAGGTCGACCACTTAGTTTCGCCGAACGCATACGGTTTCGAGTGGCATCGCCACAGATTTCAGAGAACAGGCGCTTCTCCTGGCACAGTATCGAACACTTAGTATCAGAGAGAACTATTAGTATAAAATGGAACTAAACTTCGCATCTGGAGTTTCCTCTCTCACAAGATCGACGACTTAGTTTCGTCGATCAGATACGGTTTCGAGTGGCATCGCCACAGATTTCAGAGAACAGGCGCTTCTCCTGGCACAGTATCGAACACTTAGTTTCAGATGGAACAATTATATTTAAATGGAACTAAGTTTCGCATCTGGAGTTTCCTCTCTCACAAGGTCGACCACTTCGTACCGTCGAACACATACGGTTTCGAGTGGCATCGCCACAGATTGCAGAGAACAGGCGCTTCTCCTGGCACAGTGTCGAACACATAGTTTCAGATGGAACATATGGTTTAAAATGGAACTAAGTTTCGCATGTGGAGTTTCCTCTCTCACAAGGTCGACAACTTAGTTTCGTCGAACACATTCGGTTTCGAGTAGCATCGCCACAGGTTTCAGAGAACAGGCGCTTCTCCTGGCATATTATCGAACACTTAGTTTCAGATAGAACAATTAGTTCAAAATGGAACTATGTTTCGCATCTGGAGTTTCCTCTGTCACAAGGTCGGCCACTTAGTTTCGTCGAACACATACGGTTTCGAGTAGCATCGCGACAGATTTCAGAGAACAGGCGCTTCTCCTGGCACAGTATCGAACACTTAGTTTCAGATAGAACAATTAGTTTAAAATGGAACAAAGTTTCGCATCTGGAGTTTCCTCTCTCAGAAGGTCGGCCACTTAGTTTCGTCGAAGACATACGGTTTCGAGTGGCATCGCCACAGATTGCAGAGAACAGGCGCTTCTCCTGCCACAGTGTCGAACACTTGGTTTCAGATAGATCAATTAGTTTAAAATGGAACTATGTTTCGCATCTGGAGTTTCCTCTCTCACAAAGTCGACGACTTAGTTTCGTCGAACAAATACAGTTTCGAGTGGCATCGCCACACATTTCAGAGAACAGGCGCTTCTCCTGGCACAGTATCGAACACTTAGTATCAGATAGAACAATTAGTGTAAAATGGAACTAAGTTTCGCATCTGGAGTTTCCTCTCTAACAAGGTCGACCACTTAGTTTCGTTGAACACATACGGTTTCGAGTGGCAACGCCACAGATTTCAGAGAACAGGCGCTTCTCCTGGCACAGTATCAGACACATAGTTTCAGATAGAACAATTAGTCTAAAATTGTACTAAATTTCGCATCTGGAGATTCTTCCCTCACAACGCGACCACTTAATTTCGACGAACACCTACGGTTTCGAGTGGCATCGCCACAGATTTCAGAGAGCAGGCGCTTGTCCTGGCACAGTATCGAACACTTAGTTTCAGGTAGAACAATTAGTTTAAAATGGTAATAAGTTTCGCATCTGGAGTTTCCTCTTTCTCAAGGCGACCAGTTAGTTTCGTCGAACACATACGGTTTCGAGTAGCATCGCCAAAGATTTCAGAGAACAGGCGCCTCTCCTGGCACAGTATCGAACACTTAGTTTCAGATAGAACAATTATTTTAAAATGGAAATAAGTTTCGCATCTGGAGATTCCTCTCTCACAAGGTCGACTACTTAGTTTCGTCGAACACATACGGTTTCGAGTGGCATCGCCACAGATTGCAGAGAACAGGCGCTTCTCCTGGCACAGTATCGAACACTTAGTTTCAGATAGAACAATTAGTTTAAAATGGAACTAAGTTTCGCATCTGGAGTTTCCTCTCTCACAAGGCGGGCACTTAGTTTCGGAAAACATACGGTTTCGATTAGCATCGCCACAGATTTCAGAGAACAGGCGCTTCTCCTGGCACAGTATCGAACACTTAGTTTCAGATAGAACAATTAGTTTAAAATGGAACTAAGTTTCGCATCTGAAGTTTCCTCTATCACAAGGTCGGCCACTTAGTTTCGTCGAACACATACGGTTTCGAGTAGCCACGCGACAGATTTCAGAGAACAGGCGCTTCTCCTGGCACAGTACAGAACACTTAGTTTCAGATAGAACAATTAGTTTAAAATGGACCTAAGTTTCGCATCTGGAGTTTCCTCTCTCACAAGGTCGGCCACTTAGTTTCGTCGAACAAATACGGTTTCGAGTGGCATCGCCACAGATTTCAGAGAACAGCCGCTTCTCCTGGCACAGTATCGAACACTTAGTTTCAGATAGAACAATTAGTATAAAATGGAACTATGTTTCGCATCTGGAGTTTCCTCTCTCACATTTCGGCCACTTAGTTTCGTCGAACACATACGGTTTCGAGCAGCATCGCCATACAGTTCAGAGAACAGGCGCTTCTCCTGACACAGTATCGAACACTTAGATTCCGATAGAACAATTAGTTACAAATGGAACTAAGTTTCGCATCTGCAGTTTCCTCTCTCACAAGGTCGACCACTTAGTTTCGTCGAACATATACGGTTTCGAGTAGCATCGCCACAGATTTCAGAGAACGGGCACTTCTATTGGCACAGTATCGAACACTTAGTTTCAGATGGAACAATTAGTTTAAAATGGAACTAAGTTTCGCATCTGGAATTTCCTCTCTCACAAGGTCGGCCACTTCGTACCGTCGAACACATACGGTTTCGAGTGGCATCGCCACAGATTGCAGAGAACAGGCGCTTCTCCTGGCACAGTATCGAACACTTAGTTTCAGATGGAACATTTGGTTTAAAATGGAACTAAATTTCGCATGCGGAGTTTCCTCTCTCACAAGGTCGACCACTTAGTTTCGTCGAACACATACGGTTTCGAGTGGTATCGCCACAGATTTCGCAGAACAGGCGCTTCTCCTGGCACTGTATTGAACACTCAGTTTCAGATAGAACAATTAGTTTAAAATGGACCTAAGTTTCGCATCCGGAGTTTCCTCTGTCACAAGGTCGGCCACTTAGTTTCGTCGAACACATACGGTTTCGAGTAGCATCGCGACAGATTTCAGAGAACAGGCGCTTCTCCTGGCACAGTATCGAACACTTAGTTTCAGATAGAACAATTAGTTTAAAATGGAACAAAGTTTCGCATCTGGAGTTTCCTCTCTCAGAAGGTCGACCACTTAGTTTCGTCGAACACATTCGGTTTCGAGTAGCATCGCGACAGATTTCAGAGAACAGGCGCTTCTCCTGGCACAGTATCGAAAACATAGTTTCAGATAGAACAATAAGTTTAAAATGGAACTAAGTTTCGCATCTGGAGTTTCCTCTCTCAGAAGGTCGGCCACTTAGTTTCGTCGAACACATACGGTTTCGAGTGGCATCGCCACAGATTGCAGAGAACAGGCGCTTCTCCTGGCACAGTATCGAACACTTAGTTTCAGATAGAACAATTAGTATAAAATGGAACTATGTTTCGCATCTGGAGTTTCCTCTCTCACAATTCGGCCACTTAGTTTCGTCGAACACATACGGTTTCGAGCGGCATCGCCATACAGTTCAGAGAACAGGCGCTTCTCCTGGCACAGTATCGAACACTTAGATTCAGATAGAACAATTAGTTACAAATGGAACTAAGTTTCGCATCTGCAGTTTCCTCTCTCACAAGGTCGACCACTTAGTTTCGTCGAACATATACGGTTTCGAGTAGCATCGCCACAGATTTCAGAGAACGGGCACTTCTATTGGCACAGTATCGAACACTTAGTTTCAGATAGAACAATTAGTTTAAAATGGAACTAAGTTTCGCATCTGGAGTTTCCTCTCTCACAAGGTCGGCCACTTCGTACCGTCGAACACATACGGTTTCGAGTGGCATCGCCACAGATTGCAGAGAACAGGCGCTTCTCCTGGCACAGTATCGAACACTTAGTTTCAGATGGAACATTTGGTTTAAAATGGAACTAAATTTCGCATGCGGAGTTTCCTCTCTCACAAGGACGACCACTTAGTTTCGTCGAACACATACGGTTTCGAGTGGTATCGCCACAGATTTCGCAGAACAGGCGCTTCTCCTGGCACTGTATTGAACACTCAGTTTCTGATAGAACAATTAGTTTAAAATGGAACTAAGTTTCGCATCCGGAGTTTCCTCTGTCACAAGGTCGGCCACTTAGTTTCGTCGAACACATACGGTTTCGAGTAGCATCGCGACAGATTTCAGAGAACAGGCGCTTCTCCTGGCACAGTATCGAACACTTAGTTTCAGATAGAACAATGAGTTTAAAATGGAACAAAGTTTCGCATCTGGAGTTTCCTCTGTCAGAAGGTCGACCACTTAGTTTCGTCGAACACATTCGGTTTCGAGTAGCATCGCGACAGATTTCAGAGAACAGGCGCTTCTCCTGGCACAGTATCGAAAACATAGTTTCAGATAGAACAATTAGTTTAAAATGGAACTAAGTTTCGCATCTGGAGTTTCCTCTCTCACAAGGTCGGCGACTAAATTTCGTCGAACACATACGGTTTCGAGTAGCATCGCCATAGATTTCAGAGAACAGGCGCTTCTCCTGGTACAATATCGAACACTTAGTATCAGATAGAACAATTAGTTTAAAATGGAATTAAGCTTCGCATCTGGAGTTTCCCCTCTCACAAGGTCGACCACTTAGTTTCGTCGAACACATACGGTTTCGAGTGGCATCGCCACAGATTTCAGAGAACAGGCGCTTCGCCTGGCACAGTATCGAACACTTATTTCACAGAGCACAATTAGTTTAAAATGGAACTATGTCTCGCATCTGGAGTATCCTCTCTCACAAGATCAACCACTTAGTTTCCTCGAACACATACGGTTTCGAGTAGCAACGCCACAGATTTCGCAGAACAGGCGCTTCTCCTGGCACAGTATCGAATACTTAGTTTCAGATAGAAGAATTACTTTAAAATGGAAATAAGCTTCGCATCTGGAGTTTCCTCTCTCACAAGGCGGGCACTTATTTTCGTCGAACACATACGGTTTCGAGTAGCATCGCCACAGATTTCAGAGAACAGGCGCTTCTCCTGGCACAGTATCGAACACTTAGTTTCAGATGGAACATTTTGTTTAAAATGGAACTAAGTTTCGCATCTGGAGTTTCCTCTCTCATAAGGTCGACAACTTAGTTTCGTCGAACATATACGGTTTCGAGTAGCATCGCCAGAGATTTCAGAGAACGGGCACTTCTGTTGGCACAGTATCGAACACTTAGTTTCAGATAGAACAATTAGTTTAAAATGGAACTAAGTTTCGCATCTGGAGTTTCCTCTCTCACAAGGTCGGCCACTTCGTACCGTCGAACACATACGGTTTCGAGTGGCATCGCCACAGATTGCAGAGAACAGGCGCTTCTCCTGGCACAGTATCGAACACTTAGTTTCAGATGGAACATTTGGTTTAAAATGGAACTAAATTTCGCATCTGGAGTTTCCTCTCGCACAAGGTCGGCCACTTCGTACCGTCGAACACATACGGTTTCGAGTGGCATCGCCACAGATTGCAGAGAACAGGCGCTTCTCCTGGCACAGTATCGAACACTTAGTTTCAGATGGAACATTTGGTTTAAAATGGAACTAAATTTCGCATGTGGAGTTTCCTCTCTCACAAGGTCGGCCACTTAGTTTCGTCGAACACATACGGTTTCGAGTAGCATCGCGACAGATTTCAGAGAACAGGCGCTTCTCCTGGCACAGTATCGAACACTTAGTTTCAGATAGAACAATTAGTTTAAAATGGAACAAAGTTTCGCATCTGGAGTTTCCTCTCTCAGAAGGTCGACCACTTAGTTTCGTCGAACACATTCGCTTTCGAGTAGCATCGCGACAGATTTCAGAGAACAGGCGCTTCTCCTGGCACAGTATCGAAAACATAGTTTCAGATAGAACAATTAGTTTAAAATGGAACAAAGTTTCGCATCTGGAGTTTCCTCTCTCAGAAGGTCGACCACTTAGTTTCGTCGAACATATACGGTTTCGAGTAGCATCGCCACAGATTTCAGAGAACAGGCACTTCTCCTGACACAGTACCGAACACATAGTTTCAGATAGAACAATTAGTTTAAAATGGAAATAAGCTTCGCATCTGGAGTTTCCTCTCTCACAAGGTCGACCACTTATTTTCGTCGAACACATACGGTTTCGAGTGGCATCGCCACAGGTTTCAGAGAACTGGCGTTTCTCCTGGCACAGTATCGAACACATAGTAACAGATAGAACGATTACTTTAAAATGGAAATAAGCTTCGCATCTGGAGTTTCCTCTCTCACAAGGTGGACCACTTAGTTTCGTCGAACACATACGGTTTCGAGTGGTATGGCCAGAGATTTCAGAGAACAGGCGCTTCTCCTGGCACAGTATCGAACACTTAGTTTCAGATAGAACAAATAGTTTAAAATGGAACTAAGTTTCGCATCTGGAGTTTCCTCTCTCACAAGGTCGACCACTTAGTTTTGTCGAACACATACGGTTTCGAGTAGCATCGCCACAGATTTCAGAGAACACGCGCTTCTCCTGGCACAGTATCGAGCACTTAGTTTCAGATAGAACAATTTGTTTAAAATGGATCTATGTTTCGCATCTGGAGTTTCCTCTCCCACAAGGTCGACCACTTAGTTTCCTCGAACACATACGGTTTCGAGTAGCATCGCCAAAGATTTCAGAGAACAGGCGCTTCCCCTGGCACAGTATCGAACACTTAAGTTCAGATAGAACAATTAGTTCAAAATGGAACTAAGTTTCGCATCTGGAGTTTCCTCTCTCACAAGGTCGACCACTTAGTTTTGTCGAACACATACGGTTTCGAGTAGCATCGCCACATATTTCAGAGAACACGCGCTTCTCCTGGCACAGTATCGAGCACTTAGTTTCAGATAGAACAATTTGTTTAAAATGGATCTATGTTTCGCATCTGGAGTTTCCTCTCCACAAGGTCGACCACTTAGTTTCCTCGAACACATACGGTTTCGAGTAGCATCGCCACAGATTTCAGAGAACAGGCGCTTCCCCTGGCACAGTATCGAATACTTAAGTTCAGATAGAACAATTAGTTCAAAATGGAACTAAGTTTCGCATCTGGAGTTTCCTCTCTCACAAGGTCGACCACTTAGTTTCGTCGAACATATACGGTTTCGAGTGGCATCGCCACACATTTCAGAGAACAGGCGCTTCTCTTGGCACAGTATCGAACACTTAGTTTCCGGTAGAACAATTAGTTTAAAATGGAACTAAGTTTCGCATCTGGAGTTTCCTCAATCACAAGGTCGACCGCTTAGTTTCGTCGAACACATACGGTTTCGAGTGGCATCGCCACAGATTTCAGAGAACAGGCGCTTCGCCTGGCACAGTATCGAACACTTATTTCACAGAGAACAATTAGTTTAAAATGGAACTATGTCTCGCATCTGGAGTATCCTCTCTCACAAGATCAACCACTTAGTTTCCTCGAACACATACGGTTTCGAGTAGCAACGCCACAGATTTAAGAGAACAGGCGCTTCTCCTGGCACAGTATCGAAGACATAGTTTCAGATAGAACAATTAGTTTAAAATGGAACTAAGTTTCGCTTCTGGAGTTTCCTCTCCCACAAGGCGGCCACTTAGTTTCGTCGAACACATACGGTTTTGAGTGTCATCGTCACAGATTTCAGAGAACAGGCGCTTCTCCTGGCACAGTACCGAATACTTAGTATCAGATAGAACGATTACTTTAAAATGGAAATAAGCTTCGCATCTGGAGTTTCCTCTCTCACAAGGTGGACCACTTAGATTCGTCGAACACATACGGTTTCGAGTGGTATGGCCAGAGATTTCAGAGAACAGGCGCTTCTCCTGGCACAGTATCGAACACTTAGTTTCAGATAGAACAAATAGTTTAAAATGGAGCTAAGTTTCGCATCTGGAGTTTCCTCTCTCACAAGGTAGACCACTTAGTTTTGTCGAACACATACGGTTTCGAGTAGCATTGCCACATATTTCAGAGAACACGCGCTTCTCCTGGCACAGTATCGAGCACTTAGTTTCAGATAGAACAATTTGTTTAAAATGGATCCATGTTTCGCATCTGGAGTTTCCTCTCCCACAAGGTCGACCACTTAGTTTCCTCGAACACATACGGTTTCGAGTAGCATCGCCACAGATTTCAGAGAACAGGCGCTTCCCCTGGCACAGTATCGAATACTTAAGTTCAGATAGAACAATTAGTTCACAATGGAACTAAGTTTCGCATCCGGAGTTTCCTCTCTGACAAGGTCGACCACTTAGCTTCGTCGAACATATACGGTTTCGAGTGGCATCGCCACACATTTCAGAGAACAGGCGCTTCTCTTGGCACAGTATCGAACACTTAGTTTCCGGTAGAACAATTAGTTTAAAATGGAACTAAGTTTCGCATCTGGAGTTTCCTCAATCACAAGGTCGACCGCTTAGTTTCGTCGAACACATACGGTTTCGAGTGGCATCGTCACAGATTTCAGAGAACAGGCGCTTCGCCTGGCACAGTATCGAACACTTATTTCACAGAGAACAATTAGTTTAAAATGGAACTATGTCTCGCATCTGGAGTATCCTCTCTCACAACATCAACCACTTAGTTTCCTCGAACACATACGGTTTCGAGTAGCAACGCCACAGATTTAAGAGAACAGGCGCTTCTCCTGGCACAGTATCGAAGACATAGTTTCAGATAGAACAATTAGTTTAAAATGGAACTAAGTTTCGCTTCTGGAGTTTCCTCTCCCACAAGGCAGCCACTTAGTTTCGTCGAACACATACGGTTTTGAGTGTCATCGTCACAGATTTCAGAGAACAGGCGCTTCTCCTGGCACAGTACCGAATACTTAGTTTCAGATCGAACATTTAGTTTAAAATGGAAATATCTTTCGCATTTGGAGTTTCCTCCCTCACAAGGGCGACCACTTAGTTTGGTCGAACACATACGGTTTCGAGTAGCATCCCCACAGATTTCAGAGAACAGGCGCTTCTCCTGGCACTGTACCGAACACTTAGGTTCAGATAGAACAATTAGTTTAAAAGGGAACTAAGTTTCGCATCTGGAGTTTCCTCAATCACAAGGTCGACCGCTTAGTTTCGACGAACACATACCGTTTCGAGTAGCATCGCCAGAGATTTCAGAGAACAGGCGCTTCTCCTGGCAGAGTACCGAATACTTAGTTTCAGATAGAACATTTAGTTTAAAATGGAAATATGTTTCGCATTTGGAGTTTCCTCCCTCACAAGGTCGACCACTTAGTTTGGTCGAACACATACCGTTTCGAGTAGCATCGCCACAGATTTAAGAGAACAGGCGCTTCTCCTGGCACAGTATCGAAGACATAGTTTCAGATAGAACAATTAGTTTAAAATGGAACTAAGTTTCGCTTCTGGAGTTTCCTCTCCCACAAGGCGGCCACTTAGTTTCGTCGAACACATACGGTTTTGAGTGTCATCGTCACAGATTTCAGAGAACAGGCGCTTCTCCTGGCACAGTACCGAATACTTAGTTTCAGATAGAACATTTAGTTTAAAATGGAAATATGTTTCGCATTTGGAGTTTCCTCCCTCACAAGGTCGACCACTTAGTTTGGTCGAACACATACCGTTTCGAGTAGCATCGCCACAGATTTCAGAGAACAGGCGCTTCTCCTGGCACTGTACCGAACACTTAGTTTCAGATGGAACAATTAGTTTAAAATGGCACTATGTTTCGCATCTGGAGTTTCCTCTCTCACAAGATCGGCGACTAAATTTCGTCGAACACATACGGTTTCGAGTAGCATCGCCATAGATTTCAGAGAACAGGCGCTTCTCCTGGTACAATATCGAACAATTAGTTTCAGATAGAACAATTAGTTTAAAATGGAATTAAGCTTCGCATCTGGAGTTTCCCCTCTCACAAGGTCGACCACTTAGTTTCGTCGAACACATACGGTTTCGAGTGGCATCGCCACAGATTTCAGAGAACAGGCGCTTCGCCTGGCACAGTATCGAACACTTATTTCACAGAGCACAATTAGTTTAAAATGGAACTAAGTTTCGCATCTGGAGTTTCCTCAATCACAAGGTCGACCGCATAGTTTCGACGAACACATACCGTTTCGAGTAGCATCGCCAGAGATTTCAGAGAACAGGCGCTTCTCCTGGCACAGTACCGAATACTTAGTTTCAGATAGAACATTTAGTTTAAAATGGAAATATGTTTCGCATTTGGAGTTTCCTCCCTCACAAGGTCGACAACTTAGTTTGGTCGAACACATACAGTTTCGAGTAGCATCGCCACAGATTTCAGAGAACAGGCGCTTCTCCTGGCACTGTACCGAACACTTAGTTTCAGATAGAACAATTAGTTTAAAATGGCACTATGTTTCGCATCTGGAGTTTCCTCTCTCACAAGGTCGACCGCATAGTTTCGACGAACACATACCGTTTCGAGTAGCATCGCCAGAGATTTCAGAGAACAGGCGCTTCTCCTGGCACGCTATCGAACACTTAGTTTCAGATAGAACAATTATTTTAAAATGGAATTAAGTTTCGCATTTGGAGTTTCCTCTCTCACAAGGTCGACCACTTAGTTTCGTCGAACACATACCGTTTCGAGTGCGCATCGCAACAGATTTCAGATATCAGGCGTTTCTCCTGGCACACTATCGAACACTTAGTTTCAGATAGAACAATTATTTTAAAATGGAATTAAGTTTCGCATTTGGAGTTTCCTCTCTCAACTGGTCGACCACTTAGTTTCGTCGAACACATACAGTTTCGAGTGGTACCGCCACAGATTTCGCAGAACAGCGTTTCTCCTGGCACATTATCGAACACTTAGTTTCAGATAGAAAAATTAGTATAAAATGGACCTATGTTTCGCATTTGGAGTTTCCTCTCTCACAAGTTCGACCACTCAGTTTCGTCGAACACATACGGTTTCGAGTGGCATCGCCACAGATTTCAGGCAACAGGCGCCTCTCCTGGCACAGTATCGAACACTTAGTATCAGATAGAACAATTACTTTAAAATGGAACTAAGCTTCGCATCTGGAGTTTCCTCTCTCACAAGGTCAACGACTTAGTTTCGTCGAATACATACGGTTTCGAGGGGCATCGCCACAGATTTCAGAGAACAGGCGCTTCTCCTGGCACAGTATTGAATACATAGTTGCAGATAGAACAATTACTTTAAAATGGTACTAATTTTCGCATCTGGAGTTTCCTCTTTCACAAGGCGACCACTTTGTTTCGTCGAACACATACTGTTTCGAGTGGCAGCGCCACAGATTTCAGGCAACAGGCGCTTCTCCTGGCACAGTATTGAATACATGGTTTCAGATAGAACAATTACTTTAAAATGGTATTAAGTTTCGCATCTGGAGTTTCATCTTTCACAAGGCGACCACTTAATTTCGTCGAACGCATACGGTTTCGAGTGGCATCGCCACAGATTTCAGGCAACAGGCGCTTCTCCTGGCACAGTATCGAACACTTAGTATCAGATAGAACAATTAGTTGAAAATGGAACTAAGCTTCGCATCTGGAGTTTCCTCTCTCACAAGGTCAACGACTTAGTTTCGTCGAATACATACGGTTTCGAGGGGCATCGCCACAGATTTCAGAGAACAGGCGCTTCTCCTGGCACAGTATCGAACACTTAGTTTCAGATTGAACATTTATTTTAAAATGGAAATATCTTTCGCATTTGGCGGTTCCTCCCTCACAAGGTCGACCACTTAGTTTGGTCGAACACATACGGTTTCGAGGGGCATCGCCACAGATTTCAGAGAACAGGCGCTTCTCCTGGCACAGTATCGAACACTTAGTTTCAGATTGAACATTTAGTTTAAAATGGAAATATCTTTCGCATTTGGAGTTTCCTCCCTCACAAGGTCGACCACTTAGTTTGGTCGAACACATACGGTTTCGAGCGGCATCGCCACAGATTTCAGAGAGCAGGCGCTGCTCCTGGCACAGTATCGAACACGTATTTCAGACAGAACAATTAGTTTAAAATGTAACTATGTTTCGCATCTGGAGTATCCTCCCTCACATGGTCGACTACTTAGTTTCGTCGAACACATACGGTTTCGAGTGGCATCGCCACAGATTTCAGAGAACAGGCGCTTCTCCTGGCACAGTATTGAATACATAGTTTCAGATAGAACAATTAGTTTAAAATGGAATTAAGCTTCGCATCTGGAGTTTCCCCTCTCACAAGGTCGGCCACATAGTTTCGTTGAACACATACGGTTTCGAGTGGCAACGCCACAGATTTCAGAGAACAGGCGCTTCTCCTGGCACAGTACCGAACACTTAATTTCAGATAGAACAATTAGCTTAAAATGGAATTAAGCTTCGCATCTGGAGTTTCCCCTCTCACAAGGTCGGCCACTTAGTTTCGTTGAACACATACGGTTTCGAGTGGCAACGCCACAGATTTCAGAGAACAGGCGCTTCTCCTGGCACAGTAACGAACACTTAGTTTCAGATAGAACAATTAATTTAAAATGGAACTAAGTTTCGCATCTGGAGTTTCCTCAATCACAAGGTCGACCGCTTAGTTTCGTCGAACACATACGGTTTCGAGTGGCATCGCCACAGATTTCAGAGAACAGGCGCTTCGCCTGGCACAGTATCGAACACTTATTTCACAGAGAACAATTAGTTTAAAATGGAACTCTGTCTCGCATCTGGAGTATCCTCTCTCACAAGATCAACCACTTAGTTTCCTCGAACACATACGGTTTCGAGTAGCAACGCCACAGATTTAAGAGAACAGGCGCTTCTCCTGGCACAGTATCGAAGACATAGTTTCAGATAGAACAATTAGTTTAAAATGGAACTAAGTTTCGCTTCTGGAGTTTCCTCTCCCACAAGGCGGCCACTTAGTTTCGTCGAACACATACGGTTTTGAGTGTCATCGTCACAGATTTCAGAGAACAGGCGCTTCTCCTGGCACAGTACCGAATACTTAGTTTCAGATCGAACATTTAGTTTAAAATGGAAATATCTTTCGCATTTGGAGTTTCCTCCCTCACAAGGGCGACCACTTAGTTTGGTCGAACACATACGGTTTCGAGTAGCATCCCCACAGATTTCAGAGAACAGGCGCTTCTCCTGGCACTGTACCGAACACTTAGGTTCAGATAGAACAATTAGTTTAAAATGGAACTAAGTTTCGCATCTGGAGTTTCCTCAATCACAAGGTCGACCGCTTAGTTTCGACGAACACATACCGTTTCGAGTAGCATCGCCAGAGATTTCAGAGAACAGGCGCTTCTCCTGGCACAGTACCGAATACTTAGTTTCAGATAGAACATTTAGTTTAAAATGGAAATATGTTTCGCATTTGGAGTTTCCTCCCTCACAAGGTCGACCACTTAGTTTGGTCGAACACATACCGTTTCGAGTAGCATCGCCACAGATTTAAGAGAACAGGCGCTTCTCCTGGCACAGTATCGAAGACATAGTTTCAGATAGAACAATTAGTTTAAAATGGAACTAAGTTTCGCTTCTGGAGTTTCCTCTCCCACAAGGCGGCCACTTAGTTTCGTCGAACACATACGGTTTTGAGTGTCATCGTCACAGATTTCAGAGAACAGGCGCTTCTCCTGGCACAGTACCGAATACTTAGTTTCAGATCGAACATTTAGTTTAAAATGGAAATATCTTTCGCATTTGGAGTTTCCTCCCTCACAAGGGCGACCACTTAGTTTGGTCGAACACATACGGTTTCGAGTAGCATCCCCACAGATTTCAGAGAACAGGCGCTTCTCCTGGCACTGTACCGAACACTTAGGTTCAGATAGAACAATTAGTTTAAAATGGAACTAAGTTTCGCATCTGGAGTTTCCTCAATCACAAGGTCGACCGCTTAGTTTCGACGAACACATACCGTTTCGAGTAGCATCGCCAGAGATTTCAGAGAACAGGCGCTTCTCCTGGCACAGTACCGAATACTTAGTTTCAGATAGAACATTTAGTTTAAAATGGAAATATGTTTCGCATTTGGAGTTTCCTCCCTCACAAGGTCGACCACTTAGTTTGGTCGAACACATACCGTTTCGAGTAGCATCGCCACAGATTTCAGAGAACAGGCGCTTCTCCTGGCACTGTACCGAACACTTAGTTTCAGATAGAACAATTAGTTTAAAATGGAATTAAGCTTCGCATCTGGAGTTTCCCCTCTCACAATGTCGGCCACTTAGTTTCGTTGAACACATACGGTTTCGAGTGGCAACGCCACAGATTTCAGAGAACAGGCGCTTCTCCTGGCACAGTATCGAAGACATAGTTTCAGATAGAACAATTAGTTTAAAATGGAACTAAGTTTCGCATCTGGAGTTTCCTCTCCCACAAGGCGGCCACTTAGTTTCGTCGAACACATACGGTTTTGAGTGTCATCGTCACAGATTTCAGAGAACAGGCGCTTCTCTTGGCACAGTATCGAACACTTAGTTTCCGGTAGAACAATTAGTTTAAAATAGAACTCTGTTTCGCATCTGGAGTTTCCTCTCTCACAAGGTCGGCGACTTAATTTCGTCGAACACATACGGTTTCGCGTAGCATCGCCATAGATTTCAGAGAACAGGCGCTTCTCCTGGTACAGTACCGAACACTTAGTTTCAGATAGAACAATTAGTTTAAAATGGAATTAAGCTTCGCATCTGGAGTTTCCCCTCTCACAAGGTCGGCCACATAGTTTCGTTGAACACATACGGTTTCGAGTGGCAACGCCACAGATTTCAGAGAACAGGCGCTTCTCCTGGCACAGTACCGAACACTTAATTTCAGATAGAACAATTAGCTTAAAATGGAATTAAGCTTCGCATCTGGAGTTTCCCCTCTCCCAAGGTCGGCCACTTAGTTTCGTTGAACACATACGGTTTCGAGTGGCAACGCCACAGATTTCAGAGAACAGGCGCTTCTCCTGGCACAGTAACGAACACTTAGTTTCAGATAGAACAATTAATTTAAAATGGAACTAAGTTTCGCATCTGGAGTTTCCTCAATCACAAGGTCGACCGCTTAGTTTCGTCGAACACATACGGTTTCGAGTGGCATCGCCACAGATTTCAGAGAACAGGCGCTTCGCCTGGCACAGTATCGAACACTTATTTCACAGAGCACAATTAGTTTAAAATGGAACTAAGTTTCGCATCTGGAGTTTCCTCAATCACAAGGTCGACCGCATAGTTTCGACGAACACATACCGTTTCGAGTAGCATCGGCAGAGATTTCAGAGAACAGGCGCTTCTCCTGGCACAGTACCGAATACTTAGTTTCAGATAGAACATTTAGTTTAAAATGGAAATATGTTTCGCATTTGGAGTTTCCTCCCTCACAAGGTCGACCACTTAGTTTGGTCGAACACATACAGTTTCGAGTAGCATCGCCACAGATTTCAGAGAACAGGCGCTTCTCCTGGCACTGTACCGAACACTTAGTTTCAGATAGAACAATTAGTTTAAAATGGCACTATGTTTCGCATCTGGAGTTTCCTCTCTCACAAGGTCGGCGACTAAATTTCGTCGAACACATACGGTTTCGAGTAGCATCGCCATAGATTTCAGAGAACAGGCGCTTCTCCTGGTACAGTATCGAACACTTAGTTTCAGATAGAACAATTAGTTTAAAATGGAATTAAGCTTCGCATCTGGAGTTTCCCCTCTCACAAGGTCGACCACTTAGTTTCGTCGAACACATACGGTTTCGAGTGGCATCGCCACAGATTTCAGAGAACAGGCGCTTCGCCTGGCACAGTATCGAACACTTATTTCACAGAGAACAATTAGTTTAAAATGGAACTAGGTCTCCCATCTGGAGTATCCTCTCTCACAAGATCAACCCCTTAGTTTCCTCGAACACATACGGTTTCGAGTGGCAACGCCACAGATTTCAGAGAACAGGCGCTTCTCCTGGCACAGTATCGAACACATAGTTTCAGATAGAACAATTAGTTTAAAATGGAACTCTGTTTCGCATCTGGAGTTTCCTCTCTCACAAGATCGGCGACTTAATTTCGTCGAACACATACGGTTTCGTGTAGCATCGCCATAGATTTCAGAGAACAGGCGCTTCTCCTGGTACAGTACCGAACACTTAGTTTCAGATAGAACAATTAGTTTAAAATGGAATTAAGCTTCGCATCTGGAGTTTCCCCTCTCACAAGGTCGGCCACATAGTTTCGTTGAACACATACGGTTTCGAGTGGCAACGCCACAGATTTCAGAGAACAGGCGCTTCTCCTGGCACAGTACCGAACACTTAATTTCAGATAGAACAATTAGCTTAAAATGGAATTAAGCTTCGCATCTGGAGTTTCCCCTCTCACAAGGACGGCCACTTAGTTTCGTTGAACACATACGGTTTCGAGTGGCAACGCCACAGATTTCAGAGAACAGGCGCTTCTCCTGGCACAGTAACGAACACTTAGTTTCAGATAGAACAATTAATTTAAAATGGAACTAAGTTTCGCATCTGGAGTTTCCTCAATCACAAGGTCGACCGCTTAGTTTCGTCGAACACGTACGGTTTCGAGTGGCATCGCCACAGATTTCAGAGAACAGGCGCTTCGCCTGGCACAGTATCGAACACTTATTTCACAGAGAACAATTAGTTTAAAATGGAACTATATCTCGCATCTGGAGTATCCTCTCTCACAAGATCAACCACTTAGTTTCCTCGAACACATACGGTTTCGAGTAGCAACGCCACAGATTTAAGAGAACAGGCGCTTCTCCTGGCACAGTATCGAAGACATAGTTTCAGATAGAACAATTAGTTTAAAATGGAACTAAGTTTCGCTTCTGGAGTTTCCTCTCCCACAAGGCGGCCACTTAGTTTCGTCGAACACATACGGTTTTGAGTGTCATCGTCACAGATTTCAGAGAACAGGCGCTTCTCCTGGCACAGTACCGAATACTTAGTTTCAGATCGAACATTTAGTTTAAAATGGAAATATCTTTCGCATTTGGAGTTTCCTCCCTCACAAGGGCGACCACTTAGTTTGGTCGAACACATACGGTTTCGAGTAGCATCCCCACAGATTTCAGAGAACAGGCGCTTCTTCTGGCACTGTACCGAACACTTAGGTTCAGATAGAACATTTAGTTTAAAATGGAAATATGTTTCGCATTTGGAGTTTCCTCCCTCACAAGGTCGACCACTTAGTTTGGTCGAACACATACAGTTTCGAGTAGCATCGCCACAGATTTCAGAGAACAGGCGCTTCTCCTGGCACTGTACCGAACACTTAGTTTCAGATAGAACAATTAGTTTAAAATGGCACTATGTTTCGTATCTGGAGTTTCCTCTCTCACAAGGTCGGCGACTAAATTTCGTCGAACACATACGGTTTCGAGTAGCATCGCCATAGATTTCAGAGAACAGGCGCTTCTCCTGGTACAGAATCGAACACTTAGTTTCAGATAGAACAATTAGTTTAAAATGGAATTAAGCTTCGCATCTGGAGTTTCCCCTCTCACAATGTCGACCACTTAGTTTCGTCGAACACATACGGTTTCGAGTGGCATCGCCACAGATTTCAGAGAACATGCGCTTCGCCTGGCACAGTATCGAACACTTATTTCACAGAGAACAATTAGTTTAAAATGGAACTATGTCTCGCATCTGGAGTATCCTCTCTCACAAGATAAACCCCTTAGTTTCCTCGAACACATACGGTTTCGAGTGGCAACGCCACAGATTTCAGAGAACAGGCGCTTCTCCTGGCACAGTATCGAACACATAGTTTCAGATAGAACAATTAGTTTAAAATGGAACTCTGTTTCGCATCTGGAGTTTCCTCTCTCACAAGGTCGGCGACTTAATTTCGTCGAACACATACGGTTTCGAGTAGCATCGCCATAGATTTCAGAGAACAGGCGCTTCTCCTGGTACAGTACCGAACACTTAGTTTCAGATAGAACAATTAGTTTAAAATGGAATTAAGCTTCGCATCTGGAGTTTCCCCTCTCACAATGTCGGCCACTTAGTTTCGTCGAACACATACGGTTTCGAGTGGCATCGCCACAGATTTCAGAGAACAGGCGCTTCGCCTGGCACAGTATCGAACACTTATTTCACAGAGAACAATTAATTTAAAATGGAACTATGTCTCGCATCTGGAGTATCCTCTCTCACAACATCAACCACTTAGTTTCCTCGAACACATACGGTTTCGAGTAGCAACGCCACAGATTTAAGAGAACAGGCGCTTCTCCTGGCACAGTATCGAAGACATAGTTTCAGATAGAACAATTAGTTTAAAATGGAACTAAGTTTCGCTTCTGGAGTTTCCTCTCCCACAAGGCGGCCACTTAGTTTCGTCGAACACATACGGTTTTGAGTGTCATCGTCACCGATTTCAGAGAACAGGCGCTTCTCCTGGCACAGTACTGAATACTTAGTTTCAGATCGAACATTTAGTTTAAAATGGAAACATCTTTCGCATTTGGAGTTTCCTCCCTCACAAGGGCGACCACTTAGTTTGGTCGAACACATACGGTTTCGAGTAGCATCCCCACAGATTTCAGAGAACAGGCGCTTCTTCTGGCACTGTACCGAACACTTAGGTTCAGATAGAACAATTAGTTTAAAATGGAACTAAGTTTCGCATCTGGAGTTTCCTCTCTCACAAGGTCGACCACTTAGTTTCGTCGAACACATACGATTTCGAGTGGCATCGCCACAGATTTCAGAGAACAGGCGCTTCGCCTGGCACAGTATCGAACACTTATTTCACAGAGCACAATTAGTTTAAAATGGAACTAAGTTTCGCATCTGGAGTTTCCTCAATCACAAGGTCGACCGCATAGTTTCGACGAACACATACCGTTTCGAGTAGCATCGGCAGAGATTTCAGAGAACAGGCGCTTCTCCTGGCACAGTACCGAATACTTAGTTTCAGATAGAACATTTAGTTTAAAATGGAAATATGTTTCGCATTTGGAGTTTCCTCCCTCACAAGGTCGACCACTTAGTTTGGTCGAACACATACAGTTTCGAGTAGCATCGCCACAGATTTCAGAGAACAGGCGCTTCTCCTGGCAGTGTACCGAACACTTAGTTTCAGATAGAACAATTAGTTTAAAATGGCACTATGTTTCGCATCTGGAGTTTCCTCTCTCACAAGGTCGGCGACTAAATTTCGTCGAACACATACGGTTTCGAGTAGCATCGCCATAGATTTCAGAGAACAGGCGCTTCTCCTGGTACAGTATCGAACACTTAGTTTCAGATAGAACAATTAGTTTAAAATGGAATTAAGCTTCGCATCTGGAGTTTCCCCTCTCACAAGGTCGACCACTTAGTTTCGTCGAACACATACGGTTTCGAGTGGCATCGCCACAGATTTCAGAGAACAGGCGCTTCGCCTGGCACAGTATCGAACACTTATTTCACAGAGAACAATTAGTTTAAAATGGAACTATGTCTCCCATCTGGAGTATCCTCTCTCACAAGATCAACCCCTTAGTTTCCTCGAACACATACGGTTTCGAGTGGCAACGCCACAGATTTCAGAGAACAGGCGCTTCTCCTGGCACAGTATCGAACACATAGTTTCAGATAGAACAATTAGTTTAAAATGGAACTCTGTTTCGCATCTGGAGTTTCCTCTCTCACAAGATCGGCGACTTAATTTCGTCGAACACATACGGTTTCGTGTAGCATCGCCATAGATTTCAGAGAACAGGCGCTTCTCCTGGTACAGTACCGAACACTTAGTTTCAGATAGAACAATTAGTTTAAAATGGAATTAAGCTTCGCATCTGGAGTTTCCCCTCTCACAAGGTCGGCCACATAGTTTCGTTGAACACATACGGTTTCGAGTGGCAACGCCACAGATTTCAGAGAACAGGCGCTTCTCCTGGCACAGTACCGAACACTTAATTTCAGATAGAACAATTAGCTTAAAATGGAATTAAGCTTCGCATCTGGAGTTTCCCCTCTCACAAGGACGGCCACTTAGTTTCGTTGAACACATACGGTTTCGAGTGGCAACGCCACAGATTTCAGAGAACAGGCGCTTCTCCTGGCACAGTAACGAACACTTAGTTTCAGATAGAACAATTAATTTAAAATGGAACTAAGTTTCGCATCTGGAGTTTCCTCAATCACAAGGTCGACCGCTTAGTTTCGTCGAACACATACGGTTTCGAGTGGCATCGCCACAGATTTCAGAGAACAGGCGCTTCGCCTGGCACAGTATCGAACACTTATTTCACAGAGAACAATTAGTTTAAAATGGAACTATATCTCGCATCTGGAGTATCCTCTCTCACAAGATCAACCACTTAGTTTCCTCGAACACATACGGTTTCGAGTAGCAACGCCACAGATTTAAGAGAACAGGCGCTTCTCCTGGCACAGTATCGAAGACATAGTTTCAGATAGAACAATTAGTTTAAAATGGAACTAAGTTTCGCTTCTGGAGTTTCCTCTCCCACAAGGCGGCCACTTAGTTTCGTCGAACACATACGGTTTTGAGTGTCATCGTCACAGATTTCAGAGAACAGGCGCTTCTCCTGGCACAGTACCGAATACTTAGTTTCAGATCGAACATTTAGTTTAAAATGGAAATATCTTTCGCATTTGGAGTTTCCTCCCTCACAAGGGCGACCACTTAGTTTGGTCGAACACATACGGTTTCGAGTAGCATCCCCACAGATTTCAGAGAACAGGCGCTTCTTCTGGCACTGTACCGAACACTTAGGTTCAGATAGAACATTTAGTTTAAAATGGAAATATGTTTCGCCTTTGGAGTTTCCTCCCTCACAAGGTCGACCACTTAGTTTGGTCGAACACATACAGTTTCGAGTAGCATCGCCACAGATTTCAGAGAACAGGCGCTTCTCCTGGCACTGTACCGAACACTTAGTTTCAGATAGAACAATTAGTTTAAAATGGCACTATGTTTCGTATCTGGAGTTTCCTCTCTCACAAGGTCGGCGACTAAATTTCGTCGAACACATACGGTTTCGAGTAGCATCGCCACAGATTTCAGAGAACAGGCGCTTCTCCTGGCACAGTATCGAACACTTAGTTTCAGATGGAACATTTGGTTTAAAATGGAACTAAGTTTCGCATCTGAAGTTTCCTCTCGCACAAGGTCGGCCACTTAGTTTCGTCGAACACACACGGTTTCGAGTGGCATCGCCACAGATTTCAGAGAACAGGCGCTTCTCCTGGGACAGTATCGAACACTTAGTTTAAGATAGAAGAACTAGTTTAAAATGCAACTAAGTTTCGCATCTGGAGTTTCCTCTCTCACAAGGTCGACCACTTAGTTTCGTCGAACACATACGGTTTCGATTCGCATCGCCACAGATTTCAGCGAACAGGCGCTACTCCTGGCACAGTATCGAACACTTGGTTTCAGATAGAACTATTAGTTTAAAATGGAATTCAGTTTCGCATCTGGAGATTCCTCTCTCACAAGGTCGACCACTTACTTTCGTCGAACACATGCGGTTTCGAGTAGCAACGCCACAGGTTTCAGAGTACAGGCGCTTCTACTGGCACAGTATCGAAAACTTAGTTTCAGATAGAACAATTAGTTTTAAATGGAACCAAGTTTCGCTTCTGGAGTTTCCTCTCTCACAAGGTCGACCACTTAGTTTCGTCGAACACATACGGTTTCGAGTGGCATCGCCACAGATTTCAGAGAACAGGCGCTTCGCCTGGCACAGTATCGAACACTTATTTCACAGAGAACAATTAGTTGAAAATGGAACTATGTCTCGCATCTGGAGTATCCTCTCTCACAAGATCAACCCCTTAGTTTCCTCGAACACATACGGTTTCGAGTGGCAACGCCACAGATTTCAGAGAACAGGCGCTTCTCCTGGCACAGTATCGAACACATAGTTTCAGATAGAACAATTAGTTTAAAAAGGAACTAAGTTTCGCTGCTGGAGTTTCTTCTCTCACAAGGTCGACCACTTAGTTTCGTCGAACACATACCGTTTCGAGTGCGCATCGCCACAGATTTCAGAGATCAGGCGTTTCTCCTGGCACACTATCGAACACTTAATTTCAGATAGAACAATTATTTTAAAATGGAATTAAGTTTCGCATTTGGAGTTTCCTCTCTCACAAGGTCGACCACTTAGTTTCGTCGAACACATACCGTTTCGAGTGCGCATCGCAACAGATTTCAGATATCAGGCGTTTCTCCTGGCACACTATCGAACACTTAGTTTCAGATAGAACAATTATTTTAAAATGGAATTAAGTTTCGCATTTGGAGTTTCCTCTCTCAACTGGTCGACCACTTAGTTTCGTCGAACACATACAGTTTCGAGTGGTACCGCCACAGATTTCGCAGAACAGCGTTTCTCCTGGCACATTATCGAACACATGGTTTCAGATAGAACAATTAGTTTAAAATGGAACTAAGTTTCGCATCTGGAGTTTCCTCTCTCACCAGGTCGACCACATAGTTTCGTCGAACACATACGGTTTTGAGTGTCATCGTCACAGATTTCAGAGAACAGGCGCTTCTCTTGGCACAGTATCGACACTTAGTTTCAGATAGAACAATTAGTTTAAAATGGAACTCTGTTTCGCATCTGGAGATTCCTCTCTCACAAGGTCGGCGACTTAATTTCGTCGAACACATACGGTTTCGAGTGGCATCGCCACAGATTTCAGAGAACAGGCGCTTCTCCTGGCACATTATCGAACACTTAGTTTCGGATAGAACAATTAGTTTAAAATGGAACTAAGTTTCGCAACTGGAGTTGCCTCTCTCACAAGGTCGACCACTTAGTTTCGTCGAACACACACGGTTTCGAGTGGCATCGCCACAGATTTCAGAGAACAGGCGTTTCTCCTGGCACAGTATCGAACACTTAGTTTCAGATGGAACATTTAGTTTAAAAATGAACTATATTTCGCATTTGGAGTTTCCTCTCTCACAAAGTCGACCATTTAGATCCGTCGAGCACATACGGTTTCGAGTATCATCGCCACAGATTTCGGAGTACAGGCGCTTCTCCTGGCACAGTATCGAACACTCATTTCAGACCGAACAATTACTTTAAAATGGAACTAAGCTTCGCATCTCGAGATTCCTCTCTTACAAGGTGGACCACTTAGTTTCATCGAACATATACGGTTTCGATTAGCATCGCCACTGATTTTAGAGATCAGGCGCCTCTCCTGGCACAGTATCGAACACTTAGTTTCAGATAGAACAATTTGTTTAAAATGGACCTAAGTTTCGCATCTGGAGTTTCCTCTCTCACAAGGTCGACCATTTAGATTCGTCGAACACATACGGTTTCGAGTGGCATCGCCACAGATTTCAGAGAACAGGCGCTTCTCCTGGCACAGTATCGAACACTTAGTTTCAGATGGAACATTTGGTTTAAAATGGAACTAAGTTTCGCATCTGAAGTTTCCTCTCGCACAAGGTCGGCCACTTAGTTTCGTCGAACACACACGGTTTCGAGTGGCATCGCCACAGATTTCAGAGAACAGGCGCTTCTCCTGGGACAGTATCGAACACTTAGTTTAAGATAGAAGAACTAGTTTAAAATGCAACTAAGTTTCGCATCTGGAGTTTCCTCTCTCACAAGGTCGACCACTTAGTTTCGTCGAACACATACGGTTTCGATTCGCATCGCCACAGATTTCAGCGAACAGGCGCTACTCCTGGCACAGTATCGAACACTTGGTTTCAGATAGAACTATTAGTTTAAAATGGAACTATGTTTCGCATTTGCAGTTTCCTCTCTCACAAGGTGAACCACTTAGTTTCGTCGAACACATACGGTTTCGAGTAGCATTGCCACTGATTTGAGAGAACAGGCGCTTCTCCTGGCACAGTATCGAACACTTAGTTTCAGATGGAACATTTAGTTTAAAATTGAACTATGTTTCGCATCTGGAGTTTCCTTTTCACAAGGTCGACCGCTTAGTTTCGCCGAACGCATACGATTTCGAGTGGCATCGCCACAGATTTCAGAGAACGGGCACTTCTCCTGGCACAGTATCGAACACTTAGTTTCAGATAGAACAATTAGTTTAAAATGGAACTAAGTTTCGCATCTGGAGTTTCTTCTCTCTCAAGGTCGACCACTTAGTTTCGTCGAACACATACGGTTTCGAGCGTCATCGCCACACAGTTTAGAGAACAGGCACTTCTCCTGGCACCTTATCTAACACTTAGTTTCAGATAGAACAATTTGTTTAAAATGGACCTAAGTTTCGCATCTGGAGTTTCCTCTCTCACAAGGTCGACCATTTAGATTCGTCGAACACATACGGTTTCGAGTGGCATCGCCACAGATTTCAGAGAACAGGCGCTTCTCCTGGCACAGTATCGAACACTTAGTTTCAGATGGAACATTTGGTTTAAAATGGAACTAAGTTTCGCATCTGAAGTTTCCTCTCGCACAAGGTCGGCCACTTAGTTTCGTCGAACACACACGGTTTCGAGTGGCATCGCCACAGATTTCAGAGAACAGGCGCTTCTCCTGGGACAGTATCGAACACTTAGTTTAAGATAGAAGAACTAGTTTAAAATGCAACTAAGTTTCGCATCTGGAGTTTCCTCTCTCACAAGGTCGACCACTTAGTTTCGTCGAACACATACGGTTTCGAGTAGAATCGCCACAGATTTCAGAGTACAGGCGCTTCTCCTGGCACAGTATCGAACACTTAGTTACAGATAGAACACTTAGTTTAAAATGGAACTATGTTTCGCATTTGCAGTTTCCTCTCTCACAAGGTGAACCACTTAGTTTCGTCGAACACATACGGTTTCGAGTAGCATTGCCACTGATTTGAGAGAACAGGCGCTTCTCCTGGCACAGTATCGAACACTTAGTTTCAGATGGAACATTTAGTTTAAAATTGAACTATGTTTCGCATCTGGAGTTTCCTTTTCACAAGGTCGACCGCTTAGTTTCGCCGAACGCATACGATTTCGAGTGGCATCGCCACAGATTTCAGAGAACGGGCACTTCTCCTGGCACAGTATCGAACACTTAGTTTCAGATAGAACAATTAGTTTAAAATGGAACTAAGTTTCGCATCTGGAGTTTCTTCTCTCTCAAGGTCGACCACTTAGTTTCGTCGAACACATACGGTTTCGAGCGTCATCGCCACACAGTTTAGAGAACAGGCACTTCTCCTGGCACCTTATCTAACACTTAGTTTCAGATAGAACAATTAGTTTAAAATGGAACTAAGTTTCGCATCTGGAGTTTCCTCTCTCACGAGGTCGACCACTTAGTTTCGTCGAACACATACGGTTTCGAGTAGCATCGCGACAGATTTCAGAGAACAGGCGCTTCTCCTGGCACAGTATCGAATACTTAGTTTCAGATAGAACATTTGGTTTAAAATAGATATATGTTTCGCATTTGGAGTTTCCTCCCTCACAAGGTCGACCGCTTAGTTTCGTCGAACACATACGGTTTCGAGTAGAATCGCCACAGATTTCAGAGTACAGGCGCTTCTCCTGGCACAGTATCGAACACTTAGTTACAGATAGAACACTTAGTTTAAAATGGAACTATGTTTCGCATTTGCAGTTTCCTCTCTCACAAGGTGAACCACTTAGTTTCGTCGAACACATTCGGCTTCGAGTAGCATCGCCACAGATTTCAGAGAACAGGCGCTTCTCCTGGCACAGTATCGAACACTTAGTTTCAGATAGAACAATTAGTTTAAAATGGAACTAAATTTCGCATCTGGAGTTTCCACTCTCACAAGGTCGACCAATTAGATTCGTCGAACACATACGGTTTCGAGTAGCATCGCCACAGATTTCAGAGAACAGGCACTTCTCCTGGCACAGTATCGAACACTTTCAGATAGAACAATTATATTAAAATGGAACTATGTTTCGCATCTGGAGTTTCCTCTCTCACAAGGTCGGCCACTTAGTTTCGTCGATCACATAGGGTTTCGAGTGGCATCGCCACAGATTTCAGAGAACAGGCGCTTCTCCTGGCACAGTATGGAACACTTAGTCTCAGATGGAACATTTAGTTTAAAATTGAACTATATTTCGCATCTGGAGTTTCCTCTCTCACACGGTCTACCACTTACGTTCGTCGAACACATTCGGCTTCGAGTAGCAACGCCACAGGTCTCAGAGAACAGGCGCTTCTCCTGGCACAGTATCGAACACTTAGTTTCAGATAGAACAATCAGTTTAAAATGGAACTAAGTTCCGCATCTGGAGTTTCCTCTCTCACCATGTCGACAACTTAGTTTCGTCGAACACATACGGTTTCGAGTAGCATCGCCACAGATTTCAGAGAACAGGCGATTCTCCTGGCACAGTATCGGACACATAGGCTCAGATAGAACAATTAGTTTAAAATGGTACTAAATTTCGCATCTGGAGTTTCCTCCCTCACAAGGCGGCCACTTAGTTTCGTGGAAAACATTCGGTTTCGAGTAGCATCGCCACAGATTTCAGAGAACAGGCGATTCTCCCGGCGCAGTATCGAACACTTAGTTTCAGATAGAACAATTAGTTTAAAATGGAACTAAGTTTCGCATCAGCAGTTTCTTCTCCCACAAGGTCGACCACTTAGTTTCGTCGAACACATACGGTTTCGAGGGGCATCGCCAAAGATTTCAGAGAACAGGCGCTTCTCCTGCCACAGTATCGAACACTTAGTTTCAGATAGAACAATTAGTTTAAAATGGCACTAAGTTTCGCGTCTGGAGTTTCCTCTCTCACACGGTCTACCACTTACTTTCGTCGAACACATTCGGCTTCGAGTAGCAACGCCACAGGTTTCAGAGAACAGGCGCTTCTCCTGGCACAGTATCGAACACATAGTTTCAGATAGAAAAATTAATTTAAAATGGAACTAAGTCTCGCATCTGTAGTTTCCTCTCTCACAAGGCGGCCACTTAGTTTCGTGGAAAACATTCGGTTTCGAGTAGCATCGCCACAGATTTCAGAGAACAGGCGCTTCTCCTGGCACAGTATCGAACACATAGTTTCAGATAGAACAATTAGTTTAAAATGGAACTAAGTTTCGCATCCGCAGTTTCCTCGCTCAAAAGGTCGACCACTTAGTTTCGTCGAACACATACCATCTCGAGTAGCATCGCGACAGATTTCCGAGAACAGGCGCTTCTCCTGCCACAGTATCGAACACTTAGTTTCAGATAGAACAATTAGTTTAAAATGGCACTAAGTTTCGCGTCTGGAGTTTCCTCTCTCACACGGTCTACCACTTACTTTCGTCGAACACATTCGGCTTCGAGTAGCACCGCCACAGGTTTCAGAGAACAGGCGCTTCTCCTGGCACAGTATCGAACACTTAGTTTCAGATAGAACAAATAGTTTAAAATGGAACTAAGTTTCGCATCGGGAGTGTCCTCTCTCACAAAGTCGACCACTAAGTTTCGTCGAACACATACGGTTTCGAGTAGCATCGCCACAGATTTCAGAGAACAGGCGCTTCTCCTGGCACAGTATCGAACAATTAGTTTCAGATAGAAAAATTAGTTTAAAATGGAACTAAATTTCGCATTTGAAGTTTCCTCTCTCACAAGTTCGACCACTTAGTTTCGTCGAACACATACGGTTTCGAGTGACATCGCCACAGATATCGGTCCATATAAATTATAATTAAATATAATAATATAATATATTTATAAATATATTATTATTTATATAAATAATATTATATATAAATTATATATTGTTACGTACCGGATGTTAAATTAAAATTTGCATACCTAAACACGGCGAAATTCCTCGACCGCGAATATTCTTCGAACGGTGGTCACGTTTTGCTAATAAGCGAAATTGCAATAGCGGGAGGCTATGGATGGGAAATAGCTGATGAACTGCGGGCGGAATTCTTAGAACAGGAACGGGCGATTTCCTGAGTGGGAGGAACGAGCATGGGTCTTGGGACTTCCCCTTAGCGGTCCCCAAAATCTACAAAAGAGGCAGAGAAACCGCCGCGAGTTGCAATCGTTAGTCAAATCGCGAGGTGCGTGGCGTTTTGCCCTTGTTGCTATTTTGAGCCAGAGTTCGGGTTAAATTAGTGAAGTTACTTCCATAATTACCGAAGGACTCAGCTAACAAGAAATTATTCAAATTTAAAATCAATCTTACGATTCCAATCTCCATTCTAATATATTAAATTCTTCTTTATAGTATTTATAGTATTTATAGTATAGTGAAAATAGAATTGCGTTAACTCATATAAGTGCCGTGAAAAGTTCATCAGCCATTCCTTCATCTTCGGGCTCCACCAGCATCTGGGACAATTCACATCAGAGCTAACGATAAACATTGCTTCCAAGATAGTATTCATTGGTGAGTTTTCCATACTTATGTTCTCATTGCGATACGAGGACCCAAACATATGTTTATATGCTTGTGGGAATTTCCCTTGGGCCCATTACCAATCTAAGACTCCAACTAAAATACGTATTGTAAAATTGTCATCCATTCTGGACTCCGATATTTCTGAACCATTCCGTGTAATTGTTTTTATATAATGTAAAGAATCAATAGAACAGGCCAATAAGGTATTTATCCTCTATTCTGCGTTAACACTTATTTAATTCCTGACCTATGCGCGGATTCCGTACGGAATCTTAGATGATACGACCCATCCTAAATTAAATTTATTCAAGCGTTACATGCGGAACGGCTGACCGCTCGGCCCACGAAATAATTCCTTACGCACGTAACAGCTGAATTGGTGTCAGAAGTGGGATATGTATTGTCAATTAGCGCATGTGTTAGTGCAGAATAATTAAAGGATCATATAGACTTGAGATTCGCACACAGTTGCATAGATAGTTCAATTCATAATCAATAATCAACATCAATTATAATTACACGATAACGATTGCTGAATTTTCCTTCGCCTAATTTATCAATATGGCCACAAATTCCTCTCGTAATGCAGCAGCACAAGTTTCGGCAAATGTTACATTGGACGAGTTACACGTTACTAATTTGATGATGGCTTCTATGGCTGAATGCTTCACAATTCAACACAGTACATTAAATATTCCATTTTTCGATGGGAGAAACATTCCGCTTAAAAATTTCTTAAGCGACGTTCAAAACGGTGCAGTCTATGTGCCACCAGCACTGTAAACTTCATATGTAACGGCAATATTAGGAAAATTGCAAGGAACAGCGAGAGATAGTATTTGGGGTAAAAATTTTCAAAAACTAGATGATCTCGTAAAACATTTAAAGAAAATATTTGCACCAGGTAAAACATATCCATACTACCATCACGATATAGAAAATATCCGAATGAGACGCGGAGAAGCGGTCAGTGACTCTGCAGATCGATTAAATATCCTAATCAGCGGTGCTCGTGTTGCTTTAGAAGATAAATACGGGGAATGCGCTAATCAAATGATGGCTCCCGTAGAAGAATGTGCTTTAGAAGCTTTTATTCGAGGATTACCCGACGAAATTGCTATCGCGGTTGATTCGCGTGAACCAAAGAAAATACAGGACGCTGTAAAAATTGCTGCACGAATAGAAACCCGAATGAAATCAGGAATAATCCCCGGTGGTGAACCTTCGCGATTAATGTTATCACAACATTCAGTTCCGAATCCAGATTCTCGTGACTTACCTACCACCTACACAAACCGCTCCCAAACCTTGCGAGAGCAAGATTCGAGGAGTCCCAGTCCCATAAGAAATCCGAACTATAATCGCGCAAATTCACCGATTACCATTCTAAAATCTGCACGTCCTACATCACCTGTTCCTTACAAGCATCACCATTATCCGTTGCCACCGCATCCTTATCCATACTATCCACCGTATTTTTATCCACCAATGCCATATCCGCCTTACAGTGCAATATATGATCACTCTCAATCTTTCCATATGAATCCAAACTTGACTAATCATACTCTAACCAGAGCAAATTCTCCAACCCCAGTTCCTTCGCGAAGCATTGAACCTTCAAGATCCAACACACCCACTAACCAAAATTCCAGATCTTCTTCCCCTATCCCAACATTTGATCATTTTAACTCGAATTCGCCGAGAAGGAACAGTGAAAATTTAAACTCCCGCACAACTCGTCGTGCCGGCGCGACGGCGAGTTACTCGAATCAGGAGCGTCGAAGAGTAAAATTTTTGGAAGCAGAGGAATCGTCTATTCCTATAAACGACAGCAAGAATCACCATTAATTAAAATGTCTGCGGAAGAATTACGCAATAACACTGGTTTATTTTTGGTTGATACCGGCGCAGATATAAATCTGATAAAATTAAATGCTTTGCACGAAGACGTCGAAGTAGACATTCAGGAATCAGTCTCTATAACTGGAATTACCCCGGAAAAATTGAGAACTTTAGGAACAACTACCGTTACACTTTTAGAACAACCTGTTAAATTTCACGTCGTTAGATCATTGTTTCCCTTGCATAATGATGGAATTTTAGGCAAAGATTACTTACGTCAAGAGCAGGCGGAAATCTCGTTCGCTCATAATACCTTGGTCACAAAAACTGAACCCATCAGACCTTTTAGGTTCATTGGGGAAGAACCAAATCAGAAATCTAAACGTAGTCCTCGTTCGCAAATTCTTACGATTAAAGCTCGCACTCGTCAACCGATAGCTATAGACGTGGTTAATTCAGAAATAAAAGAAGGATACTTGCCAAAGTTAGAATCAGTAGAAGGCTTATACATAGGCGAAGCAGCTGTTAGCGTACGGGATGGTGTCTGTCACGTATTAGCAATTAATACGTTGGAAGAAGACATACAAGTCGAAGTTACTCCACAAGAAGTAATTCCCTTTGAATACTATGATTTTCCAGAAGAAGAATATTTCGATTCAGATTCAGAAGTTCAGGTTTTCCCTGTAGTTCAAGATAGGGTTTTTGAAATTCTAAAACGTTTGCGCTTAGATCACCTAAATGACGAGGAACGAGACCATATAACCGATATTATAGAAGAATACCCAAATCGCTTTTATTTGCCAGGAGACCAATTACCTTTCACCCCGTTAATAAAACATACAATTCCGACATCAGATGATTGACCGATTAATACTAGACAGTATCGCTTTCCACCGGTTCACAAACGTTACGTGGTTTGCAGGGAAAGGAAGTTTTCGTTTATCTCGAAGACATTGTAGTGTACGCAAAAACTCCTGAAGAACACGGAAAGAAAATTCGTAGATTATTTAATCGGTTAGAAAAACCTAAATTAACACTACAACCCGATAAATGTGAATTTTTGAAAACTGAAGTAGCATACCTAGGACATATAATTAGTCAAAAGGGCGTAAGGCCAGATCCAAAAAAGATTATAGCAGTAAAAAACTTCCCTCGACCAAAAACAGCAAAGAATGTCAGACAATTTTTGGGATTAGCAGGTTATTATCGCAGATTTATTAAAGATTTTGCAGCAAAATCCAAACAATTAACAGAATTGTTAAAAAAGAACGCGGCCTTCGTTTGGGGAAAGGAACAAAAACGTAGCTTCCAGGAATTACGAAAAGCGCTCTGTAGAGGTCCAATTCTCCAATATCCAAATTTTGATAAGCCTTTCACTTTAACAACAGACGCCTCAGATTTTGCGATAGGAGCAATACTTAGGCAGGAGGTTGATGGAAACGATTTACAAATAGCTTATCTTTCTAGAACTCTAACAAACCCTGAGAAAAATTATTTCACAACCGAAAAAGAATGTTTGGCAGTATTATACGCAATTTTGCATTTTAGGCCGTATCTTTACGGTAGGAAATTCACGTTAGTTAGCGATCACGAACTTCTTAAATTCTCGGAGTAACACCGGAAAGTCGGCCGACAGTGCAAATAGAAAGCGGACAACCTGTCTCGGGCTTCCAACAATACCCCCGAAAAACAATACGTCGTTACCGGGCCCAGGGCGAGGCACCTAGGCGTTTCGCGCCCGGGGTTCGGTAGCGACGCCGCTAGCTCCACCTTTTTTCCACCTTCCGGAAAACCACGTGTAAACCACGTTTTTCTCGGTATAAATAGAGCAGCCCTTCAGGGCCCAATCGTAGTCACGTTCATACAGCTAAAGGGGAATTGCTGAAGCCTGGGACAAGTTACCCATTACATCATAGTCAGTTTCAAACATCAACCGTACACCGAAACCGCAAGGTAACACTCAACATCATTGTAAAGGCCAGGTCTTTAATCATTCAGCAATAGTGAGAATATATTTAGATATTTTTATAACCCTTGTAGTCAATAACTCTGACCTACCCTCTAATAATAGAATCATCGTTTGAGCACGATCCCGTGAGTTCACTCCAGCCCCTCGGAGTGTACAATCAAATAATAAGTTAACGAGCTGCGACTCAGACGGTACTCGCTTAGATAAAGTCAGTGGTGGTTACCAAGTAGATCCACCTTTACTGACGCGAATCTTCGGATTCGTTATTAACAGGAGAAGGCAGAGGGGTCACAACGCCGAAACCCCTCTCCCGGGTATATTAATTCGAGAGACGCCACAAGCAGGGTACTGAAATTCTACGTCGGTCCACGCACGCCGCGCCCCGGCTCGTAACACACCCATATTACGGAAAAGGAAAAGTGTAATACCAAGCCTGGATTTACACAAGAAAATTACTTCAAAGCATCCGAAAGGGAAAGTATTGGAACCAATTGCCGAGGACGTTGATACTGAATCCGTAGACGAGATAACAACAGACGCTGACACTATACTACTAGAGTTACAGCCACCCTCAGAGGAGAGTGACGATGACGTTTTCCTAGATGACGAACGAAGACTGACTATAAACAAACAGGAATTACATGACTCTTTCAAACGTTTTGACGAATCTCTTAAAGAACGCAGCGAAATTATGGAAGAATCATCAGGTAATACTTCGGACACTGACGAACTAGACGACGTAGAGTTAAATAGTAGAAAAGAAAAATTACTTAAACAATATGGAACAGAAGGACATGATAAATCGAAACCTGACTGTACACTGGAAAGATCCGAGCAGACCAAAATTCATTGGCAACCCCATAGATCCACATTACCTACTCCTATTCCACATTCTAAACCATTGGCATTGTCAACTCCTTTTCCAGCTTCACCAATCAATACGAGACAAAATGCACTTCTACCAGGACACTTCAGTGAAACTAAATCAAAATCTCTTGGTATACCAAGGCGAATAATTCCAAGGACGGTATCAGGTAACGAGACGTACTGCACTGGCATCCAGCTGACTCAGGGAATTCCCCCGGATATCACACCTAGCTCTCCCGTAAATCTTTCTCGGTAACCACAACGCTCTTCAAAGAAATTAATTAATATCAGCCGAGAAAATTTGACCTACTCACATGATAATTATGTTCGCTTTATTTCTGCTGATTGCGAATTGACAACATCCGTAGGGAAATTGCTAACAGATATAGGCGCTATCAGCGTTGAAAATATCAGAGAAATTAAACCAAAGGAAGGTCAAGTACTAATCACTAGACAGGGAAAGTACAAAATATTTAGCATCGTTGGGCAGAAACATCATTTTGACGAGACTTTCGTCGCGAAAATAAAAACCGGGCTTAGGAACTTAAAATTAATTCTTCCAAATTCCGATATTAACTCCTTTCGAATTTCAAAATCCGGTGATTATACCGATTCACTTACTCTCGAATCACTAAAGGAAATCCTAACAGAAATGTTCGAGGAAATCGACATCGAAATTACAATTTGCCTTGGGAAAATTCAAATTCCTCCCGAAGAACTTCGTCATAATATAATTTCAGAATTACATGAAGGCATAGTCGGCGGTCACAAAGGAGTAGTAGTCTGTAGTGGTATCGGTGGGGGGTTCAGTCAATTTTAAAGTGGGGGTGTGTGTGCCTCCCAGGGGGCTGACCCAGGCAGGAGGGACTGCTTGTCCCTGATCAAGGGGCTACAGCTCACACACCCGGCTCGTGAACAGTTACTTTAGTTTCCTGCGGTTAAGCAGGTGAGCTTTGCGATTCCCCGCCCACGCTATGGCTACTGCCCCTCGTGCTCGATGCCTCCTGAGACAACCCGCCCCTAGCGGGCAGGAGAGTCTTAGGGACGACCGAGTTGGACGGAGGGCGAGCGTGTTTGTGGATTCGCTGTTACCACGTCGACGTGCTACGCGAGTGAGAGACCACTGCTGCGACGGAGTGATCTGACCCACCGGGAGCCGCCGATCCGACTTAGATTGTGAGCGCACGACGACTCGGGGCGAAATGGCCCTCTGCCCGCGGTGCTCTTTCTCTGTCACAGCGCACGCCGACTAATGCGGCTTTGCCATGGGGCCAGGTCGTTAGCCTGGAGAGTTACGAGGCGAGCGAGAATAGGTTCTCCGACCTTGCTTAAGTCTAGGGTGTCCCCGGTAACTGGATACCCCGAATCACACCCACAAGCCCTTGCGGGAGACCGTGCGGTGTCGAAGGTGGCTCGGTTTTCCCCTGCAGCCCTGTCACGCGCGAAGCGGACGGGTGGGCTGTTTGAGGCTGTTCCTGCCTATAGGTTAGCGGTAATTTGACTCCCCGCTAAGGAGGTGAGGGTGTATAAAGGCTACCCCCAAGCCTATCGCACATCGGGGAACGCAGCGTCCCTCCTGCCCCCCACGTTTCGTCCGTACGGGACCCCGCGCATATGGATCTGCCCTGTCCATACCTTGGATTCCCCTCGCAGGTCCCCTCTGGTCGGTCACGGGCGTTGTTATGGAGCCCCTGGGAGGTACGTGGGGGAGGCAGGTGCGTCGCTCCGTCCTCCGATGTTGTCTTTTTTTTTTTTTGTACGAGGGGAAATCTTCATAGACACCCCGGTCTCCCTCTGGGGGGGGAGGCCGGGGTAGTGCCGGATTCTTACCGGCTAAAACCCCTCGGTGGACTCCAGCCGTGGCGCTTTTTGGGACCCCGAGGCCCTCTTGAGAACTCTGCTCGGGATCCCAGCGCCCGGCCCTCAGAAGGGCCAGTTCAATTTCCTCCGATGTTGTCTGGCGCAGTCCAACCTGGCCTACGAGACGTGGCGGTATTCCGCCAGCTCCCACCTCTGACATGGGTGAGTGACTTGCCTGTGATCCGGGCCGGAAGTCGGGGTGAATGATGGCCACCCCGTAGCCAATCTTTTGCGATATTTCGCGGGCTCCCACCTCAGGGGGGAGTAATTGCCTTTAGTCCGGGCCGGATGTCGGGTGTACAAAGGCCACCACGCAGCCTATTTCGACGGCCTTTCGTCAGCCCCCACCATAACAGGGTGGGTAATTGCCTTTAATCCGGGCCGGATGTCGGGTGCATAACGCCACCACGCAGCCTATCTCGGCGGTACTTTGCCGGCTCCCACCTCAGGGGGGAGTAATTGCCTTTGATCCGGGCCGGAACTAAGAGTGTACAAAGGCCGCTCTAGCCTGTTTACGGGGTTTATTCCGTGTTTATGGGAAGGTTTAGGGGGTGGGAGAGGTGGGGGGTGTTGATTTCCAGCCCCTGCGGTCAGGTTCGTGGCCCGGATCGCTTCTAGGGGGCTGGGGAATCTATTTACTGTCGTTTAGGGGGCGGTTGTCGATCCCGCGTTAATGGTCGCGGGGCCGTTTGCCGCCTCTAATCTTTTGGGGGGAGGTTGGATCGGTGTGCGGGCGTTTCCGCCCGCTTCTGGTGCGTGGAGCAGGGTTTGTGGCTGGGTTATTATGGGACCCACCGGCCCTGCTGGTTGACGGCATCGCTCCTGGAGTGGGTGGCGCTGGAGTGGGGTGGCTTCCCCGATGCCTCGGATTGCCTTGGCCTTGGCAATCCATCGAGTTAGAACTGCTAGGGGGATGGCCCTCAGTTCCTCCGGCGTAGGTCTTGGTGTCCCCATGAGCTTCATCCTCCATCCCATTAGTGCGGGACAGTCCAGGAGGATGTGCTGGGCCGTCTCCGGCTCCTCCTGGCATCTGGGGCAGGTCGGGGTCTCCGCCAGCCCCATCTTCCACAGTGTGTGCCCTGTGGGGGCGTAGCCAATGAGTAGGCTCACCGCCTCTCTCGCCTGTTGCTTCTGCAGGCACAGAAGCTCCTTGCTCCTTCTTAGGTCTATTTTAGGGCCCAAGAGGAGCTTGGCTTTTCGACAACCGTCGACGTTGTTTCACTGGGCCTGGTGCAGCGCCCGGGTTCTGGCTTTCAGCGACGTCGTGAACGTCGCCTTGGCCAGTCCGAGCGCCGGTTCAGGCCCGGTGAAGGGGCTGTCCGACCCGAGGTTTGCCAGCCTGTCAGCCTCCTCGTTACCGGGGATGCCTCTGTGGCCGGGTACCCAGGTCAGGGACAGCTTATTCTTCCCGCCCAACTGGTTGAGCCTGTCGATACCGTCCAGGGTCAATTTTGATCTGGTCGTCTCGTTGCTAAGCGCCACGAGGGTGGCTTGGCTGTCGGAACAGATCTTGATCACATGGCCGGTGGTCTTTTCCTCTATGAGGAGCCTTGCACATCTTATGATGGCGTACAGTTCCGCCTGGAAGACGGTGGGGCTTGATCCCAGGGAAGCAAAGTCGCCTCTACTCCCTGGACCCCTCGTCCGGGCGGCTCCGACTAGGTCGTTTTTACGCGACCCGTCGGTGTACCAGACGTGGTTTATGGTCCCAGCCAGGACCTTGTTCGTGGCCCACTCCTCCCTGGTGGGGATCGTGACCACGTAGTTCTTTTTAAAACTGAACTCAGGGTTAGTCGAGTCTAGAGGATAGTTATCCTCTAGCTCATCCCTCCGCTCTGGGAGGTTGGCGTGTCCGTGGTCCTCGCTGTGCCAGCGTCTCCACGAACTCAGGCAGTGGGCCGTCCTCATGGCCACCTCCTGTGCCCTCAGGTGGAGTGGCGGGCATCCCAGAATGGCCTCTAGAGCGGCCGGCGGTGCGGTCGGCAGGGCTCCAGTGATGGCCCTCAGCGCCGCTCCCTGGATCTTGCCCAGGAGTGTCTGCTTTTTTTTATTGGTTGTCCCCTCCACCGTTTCCTGACCTCTTTGGACCGACAGACGTCTCGAGTTCAGCATTACTTTTATCCACCTGCTGATAGTGGAAGGGATGGCGAAATCCCTGAGTGCGTTTTGTATAGCCTCCGCCGAGGTTTGGTTAAATGCACCTTCAATATACATGAAGATGCAAACCGTCATGCCCTTATCCCTAATCCCCGCCTCCAGCTTTCCCACAACTCTATGGAGGGCGGCCTCAACCGAGAGGCCAGCCCTGAAAGCGTACTGGTGGCGGTGGAGTGGGGTTTCGACCAGCTAGACCTCTTTTACATACCTGTCCACCAATCTCTCCAGGGTCCTCAGGAGGAAGGAGGTCAGGCTAATCGGTCTAAAGGCCTTGGGGGTGGTGTAGTCCGCCTTTTTGGGCTTTGGAAGGAACACCACCCTCGTTTCGGTCCATAGCCTCGGGATAATCCCCGTGGCTATGCTGGCCCTCAGCACTCTTGTGAGTGGCTAGCACAACTGGGCCAGGCCTCTCTGCAAAAGCACTGGGTGGATCTCATCCGGGCCTGGAGCCTTATAGGGTGAGAATGAATTTATGGCCCATTTCACCCTGGCTTCATTTACGATTTTGTTCGCCAGGCCCCAATTAGGGGGCTCGGGAACAATCTCTCCTGCGATATCGCCCGCAGCGGCGTTTGGCACTGTGGGCGTTCCGTGGGGGTGGAAGCCCGGGAAGTGTTTCCTCATCAAGATCTCCGTGATCTCTCTGTCTGATGTGGTGAGGCTGCCATCGGGCCTTTTGAGGGGTCCGAGATTTTCGCTCGGTTCCCTCTCCAGGATTCTGTGCAGCCTCACCGTTTCCGGGATCGTTCGGATGTCCCGGCAGTGGTCCTTCCATGACTGGCTTCGCGCCTTCCGGGTGGCCTTCGCCATGGCTTTCCTGGCTTCCCTCATTGCTAGCCATTGGTCCCTCCGGCCCTTCCGGCCCTTCCGGCCTCCTCTCCTGGCTGTCATCTCCAGCTTCCGGAGGTCGTCCTTCTGCTTTTGGAGGTCCTCGTTCCACCACATCACGGAGGTTTTCCGGGACCTCTCCTTGGCCTCACAGGCCTCGTTGAAGGCCCCTGCGATTGCCTCCGTGATGCGGGTGGCTGCCGCGTCCAGGTCCTCCTTCGTCCCATACCTGGAGGGAAAATCTTTTAGGTTCGCCCTGAGGGCGTTCCCGTAGGCGATCCAATCCGTATTTCTCGGATTGGCTTTCCTGATTGGGGGGGGGGGTCCCCCGTACCCCGAAAGGTACATGTGATATATCTGTTGTCGGACATGGATGGAACGTCGGAGACCCTCCAATCCACTGCCCTTCCCGCTATGCTCTCGGAGCATACTGTTATATCCAGGGTTTCTTTCCGAGTCCTGATCTCGTAGGTGTGTTCACACCCCCTGTTTAAATGCCTCAGGTCTAGGCTGTTGAGGAAGTCCATGACGGACTCTCTTCGTCGGTTGGTGGTCGTGCTGCCCCACTCTCTGTGGCAAGCATTCGCATCCATGCCGACTACCAACTCCTTGCCGTTCACTGTGGCCCACTCGGCCACGGCTCTCAGCTCGTTGGTGGGGGGAGGGTACGGGAGGTCCCAGGGTTGGTAGGATGAGACCACCACTACCTCCTTTGGAGCTCCGTTCTCCCCAATGGTTGTCCATATTCCCGCTGCTTGGTCCCTGTTACAGAACTGCGGCAGCGGGGTGAACGGGCAATTCCTCCTGGCGAGGATGCAGGCCCTGGGGGCTGGATCCTCGGAGGAATGTGCCGTTTGCCCGATAAGTCCAAGTCCCCTGGGGGCCTTGAAACTTATCCAAGGCTCTTGGATTAGCGCCAAGTCAGCTTTAATTGTGGCCTTAACTTCACCAAATGTGATCAAGCCACGTCACTGTGGTGCAGGTTGATCTGCACCACTTTTAGTCCGCCGCTGTCGGAGGGGGGGTCATCGCTTCCTGTCCTCTTCCTTCCTTCTCTTTTGGTTGCGGGGGTTGCCCTCCTTCCATCTCCGCTGGTTCCTGGGGTTGTCGTCCTTCCTTCTCCGCTGTTACGCACATCGACCAGCCTCAGTCAAAAACTAATTTTTCGACGGGATCTAAGATTGTTGGCCCCAATATACCGATACAGATACAAAAAAAAATCAAGGGCGGAAGACGCCAAATGAATTATTTGCGACACTTGTTATCGAAAACCAGGGCTTCGCATTGGAGGCTGCTTTGAGAGATACCACACGATGGTAAATTATAAACTACAATTTTTACCCTAAAACATTGCGTTAAACCTATTATTGTGTTTAAAATATCGAAGTTCACAAAAGAATGAATAAATTGTGTTTTTCCTTCGTAATCTTGCATACTCTGCATCACTGCGCGCTCCGCGGAAATTAATTCCGACCAGCACGATACCTACGTCCAAATTAAATACGACCGCAAGGGGCTAAACACGAGGCCTCCTCCGAGCGGGGGGCGTTCTCGCGCGTAAAATAGAATGTACGCCCCGGGAAATCGCGAATATCTCCGGAGATAATGCAATCCGAGTAAAGGGAAAGATAGCATACGAGAGAGCGGATTTTTCTCTATGAAACCACCGTCGGGAAAAATAGCGCGTGATCCGTCCTTTCGCGATAATTAAATACAAAGCCTCCTCCGAGCGGGGGGCATTTTCGCGCGTAAAGATAGAATGTACGCCCCGGGAAATCGTGAATATCTCCGGAGATAATGTAATTGAAGTAAAGGGAAAGATAGCATACAAGAGAGCCGATCTTTTTCCATATAATCACCGTCGGGAAAAATATCGCGTGATCCGTTCCTTCGCGATAATTAAATATGGAACCTCCTCCGAGCGGGGGGCATTCTCGCGCGTAAAATAGGATAAATGCCCCGGGAAATCGCGAATATTCACAAAGGAGTAACTAAAACGTATCGTAGGATTCGCGAAAGATTCTATTGGCCAGGAATGAGGAATGATATTCAAAATTTCATTAGAACTTGCCATAGCTGTCAAGAAAATAAATTAGTCAGAACAAAAACGCGTGAACCAATGATAATCACAGATACCCCTATAGAACCGTTTGCTAAAGTATCATTAGATACTGTGGGACTCCTACCTACAACCCCTGATGGCAATCGGCACATATTGACTATGCAAGATAATTTGACAAAATATTGTATCGCCGTACCCGTACCAGATATAAAAGCTGAAACAATTGCTCACGCGATAGTAACACATTTAATCTTACAATTTGGAGCTCCGCGTATTATAGTAACTGACAGAGGAACAAGTTTTATAAACAAGATTTTAAAGGAATTAACAAAAATCTTCAAAATTCATCACGTAACAACGTCTGGTTACATACCACAGACAAACGGTGCTTTAGAAAGGAGCCATATAGTATTAACGGACTATATAAAACATTATATAAATGATTTCGATGATTGGGATAAGTTAGTTCCGTTTGCCATGTCCTCATACAACACCTCAGTACACGAAGCCACTAACTTCACTCCATATGAATTAGTTTTTGGAAAATTAGCTCGGTACCCTAGTTCATTTCCCGAAGATGATGATATGCTAACGTATAATTCATATCTTCGTGAATTGATGGTTCGACTTTCCGAATCACAAATATTAGCTGGACAAAATTTAATTTCTGCTAAACATAAGTCTAAAGGATATTATGATGAAAAGGCACGACCATTCCCAGGAAAAGTAGGAGATATGGCTCGTGTTCTAGTAGAACCCAGGAAAGGAAAGTTCAGTACTCGATATCATGGTCCCTATAAAATAGTTGGAGTTTTGGAGAAAAATAATATTGTTTTGGAAGATGGTAATGGTAAAAGACTCATCATACACGCGGATAAAGTAGAATTGGCCGCACAGTAATTTCAAATTTCGTAAAATAATAATCATTGATGCCTGATATTTGATAAGGAATGGCGGTGGACTCAGCGATACTCATCCTACTACTGGGGCTAGTAGCAGCAGTAAATTCGGAGGAAAAATATCAAATTACTGAGCTGAAGAACAGTCCGGGGTTATACTTTGAAAAATTACACAATATACGTTTTAAACGAGCAGATTGGCGCGTAACCTTATTTATTGATTTGAAGAAATTGAAGGAACAATTCCCAAACGAAAAATTTCATCTTACTAAATTACACTCAGAATGCATGACAGTACCGATCAGACATCAGTGCGACACCTTACTCAGAACCGATTATTTAAACAATAAAATTCACGAAGCATTTGATCTCTACGAGGAAATCAATGAAATAGCCGGAGAGGTCGTAGTGCAGGAGACTGAAACGTTAGCCAAAACCGTAGTACGCAGAAGTGTCCCATTTGGTATCATAGGCTCAGCTAGTCGCTACTTATTCGGCACATTGACAACTGATGACGCAGAATATTTTAATTCTGAAATAGATAAACTGTACACCGATCAAAAGCAAATTACACAGATAATTAAAAACCAAACCCATGTCACCGTCAGCAATTTGCAAGGACTACACGATACAATAAATAAAAACATTAAGGCTACCAAGGAGAATCGGGCAAAGATTAACGAAATACTGAAAACACTTAACTCCATAGAGGAAACAAAGGCCTTATTGAACTATAGTATAACTCTTGATCACTACTCCCGCAGCGCTGAAATTTCACTAGACCATTATATTAGGGCATTACAAAAATTCTTAGCCTCACTGCGCGCCGCGCGGGAAGGAAAACTAGATTCATCCTTGATGACCAGCGCTGATCTGAGGACCATCATTGACCAAATACATGATTCAGTCTCAGACTATGAATTTCCGACACCCACAAATCACCGCCGAACAGAAGAAATAAGCAAGCTAACAACATTAGAATTGGATTATCACAAGGAACGGATAATAATAGTATTACACCTACCCCTTGTGGAGCGTACTACCTATCACTTATATCGAATGCATACTTGGCCCACCGCTCAAATCCTGGACATCAACACCACCATCTCAGCGCAAATCATACCACAAACAACATATTTAGGACTGAGAGACGACCACCATACATACCTAATGATTGATGGAATACACCTTTCTTCTTGCACACGAACATGGTATGCTCATCTTTGCCCGCTGGAATTACCCCTCCGTGAAGTCTCAACATCGACTGCCTGTGAAATTTCTCTCCTACTCAGACCAAATGTGAAGACTTTAAGACAGTGCAATATTAAAGTGAGACCAAAACATGAACCATATTGGGCGCGATTACAAACCACAGGATCTTGGCTGTATGCATTGGACAAACCCGAATCTGTGCAATTGATCTGCAAGAACGAAAAGGATTTATTGCTAACCCTAGTCGGAACCGGCATCCTCTACATACATCCAGATTGTATAGCGAAAACGCATACAACTACCCTAGTCGGAATCAAGATCTATAACAATCATCACGAGCAATATTTATATCAACCTGACCTGTCGCTAAAAATTTCCGAAATTTCACCAATTTTGCCATATTATAAGAGCCTTAGAACCATAGCAGATGACATAAGCGAACCTGACAATCCTAAAGGAGCTTCACTGTTCGAACTAGAAGCAAAACTTGACGAGATAGGAACACACCACAGGGAAAAGCAATATCAGCATACATTACTCTTCGGAGGCCTAATAGTTCAAGTAGTTATGATTATGGGAACAATGATAATCTGTATATACATACATATGTATGTATATGTGTGTGTATGTATGTATGTGCATGTATGTATGTGTGTATATGCGAACATGTATAGATATAAGTATAAATTTATGTTTTTGGTCCTCGTCATCGTGCGCCCTTAGCAATATCCATTGTAAACTTCGTACTAACCATGTGTTACTTATTGTTAGCAAGCATTAGTTCCACCACAATGACCACCGAAGGCCGTCGATAGTTGGCCACCCGATTGGCACCACATACCAAAAAGGCGCACCTACTTCAAATCTTCCGAGATTATGGGATCGAGCACGCGGTGGTACGGAGGAGTTCCGCGGGGAATACTGCGTTCATGACTTTCGCCAAGGCCGAAGACGCAGCCCATGTCTTGAATCATTCGAAAACGGAACCTTTTATTATAAATAATCGGAAGGTCCGAATTCTTCCCGCTGATCCTTGGCACGGGAGAGAATCAACTTATAAACCTGAACACCCTTCTAACCCTACTCCAAGCATCAATCCTTTCCCTGGATACGTCCCTCCTTCCGCGCCTATTCTACCCCCTGAATGTGTTGAGGAAATAGCCAAGTATCTAAATTACAGGGACAGAGCATGTATGGAGCAAGTGTCACGGAGTTGGCGGGAGGGCACGCTGCGTTCGTACCGCGGAATTACCGAGATATCACAATGCGATGAAAATTGGCGACCAACAAGGGTGTCTTTGCGCGCTTTTTACTGGGCGATCCTAAGGTTCGGCAACACTCTGAACCGAGTAATCCTGGACGATGCCGAGTTCTGCGCTGAAGTACAACCCCAGCTGATCACCATCCTCACGAAGCACGCCCCTGACCTGGAAGTGTTGGATACAACGGCCGTAACCATGAGACCATCGGCGCTCCGAGAACTCACAAGGTGACATAAACTGAAGGAAGTGAGACTTGGACCATGCAAAGGCAGCATAGATTTTGACCACGTAGCGTTATTAATCAAAAATAACCACCTGCAGACCTTGAACATTACGAAAAACCACGTAACAGGGAACGTCAGCCAGTCAGGACTGAATCTGCAGGAACTAAATTTACGGGAAGTGTCAACGAAGGGAGACACGTTGGAACAATTATTTACAAATATCACGCAACTAAGAAAATTGACCATTGACCAGCCAGAGGGACTCGAGAACGAGCTGCCGCTCATCGCGCTTTTGGAAAATACGGAACTGCACGAAACACTAAGATCGTTAAATTTAATTTACTGTAATTTCGACAACCCGGCAGAGGCCACCGCGGAAAGCGGGTAAGAAGAAGATGCAGAGGCCCGTTTTTTCGAACTCAGTTTGGGACCAGTCGAAATATCAAAATCAATACCAGCAGCCTTCACAAAGCTGACCGAGCTCTCCATTCCTTTTTGCGGGTAGATAACAGCAGGTTTTGTCAACGAGATCGGACAACATCTCAGAAAACTACATGCACTGGATATCACGGGTTGCACCAACATCCGAGGAGAGGCTTCCTTGGATCCACTCGCTCGAACAGCCCTCAGGACATTAAAGATGAGTTACATGCACCCCACCGTAGGGGGATACTTCCTAGAGGAATTGAGAAACCTTGAGTTCTTGGAGTGCCGGGAGAACGAATGTGAAACGGACGAGGACATCGTGCCGTTGTTGAGCAACTGCGCCAAATTGTACCATCTGGACCTGGAAGGTTGCTATGGGATAGGGCGTGCACTCGTCAACGCTGTCCAGAGGATACTACGGGGCGACCCGCACAATCAGAGACTAGCCCTTTACTTGGGAGGAACCGCCGCAACGCCGTGCAGGCGTGATAGGAGAATGCTTCACGTAAGCATTCACTATCACAGGCTCGGACGGCAGGTCTTTGTGTAAAAGTCATACGTGTCATTAACATCACCTTCGATGTTATGGAGCTACTCCTCAATGTGCATATGGCTCTACACAAAGCCTGATACCCTTGTTGAGTTCAGCCAATTACCCACGTTATATTTTGAATGCATACCAATCATTTTGTACATTACCTGTTCAAGAATTGCGAAAATTTTTATATGCGACCATCTCTCTAATTCCACCTACGGTCAAGCCGCAAAGCATCATCGAGGGCGATTATCAGTCTAAGGGGGGAGGGGTGTTACGTATCGGATGTTAAATTAAAATTCGCAAACCTAAACACGGCACGTGCCGTGGCGTCGAACGTCGATCATGCTATGCGAGCCGAAAAATCATATCGAAGCAAATTCCTCGACCGCGAATATTCTTCGAATGGTGGTCAAGTTTTGCTAATAAGCAAAATTGCAATAGTGGGAGGCTATGGATGGGAAATAGCATGGCTCTTGGAACTTCCCCTTAGCGGTCCCCAAAATCTACAAAAGAGGCAGAGAAACCGCCGCGAGTTGCAATCGTTAGTCAAATCGCGACGTGCGTGGCGTTTTGCCCTTGTTGCTATTTTGAGCCAGAGTTCGGGTTAAATTAGTGAAGTTACTTCCATAATTACCGAAGGACTCAACTAACAAGAAATTATTCAAATTTAAAATCAATCTTAAGATTCCAATCTCCATTCTAATATATTAAATTCTTCTTTATAGTATTTATAGTATTTATAGTATAGTGAAAATAGAATTGCGTTAACTCATATAAGTGCCGTGAAAAGTTCATCAGCCATTCCTTCATCTTCGGGCTCCACCAGCATCTGGGACAATTCACATCAGAGCTAACGATAAACATTGCTTCCAAGATAGTATTCATTGGTGAGTTTTCCATACTTATGTTCTCATTGCGATACGAGGACCCAAACATATGTTTATATGCTTGTGGGAATTTCCCTTGGGCCCATTACCAATCTAAGACTCCAACTAAAATACGTATTGTAAAATTGTCATCCATTCTGAACTCCGATATTTCTGAACCATTCCGTGTAATTGTTTTTATATAATGTAAAGAATCAATAGAACAGGCCAATAAGGTATTTATCCACTATTCTGCGTTAACACCTATTTCATTCCTGACCTATGCGCGGATTCCGTATGGAATCTCAGATGATAAGACCCATCCTAAATTAAATTTATTCAAGCGTTACATGCGGAACGGCTGACCGCTCGGCCCACGAAATAATTCCTTACGCACGTAACAATATATATTGTTACGACCTCCCCTTACGTTGTAACCCCTTGACGACGAGGGTCATCAAGGGCGCCTAGCAATTTATAAACAGTCGAAAAAGAGTTGAATTGTAATCCGACAGCGAGAGCAACCGGACGCGCGCTCGACGCTCTGATTCATAAAATACCAAAAAACGCTCTGTAAATCGTAATCATCTCCTCCGTGTACCGATATGCCCCGCACGCGCCGCAACACTGGTGTCAGAAGTGGGATGGCTGCCAGTGCGGGGAATTCGCGCGCGGGTGAAAGTGCGCGAAATAGTGCTCGAACAGTGCGCGAATAGTGCCAAACACGCTCGCTGCGGTGCAGGAAATCCTCCAGGGGATGGAGGCAAGGATGCAGGGGCGTGACCACCAGATAAGTGACCGCGTTACTACCCTTGAGACGTCGCTGCGCGCGTTAGAGTCTCGCCGTCTAAATTCCATCGAAAGTGAAGCGCCGCGATTTTCGGCTCCGGTCTGAAGCGCGTTAGTCCCGGTAGACCTTGGGTATAGGATTAAACCCGCAAAGTTTAGCGGGAGCGGGTGGGATGAGTTTCTCGCCCAATTCGAGACCATAGCAAGAGTAAATTCGTGGGGCAATGGCGAAAAGGCCGTCGCGTTGGTCAACACGCTGGAGGGCTCAGCTCTCTCCGTGCTCGCGAATTTAGAAGACGAGCAACGACTCGACTACTCGCAGTTACGGTCCGCGTTGGAATTGAGATTCGGAGGCCGGTATAGCTCGGAGCTGTGCTTCGTGCAGTTCCAGAGCTACCGGCAGAAATATAACCAGGACCTGCCGGCACTCGCGAGCGAAATCGAGAGGCTCGCCCGTCTAGCCCTTCCGGACTGTCCGTCCACCGTCAGAGACCGGCTCGCGACGTCTCAATTTATCACCGCGTTAACGGACACAAATCTCAAGCGACAGCTGCGGTTGTCGCCGTCCGCCGACATGTACGCGACAGTAGCGCGCTCTTTGGAAATAAAAACCGTCAACGAGCTGAGCGGTGTTGGACGGAGTTTTGGGGGACCGCCCGTAAACGGTCGGGGCACGTTAAATACCAGTGGGAATGCAGGGCCCCCGCAGGCCGCCTCCTAGGGAGACCGAGGGAGGAAAGGATGAAAGACGCGTGCAGTGCTGGCGTCGTGGCGACTTCGGCCACGTCCAGAGGGAGTGCAGGATGCGCCGCAACGAGGGTAATGGCGTGCACAAGCAAGCAAAAACGGGATAGAGGCTAACCCGCGGAGGGACGGTTTGGCCCGTAGAATTTATCCCTCGCAGCGTTCAGAGCATTTTGTAAATAGATTTTCCGCCCCGTATGTTCAACGGATGGCGCGCATTTCTTTGAGTTCAAACGTTCCGTTTTTATTTAGTTTCATTATGTTAATCACTAGTTCCTTGTTCGTGGTTTTGCAAGTAGCTGTCGGGCTGTTCGATACCTTATTTCCGTTGGACACCGGAAATAAGCGGGAGGAAGCGTCCCCTCCGCCAGCCGTGGTCCTGTGCGATATGTTAGCGGGAGGGATTTTCGTGGACGGGTTGGTTGACGGGAAACCATGTCAAATGCTTGTGGACACTGGTGCAGCCGTCACCCTCGTTCATACGGACGGGGTTAGCTCGCGAGTCGGGGGCCCGCGGAGTGTTACTCATTTTTCAGACGCTCCAGAGAACCTGCGTACGGTCTCAAGGGAACCTTTGGACGGGATACTTAGAGGGAAGAGGAGGTGCCACTTCAACATCGGGACGACATCTTTTCAACACGACGCGCTCCTGGCGGATATACGCGACCCCTGCATCCTAGGACTCGATGCATTAAGCAAGCTGAGATGCATTCTGGATATCGGCGAGGGAACGCTACTCTTACTACGAGGAGAAGACGAGAGCACCCTAAGGACAGCGAGGGAGAACTCACAAGAATGTACCCCTGAAATACCAAACCCCACCGAAGGCACTCCGGCAGATCACTGCGGAACCGGAGACTGCCGAAACAATACCAAAGCACTTACAAAACCTGTTTAAAAGAAGCTCGGAACTTTTGGACGAGCAAGAACGAACGCAACTTAGAAAACTCTTGTGCGAGTACGAAGACGTTTTCGCGAAGAATAAGAGTCAAGTTGGGCGACAATCCACCGATTAAGCAGCAGCCAAGGCTGCTACCCTTCAATCGCAGGGAGGAAGTGGAGGAACTCCTGTCTTCCATGCTGGAACAAGGAGTTATAGAAGAGTCGGCTAGCCCTTGGTCATCCCCTGTAGTCCTAGTGAAGAAGAAGGACCGTTCGACGCGGTTTTGTGTCGACTACCGGCGGCTGAACGGCGTGACAAAGAGGGATTCTTATCCGTTGCCTAGGATAGAAGATACCCTGGACGCTGTTGCGGGGTCGGCCTGGTTTTCGACGGTGGACCTCCAGAGTGGGTACTGGCAGATATCCATGGCGAGGGAGGACCGGGAGAAGACCGCGTTTTCGGTGGGGAATGGCCTGTAGCAATTCAGGTATGCCCTTCGGGTTAACAAACGCCCCGGCTACGTTCGAGCGCTTAATGGAAAGCGTCCTCCGCGGCCTGCTCTGGAAGAGATGCCTGGTGTTTTTAGATGACATTATAATCCTCGGAACGGATTTCGCGGAAGAATTGGAGAACCTCCGCAAGGTGTTTTCCAGGCTGCAAAGCGCCCACTTACTCATGAACCCGAAGAAGTGTACCTTCTTCAGGCGGGAGGTCGCCTAACTCGGACACGTGGTTTCCGCAGAGGGGATCGAGACGGACCCGGCGAAGATCTCCACCGTGAAGGAATGGCCAACCCCCAAGGACAGGAAGCAAGTTAAGAGTTTCCTGGGGCTGTGCTCTTATTACCGTCGGTTCATCCGCAATTTCTCAGGATTGGCAGCGCCTCTCCACCGGCTCACTGAAGAGAGCCGACCTTTCACCTGGGACGACGACTGCGGCATAGCGTTTGACGCGCTAAAGAATAGGCTTACCACTTCACCGGTACTGGCCTATCCGCTACGGGATGAGGAGTTCATCCTGGACACCGACGCTTCCAATCACGCGGTCGGTGCAGTGCTCTCCCAGTTGCACGAGGGGGGCGAGAGAGCAATCGCCTACTTTAGCAAGATCCTGAGCAAAGCGGAAAAGAACTACTGCGCCACTAGGAAAGAGCTTTGGGCAATAGTCCGTGCAGTTGCGCACTTCCACCACTACCTGTGCGGCAAGAGATTTACGATTAGGACAGACCATGCCGCGTTGCGCTGGCTATTATCGTTCAAGTCTCCGGAAGGACAAATCGCCCGCTGGATAGAATGTCTGCAGCAATACGACTTCGAGGTAGTGCACCGCGCAGGGAAACTGCATACCAACGCGGACAGCCTGTCCAGAAGGCCTCCCAACGACTGTGACTTCTGCGAGCGGCAGAGGAAGAGAGAAGAGGAGCGCGGGAGCGCGGGAGCGCACCCTCCGTTGGGGAGGTCAAGCGAATCCGGTTCGGAACGGACGAGGAGGGCTGGCGCCGCGCTCAAGCCGAAGACCCGGAATTGGGGCCGCTTCTGAAATTCAAGAAGGAAGGACGGCGACCCACGAAAGAGGAAATTGCGATCCTAAGCAGCGTAGCCAAGTATTGCTTCTACCTGAGGGATTCGCTAGAAGTGCAGGACGGCCTACTCTGCAGGCGATGGGAGTCACCGGACCTCAAGAAAACCGTTTGGCAGCTGGTGGCACCCGCCGAGAAGACCGAAGAAATCTTGCGGGAGGCCCACGACGCACCGGCTGGAGGGCACTTCGGGGTAAATAAAACCCTGGCCAAAGTGCGCCAGCGCTTCTATTGGGTCACCAATAGAGCCGACGTGGAAGCGTGGTGCCGCGCATGCGATGCCTGCACCGCGCGAAAAGGACCGACAAATAGGACGAAGGGAAAACTGAAAGTATACGACGTGGGAGTACCCTTTGAGAGGATCGTCCTGGACATCTTGGGACCCCTACCAACGACCCGAGATAGTAACCGATTCCTGCTGGAAATCTCGGATTACTTCACACGATGGCCTGAAGTCATCCCAGTAAAAGATCACCGCGCTGAGACTGTGGCGCAAGCCCTCGTGGCGCAAGTCGTCAGCCGGCACGGCGTGCCCTTCGAAGTTCACACAGACCAGGGAAGGTGTTTGAGTCCGCCCTTTTCCGCGAGATTGCGCATGTACTTGGAATCAAGAAGACAAGGACGACTCCGCTGCACCCGCAATCCGACGGACTGGTAGAAAGATTGAACAGGACGATCCTTTTTTTTTTTTTCTCGAGGGGAAATCTTCGATAGACACCCCGGCCTCCTTTGGGGGGAGGCCGGGGTAGTGTCGGATTTCTACCGACTAAAACCCCCCGGTGGTCATCCTCAGGCGTTAGGGGGAGTACCCGGGAACACTTCGTATTGATCCGGATACCCCCCGCCTTGCCCCCTGAAGGGGGGCCAATCCACTATTTGGGATGCGGTGCGACCACAACACCGCATCCCTCTACCTCTGGGGCCACCCTATCGGCTGCCTGGACCCCAATCCAGACAGCCTAGTGGCCCCGACGACTCCGACGGTCGCCGCGTCCGATGCCGGAGGCGGGACGTGTACGTCTCCGCCTTCGGCCCCTACCCTCTGGGTCCGCTGCCTCGCGGGCCCTTTCCGCGGCCTCCTTCCGCGACATAACTTGTTCGCAGAAGGAGGCCACGGCTCCCCACTCCTCTTCGCCGCCCACCATCGCTTTTACGACGGCGGGCAGCGAGAGGTCCCACCCTATGATGTTCCGAAGGACTCGGCGCTCCCCTGCCCAGGAGGGACACTCCTCCAGGGTGTGCTGCGCCGAGTCCTTCTCTTCACCACAGTGATGACACTGCGGGGACGGCTCCCTTCCGATCTTGTGCAGATACTCACCGAAGCACCCATGCCCGGTGAGTACCTGTGTTAGACGGAAGGTGAGCCGTCCCCTCCTTTCCAGCCAACGCTGGAGGACCGGCAGGATGGCCCTGACGGTCCTTTCCCCGGAGCCGGGCTCCTCCAATTGGCTGCGCCACCTTTCCAGGGTGTGCAGCCCCGTCCGGCTCCTGCTGGCCTCCATCTCCGCTGCACGGTACTCAGCCGTATCCGGCATTTCTTTGAGGGCCGCGGAGATCCTGTAGACCTCCGCGGCTTCCTCCGCCTTGAGCTCCCAAGGGGGAGAGCACCCAAGCAGGGACGCCGCCCTCAGGGAGACGGTGCGGTACCCCCTGGCGACCCGCGCGGCTAGGGGCCTTTGTGCTCGGGAAAGGAGCTGGCGATTACGCTTGCTCCTCCCGAGCGACCCCGCCCACACGGGTGCACCATATAGGGCGGCACTCCGCACCACCCCCTCGTACAGGCGGCGTACACCCGCCTGAGGTCCCCCCACGTTGGGCAGCAAGCGGCCCAAGACCGCCGCTGTCCGTTCCACTCGGGGCACCACCTCTTCGAGGTGGGGCCCAAAGCTTCAGTGGCTGTCGAGGGTGACACCCAGATATTTCATCCGGCTGCCCACCTCAACAGCCACGCCTCCCACCGTGACCGGAGTCTCGGGGGGAGGGCCCCTCCTGACCCCGTCGAAGAACCACATTGCCTTGTTCTTCGACGGGGACACCTCCAGGCCTAGCCGCCTTATGGCGGCCACCACGCATTCCGCACCGCACTCCGCCAGACGGAGAGTGCGGGCGTAATCCCTCCCGGAGGTGACCACCAGTGTGTCATCTGCGTAACACACCAGCGCCACCCCCAGGGGAAGCGCACACCGCAAGACGCGGTCATACGCAAGGTTCCACAGGGTTGGGCCTAGCACCGAACCCTGTGGGACACCGCGCCAGCTAGGGCGTTCAGCCCTCCCGTCCCGCGTCGCGTAGCCAATGGACCTGTCCTGCAGGAAGGACCCGACTATCCTGCGCAAGTAGGGAGGCACGCGGTGATACACCAGCGCCTCCCTAATCGCCTGCCAGGGGACGGAGTTGAAAGCGTTGACGATATCGAGCGATATCGCCAACACAACTCCACCCCCCGGGGCCGACACCGCCGAGGGAACGCACCCGCTGGATCGCGTCCAACGTGGAGCGCCCCTCCCGGAAACCGAACTGGCTATGAACAGGACGATCCTGCTGTACCTGTTACTGTTCATCGCCAAACACCAGCGAGATTGGGATCACTGGACGCCACTTTTCCTGCTAGCGTACCGCTCTTCAGAACACGACACGCTCAGGCAGTCTCCGTCGAATATGTTGTACGGAAGGGAACTGCGGCTGCCTTTGGACTTACTACGAGGAACGCCGCCTTACCAGAACAAAGAGATTCCACCATCGGAGTATGTGCAAAAACTCGAAAGGACGCTAGGCATCATCCACGACTTCGCACGGCGGAGATTGATCTCGTCCTCGGGGAAGATGAAGACCAGATGCGACATGAACGTGCCGGGCACCCGCTTCGCAGAGGGGGGCGCGGTGTGGCTATTCCAACCCAGGAGGACCCTCGGCAAGTGCCCGAAGCTACAATCTAGCTGGGAGGGCCCGTACATCGTCCAGGACAGGATCAACGACGTGGTCTACCGGATCCGGCGGTCACCCCTCGGCAAGCCGAAGGTGGTCCACATCAACAGATTGGCGAGGTATCAGGGCGGGCAGCCCGAGAAGAGTGCACCGACGAGGAAGCGACGTCGCCGACGCCGCAGAAGGAAACCCAGCGGACCAGACAGGAAGGATGTGTCGACCAGGGCACTAAGGGAACGATTTCCCCTGTAGTCGCGATGGTTCCCCCACCTGTCCTGCCTGCGAGATTTGGTGAGGTTGCCTTTTCCGGTCGGGGGAAGGGGTGCCCCCAACTTCGGGCTTGCCAGGGGGTGGCTGACACCTCATGGGGCTAACATGGGAGCCTGGCCGCCACCAGCAATGTACAGGGGCGCCAGACCCTCCCCTTACTTCCGGGTGCAGTCGGCGGGGAGTGCCTAGCGACGAACGGGTGGGGCCGTTCCGCGAGGGGCCCGAGAATTCTCAGGATGACGGAAGACGTTCCAGAGGAAGTTGGAAGGACCCCCGGTCGTCGCCCGAAGAGCGAAGAGGGCGAGCCCAGCAGTCCACCTTCGGCGAAGCCAGGGCTTGACGACGAGGGTCGTCAAGGGCGCCTAGTAATTTATAAACAGTCGAAAAAGAGTTGAATTGTAATCCGACAGCGAGAGCGACCGGACGCGCGCTCGACGCTCTGATTCATAAAATACCAATAAACGCTCTGTTAATTATAATCATCTCCTCCGTGTACCGATATGCCCCGCACGCGCCGCAACAATATATTTAATATAATTAATATATATATTATCGGTAATATATTTATACTCTTATATTATTAATAATATATATTAATAAATATAATTTATATAATATTAGTATATATATATATAAATTATTAAATCATAAATATGAACTATACTATATGTTCGCGACCCCTTCGATCTTGGCCGAGAACACCGAATATTTATTTGAGCGCCGGGTGTCGGATCAGAAAGGATGGTGGCTGAATATCGCTCGTCCGTGATTCGCGACGATCTCTCGGTTCGTAACGATCTCCGTAGATCGAAATATTCCGTAATTAAACTCACTGGGCCCGTGCCCGCGTACAATTCTCTTCCCGTGGTGGAAGAAATTGTCTCCGATATGAATGTGAGAAGCCTCGTGGCTTGCGATAAAAACTCTTACGTGCGTCGTGGTTAACAGTCGGCAGAAGAAGAACGAGATTTCGCTCTATCCCCCGGAAACGCACTTCGGGGAGACAGAGCCCCCTGCGACTACGCACCCTCTGCCGCCCGCCGGAAACGAGGGGCGCCACGACATTTAAACTGGCTTAAACACTATATATATATAATATAATAATTTATATTAAAATTTATTGCAGAGCATAAACCTTTTTTTATTAATAACGAAACAACAACGCGGTAACCAAAACGACTGGACAGAAACCAGTCGACTATTTGTTTACTACATACATTCAGATTGTGTTGCTACTCTAATACTTCCCCTCAATCGTAAATGTTGTTACTCTCCACCGAGTCTTCACCTTCAATCTTCGATTGGCTGGACTCCCAGTAAATCGCGACAGTGTTCGTGTTTTGAACGTGGTAGTCCCTTCGTCAGCACATCGGCCATCATTTCCTGCGTGGGCATATATTTTAATACAACAGATCTTTCTTTCAATGCATCGCGGACGAAATGATGCCTTATGTCGATATGCTTGGTCCTCCTGTGAAATACGGCGTTTTTGGCCAATTTTTGTGCTCCTTGATTGTCGTTCCACAGTGTCAATGGTGTCTAATCTCTAACGCCTAATTCTTTCAGGAAACTTTGGAGGATGATTGCTTCTTTCGTCGCTTCTGTCAGAGCCATGTACTCTGCCTCCGTACTAGACAGGGCTACTGTTCGCTGCTTCCGTGATTCCCAGCTTATAGCTGCATTACCATATTTGAAGATGTAACCAGTATATGACCTTCTATCATCCGGGCAGGCTCCCCAATCCGCGTCAACATATCCCATTAAATCTTCTTTGGCTTTGGTGAACACTAATCCATAATTTAGGCTTCCCCTCAAGTATCGCAGAACTCTTTTCGCAGCTTTCCAATGGTTTTGATCAAAATTGGAGCTGAATTGACTGAGCCAGCTCACAACGTGAGCTATGTCTGGTCTCGTGGCAATGGCTATGTACATCACCGATCCTATCAGTTCCCTACATGGCAACCCTTTAATTTCGGCTCCCGATACATCTTCATTGGTTTCTTCCTTTATATCCCGTTTATTTAATTCACAAGGAGTAGAAATCGGTTTCGCATCTCTCATGCCAAATTTTCTCAATGTGTCTTCAATATAGGTCTTCTGAGTCATCGCCATCTTCCCCTTACTCAGCGTGAACTTAATTCCTAAGCAATGCTGAATGGGTCCTAAGTCCTTCATTTCAAACGTTGACATTAGTCCTTGTTTTAATTCTTCCATGTGTTCTCTATTTCTTGATATCATTAATATATCATCGACATAAATCGCCACGATAAGCAAATTTTCGTTCATTATTTTGAAGTAAACACAAGGGTCAGGATTCATCGATTGCAATCCTAATTCACGCAATTTCTCATCAAGTCTAATATTCCATTGTCTGCTTGATTGTTTCAAACCATAAATTGCCTTCTTTAGTAAACAGACTTTATTCGCGCCTTTAATATCTTGCAACATTTTGTTAATTCTGATCTTCTGATCCTTACTGATTTTACTCTCCTTTGCTGATCTTATGTCTTGTAATGTTCCTTCCAGCATTTCTGGTATTTCCATGTATATCTCTTCATCTATATCTCCATTCAGAAAAGCGGTCGATACATCAAGATGATCAACCAGCATGTCTCGCTCAACTGCTAGAGCGATTAATGTCCTTATGGAACTCAATCTTGCTACTGGAGCAAAAGTTTCATGAAAGTCCATTCCCGGGACTTGTGTAAAACCTCGAGCTACGAGTCTCGCCTTCCTCCTATCCAGCGTCCCGTCAGCCTTACATTTATTCCGTAATATTAAACGACAGCTTACGATGCTTCGGTCCCTTGGTCGATCTACGATTTCCCCCGTATTATTTTGATCATAGACATTATCTCACTACGTATGGCTGCTTTCCACTCTTGCCTATCTTTACTGGCCATTGCCTTTTTAGCCGAAATTTCACTTGTATCCACATGTTCTTCTGTCACTTCTTCTTTTGTAGTGACTTGTTGTGCTACCTCATAGTGATACTTTTTCTTGGGTCTTCCTGGATTTCCCGTCCTTATTATTTTTTGTCTCCCCACGGTTCTTCGCAACTGTACTTCTGGATTTCGTATTACCTGTTCTTGCTCTTGATGTTGGTTATTTAACCCATCTTCTTCCCTTTGTTCGCAGGTTTCACTGTTTTCATTATTTTGTGGTTCTTCGTGAGTCCACTCCATAGCTTCTTCGTATTCTTCATCATCATCTTCTTCTTCTTCTTGTAATAAGTTTTGTTCTCCGAGGTCTCTGATCGTTTTTGTCTCTATTTCGTCATATTTTCTTTCCTTTAGTTTGTTTCCATTAATCATCCTATTTTCATTAACGAATTCTTCATATTTTGTTCCGGCACCAATTTCTTCGAAGAATTTTATATCTCTGGATACAATTATTTTCCTTTCACTAGGTACCCAAACTCGGTAACCTTTAGATTCCAAGGAATAACCTACGAACATACACTCTCTGGATCTTGGAGAAAATTTTCCTTTGTTTGTATCTCGGTCCAATGCATATCCTTTACATCCGAATGTTCGGAAATATTTCACATTTGGCCTTTTACCGGTCCAAAGTTTATAAGGTGTTTGCCCATTTAAGTGGTTTGCGGGGCATCTATTGCGGATGTAATTAGCTGTATGCAGTGCTTCTGCCCAAAACGATGGGGATAGTTTCGATTGAATTAGTAGACATCTTGCCATTTCCACAAGTGTTCTATTCATGCGTTCCGCGGTGCCATTTTGTTGCGGTGTGTGCGGGATTGTCAATCTTCTTTGGATTCCAGATTTTTGTAAATAGTCGTCAAATTCTTTATTGCAATATTCTTTTCCGTTGTCGGACTGAATGTATTTGATTTTCCTACCAGTGAAGTTTTCAACCATGCTCTTGTACTTTTTGAATTCAGTGAGGGCTTCGCTTTTCCTCTTCAAGAATCTTACTTTGCACCACCTCGTTCTGTCTTCTATGAAGATTAAGAAATATTTTGACCCATTCAATGACTCTGTCCTCATCGGTCCACATAAGTCTGTGTGTACTAATTCTAGCAGTTCCGATTTGCGACTGGACTCTTTTGGGAAAGGTGTCTGCGTAAGTTTGCCTTTTAAGCATACTTCACACGTAGGTAGTTCTTTTTGTGTTCTGATTCTGATGCCACATACCTCTTTATTAGCAACCATTTTCTTCAGATCTCTTCCGTTCAAGTGTCCGTATCTCTCATGCCATGTTTTTAAATTTTCTTCTGATTCACTCGACATTCTTCCTGCATATTGTGTGTTTTGCCTAATGTAATATAAACCATCGATTCTGTCAGCGCGCATTAAAATGCTTCCTGCTCTATCCTTGACTAGAGCACCGTTTCTACCGAAGGTTACATTATATCCCTTGTCTGTAATCTTTGAAACAGACATTAAATTTGTGCGTAATCCTGGAACATATAAGGTATTTAATAAATTTATTTTCTGACTGCCATCTTTGTTTGAGGTAATAATAGATGCTGTCCCTTTCGCCAATACTTTAGCTGATGTATTGTTAGTCGCTAAATTCAAGTCTTCGAACTCAGATGACTCCAGATTCTTTAGGCTTTCTTCTTTCTTCGTAATATGCGATGTACAACTACTATCTAAGCACCAATCGCTTGTACTTATGTCGCGTCCGGACTTTAAAGCATAGTCTTTTCTATCTGTGACTAGTAAGCTAGATTCCTTGGGAGTATGCTCTCCCGACTTCCAAGGTTTGTATTTCCCATCTTCTAGTCTGCAGTCTATAGCTTTATGTCCTATAGCTTGTGACCTTTTTGCATTTATGGCAACGGAATTTGAATTCTTCTTTATGTTCTTCCCTACGCTCGTCGGGCCTATTGTTCCGGAATTTGTGATTTTTGAATGGTTGTCTTCCAGCCATCATTGCATTCGGGACTTCTTCCTCTAATTTCTGATTGCGTGCATCACTTTCTTCAACTATCTTTATCTTTAATATTTCCGGTGATGGTAATTCATCTCTGGATTCGATTGCACATAGGAAATATTCAAATTTCTCTGGGAGACTATACAATAACATTATGGCTAACAAATCCTTATTGAGGTCTACATCCATTTCTTGTAGCTTGTCGACCACATCAAAGAATTTAGAAATGTGGTCTCGTGTGTCTTCACCTTCACGCATTTTATGCAAAGTGAGTTGTTTTAAAAGGTTCGCTTTTCGAGCAGGTCCCTTAGATTGATAGGTACTTTCTAATTTAAGCCAAACATCTCGAGATGTGGTACAATTCTTGATTTGTTTTAATGCATGAGGGTGGATAGATAGTATTAGATCTGACCTGGCTTTCTTGTCAGCAATTTTCCACTGCTTTGTGACTATAGCTCCTTCTGCCAAATCCGGTTTCGGTATCTCACCACTCACATATCCCCATGCATCATTCTTCACCAAAACGGCTTCGGCTTCTAATTTCCAAGTCTCATAATTATCCCTTTCTAACATTTCTATTCGTGTATAACTGCTGGTACTCATTTTCGCGCACATACACTACACTTATTATCTTCACTCGCGATATTGACTTTAATTAACTACCTAAAATATACTATTCCAAGGGAGCTGGGCCCATAACCTATTGCAGAGCATAAACCTTTTTTTATTAATAACGAAACAACAACGCGGTAACCAAAACGACTGGACAGAAACCAGTCGACTATTTGTTTACTACTTACATTCAGATTGTGTTGCTGCTCTAATAAAATTTTTTTATAATTTAATATAATAACATATATTAATATTATATATTTATAAATTTATTTTAATTATATATAAAAAAAAATTATATATATATATGATTTAGTTAGAAATTAGTTTACCGTACACTTTGAAAGGGGGAGTGTTAGAGCATTCAAAGTGCGCGCTTTAATGCGTGAGCATCGCTCTCCTTATACACTAGGGAGATATCACCTTTCTTTTGTTTTTTTTCTGGTTCTGTTCGTGGGCTCTCATCGCCTCGTGGTAATGCAATTCTTCTTGTACAATTATTTTATTCATTCTAATTATATATATATACATTAACAGTAATTGTGATACGTGTTTTGTATTTATTCCTCTGCCTAACATAATATATATATATATATATATATATATATATATATATATATATATATATATATATATATATATATGTCGACGGGTCTTTGGTGGATTAATCTTTATCACAATAATCGTATCACAATTACTGTTAATGTATATATATATAATTAGAATGAATAAAATAATTGTACAAGAAGAATTGCATTACCACGAGGCGATGAGAGCCCACGAACAGAACCAGAAAAAAAACAAAAGAAAGGTGATATCTCCCTAGTGTATAAGGAGAGCGATGCTCACGCATTAAAGCGCGCACTTTGAATGCTCTAACACTCCCCCTTTCAAAGTGTACGGTAAACTAATTTCTAACTAAATCATTTAACAATTCTTCAGGCATAACAAATCGATACATTTTTCCAACTTATTTTTAGGTAAAGACTTCGTTAGTACGTCCGCGGTCATTTCATTTGTAGAAATGTACTTTACATCTATTTCGCCGTTCTCCAGCATTTCTCTCGTGTAGTGATACCTAATATCTATGTGCTTACTTTTACGGTGAAACATATTATTTTTACTTAGCTGGATAGCGCTTTGATTGTCACAAAATATACTAATCTTATCGCGAACTAAATTACTAAATCCTAAGTTTAATAACATTCTCTTTAAGTAGAATGCCTCTTTGGCTGCTTCGGATATTGCCATATACTCGGCCTCCATTGTTGATAGGGCCACTGATTTTTGTTTCTTTGATTCCCAACTGGTGGGTCCTCCGGCTAACATGGTAACGTATCCAGAACGTGACCTTCTCCCGTTCTCGTCTCCGGCCCAGTCGGAGTCTACATAAACTTCGACTAGTTTATCTCTTTTGGAGTATGTGATGCTGTAGTTTATGGTTCCTTTAAGGTATCTTAAAACCTGTTTGGCTGCTTTCCATTGGTAATTCTTTGGACACGTGTTAAATTGACTTAGAAAGTTTGCGGCGAATGCTATGTTAGGTCGAGTAGCATTTGATAAATATATTAATGCCCCTATGAGTTCCCTATATGGCACCTTTGTCATATCTTCTGTAGTTTCATCAATGTTGTTAAAGGTTTCATTCGGTACCAAAGGTGTACTCGCGGGTTTGCAGTCTTCCATTCCAAATTTCTTTAGAGTTTCTTCTATATATTTACGTTGATTTAATTTTATTTGCCCAGTGTCTCCTTCTCTCTCTATGGAAATACCCAGAATATTCGTAACTTTACCCAGATCATTTATTTTGAACTTATTCTTTAATCGTTGTTTTATTTTCGTGAGTGCTCGTAGATCTTTCGACGCCAGTAGTATGTCGTCGACATATATGATTACCACTACTTCCATTTCGTTGGTTATGCATGTATAGACACACGGGTTAATTTCAGATCTCTTAAAACTAATACTGATTAGATAATTATTTATGGTGTGATACCAGTCTCTTGTTTAAGACCGTACAATGGTCTCTTCAGACTACACACTTTATTTTCTTTACCAGTTTCAGTGAACATTTCTGGCTGTTGCATGAATATGGTACCCGTTAATTCCCCTTGTACATAGGCAGTGACGACATCCATGTGATGTACGTGCATCCTGTTTTCCGCTGCTCCGGCTAAGAGAATTCGTACGATTTCTAGTCGAACTACGGGCGCAAAGACTTCATCGTAGTCGATCCCTTTCTTCTGTTCGTTTCCTCTGGCCACTAATCGAGCTTTGTACTTGTGTATTGTGCCGTCTTGATTTTTCTTTATCTTAAACACCCATCTATTTGAGAGTATCCTGGCGTTATCTGGTTTATCTGTAAGCTCCCATGTTTTATTTTCTACAAGAGAATTATATTCCTTTTTCATAGCTTCCAGTCAGAATGATCTGTCTCCGCTGTTCATGGCTTCTTTTAGTGTTCTTGGTTCACCGTGTTCTTCTTCACCCACGTTTGCTGTGTAATTAAATAACTTCCTTGGCCTTCCCGGTTTGCCGGTTCGTAGTATTTTTGGGCGGCCTTTCCCTTTCCTTAAAGTTGGTGTGACGTCTTCATCAGCATCTTCGGTGTCGCTGGGGATTACTTCGGAATCTTCATTGTTAATGTCGGGGTGCTCTTGTTCTGAGTTTTGCCCCGGTTCCTCCTCTTTAATATGTTCTTCTCTGTACGTTTCTCGAGGATCATTTCTATACAGGAGTATGGAATAGTGGTCATTCGGGTTCTCTACATCGTGTAGTTTTTCGTGGAATCGTACGTCTCTTCTTGTGACGACATGACGAGTTCCACGTTCCCATAGTCTGTATGCCTTTGACTCGTCGGAGTATCCGACTAAGACATATTCTTTGCCTTTTGGCATAAATTTGTTTGTTTTTGTTCCTTTTTCCAGCGCCACTGCGCTGCTACCGAATATCCTTAAAAATCCTACATAGGGTTTTTCGCCTGTCCATTGTTCATATGGTGTGACTTCGTTTAACTTTTTGGTAGGGCATCTGTTCCTAATGTATACGGCCGCGTTTACTGCTTCTGCCCATAGGCTCATTTGTAATTTTGATTGGGTTAACATACTTCTCGCCATTTCCACTATTGTCCTGTTGGCGCGTTCGGCTACTCCGTTCTGCTGCGGTGTATACGGGGTCGACAGTTGCCTTGCCATTCCCTCTTGCTCAAGGTAATTTGAGAATTCCTTTGAAAGATATTCTTTGGCGTTGTCACTCCTGATTTTTTTGATTTCTTTTCCGGTTTGTTTCTCTACTCGGTTTTTATACGCTTTAAATGCAGACAATATTTCGGATTTTTGTTTTAGTACAGCTATTTCTGTGAATCTAGTTTTGTCGTCGATGAATGTTGCGAAATACTTTGCTCCCCCTAATGATGGTACACTCATAGGACCGCATACGTCCGTGTGGATCAATCCTAGTATTTCTTTCTCTACCCTTTCTGATTCCTTAAAGGGTGTTTGATTTATTTTGCTCAAGTCGCACGTTTTACACTGTGGAGAGTTTATTGCACTTCTTTGATTTATGTTCATACCGATCACCATATTTTTATTGTGCAGTTTATTTACATCGTTAAAGTTTAAATGACCTAGCCTTTGATGCCATCTTATAAGTTTGTCATTTTCTTCTTCTCTTGACTGAAGTGCCTGTTGACGTCCCTTTGTTTCCACAATATACAAACCATTCCGTTTATGAGCTGTTAACGCTATGGAATTATCCTTACGCTTCACAAAGGCTGAGTGTTTTGTAAACGTTACTGTATAACCATTTTCTGTGATGCTTGATACGGACATCAGGTTGTTTCTGAATTCAGGAACCCACATAACATTTGCTAGTTTAATGTCATTCGTACTTTGATTTTTGGAGTGCACATTTATCTTGATATTTCCTCTTCCTAAGGAGTTTGTGCTTTCTTCTGTGGCTGTACACACTTTGTCCCTTTGTTCTTTGTCAAGGTTTATGAATTGAGCTTTATCTTTGCACATGTGCACTGTTGCTCCACTGACCATGTTTTTGTTGGCTTCTGCAGTTTTTGGATATATGGTTGCTCTCCCCGGGTTTCTGCTTCTGGTAATGTTCTCTCTGTGTCGCTCTGTCATTTGAGAATTTCTTCCTTGTCAGTAATGCTACTTCCTTATCTGAGTCCTTTACTTCATTAATATCTATTTTTCTAATTTCTTCTTCAATTAATTTTATTGTTAGTTCTTCTAACGTAGGCATTTTATCTCTTGACTCTATTGCTATGCAAAAGGTTTCATATTCACTGGGTAGTGACATTAATAGCATTATTGGCCAAATAGATTCTGGTAATATTATTCCAGACTCTTGTAATTGTTCAGATTTGTGTATGAAGTCGTTGATGTACTGAGCCATACTTTGTTTGGAATCTTTTTTCATTCTATATAGTTGTTTAAATAATACACACTGTCGCATAGGGCCTCTAGATTGTTGAACATTATTTAATGCTTCCCAAGCTTCCTTCGACGTTTATGCCCGTTTTACGTGTGTATATTGGTTCTTATTAAGACTCAGTATGATTAGATCGAGAGCCTTTTCGTCATGCGTTTTCCACGCGGCTCCATTTTCTTCAGTTCTATTCTTTATACCATTCACGTAGTCCCACAATTCGTTATATCTCAAAATACTTTTCATTTGGATCTTCCATGATTCATAATTGGTATCGTTTAATTTTTCAATGTTCTGAATATTTGTTGAACCCATGGTTGTGGAAACTTTTCTCTGCACTTGGCACGTGTTCGCACTTAACCTCACTTTTCTTTTATTTTATTATTATCTTTTATTTACCTGCCCTGAGCCCATAACCTGTTGACGGGTCTTTGGTGGATTATGTTAGGCAGAGGAATAAATACAAAACACGTATCACAATTACTGTTAATGTATATATATATATATATATATATATATATATATATATATATATATATATATATATATATATATAATTAGAATGAATAAAATAATTGTACAAGAAGAATTGCATTACCACGAGGCGATGAGAGCCCACGAACAGAACCAGAAAAAAAAACAAAAGAAAGGTGATATCTCCCTAGTGTATAAGGAGAGCGATGCTCACGCATTAAAGCGCGCACTTTGCATGTTCTAACAATATAAATAATAATTAATTGATTTTTACTACTAGAGATTTTTTAATTTATATAGGTATATAATGTAAAATTATTTTTGTTACTAGAGATTTTTTAATTTATATAGGTGTATAATGTAAAATTATTTTTGTTACTAGAGATTTTTTAATTTATATAGGTATATAATGTGAAATTATTTTTATTACCAGAGATTTTTTATTGAAATAAATTAATTAATAAATTACTTATATTAATTAAATAAATTATAAATTTTATTGGGATAAAAGAATTAGGTCATTGTTTTTGGTATAATATTAAAAGAAAGAATATGTTTTTATTTAGATACTTTTCGTTAAAGTGGGGATTAACGATTTTTATTTTGATAAAAAAAAGCTTTCTCGTTGGATTGATGTTTTTATTTAGATACTTTTCGTTAAAGTGATAGAGATTTTTTAATTTATATAGGTATATAATGTGAAATTATTTTTATTACCAGCGATTTTTTATTGAATTAAATTAATTAATAAATTACTTATATTAATTAAATAAATTATAAATTTTATTGGGATAAAAGAATTAGGTCATTGTTTTTGGTATAATATTAAAAGAAAGAATATGTTTTTATTTAGATACTTTTCGTTAAAGTGGGGATTAACGATTTTTATTTTGATAAAAAAAAGCTTTCTCGTTGAATTGATGTTTTTATTTAGATACTTTTCGTTAAAGTGATAGAGATTTTTTAATTTATATAGGTATATAATGTGAAATTATTTTTATTACCAGAGATTTTTTATTAAAATAAATTAATTAACAAATTACTTATATTAATTAAATAAATTATAAATTTTATTGGGATAAAAGAATTAGGTCATGGTTTTTGGTATAATATTAAAAGAAAGAATATGTTTTTATTTAGATACTTTTCGTTAAAGTGGGGATTAACGATTTTTATTTTGATAAAAAAAAGCTTTCTCGTTGAATTGATGTTTTTATTTAAATACTTTTCGTTAAAGTGGGGATTATCAATAAATAGAGTTTCATAAAAATTTTTATTTTATAAATTAATATTTTATACTATTTATACAAAAATGTAATTTTTGTTTTAAAATTAATAATATAAATAGTGTTAAGATATTCGAGGCGCCCGCGTACCAGAGGGGCACGCTTGTCGGATCTCACAAGATCAACCACTTAGTTTCCTCGAACACATAGGGTTCCGAGTGGCATCGCCACACATTTCAGACAACAGGCGCTTCTCTTGGCACAGTATCGAACACTCCGGTTCAGATAGAACAATTAGTTTAAAATGGAACTAAGTTTCGCATCTGGAGTTTCCTCTCCCACAAGGCAGCCACTTAGTTTCGTCGAACACATACGGTTTTGTGTGTCATCGTCACAGATTTCAGCGAACAGGCGCTTCTCTTGGCACAGTATCGAACACTTAGTTTCCGATAGAACAATTAGTTTAAAATGGAACTCTGTTTCGCATCTGGAAATTCCTCTCTCACAAGGTCGGCGACTTAGTTTCGTGGAACACATACGGTTTCGAGTAGCATCGCCACAGATTTCAGAGAACAGGTGCTTCTCCTGGCACAGTATCGAACACTTAGTTTCAGATAGAACAATTAGTTTAAAATGGAACTATTTTTCGCATCTGGAGTTTCCTCTCTCACAAGGCGGTCACTTAGTTTCGTGGATCACATTCGGTTTCGAGTGGCATCGCCACAGATTTCAGAGAACAGGCGCTTCTCCTGGCACAGTATCTAACACTTAGTATCAGATAGAACTATTAGTTTAAAATGGAACTAAGCTTCAAATCTTGAGTTTCCTCTCTCACAAGATCGACGACTTAGTTTCGTCGAACACATACGGTTTCGAGTAGCATCGCCACAGATTTCAGAGAACAGGCGCTTCTCCTGGCACAGTATCGAACACTTAGTTTCAGATAGAACAATTAGTTTAAAATGGAACTATTTTTCGCATTTGGAGTTTCCTCTCTCGCAAGGTGGACCACTTAGTTTCGTCGAACACATACGGTTTCGAGTGGCATCGTCACACATTTCAGAGAACAGGCGCTTCTCCTGTCACAGTATCGAACACTTAGTATCAGATAGAACTATTAGTTTAAAATGGAACTAAGCTTCGCATCTGGAGTTTCCTCTCTCACAAGGTCGACCACTTGGTTTTGTCGAACACATACGGTTTCGAGTAGCATCGCCACAGATTTCAGAGAAGAAGAGCTTCTCCTGGCACAGTATCGAACACTTAGTTTCAGATGGAACATTTAGTTTAAATTGAACTATGTTTCGCATCTGGAGTTTCCTCTCCCACAAGGTCGACCACTTAGTTTCGTCGAACTCATACGGTTTCGAGTGGCATCGCCACAGATTTCAGAGAACAGGCGCTTCTCCTGGCACAGTATCGAACACTTAGTTTCAGATAGAACAATTAGTTTAAAATGTAACTATGTTCGACATCTGGTGAATCCTCCCTCACAAGGTCAATCACTTAGTTTCGTCGAACACATACGGTTTCGAGTGGCATCGCCACAGATTTCAGAGAACAGGCGCTTCTCCTGGCACAGTATCGAACAATTAGTATCAGATAGAACTATTAGTTTAAAATGAAACTAAGCTTCAAATCTGGAGTTTCCTCTCTCACAAGATCGACGACTTAGTTTCGTGGAACACATTCAGTTTCGAGTAGCATCGCCACAGATTTCAGAGAACAGGCGCTTCTCCTGGCACAGTATCGAACACTTAGTATCAGATAGAACTATTAATTTAAAATGTTACTAAGCTTCGCATCTGGAGTTTCCTCTCTCACAAGGTCGACCACTTAGTTTCGACGAACACATACGGTTTCGAGTGGCATCGCCACAGATTTCAGAGAACAGGCGCTTCTCCTGGCACAGTATCGAACACTTAGTTTCAGATAGAACAATTAGTTTAAAATGGAACTATTTTTCGCATTTGGAGTTTCCTCTCTCGCAAGGTGGACCACTTAGTTTCGTCGAACACATACGGTTTCGAGTGGCATCGTCACACATTTCAGAGAACAGGTGCTTCTCCTGGCACAGTATCGGACACAGAGTTTCAGTTAGAACAATTAGTTTAAAATGGTACTAAATTTCGCATCTGGATTTTCCTCTCTCACAAGGCGGTCACTTAGTTTCGTGGATCACATTCGGTTTCGAGTGGCATCGCCACAGATTTCAGAGAACAGGCGCTTCTCCTGGCACAGTATCGAACACTTAGTTTCAGATAGAACAATTAGTTTAAAATGGAACTATTTTTCGCATTTGGAGTTTCCTCTCTCGCAAGGTGGACCACTTAGTTTCGTCGAACACATACGGTTTCGAGTGGCATCGTCACACATTTCAGAGAACAGGCGCTTCTCCTGTCACAGTATCGAACACGTAGTATCAGATAGAACTATTAGTTTAAAATGGAACTAAGCTTCGCATCTGGAGTTTCCTCTCTCACAAGGTCGACCACTTGGTTTTGTCGAACACATACGGTTTCGAGTAGCATCGCCACAGATTTCAGAGAAGAAGAGCTTCTGCTGGCACAGTATGGAACACTTAGTTTCAGATGGAACATTTAGTTTAAATTGAACTATGTTTCGCATCTGGAGTTTCCTCTCCCACAAGGTCGACAACTTAGTTTCGTCGAACTCATACGGTTTCGAGTGGCATCGCCACAGATTTCAGAGAACAGGCGCTTCTCCTGGCACAGTATCGAACACTTAGTTTCAGATAGAACAATTAGTTTAAAATGGAACTATGTTCGGCATCTGGTGAATCCTCCCTCACAAGGTCAATCACTTAGTTTCGTCGAACACATACGGTTTCGAGTGGCATCGCCACAGATTTCAGAGAACAGGCGCTTCTCCTGGCACAGTATCGAACACTTAGTATCAGATAGAACTATTAATTTAAAATGTTACTAAGCTTCGCATCTGGAGTTTCCTCTCTCACAAGGTCGACCACTTAGTTTCGACGAACACATAAGGTTTCGAGTGGCATCGCCACAGATTTCAGAGAACAGGCGCTTCTCCTGGCACAGTATCGAACACTTAGTATCAGATAGAACTATAAGTTTAAAATGAAACTAAGCTTCGCATCTGGAGTTTCCTCTCTCACAAGGTCGACCACTTGGTTTTGTCGAACACATACGGTTTCGAGTAGCATCGCCACAGATTTCAGAGAAGAAGAGCTTCTCCTGGCACACTATCAAACACTTAGTTTCAGATAGAACGATTAGTTTAAAATGGAACTATTTTTCGCATTTGGAGTTTCCTCTCTCGCAAGGTGGACCACTTAGTTTCGTCGAACACATACGGTTTCGAGTGGCATCGTCACACATTTCAGAGAACAGGCGCTTCTCCTGGCACAGTATCGGACACAGAGTTTCAGTTAGAACAATTAGTTTAAAATGGTACTAAATTTCGCATCTGGAGTTTCCTCTCTCACAAGACGGTCACTTAGTTTCGTGGAGCACATACGGTTTCGAGTGGCATCGCTACAGATTTCAGAGAACAGGCGCGTCTCCTGGCACAGTATCGAACAATTAGTTTCAGATAGAACCATTCGTTTAGAATGGTACTAAATTTCGCATCTGGAATTTCCTCTCTCACAAGGCGGCCACTTAGTTTCGTGGATCACATTCGGTTTCGAGTGGCATCGCCACAGATTTCAGAGAACAGGCGCTCCTCCTGGCACAGTATCGAACACATAGTTGCAGATAGAACAATTAGCTTAAAATGGAACTAAGTTTCGTATCTAGAGTTTCCTCTCTCACAAGGTCGACCACTTAATTTCGTCGAACACATGCGGTTTCGAGTGGCATCGCCACAGATGCCAGAGAACAGGCGCTTCTCCTGGCACAGTATCGAACCCTTAGTATCAGATAGAACTATTAATTTAAAATGTTACTAAGCTTCGCATCTGGAGTTTCCTCTCCCACAAGGTCGACAACTTAGTTTCGTCGAACTCATACGGTTTCGAGTGGCATCGCCACAGATTTCAGAGAACAGGCGCTTCTCCTGGCACAGTATCGAACACTTAGTTTCAGATAGAACAATTAGTTTAAAATGGAACTATGTTCGGCATCTGGTGAATCCTCCCTCACAAGGTCAATCACTTAGTTTCGTCGAACACATACGGTTTCGAGTGGCATCGCCACAGATTTCAGAGAACAGGCGCTTCTCCTGGCACAGTATCGAACACTTAGTATCAGATAGAACTATTAATTTAAAATGTTACTAAGCTTCGCATCTGGAGTTTCCTCTCTCACAAGGTCGACCACTTAGTTTCGACGAACACATAAGGTTTCGAGTGGCATCGCCACAGATTTCAGAGAACAGGCGCTTCTCCTGGCACAGTATCGAACACTTAGTATCAGATAGAACTATTAGTTTAAAATGAAACTAAGCTTCGCATCTGGAGTTTCCTCTCTCACAAGGTCGACCACTTGGTTTTGTCGAACACATACGGTTTCGAGTAGCATCGCCACAGATTTCAGAGAAGAAGAGCTTCTCCTGGCACACTATCAAACACTTAGTTTCAGATAGAACGATTAGTTTAAAATGGAACTATTTTTCGCATTTGGAGTTTCCTCTCTCGCAAGGTGGACCACTTAGTTTCGTCGAACACATACGGTTTCGAGTGGCATCGTCACACATTTCAGAGAACAGGCGCTTCTCCTGGCACAGTATCGGACACAGAGTTTCAGTTAGAACAATTAGTTTAAAATGGTACTAAATTTCGCATCTGGAGTTTCCTCTCTCACAAGACGGTCACTTAGTTGCGTGGAGCACATACGGTTTCGAGTGGCATCGCTACAGATTTCAGAGAACAGGCGCGTCTCCTGGCACAGTATCGAACACTTAGTTTCAGATAGAACCATTCGTTTAGAATGGTACTAAATTTCGCATCTGGAATTTCCTCTCTCACAAGGCGGCCACTTAGTTTCGTGGATCACATTCGGTTTCGAGTGGCATCGCCACAGATTTCAGAGAACAGGCGCTCCTCCTGGCACAGTATCGAACACATAGTTGCAGATAGAACAATTAGCTTAAAATGGAACTAAGTTTCGTATCTAGAGTTTCCTCTCTCACAAGGTCGACCACTTAATTTCGTCGAACACATGCGGTTTCGAGTGGCATCGCCACAGATGCCAGAGAACAGGCGCTTCTCCTGGCACAGTATCGAACCCTTAGTATCAGATAGAACTATTAATTTAAAATGTTACTAAGCTTCGCATCTGGAGTGTCCTCTCTCACAAGGTCGACCTCTTAGTTTCGTGGAACACATACGGTTTCGAGTGGCATCGCTACACATTTCAGAGAACAGGCGCTTCTCCTGGCACAGTATCGAACACTTTCAGATAGAACAATTAGTTTAAAATGGAACTAAGTTTCGCATTTGGAGTTTCCTCTCTCACAAGGTCGGCCACTTAGTTTCGTCGAACACATACGGTTTCGAGTAGCATCGCCACAGATTTCAGAGAACAAGCGCTTCTGCTGGAACATTATCGAACACTTAGTTTCAGAGAGAACAATTAGTTTAAAATGGAACTATGATTCGCATTTGGAGTTGCCTCTCTCACAAGGCGACCTCTTAGTTTCGTCGAACACATACGGTTTCGAGTGGCATCGCCACAGATTTCAGAGAACAGTCGCTTCTCCTGGCACAGTATCGAACACTTAGTTTCAGATAGAACAATTAGTTTAAAATGCAACTAAGTTTCGCATCTGGAGTTTCCTCTCCCACAAGGTCGACCACTTAGTTTCGTCGAACACATACGGTTTCGAGTGGCATCGCGACAGATTTCAGAGAACAGGTGCTTCTCCTGGCACAGTATCGAACACTTAGTTTCAGATAGAACAATTAGTTTAAAATGGTACTAAGTTTCGCATCAGGAGTTTCCTCTCTCACAAGGTCGACCACTTAGGTTCGTCGAACATATACGGTTTGGAGTAGCATCGCCACAGATTTCAGAGAACGGACACTTCTCCTGGCACAGTATCGAACACTTAGTATCAGATAGAACAATTAGTTTAAAATGGAACAAAGCTTCGCATCTGGAGTTTCCTCTCTCACAAGGGCGACCACTTTGTTTCGTCGAACACATACGGTTTCGAGTGGCATCGCCACAGATTTCAGAGAACAGCCGCTTCTCCTGGCACAGTATCGAACACTTAGTTTCAGATAGGACAATTAGTTTAAAATGGTACTAAGTTTCGCATCTGGAGCTTCCTCTCTCACAAGGTCGACCACTTAGTTTCGTCGAACACATACGGTTTCGAGTGGCATCGCCACAGATTTCAGAGAACTGGCGTTTCTCCTGGCACAGTATCGAACACTTAGTTTCAGATAGAACAATTAGTTTAAAATGCAACTAAGATTCACATCTGGAGTTTCCTCTCTCACAAGGTCGGCCACTTAGTTTCGTCGAACACATACGGTTTCGAGTGGCATCGCCACAGATTTCAGAAAACAGCCGCTTCTCCTGGCACAGTGTCGAACACATAGTTTCAGATAGAACAATTAGGTTAAAATGGAACTAAGTTTCTCATCTGAAGTTTCCTCTCTCACAAGGTCGACCACTTAGTTTCGTCGAACACATACGGTTTCGAGTGGCATCGCCACAGATTTCAGAGAACAGACGCTTCTCCTGGGACAGTATCGGACACTTAGTTTCAGATAGAAAAATTAGTTTAAAATGAAACTAAGTTTCGCATCTGGAGTTTCCTCTCTCACAAGGGCGACCACTTAGTTTCGTCGAACACATACGGTTTCGAGTGGCATCGCCACAGATTTAAGAGAACAGGCGCTTCTCCTGGGACAGTATCCGACACTTAGTTTCAGATAGAACAATTAGTTTAAAATGAAACTAAGTGTCGCATCTGGAGTTTCCTCTCTCACAATGTCGACCACTTAGTTTCGTCGAACACATACGGTTTCGGGTGGCATCGCCCCACATTTCAGTGAACAGGCGCTTCTCCTGGCACAGTATCGGACACATAGTTTCAGATAGAACAATCAGTTTAAAATGGAACTAAGTTTCGCATCTGGAGTTTCCTCTCTCACAAGGTCGACCACTTAGTTTCGTCGAACACATACGGTTTCGAGTGGCATGGCCACAGATTTCAGAGAACAGGCGCTTCTCCTGGCACAGTGTCGAACACATAGTTTCAGATAGAACAATTAGGTTAAAATGGAACTAAGTTTCTCATCTGAAGTTTCCTCTCTCACAAGGTCGACCACTTAGTTTCGTCGAACACATACGGTTTCGAGTGGCATCGCCACAGATTTCAGAGAACAGACGCTTCTCCTGGGACAGTATCGGACACTTAGTTTCAGATAGAAAAATTAGTTTAAAATGAAACTAAGTTTCGCATCTGGAGTTTCCTCTCTCACAAGGGCGACCACTTAGTTTCGTCGAACACATACGGTTTCGAGTGGCATCGCCACAGATTTAAGAGAACAGGCGCTTCTCCTGGGACAGTATCCGACACTTAGTTTCAGATAGAACAATTAGTTTAAAATGAAACTAAGTGTCGCATCTGGAGTTTCCTCTCTCACAATGTCGACCACTTAGTTTCGTCGAACACATACGGTTTCGGGTGGCATCGCCCCACATTTCAGTGAACAGGCGCTTCTCCTGGCACAGTATCGGACACATAGTTTCAGATAGAACAATCAGTTTAAAATGGAACTAAGTTTCGCATATGGAGTTTCCTCTCCCACAAGGTCGACCACTTAGTTTCGTCGAACACATACGGTTTCGAGTAGCACCGCCACAGATTTCAGAGAACAGGCGCTTCTCCTGGGACAGTATCCGACACTTAGTTTCAGATAGAAAAATTAGTTTAAAATGAAACTAAGTTTCGCATCTGGAGTTTCCTCTCTCACAAGGGCGACCACTTAGTTTCGTCGAACACATACGGTTTCGAGTGGCATCGCCACAGATTTAAGAGAACAGGCGCTTCTCCTGGGACAGTATCCGACACTTAGTTTCAGTTAGAACAATTAGTTTAAAATGGTACTAAATTTCGCATCTGGATTTTCCTCTCTCACAAGGCGGTCACTTAGTTTCGTGGATCACATTCGGTTTCGAGTGGCATCGCCACAGATTTCAGAGAACAGGCGCTTCTCCTGGCACAGTATCGAACACTTAGTTTCAGATAGAACAATTAGTTTAAAATGGAACTAAGTTTCGCATATGGAGTTTCCTCTCCCACAAGGTCGACCACTTAGTTTCGTCGAACACATACGGTTTCGAGTGGCATCGTCACACATTTCAGAGAACAGGCGCTTCTCCTGTCACAGTATCGAACACGTAGTATCAGATAGAACTATTAGTTTAAAATGGAACTAAGCTTCGCATCTGGAGTTTCCTCTCTCACAAGGTCGACCACTTGGTTTTGTCGAACACATACGGTTTCGAGTAGCATCGCCACAGATTTCAGAGAAGAAGAGCTTCTGCTGGCACAGTATGGAACACTTAGTTTCAGATGGAACATTTAGTTTAAATTGAACTATGTTTCGCATCTGGAGTTTCCTCTCCCACAAGGTCGACCACTTAGTTTCGTCGAACTCATACGGTTTCGAGTGGCATCGCCACAGATTTCAGAGAACAGGCGCTTCTCCTGGCACAGTATCGAACACTTAGTTTCAGATAGAACAATTAGTTTAAAATGGAACTATGTTCGGCATCTTAGTGAATCCTCCCTCACAAGGTCAATCACTTAGTTTCGTCGAACACATACGGTTTCGAGTGGCATCGCCACAGATTTCAGAGAACAGGCGCTTCTCCTGGCACAGTATCGAACACTTAGTATCAGATAGAACTATTAATTTAAAATGTTACTAAGCTTCGCATCTGGAGTTTCCTCTCTCACAAGGTCGACCACTTAGTTTCGACGAACACATAAGGTTTCGAGTGGCATCGCCACAGATTTCAGAGAACAGGCGCTTCTCCTGGCACAGTATCGAACACTTAGTATCAGATAGAACTATAAGTTTAAAATGAAACTAAGCTTCGCATCTGGAGTTTCCTCTCTCACAAGGTCGACCACTTGGTTTTGTCGAACACATACGGTTTCGAGTAGCATCGCCACAGATTTCAGAGAAGAAGAGCTTCTCCTGGCACACTATCAAACACTTAGTTTCAGATAGAACGATTAGTTTAAAATGGAACTATTTTTCGCATTTGGAGTTTCCTCTCTCGCAAGGTGGACCACTTAGTTTCGTCGAACACATACGGTTTCGAGTGGCATCGTCACACATTTCAGAGAACAGGCGCTTCTCCTGGCACAGTATCGGACACAGAGTTTCAGATAGGACAATTAGTTTAAAATGGTACTAAGTTTCGCATCTGGAGCTTCCTCTCTCACAAGGTCGACCACTTAGTTTCGTCGAACACATACGGTTTCGAGTGGCATCGCTACAGATTTCAGAGAACAGGCGCGTCTCCTGGCACAGTATCGAACAATTAGTTTCAGATAGAACCATTCGTTTAGAATGGTACTAAATTTCGCATCTGGAATTTCCTCTCTCACAAGGCGGCCACTTAGTTTCGTGGATCACATTCGGTTTCGAGTGGCATCGCCACAGATTTCAGAGAACAGGCGCTCCTCCTGGCACAGTATCGAACACATAGTTGCAGATAGAACAATTAGCTTAAAATGGAACTAAGTTTCGTATCTAGAGTTTCCTCTCTCACAAGGTCGACCACTTAATTTCGTCGAACACATGCGGTTTCGAGTGGCATCGCCACAGATGCCAGAGAACAGGCGCTTCTCCTGGCACAGTATCGAACCCTTAGTATCAGATAGAACTATTAATTTAAAATGTTACTAAGCTTCGCATCTGGAGTTTCCTCTCCCACAAGGTCGACAACTTAGTTTCGTCGAACTCATACGGTTTCGAGTGGCATCGCCACAGATTTCAGAGAACAGGCGCTTCTCCTGGCACAGTATCGAACACTTAGTTTCAGATAGAACAATTAGTTTAAAATGGAACTATGTTCGGCATCTGGTGAATCCTCCCTCACAAGGTCAATCACTTAGTTTCGTCGAACACATACGGTTTCGAGTGGCATCGCCACAGATTTCAGAGAACAGGCGCTTCTCCTGGCACAGTATCGAACACTTAGTATCAGATAGAACTATTAATTTAAAATGTTACTAAGCTTCGCATCTGGAGTTTCCTCTCTCACAAGGTCGACCACTTAGTTTCGACGAACACATAAGGTTTCGAGTGGCATCGCCACAGATTTCAGAGAACAGGCGCTTCTCCTGGCACAGTATCGAACACTTAGTATCAGATAGAACTATAAGTTTAAAATGAAACTAAGCTTCGCATCTGGAGTTTCCTCTCTCACAAGGTCGACCACTTGGTTTTGTCGAACACATACGGTTTCGAGTAGCATCGCCACAGATTTCAGAGAAGAAGAGCTTCTCCTGGCACACTATCAAACACTTAGTTTCAGATAGAACGATTAGTTTAAAATGGAACTATTTTTCGCATTTGGAGTTTCCTCTCTCGCAAGGTGGACCACTTAGTTTCGTCGAACACATACGGTTTCGAGTGGCATCGTCACACATTTCAGAGAACAGGCGCTTCTCCTGGCACAGTATCGGACACAGAGTTTCAGTTAGAACAATTAGTTTAAAATGGTACTAAATTTCGCATCTGGAGTTTCCTCTCTCACAAGACGGTCACTTAGTTTCGTGGAGCACATACGGTTTCGAGTGGCATCGCTACAGATTTCAGAGAACAGGCGCGTCTCCTGGCACAGTATCGAACAATTAGTTTCAGATAGAACCATTCGTTTAGAATGGTACTAAATTTCGCATCTGGAATTTCCTCTCTCACAAGGCGGCCACTTAGTTTCGTGGATCACATTCGGTTTCGAGTGGCATCGCCACAGATTTCAGAGAACAGGCGCTCCTCCTGGCACAGTATCGAACACATAGTTGCAGATAGAACAATTAGCTTAAAATGGAACTAAGTTTCGTATCTAGAGTTTCCTCTCTCACAAGGTCGACCACTTAATTTCGTCGAACACATGCGGTTTCGAGTGGCATCGCCACAGATGCCAGAGAACAGGCGCTTCTCCTGGCACAGTATCGAACCCTTAGTATCAGATAGAACTATTAATTTAAAATGTTACTAAGCTTCGCATCTGGAGTTTCCTCTCCCACAAGGTCGACAACTTAGTTTCGTCGAACTCATACGGTTTCGAGTGGCATCGCCACAGATTTCAGAGAACAGGCGCTTCTCCTGGCACAGTATCGAACACTTAGTTTCAGATAGAACAATAAGTTTAAAATGGAACTATGTTCGGCATCTTAGTGAATCCTCCCTCACAAGGTCAATCACTTAGTTTCGTCGAACACATACGGTTTCGAGTGGCATCGCCACAGATTTCAGAGAACAGGCGCTTCTCCTGGCACAGTATCGAACACTTAGTATCAGATAGAACTATTAATTTAAAATGTTACTAATCTTCGCATCTGGAGTTTCCTCTCTCACAAGGTCGACCACTTAGTTTCGACGAACACATAAGGTTTCGAGTGGCATCGCCACAGATTTCAGAGAACAGGCGCTTCTCCTGGCACAGTATCGAACACTTAGTATCAGATAGAACTATTAGTTTAAAATGAAACTAAGCTTCGCATCTGGAGTTTCCTCTCTCACAAGGTCGACCACTTGGTTTTGTCGAACACATACGGTTTCGAGTAGCATCGCCACAGATTTCAGAGAAGAAGAGCTTCTCCTGGCACACTATCAAACACTTAGTTTCAGATAGAACGATTAGTTTAAAATGGAACTATTTTTCGCATTTGGAGTTTCCTCTCTCGCAAGGTGGACCACTTAGTTTCGTCGAACACATACGGTTTCGAGTGGCATCGTCACACATTTCAGAGAACAGGCGCTTCTCCTGGCACAGTATCGGACACAGAGTTTCAGTTAGAACAATTAGTTTAAAATGGTACTAAATTTCGCATCTGGAGTTTCCTCTCTCACAAGACGGTCACTTAGTTTCGTGGAGCACATACGGTTTCGAGTGGCATCGCTACAGATTTCAGAGAACAGGCGCGTCTCCTGGCACAGTATCGAACACTTAGTTTCAGATAGAACCATTCGTTTAGAATGGTACTAAATTTCGCATCTGGAATTTCCTCTCTCACAAGGCGGCCACTTAGTTTCGTGGATCACATTCGGTTTCGAGTGGCATCGCCACAGATTTCAGAGAACAGGCGCTCCTCCTGGCACAGTATCGAACACATAGTTGCAGATAGAACAATTAGCTTAAAATGGAACTAAGTTTCGTATCTAGAGTTTCCTCTCTCACAAGGTCGACCACTTAATTTCGTCGAACACATGCGGTTTCGAGTGGCATCGCCACAGATGCCAGAGAACAGGCGCTTCTCCTGGCACAGTATCGAACCCTTAGTATCAGATAGAACTATTAATTTAAAATGTTACTAAGCTTCGCATCTGGAGTGTCCTCTCTCACAAGGTCGACCTCTTAGTTTCGTGGAACACATACGGTTTCGAGTGGCATCGCTACACATTTCAGAGAACAGGCGCTTCTCCTGGCACAGTATCGAACACTTTCAGATAGAACAATTAGTTTAAAATGGAACTAAGTTTCGCATTTGGAGTTTCCTCTCTCACAAGGTCGGCCACTTAGTTTCGTCGAACACATACGGTTTCGAGTAGCATCGCCACAGATTTCAGAGAACAAGCGCTTCTGCTGGAACATTATCGAACACTTAGTTTCAGAGAGAACAATTAGTTTAAAATGGAACTATGATTCGCATTTGGAGTTGCCTCTCTCACAAGGCGACCTCTTAGTTTCGTCGAACACATACGGTTTCGAGTGGCATCGCCACAGATTTCAGAGAACAGTCGCTTCTCCTGGCACAGTATCGAACACTTAGTTTCAGATAGAACAATTAGTTTAAAATGCAACTAAGTTTCGCATCTGGAGTTTCCTCTCCCACAAGGTCGACCACTTAGTTTCGTCGAACACATACGGTTTCGAGTGGCATCGCGACAGATTTCAGAGAACAGGTGCTTCTCCTGGCACAGTATCGAACACTTAGTTTCAGATAGAACAATTAGTTTAAAATGGTACTAAGTTTCGCATCAGGAGTTTCCTCTCTCACAAGGTCGACCACTTAGGTTCGTCGAACATATACGGTTTGGAGTAGCATCGCCACAGATTTCAGAGAACGGACACTTCTCCTGGCACAGTATCGAACACTTAGTATCAGATAGAACAATTAGTTTAAAATGGAACAAAGCTTCGCATCTGGAGTTTCCTCTCTCACAAGGGCGACCACTTTGTTTCGTCGAACACATACGGTTTCGAGTGGCATCGCCACAGATTTCAGAGAACAGCCGCTTCTCCTGGCACAGTATCGAACACTTAGTTTCAGATAGGACAATTAGTTTAAAATGGTACTAAGTTTCGCATCTGGAGCTTCCTCTCTCACAAGGTCGACCACTTAGTTTCGTCGAACACATACGGTTTCGAGTGGCATCGCCACAGATTTCAGAGAACTGGCGTTTCTCCTGGCACAGTATCGAACACTTAGTTTCAGATAGAACAATTAGTTTAAAATGCAACTAAGATTCACATCTGGAGTTTCCTCTCTCACAAGGTCGGCCACTTAGTTTCGTCGAACACATACGGTTTCGAGTGGCATCGCCACAGATTTCAGAAAACAGCCGCTTCTCCTGGCACAGTGTCGAACACATAGTTTCAGATAGAACAATTAGGTTAAAATGGAACTAAGTTTCTCATCTGAAGTTTCCTCTCTCACAAGGTCGACCACTTAGTTTCGTCGAACACATACGGTTTCGAGTGGCATCGCCACAGATTTCAGAGAACAGACGCTTCTCCTGGGACAGTATCGGACACTTAGTTTCAGATAGAAAAATTAGTTTAAAATGAAACTAAGTTTCGCATCTGGAGTTTCCTCTCTCACAAGGGCGACCACTTAGTTTCGTCGAACACATACGGTTTCGAGTGGCATCGCCACAGATTTAAGAGAACAGGCGCTTCTCCTGGGACAGTATCCGACACTTAGTTTCAGATAGAACAATTAGTTTAAAATGAAACTAAGTGTCGCATCTGGAGTTTCCTCTCTCACAATGTCGACCACTTAGTTTCGTCGAACACATACGGTTTCGGGTGGCATCGCCACACATTTCAGTGAACAGGCGCTTCTCCTGGCACAGTATCGGACACATAGTTTCAGATAGAACAATCAGTTTAAAATGGAACTAAGTTTCGCATCTGGAGTTTCCTCTCTCACAAGGTCGACCACTTAGTTTCGTCGAACACATACGGTTTCGAGTGGCATGGCCACAGATTTCAGAGAACAGGCGCTTCTCCTGGCACAGTGTCGAACACATAGTTTCAGATAGAACAATTAGGTTAAAATGGAACTAAGTTTCTCATCTGAAGTTTCCTCTCTCACAAGGTCGACCACTTAGTTTCGTCGAACACATACGGTTTCGAGTGGCATCGCCACAGATTTCAGAGAACAGACGCTTCTCCTGGGACAGTATCGGACACTTAGTTTCAGATAGAAAAATTAGTTTAAAATGAAACTAAGTTTCGCATCTGGAGTTTCCTCTCTCACAAGGGCGACCACTTAGTTTCGTCGAACACATACGGTTTCGAGTGGCATCGCCACAGATTTCAGAGAACAGGCGCTTCTCCTGGGACAGTATCCGACACTTAGTTTCAGATAGAACAATTAGTTTAAAATGAAACTAAGTGTCGCATCTGGAGTTTCCTCTCTCACAATGTCGACCACTTAGTTTCGTCGAACACATACGGTTTCGGGTGGCATCGCCCCACATTTCAGTGAACAGGCGCTTCTCCTGGCACAGTATCGGACACATAGTTTCAGATAGAACAATCAGTTTAAAATGGAACTAAGTTTCGCATATGGAGTTTCCTCTCCCACAAGGTCGACCACTTAGTTTCGTCGAACACATACGGTTTCGAGTAGCACCGCCACAGATTTCAGAGAACAGGCGCTTCTCCTGGGACAGTATCCGACACTTAGTTTCAGATAGAAAAATTAGTTTAAAATGAAACTAAGTTTCGCATCTGGAGTTTCCTCTCTCACAAGGGCGACCACTTAGTTTCGTCGAACACATACGGTTTCGAGTGGCATCGCCACAGATTTAAGAGAACAGGCGCTTCTCCTGGGACAGTATCCGACACTTAGTTTCAGATAGAACAATTAGTTTAAAATGAAACTAAGTGTCGCATCTGGAGTTTCCTCTCTCACAATGTCGACCACTTAGTTTCGTCGAACACATACGGTTTCGGGTGGCATCGCCCCACATTTCAGTGAACAGGCGCTTCTCCTGGCACAGTATCGGACACATAGTTTCAGATAGAACAATCAGTTTAAAATGGAACTAAGTTTCGCATATGGAGTTTCCTCTCCCACAAGGTCGACCACTTAGTTTCGTCGAACACATACGGTTTCGAGTAGCACCGCCACAGATTTCAGAGAACAGGCGCTTCTCCTGGGACAGTATCCGACACTTAGTTTCAGATAGAAAAATTAGTTTAAAATGAAACTAAATTTCGCATCTGGAGTTTCCTCTCTCACAAGGGCGACCACTTAGTTTCGTCGAACACATACGGTTTCGAGTGGCATCGCCACAGATTTCAGAGAACAGGCGCTTCTCCTGGGACAGTATCCGACACTTAGTTTCGGATAGAAAAATTAGTTTAAAATGAAACTAAGTTTCGCATCTGGAGTTTCCTCGCTCACAAGGTCGACCACTTAGTTTCGTCGAACACATACGGTTTCGAGTGGCATCGCCACAGATTTCAGAGAACAGGCGGTTCTCCTGGGACAGTATCGGACACTTAGTTTCAGATAGAAAAATTAGTTTAAAATGAAACTAATTTTCGCATCTGGAGTTTCCTCTCTCACAAGATCGACCACTTAGTTTCGTCGAACACATACGGTTTCGGGTGGCATCGCCACAGATTTCAGAGAATAGGCGCTTCTCCTGGGACAGTATCGAACACTTAGTTTCAGATAGGACAATTAGTTTAAAATGGTACTAAGTTTCGCATCTGGAGCTTCCTCTCTCACAAGGTCGACCACTTAGTTTCGTCGAACACATACGGTGTCGAGTAGCATCGCGACAGATTTCCGAGAACAGGCGCTTTTCCTGGCACAGTATCGAACACATAGTTTCAGATAGAACAATTAGTTTAAAATGGAACTAAGTTTTGCATCTGGAGTTTCCTCGCTCACAAGGTCGACCACTTAGTTTCGTCGAACACATACGGTTTCGAGTGGCATCGCCACAGATTTCAGAGAACAGACGCTTCTCCTGGGACAGTATCGGACACTTAGTTTCAGATAGAAAAATTAGTTTAAAATGAAACTAAGTTTCGCATCTGGAGTTTCCTCTCTCACAAGGGCGACCACTTAGTTTCGTCGAACACATACGGTTTCGAGTGGCATCGCCACAGATTTCAGAGAACAGGCGCTTCTCCTGGGACAGTATCCGACACTTAGTTTCAGATAGAACAATTAGTTTAAAATGAAACTAAGTGTCGCATCTGGAGTTTCCTCTCTCACAATGTCGACCACTTAGTTTCGTCGAACACATACGGTTTCGGGTGGCATCGCCCCACATTTCAGTGAACAGGCGCTTCTCCTGGCACAGTATCGGACACATAGTTTCAGATAGAACAATCAGTTTAAAATGGAACTAAGTTTCGCATATGGAGTTTCCTCTCCCACAAGGTCGACCACTTAGTTTCGTCGAACACATACGGTTTCGAGTAGCACCGCCACAGATTTCAGAGAACAGGCGCTTCTCCTGGGACAGTATCCGACACTTAGTTTCAGATAGAAAAATTAGTTTAAAATGAAACTAAATTTCGCATCTGGAGTTTCCTCTCTCACAAGGGCGACCACTTAGTTTCGTCGAACACATACGGTTTCGAGTGGCATCGCCACAGATTTCAGAGAACAGGCGCTTCTCCTGGGACAGTATCGGACACTTAGTTTCAGATAGAAAAATTAGTTTAAAATGAAACTAAGTTTCGCATCTGGAGTTTCCTCTCTCACAAGATCGACCACTTAGTTTCGTCGAACACATACGGTTTCGAGTGGCATCGCCACAGATTTCAGAGAATAGGCGCTTCTCCTGGGACAGTATCGGACACTTAGTTTCAGATAGAACAATTAGTTTAAAATGAAACTAAGTGTCGCATCTGGAGTTTCCTCTCTCACAATGTCGACCACTTAGTTTCGTCGAACACATACGGTTTCGGGTGGCATCGCCCCACATTTCAGAGAACAGGCGCTTCTCCTGGCACAGTATCGGACACATAGTTTCATATAGAACAATCAGTTTAAAATGGAACTAAGTTTCGCATATGGAGTTTCCTCTCCCACAAGGTCGACCACTTAGTTTCGTCGAACACATACGGTTTCGAGTAGCACCGCCACAGATTTCAGAGAACAGGCGCTTCTCCTGGGACAGTATCCGACACTTAGTTTCAGATAGAAAAATTAGTTTAAAATGAAACTAAATTTCGCATCTGGAGTTTCCTCTCTCACAAGATCGACCACTTAGTTTCGTCGAACACATACGGTTTCGAGTAGCATCGCGACAGATTTCAGAGAATAGGCGCTTCTCCTGGGACAGTATCGGACACTTAGTTTCAGATAGAACAATTAGTTTAAAATGAAACTAAGTGTCGCATCTGGAGTTTCCTCTCTCACAATGTCGACCACTTAGTTTCGTCGAACACATACGGTTTCGGGTGGCATCGCCCCACATTTCAGAGAACAGGCGCTTCTCCTGGCACAGTATCGGACACATAGTTTCAGATAGAACAATCAGTTTATAATGGAACTAAGTTTCGCATATGGAGTTTCCTCTCCCACAAGGTCGACCACTTAGTTTCGTCGAACACATACGGTTTCGAGTAGCACCGCCACAGATTTCAGAGAACAGGCGCTTCTCCTGGGACAGTATCCGACACTTAGTTTCAGATAGAAAAATTAGTTTAAAATGAAATTAATTTCGCATCTGGAGTTTCCTCTCTCACAAGGGCGACCACTTAGTTTCGTCGAACACATACGGTTTCGAGTGGCATCGCCACAGATTTCAGAGAACAGGCGCTTCTCCTGGGACAGTATCCGACACTTAGTTTCGGATAGAAAAATTAGTTTAAAATGAAACTAAGTTTCGCATCTGGAGTTTCCTCGCTCACAAGGTCGACCACTTAGTTTCGTCGAACACATACGGTTTCGAGTGGCATCGCCACAGATTTCAGAGAACAGGCGGTTCTCCTGGGACAGTATCGGACACTTAGTTTCAGATAGAAAAATTAGTTTAAAATGAAACTAATTTTCGCATCTGGAGTTTCCTCTCTCACAAGATCGACCACTTAGTTTCGTCGAACACATACGGTTTCGGGTGGCATCGCCACAGATTTCAGAGAATAGGCGCTTCTCCTGGGACAGTATCGAACACTTAGTTTCAGATAGGACAATTAGTTTAAAATGGTACTAAGTTTCGCATCTGGAGCTTCCTCTCTCACAAGGTCGACCACTTAGTTTCGTCGAACACATACGGTGTCGAGTAGCATCGCGACAGATTTCCGAGAACAGGCGCTTTTCCTGGCACAGTATCGAACACATAGTTTCAGATAGAACAATTAGTTTAAAATGGAACTAAGTTTTGCATCTGGAGTTTCCTCGCTCACAAGGTCGACCACTTAGTTTCGTCGAACACATACGGTTTCGAGTGGCATCGCCACAGATTTCAGAGAACAGGCGCTTCTCCTGGGACAATATCGGACACTTAGTTTCAGATAGAAAAATTAGTTTAAAATGAAACTAAGTTTCGCATCTGGAGTTTCCTCTCTCACAAGGGCGACCACTTAGTTTCGTCGAACACATACGGTTTCGAGTGGCATCGCCACAGATTTCAGAGAACAGGCGCTTCTCCTGGGACAGTATCCGACACTTAGTTTCAGATAGAACAATTAGTTTAAAATGAAACTAAGTGTCGCATCTGGAGTTTCCTCTCTCACAATGTCGACCACTTAGTTTCGTCGAACACATACGGTTTCGGGTGGCATCGCCCCACATTTCAGTGAACAGGCGCTTCTCCTGGCACAGTATCGGACACATAGTTTCAGATAGAACAATCAGTTTAAAATGGAACTAAGTTTCGCATATGGAGTTTCCTCTCCCACAAGGTCGACCACTTAGTTTCGTCGAACACATACGGTTTCGAGTAGCACCGCCACAGATTTCAGAGAACAGGCGCTTCTCCTGGGACAGTATCCGACACTTAGTTTCAGATAGAAAAATTAGTTTAAAATGAAACTAAATTTCGCATCTGGAGTTTCCTCTCTCACAAGGGCGACCACTTAGTTTCGTCGAACACATACGGTTTCGAGTGGCATCGCCACAGATTTCAGAGAACAGGCGCTTCTCCTGGGACAGTATCGGACACTTAGTTTCAGATAGAAAAATTAGTTTAAAATGAAACTAAGTTTCGCATCTGGAGTTTCCTCTCTCACAAGATCGACCACTTAGTTTCGTCGAACACATACGGTTTCGAGTGGCATCGCCACAGATTTCAGAGAATAGGCGCTTCTCCTGGGACAGTATCGGACACTTAGTTTCAGATAGAACAATTAGTTTAAAATGAAACTAAGTGTCGCATCTGGAGTTTCCTCTCTCACAATGTCGACCACTTAGTTTCGTCGAACACATACGGTTTCGGGTGGCATCGCCCCACATTTCAGAGAACAGGCGCTTCTCCTGGCACAGTATCGGACACATAGTTTCATATAGAACAATCAGTTTAAAATGGAACTAAGTTTCGCATATGGAGTTTCCTCTCCCACAAGGTCGACCACTTAGTTTCGTCGAACACATACGGTTTCGAGTAGCACCGCCACAGATTTCAGAGAACAGGCGCTTCTCCTGGGACAGTATCCGACACTTAGTTTCAGATAGAAAAATTAGTTTAAAATGAAACTAAATTTCGCATCTGGAGTTTCCTCTCTCACAAGATCGACCACTTAGTTTCGTCGAACACATACGGTTTCGAGTAGCATCGCGACAGATTTCAGAGAATAGGCGCTTCTCCTGGGACAGTATCGGACACTTAGTTTCAGATAGAACAATTAGTTTAAAATGAAACTAAGTGTCGCATCTGGAGTTTCCTCTCTCACAATGTCGACCACTTAGTTTCGTCGAACACATACGGTTTCGGGTGGCATCGCCCCACATTTCAGAGAACAGGCGCTTCTCCTGGCACAGTATCGGACACATAGTTTCAGATAGAACAATCAGTTTAAAATGGAACTAAGTTTCGCATATGGAGTTTCCTCTCCCACAAGGTCGACCACTTAGTTTCGTCGAACACATACGGTTTCGAGTAGCACCGCCACAGATTTCAGAGAACAGGCGCTTCTCCTGGGACAGTATCCGACACTTAGTTTCAGATAGAAAAATTAGTTTAAAATGAAATTAATTTCGCATCTGGAGTTTCCTCTCTCACAAGGGCGACCACTTAGTTTCGTCGAACACATACGGTTTCGAGTGGCATCGCCACAGATTTCAGAGAACAGGCGCTTCTCCTGGGACAGTATCCGACACTTAGTTTCAGATAGAAAAATTAGTTTAAAATGAAACTAAGTTTCGCATCTGGAGTTTCCTCTCTCACAAGGTCGACCACTTAGTTTCGTCGAACACATACGGTTTCGAGTGGCATCGCCACAGATTTCAGAGAACAGGCGCTTCTCCTGGGACAGTATCGGACACTTAGTTTCAGATAGAAAAATTAGTTTAAAATGAAACTAAATTTCGCATCTGGAGTTTCCTCTCTCACAAGGGCGACCACTTAGTTTCGTCGAACACATACGGTTTCGAGTGGCATCGCCACAGATTTCAGAGAACAGGCGCTTCTCCTGGGACAGTATCCGACACTTAGTTTCAGATAGAAAAATTAGTTTAAAATGAAACTAAGTTTCGCATCTGGAGTTTCCTCTCTCACAAGGGCGACCACTTAGTTTCGTCGAACACATACGGTTTCGAGTAGCATCGCCACAGATTTCAGAGAACAGGCGCTTCTCCTGGGACAGTATCGGACACTTAGTTTCAGATAGAAAAATTAGTTTAAAATGAAACTAAGTGTCGCATCTGGAGTTTCCTCTCTCACAATGTCGACCACTTAGTTTCGTCGAACACATACGGTTTCGGGTGGCATCGCCCCACATTTCAGAGAACAGGCGCTTCTCCTGGCACAGTATCGGACACATAGTTTCATATAGAACAATCAGTTTAAAATGGAACTAAGTTTCGCATCTGGAGTTTCCTCTATCACCATGTCGACCACTTAGTTTCGTCGAACACATACGGTTTCGAGCGGTATCGCCACAGATTTCGTCGAACGGGAGTTCCTCCTGGCACAGTATCGACAACTTAGTTTCAGATAGGACAATTAGTTTAATATGGAACTAAGTTTCGCATCTGGAGGTTCTTCTCTCAGCAGGTCGAACTTTTAGTTTTGTCGAACACATACGGTTTCGAGTGGTATCGCCACAGATTTCAGAGAACAGGCGATTCTCCTGGCACAGTACCGAACACTTAGTTTCAGATAGAACAATTAGTTTAAAATGGAACTAAGTTTCGCATCCGGAGTTTCCTCTCTCAGAAGGTCGACCACCTAGTTTCGCCGAACACATACGGTTTCGAGTGGCATCGCCACACATTTCAGAGAACAGGCGCTTCTCCCGGCACAGTACCGAACACTTAGTTTCAGATAGAACAATTAGTTTAAAATGGAACTAAGTTTCGCATCTGGAGTTTCCTCTCTCACAAGGTCGACCATTTAGATTCGTCGAACACATACGGTTTCGAGTAGCATCGCCACAGATTTCAGAGAACAGGCACTTCTCCTGGCACAGTATCGAACACTTTCAGATAGAACAATTAATTTAAAATGGAACTAAGTTTCGCATCTGGAGTTTCCTCTCTCACAAGATCGACCACTCAGTTTCGTCGAACACATACGGTTTCGAGTAGCATCGCCACAGATTTCAGAGAACAGGCGTTTCTCCTGGCACAGTAACGAACACTTAGTTTCAGATAGAACAATTAGTTTAAAATGGAACTAAGTTTCGCATCCGGAGTTTCCTCTCTCAGAAGGTCGACCACCTAGTTTCGTCGAACACATACGGTTTCGAGTGGCATCGCCACACATTTCAGAGAACAGGCGCTTCTCCCGGCACAGTACCGAACACTTAGTTTCAGATAGAACAATTAGTTTAAAATGGAACTAAGTTTCGCATCTGGAGTTTCCTCTCTCACAAGGTCGACCATTTAGATTCGTCGAACACATACGGTTTCGAGTAGCATCGCCACAGATTTCAGAGAACAGGCACTTCTCCTGGCACAGTATCGAACACTTTCAGATAGAACAATTAATTTAAAATGGAACTAAGTTTCGCATCTGGAGTTTCCTCTCTCACAAGATCGACCACGCAGTTTCGTCGAACACATACGGTTTCGAGTAGCATCGCCACAGATTTCAGAGAACAGGCGTTTCTCCTGGCACAGTAACGAACACTTAGTTTCAGATAGAACAATTAGTTTAAAATGGAACTAAGTTTCGCATCTGGAGTTTCCTCTCTCACAAGGTCGACCACTTAGTTTCGTCGAACACATACGGTTTCGAGTGGTATCGCCACAGATTTCAGAGAACAGGCGATTCTCCTGGCACAGTACCGAACACTTAGTTTCAGATAGAACAATAAGTTTAAAATGGAACTAAGTTTCGCATCCGGAGTTTCCTCTCTCAGAAGGTCGACCACCTAGTTTCGTCGAACACATACGGTTTCGAGTGGCATCGCCACAGATTTCGCCGAACGGGAGTTTCACCTGGCACAGTATCGACCACTTTGTATCAGATAGAACAATTTGTTTAAAATGGAACTAAGCTTCGCATTTGGAGTTTCCTCTCTCACAAGGTCGACCACTTAGTTTTGTCGAACACATACGGTTTCGAGGGGCATCGCCACAGATTTCAGAGAACAGGCGCTTCTCCTGGCACAGTATCGAACAAACAGTTTCAGATAGAACAGTTAGTTTAAAGTGAAACTAAGTTTCGCATCTGGAGTTTCCTCTCTCAGAAGGTCGACCACCTAGTTTCGTCGAACACATACGGTTTCGAGTGGCATCGCCACAGGTTTCAGAGAACAGGCGCTTCTCCTGGCACAGTATCGAACACTTAGTATCAGATAGAACAATTAGTTTAAAATGGAACAAAGCTTCGCATCTGGAGTTTCCTCTCTCACAAGGTCGACAACTTAGTTTCGTCGAGCACATACGGTTTCGAGTGGTATCGCCACAGATTTCAGAGAACAGGCGATTCTCCCGGCACAGTACCGAACACTTAGTTTCAGATAGAACAATTAGTTTAAAATGGAACTAAGTTTCGCATCTGGAGTTTCCTCTCTCACAAGGTCGACCATTTAGATTCGTCGAACACATACGGTTTCGAGTAGCATCGCCACAGATTTCAGAGAACAGGCACTTCTCCTGGCACAGTATCGAACACTTTCAGATAGAACAATTAATTTAAAATGGAACTAAGTTTCGCATCTGGAGTTTCCTCTCTCACAAGATCGACCACTCAGTTTCGTCGAACACATACGGTTTCGAGTAGCATCGCCACAGATTTCAGAGAACAGGCGTTTCTCCTGGCACAGTAACGAACACTTAGTTTCAGATAGAACAATTAGTTTAAAATGGAACTAAGTTTCGCATCCGGAGTTTCCTCTCTCAGAAGGTCGAGCACCTAGTTTCGTCGAACACATACGGTTTCGAGTGGCATCGCCACACATTTCAGAGAACAGGCGCTTCTCCCGGCACAGTACCGAACACTTAGTTTCAGATAGAACAATTAGTTTAAAATGGAACTAAGTTTCGCATCTGGAGTTTCCTCTCTCACAAGGTCGACCATTTAGATTCGTCGAACACATACGGTTTCGAGGGGCATCGCCACAGATTTCAGAGAACAGGCGCTTCTCCTGGCACAGTATCGAACAAATAGTTTCAGATAGAACAATTAGTTCAAAATGGAACTAAGTTTCGCATCTGGAGTTTCCTCTCTCACAAGGTCGACCACTTTGTTTCGTCGAACATATACATTTTCGAGTAGCATCGCCACAGATTTCAGAGAACAGGCGCTTTTCCTGGCACAGTATCGAACACATAGTTTCAGGTAGAACAATTAGTTTAAAATGGAACTAAGTTTCGCATCTGGAGTTTCCTCTCTCACAAGGTCGACCACTTAGTTTCGTCGAACACATACGGTTTCGAGTAGCATCGCCACAGATTTCAGAGAACAGGCGCTTCTCCTGGCACAGTATCGAACACTTAGTTTCAGATAGAACATTTAGTTTAAAATGGAAATATGTTTCGCATTTGGAGTTTAATCCCTCACAAGGTCGACCACTTAGTTACGTCGAACACATACGGTTTCGAGTAGCATCGCCAGAGATTTCAGAGATCAGGCGCTTCTCCTGGCACAGTATCGAACACTTAGTTACAGATAGAACACTTAGTTTAAAATGGAACTGTGTTTCGCATTTGGAGTTTCCTCAATCACAAGGTCGAACATTCAGATTCGTCGAACACATACGGTTTCGAGTATCATCGCCACCGATTTCAGAGAACAGGCGCTTCTCCTGGCGCTGTATCGAACACTTAGTTACAGATAGAACATTTAGTTTAAAATGGAAATATGTTTCGTATTTGGAGTTTCCTCCCTCACAAGGTCGACCACTTAGTTACGTCGCACACATACGGTTTCGAGTAGCATCGCCACAGATTTCAGAGAACAGGCGCTTCTCCTGGCACAGTATCGAACACTTACTTTCAGATAGAACAATCAGTTTAAAATGGAACTAAGTTTCGCATCTAGAGTTCCTCTCTCACAAGGTCGACAACTTAGTTTCGTCAAACACATACGGTTTCGAGTGGCATCGCCACAGATTTCAGAGAACAGGCGCTTCTCCTGGCACAGTATCGAACACTTAGTTTCAGATAGAACAATCAGTTTAAAATGGAACTAAGTTTCGCATTTGGAGTTTCCTCTCTCACAAGGTCGACCACTTCGTTTCGTCGAACACATACATTTTCGAGTAGAATCGCCACAGATTTCAGAGAACAGGCGCTTCTCCTGGCACAGTATCGAACACTTAGTTTCAGATAGAACATTTAGTTTAAAATGGAAATATATTTCGCTTTTGGAGTTTAATCCCTCACAAGGTGGACAACTTAGTTTCGTCAAACACATACGGTTTCGAATGGCATCGCCACAGATTTCAGAGAACAGGCGCTTCTCCTGGCACAGTATCGAACACTTAGTTTCAGATAGAACATTTAGTTTAAAATGGAAATATGTTTCGCATTTGGAGTTTAATCCCTCACAAGGTCGACCACTTAGTTACGTCGAACACATACGGTTTCGAGTAGCATCGCCACAGATTTCAGAGATCAGGCGCTTCGCCTGGCACAGTATCGAACACTTACTTTCAGATAGAACAATCAGTTTAAAATGGAACTAAGTTTCGCATCTAGAGTTCCTCTCTCACAAGGTCGACAACTTAGTTTCGTCAAACACATACGGTTTCGAGTGGCATCGCCACAGATTTCAGAGAACAGGCGCTTCTCCTGGCACAGTATCGAACACTTAATTTCAGATAGAACAATCAGTTTAAAATGGAACTAAGTTTCGCATTTGGAGTTTCCTCTCTCACAAGGTCGACCACTTCATTTCGTCGAACACATACATTTTCGAGTAGAATCCCCACAGATTTCAGAGAACAGGCGCTTCTCCTGGCACAGTATCGAACACTTAGTTTCAGATAGAACATTTAGTTTAAAATGGAAATATATTTCGCTTTTGGAGTTTAATCCCTCACAAGGTGGACAACTTAGTTTCGTCAAACACATACGGTTTCGAGTGGCATCGCCACAGATTTCAGAGAACAGGCGCTTCTCCTGGCACAGTATCGAACACTTAGTTTCAGATAGAACATTTAGTTTAAAATGGAAATATGTTTCGCATTTGGAGTTTAATCCCTCACAAGGTCGACCACTTAGTTACGTCGCACACATACGGTTTCGAGTAGCATCGCCACAGATTTCAGAGAACAGGCGCTTCTCCTGGCACAGTATCGAACACTTACTTTCAGATAGATCAATCAGTTTAAAATGGAACTAAGTTTCGCATCTAGAGTTCCTCTCTCACAAGGTCGACAACTAAGTTTCGTCAAACACATACGGTTTCGAGTGGCATCGCCACAGATTTCAGAGAACAGGCGCTTCTCCTGGCACAGTATCGAACACTTAGTTTCAGATAGAACAATCAGTTTAAAATGGAACTAAGTTTCGCATTTGGAGTTTCCTCTCTCACAAGGTCGACCACTTCGTTTCGTGGAACACATACATTTTCGAGTAGAATCGCCACAGATTTCAGAGAACAGGCGCTTCTCCTGGCACAGTATCGAACACTTAGTTTCAGATAGAACATTTAGTTTAAAATGGAAATATATTTCGCTTTTGGAGTTTAATCCCTCACAAGGTGGACAACTTAGTTTCGTCAAACACATACGGTTTCGAGTGGCATCGCCACAGATTTCAGAGAACAGGCGCTTCTCCTGGCACAGTATCGAACACTTAGTTTCAGATAGAACATTTAGTTTAAAATGGAAATATGTTTCGCATTTGGAGTTTAATCCCTCACAAGGTCGACCACTTAGTTACGTCGAACACATACGGTTTCGAGTAGCATCGCCACAGATTTCAGAGATCAGGCGCTTCGCCTGGCACAGTATCGAACACTTAGTTACAGATAGAACACTTAGTTTAAAATGGAACTGTGTTTCGCATTTGGAGTTTCCTCAATCACAAGGTGGACCACTTAGTTTCGTCAAACACATACGGTTTCGAGTGGCATCGCCACCGATTTCAGAGAACAGGCGCTTCTCCTGGCACAGTATCGAACACTTAGTTTTAGATAGAACAGTTAGTTTAAAGTGAAACTAAGTTTCGCATCTGGAGTTTCCTCTCTCACAAGGTCGAACATTCAGATTCGTCGAACACATACGGTTTCGAGTATCATCGCCACCGATTTCAGAGAACAGGCGCTTCTCCTGGCGCTGTATCGAACACTTAGTTACAGATAGAACATTTAGTTTAAAATGGAAATATGTTTCGTATTTGGAGTTTCCTCCCTCACAAGGTCGACCACTTAGTTACGTCGCACACATACGGTTTCGAGTAGCATCGCCACAGATTTCAGAGAACAGGCGCTTCTCCTGGCACAGTATCGAACACTTACTTTCAGATAGAACAATCAGTTTAAAATGGAACTAAGTTTCGCATCTAGAGTTCCTCTCTCATAAGGTCGACAACTTAGTTTCGTCAAACACATACGGTTTCGAGTGGCATCGCCACAGATTTCAGAGAACAGGCGCTTCTCCTTGCACAGTATCGAACACTTAGTTTCAGATAGAACAATCAGTTTAAAATGGAACTAAGTTTCGCATCTGGAGTTTCCTCTCTCACAAGGTCGACCACTTTGTTTCGTCGAACACATACATTTTCGAGTAGAATCGCCACAGATTTCAGAGAACAGGCGCTTCTCCTGGCACAGTATCGAACACTTAGTTTCAGATAGAACATTTAGTTTAAAATGGAAATATATTTCGCTTTTGGAGTTTAATCCCTCGGAAGGTGGACCACTTAGTTTCGTCAAACACATACGGTTTCGAGTGGCATCGCCACCGATTTCAGAGAACAGGCGCTCCTCCTGGCACAGTATCGAACACTTAGTTTCAGATAGAACAGTTAGTTTAAAGTGAAACTAAGTTTCGCATCTGGAGTTTCCTCTCTCACAAGGTCGAACATTCAGATTCGTCGAACACATACGGTTTCGAGTATCATCGCCACCGATTTCAGAGAACAGGCGCTTCTCCTGGCGCTGTATCGAACACTTAGTTACAGATAGAACAATTAGTTTAAAATGGAACTAAGTTTCGCATTTGGAGTTTAATCCCTCACAAGGTGGACAACTTAGTTTCGTCAAACACATACGGTTTCGAGTGGCATCGCCACAGATTTCAGAGAACAGGCGCTTCTCCTGGCACAGTATCGAACACTTAGTTTCAGATAGAACATTTAGTTTAAAATGGAAATATGTTTCGCATTTGGAGTTTAATCCCTCACAAGGTCGACCACTTAGTTACGTCGAACACATACGGTTTCGAGTAGCATCGCCACAGATTTCAGAGATCAGGCGCTTCGCCTGGCACAGTATCGAACACTTAGTTACAGATAGAACACTTAGTTTAAAATGGAACTGTGTTTCGCATTTGGAGTTTCCTCAATCACAAGGTGGACCACTTAGTTTCGTCAAACACATACGGTTTCGAGTGGCATCGCCACCGATTTCAGAGAACAGGCGCTTCTCCTGGCACAGTATCGAACACTTAGTTTTAGATAGAACAGTTAGTTTAAAATGGAACTAAGTTTCGCATCTAGAGTTCCTCTCTCATAAGGTCGACAACTTAGTTTCGTCAAACACATACGGTTTCGAGTGGCATCGCCACAGATTTCAGAGAACAGGCGCTTCTCCTGGCACAGTATCGAACACTTAGTTTCAGATAGAACAATCAGTTTAAAATGGAACTAAGTTTCGCATCTGGAGTTTCCTCTCTCACAAGGTCGACCACTTTGTTTCGTCGAACACATACATTTTCGAGTAGAATCGCCACAGATTTCAGAGAACAGGCGCTTCTCCTGGCACAGTATCGAACACTTAGTTTCAGATAGAACATTTAGTTTAAAATGGAAATATATTTCGCTTTTGGAGTTTAATCCCTCAGAAGGTGGACCACTTAGTTTCGTCAAACACATACGGTTTCGAGTGGCATCGCCACCGATTTCAGAGAACAGGCGCTCCTCCTGGCACAGTATCGAACACTTAGTTTCAGATAGAACAGTTAGTTTAAAGTGAAACTAAGTTTCGCATCTGGAGTTTCCTCTCTCACAAGGTCGAACATTCAGATTCGTCGAACACATACGGTTTCGAGTATCATCGCCACCGATTTCAGAGAACAGGCGCTTCTCCTGGCGCTGTATCGAACACTTAGTTACAGATAGAACAATTAGTTTAAAATGGAACTAAGTTTCGCATCTGGAGTTTCCTCTCTCACAAGGTCGACCACTTTGTTTCGTCGAACACATACATTTTCGAGTAGCATCGCCACAGATTTCAGAGAACAGGCGCTTCTCCTGGCACAGTATCGAACACTTAGTTTCAGATAGAACATTTAGTTTAAAATGGAAATATGTTTCGCATTTGGAGTTTAATCCCTCACAAGGTCGACCACTTAGTTACGTCGAACACATACGGTTTCGAGTAGAATCGCCACAGATTTCAGAGAACAGGCGCTTCTCCTGGCACAGTATCGAACACTTAGTTTCAGATAGAACATTTAGTTTAAAATGGAAATATGTTTCGCATTTGGAGTTTAATCCCTCACAAGGTCGACCACTTAGTTACGTCGAACACATACGGTTTCGAGTAGCATCGCCACAGATTTCAGAGATCAGGCGCTTCTCCTGGCACAGTATCGAACACTTAGTTACAGATAGAACACTTAGTTTAAAATGGAACTGTGTTTCGCATTTGGAGTTTCCTCACTCACAAGGTGGACCACTTAGTTTCGTCAAACACATACGGTTTCGAGTGGCATCGCCACAGATTTCAGAGAACAGGCGCTTCTCCTGGCACAGTATCGAACACTTAGTTTCAGATAGAACATTTAGTTTAAAATGGAAATATGTTTCGCATTTGGAGTTTAATCCCTCACAAGGTCGACCACTTAGTTACGTCGAACACATACGGTTTCGAGTAGCATCGCCACAGATTTCAGAGATCAGGCGCTTCTCCTGGCACAGTATCGAACACTTAGTTACAGATAGAACACTTAGTTTAAAATGGAACTGTGTTTCGCATTTGGAGTTTCCTCAATCACAAGGTGGACCACTTAGTTTCGTCAAACACATACGGTTTCGAGTGGCATCGCCACCGATTTCAGAGAACAGGCGCTTCTCCTGGCACAGTATCGAACACTTAGTTTCAGATAGAACAGTTAGTTTAAAGTGAAACTAAGTTTCGCATCTGGAGTTTCCTCTCTCACAAGGTCGAACATTCAGATTCGTCGAACACATACGGTTTCGAGTATCATCGCCACCGATTTCAGAGAACAGGCGCTTCTCCTGGCGCTGTATCGAACACTTAGTTACAGATAGAACATTTAGTTTAAAATGGAAATATGTTTCGTATTTGGAGTTTCCTCCCTCACAAGGTCGACCACTTAGTTACGTCCCACACATACGGTTTCGAGTAGCATCGCCACAGATTTCAGAGAACAGGCGCTTCTCCTGGCACAGTATCGAACACTTACTTTCAGATAGAACAATCAGTTTAAAATGGAACTAAGTTTCGCATCTAGAGTTCCTCTCTCACAAGGTCGACAAATTAGTTTCGTCAAACACATACGGTTTCGAGTGGCATCGCCACAGATTTCAGAGAACAGGCGCTTCTCCTGGCACAGTATCGAAAACTTAGTTTCAGATAGAACAATCAGTTTAAAATGGAACTAAGTTTCGCATTTGGAGTTTCCTCTCTCACAAGGTCGACCACTTCGTTTCGTCGAACACATACATTTTCGAGTAGAATCGCCACAGATTTCAGAGAACAGGCGCTTCTCCTGGCACAGTATCGAACACTTAGTTTCAGATAGAACATTTAGTTTAAAATGGAAATATATTTCGCTTTTGGAGTTTAATCCCTCACAAGGTGGACAACTTAGTTTCGTCAAACACATACGGTTTCGAGTGGCATCGCCACAGATTTCAGAGAACAGGCGCTTCTCCTGGCACAGTATCGAACACTTAGTTTCATATAGAACATTTAGTTTAAAATGGAAATATGTTTCGCATTTGGAGTTTAATCCCTCACAAGGTCGACCACTTAGTTACGTCGAACACATACGGTTTCGAGTAGCATCGCCACAGATTTCAGAGATCAGGCGCTTCGCCTGGCACAGTATCGAACACTTAGTTACAGATAGAACACTTAGTTTAAAATGGAACTGTGTTTCGCATTTGGAGTTTCCTCAATCACAAGGTGGACCACTTAGTTTCGTCAAACACATACGGTTTCGAGTGGCATCGCCACCGATTTCAGAGAACAGGCGCTTCTCCTGGCACAGTATCGAACACTTAGTTTCAGATAGAACAGTTAGTTTAAAGTGAAACTAAGTTTCGCATCTGGAGTTTCCTCTCTCACAAGGTCGAACATTCAGATTCGTCGAACACATACGGTTTCGAGTATCATCGCCACCGATTTCAGAGAACAGGCGCTTCTCCTGGCGCTGTATCGAACACTTAGTTACAGATAGAACATTTAGTTTAAAATGGAAATATGTTTCGTATTTGGAGTTTCCTCCCTCACAAGGTCGACCACTTAGTTACGTCGCACACATACGGTTTCGAGTAGCATCGCCACAGATTTCAGAGAACAGGCGCTTCTCCTGGCACAGTATCGAACACTTACTTTCAGATAGAACAATCAGTTTAAAATGGAACTAAGTTTCGCATCTAGAGTTCCTCTCTCATAAGGTCGACAACTTAGTTTCGTCAAACACATACGGTTTCGAGTGGCATCGCCACAGATTTCAGAGAACAGGCGCTTCTCCTGGCACAGTATCGAACACTTAGTTTCAGATAGAACAATCAGTTTAAAATGGAACTAAGTTTCGCATCTGGAGTTTCCTCTCTCACAAGGTCGACCACTTTGTTTCGTCGAACACATACATTTTCGAGTAGAATCGCCACAGATTTCAGAGAACAGGCGCTTCTCCTGGCACAGTATCGAACACTTAGTTTCAGATAGAACATTTAGTTTAAAATGGAAATATATTTCGCTTTTGGAGTTTAATCCCTCACAAGGTGGACCAATTAGTTTCGTCAAACACATACGGTTTCGAGTGGCATCGCCACCGATTTCAGAGAACAGGCGCTCCTCCTGGCACAGTATCGAACACTTAGTTTCAGATAGAACAGTTAGTTTAAAGTGAAACTAAGTTTCGCATCTGGAGTTTCCTCTCTCACAAGGTCGAACATTCAGATTCGTCGAACACATACGGTTTCGACTATCATCGCCACCGATTTCAGAGAACAGGCGCTTCTCCTGGCGCTGTATCGAACACTTAGTTACAGATAGAACAATTAGTTTAAAATGGAACTAAGTTTCGCATCTCGAGTTTCCTCTCTCACAAGGTCGACCACTTTGTTTCGTCGAACACATACATTTTCGAGTAGCATCGCCACAGATTTCAGAGAACAGGCGCTTCTCCTGGCACAGTATCGAACACTTAGTTTCAGATAGAACATTTAGTTTAAAATGGAAATATGTTTCGCATTTGGAGTTTAATCCCTCACAAGGTCGACCACTTAGTTACGTCGAACACATACGGTTTCGAGTAGAATCGCCACAGATTTCAGAGAACAGGCGCTTCTCCTGGCACAGTATCGAACACTTAGTTTCAGATAGAACATTTAGTTTAAAATGGAAATATGTTTCGCATTTGGAGTTTAATCCCTCACAAGGTCGACCACTTAGTTACGTCGAACACATACGGTTTCGAGTAGCATCGCCACAGATTTCAGAGATCAGGCGCTTCTCCTGGCACAGTATCGAACACTTAGTTACAGATAGAACACTTAGTTTAAAATGGAACTGTCTTTCGCATTTGGAGTTTCCTCACTCACAAGGTGGACCACTTAGTTTCGTCAAACACATACGGTTTCGAGTGGCATCGCCACCGATTTCAGAGAACAGGCGCTTCTCCTGGCACAGTATCGAACACTTAGTTTCAGATAGAACAGTTAGTTTAAAGTGAAACTAAGTTTCGCGTCTGGAGTTTCCTCTCTCACAAGGTCGAACATTCAGATTCGTCGAACACATACGGTTTCGAGTATCATCGCCACCGATTTCAGAGAACAGGCGCTTCTCCTGGCGCTGTATCGAACACTTAGTTACAGATAGAACATTTAGTTTAAAATGGAAATATGTTTCGTATTTGGAGTTTCCTCCCTCACAAGGTCGACCACTTAGTTACGTCGCACACATACGGTTTCGAGTAGCATCGCCACAGATTTCAGAGAACAGGCGCTTCTCCTGGCACAGTATCGAACACTTACTTTCAGATAGAACAATCAGTTTAAAATGGAACTAAGTTTCGCATCTAGAGTTCCTCTCTCACAAGGTCGACAACTTAGTTTCGTCAAACACATACGGTTTCGAGTGGCATCGCCACAGATTTCAGAGAACAGGCGCTTCTCCTGGCACAGTATCGAACACTTAGTTTCAGATAGAACAATCAGTTTAAAATGGAACTAAGTTTCGCATCTGGAGTTTCCTCTCTCACAAGGTCGACCACTTTGTTTCGTCGAACACATACATTTTCGAGTAGAATCGCCACAGATTTCAGAGAACAGGCGCTTCTCCTGGCACAGTATCGAACACTTAGTTTCAGATAGAACATTAGTTTAAAATGGAAATATATTTCGCTTTTGGAGTTTAATCCCTCACAAGGTGGACCACTTAGTTTCGTCAAACACATACGGTTTCGAGTGGCATCGCCACCGATTTCAGAGAACAGGCGCTCCTCCTGGCACAGTATCGAACACTTAGTTTCAGATAGAACAGTTAGTTTAAAGTGAAACTAAGTTTCGCATCTGGAGTTTCCTCTCTCACAAGGTCGAACATTCAGATTCGTCGAACACATACGGTTTCGAGTATCATCGCCACCGATTTCAGAGAACAGGCGCTTCTCCTGGCGCTGTATCGAACACTTAGTTACAGATAGAACAATTAGTTTAAAATGGAACTAAGTTTCGCATCTGGAGTTTCCTCTCTCACAAGGTCGACCACTTTGTTTCGTCGAACACATACATTTTCGAGTAGCATCGCCACAGATTTCAGAGAACAGGCGCTTCTCCTGGCACAGTATCGAACACTTAGTTTCAGATAGAACATTTAGTTTAAAATGGAAATATGTTTCGCATTTGGAGTTTAATCCCTCACAAGGTCGACCACTTAGTTACGTCGAACACATACGGTTTCGAGTAGAATCGCCACAGATTTCAGAGAACAGGCGCTTCTCCTGGCACAGTATCGAACACTTAGTTTCAGATAGAACACTTAGTTTAAAATGGAAATATGTTTCGCATTTGGAGTTTAATCCCTCACAAGGTCGACCACTTAGTTACGTCGAACACATACGGTTTCGAGTAGCATCGCCACAGATTTCAGAGATCAGGCGCTTCTCCTGGCACAGTATCGAACACTTAGTTACAGATAGAACACTTAGTTTAAAATGGAACTGTGTTTCGCATTTGGAGTTTCCTCACTCACAAGGTGGACCACTTAGTTTCGTCAAACACATACGGTTTCGAGTGGCATCGCCACCGATTTCAGAGAACAGGCGCTTCTCCTGGCACAGTATCGAACACTTAGTTTCAGATAGAACAGTTAGTTTAAAGTGAAACTAAGTTTCGCCTCTGGAGTTTCCTCTCTCACAAGGTCGAACATTCAGATTCGTCGAACACATACGGTTTCGAGTATCATCGCCACCGATTTCAGAGAACAGGCGCATCTCCTGGCACATTATCGAACACTTAGTTTCAGATAGAACAATGCGTTTAAAATGGAACTAAGTTTCGCATCTGGAGTTTCCTCTCTCACAAGGTCGACCACTTAGTTTCGTCGAACACATACGGTTTCGAGTAGCATCGCCACTGTTTTCAGAGAACAGGCGCTTCTCCTGGCACAGTATCGAACACTTAGTTTCAGATAGAACAATCAGTTTAAAATGGAACTAATTTTCGCATCTAGAGTTCCTCTCTCACAAGGTCGACCACTTAGTTTCGTGGAACACATACAGTTTCGAGTGGTATCGCCACAGATTTCGCAGAACGTCGTTTCTCCTGGCACAGTATCGAACACTTAGTTTCAGATAGAACAATTAGTTTAAAATGGAAGTAAGTTTCGCATCTGCAGTTTCCTCTCTCACAAGGTCGACCACTTAGTTTCGTCGAACACATACGGTTTCGAGTAGCATCGCCACCGATTTCAGAGAACAGACGCTTCTCCTGGCACAGTATCGAACACTTAGTATCAGATAGAACAATTAGTTTAAAATGGAACTATGTTTCGCATCTGAAGTTTCCTCTCTCACAAGGTCGACCACTTAGTTTCGTGGAACACATACAGTTTCGAGTGGTATCGCCACAGATTTCGCAGAACGGCGTTTCTCCTGGCACAGTATCGAACACTTAGTTTCAGATAGAACAATTAGTTTAAAATGGTACTAAGTTTCGCATCTGGAGTTTCCTCCCTCACAAGGCGACCACTTAGTTTCGTGGAACGCGTACGGTTTCGAGTGGCATCGCTACAGATTTCAGAGAACAGGCGCTTCTCCTGGCACAGTATCGAACACTTAGTTTAAGATAGAACAATTAGTTTAAAATGGAAGTAAGTTTCGCATCTGCAGTTTCCTCTCTCCCAAGGTCGACCACTTAGTTTCGTGGAACACGTACGGTTTCGAGTGGCATCGCCACAGATTTCAGAGAACAGACGCTTCTCCTGGCACAGTATCGAACACATAGTTTCAGATAGAACATTTAGTTTAAAATGGAACTAAGTTTCGCATCTGCAGTTTCCTCTCTCACAAGGTCCATCACATAGTTTCGTCGAACACATACGGTTTCGAGTGGCATCGCCACACTATTCAGAGAACAGGCGCTTCTCCTGGCACAGTGTCGAACACATAGTTGCCGATAGAACAATTAGTTTAAAATGGAACAAAGCTTTGCATCTGGAGTTTCTGCTCACACAAGGTCGACCACTTAGTTTCGTTGAACACATACGGTTTCGAGTCGTATCCCCACTGATCTCAGAGAACAGGCGCTACTCCTGGCACAGTATCGAATACTTAGTTTCAGATAGAACAAGTAGTTTAAAATGGAACTAATTTTCGCATCTGGAGTTTCCTCTCTCACAAGGTCGACCACATAGTTTCGTCGAACACATACGGTTTCGAGTGGCATCGCGACAGATTTCCGAGAACAGGCGCCTCTCCTGGCACAGTATCGAACACTTAGTTTCAGATAGAACAATTAGTTTAAAATGGAAGTAAGTTTCGCATCTGCAGTTTCCTCTCTCACAAGGTCGTCCACTTAGTTTCGTCGAACACATACGGTTTCGAGTAGCATCGCCACCGATTTCATAGAACAGACGCTTCTCCTGGCACAGTATCGAACACTTAGTATCAGATAGAACAATTAGTTTAAAATGGAACTATGTTTCGCATCTGAAGTTTCCTCTCTCACAAGGTCGACCACTTAGTTTCGTGGAACACATACAGTTTCGAGTGGTATCGCCACAGATTTCGCAGAACGGCGTTTCTCCTGGCACAGTATCGAACACTTAGTATCAGATAGAACAATTAGTTTAAAATGGAACTATGTTTCGCATCTGAAGTTTCCTCTCTCACAAGGTCGACCACTTAGTTTCGTGGAACACATACAGTTTCGAGTGGTATCGCCACAGATTTCGCAGAACGGCGTTTCTCCTGGCACATTATCGAACACTTAGTTTCAGATAGAACAATTAGTTTAAAATGGTACTAAGTTTCGCATCTGGAGTTTCCTCCCTCACAAGGCGACCACTTAGTTTCGTGGAACGCGTACGGTTTCGAGTGGCATCGCTACAGATTTCAGAGAACAGGCGCTTCTCCTGGCACAGTATCGAACACTTAGTTTAAGATAGAACAATTAGTTTAAAATGGAAGTAAGTTTCGCATCTGCAGTTTCCTCTCTCCCAAGGTCGACCACTTAGTTTCGTGGAACACGTACGGTTTCGAGTGGCATCGCCACAGATTTCAGAGAACAGACGCTTCTCCTGGCACAGTATCGAACACATAGTTTCAGATAGAACATTTAGTTTAAAATGGAACTAAGTTTCGCATCTGCAGTTTCCTCTCTCACAAGGTCCATCACATAGTTTCGTCGAACACATACGGTTTCGAGTGGCATCGCCACACTATTCAGAGAACAGGCGCTTCTCCTGGCACAGTGTCGAACACATAGTTGCCGATAGAACAATTAGTTTAAAATGGAACAAAGCTTTGCATCTGGAGTTTCTGCTCACACAAGGTCGACCACTTAGTTTCGTTGAACACATACGGTTTCGAGTCGTATCCCCACTGATCTCAGAGAACAGGCGCTACTCCTGGCACAGTATCGAATACTTAGTTTCAGATAGAACAAATAGTTTAAAATGGAACTAATTTTCGCATCTGGAGTTTCCTCTCTCACAAGGTCGACCACATAGTTTCGTCGAACACATACGGTTTCGAGTGGCATCGCGACAGATTTCCGAGAACAGGCGCCTCTCCTGGCACAGTATCGAACACTTAGTTTCAGATAGAACAATTAGTTTAAAATGGAAGTAAGTTTCGCATCTGCAGTTTCCTCTCTCACAAGGTCGTCCACTTAGTTTCGTCGAACACATACGGTTTCGAGTAGCATCGCCACCGATTTCATAGAACAGACGCTTCTCCTGGCACAGTATCGAACACTTAGTATCAGATAGAACAATTAGTTTAAAATGGAACTATGTTTCGCATCTGAAGTTTCCTCTCTCACAAGGTCGACCACTTAGTTTCGTGGAACACATACAGTTTCGAGTGGTATCGCCACAGATTTCGCAGAACGGCGTTTCTCCTGGCACATTATCGAACACTTAGTTTCAGATAGAACAATTAGTTTAAAATGGTACTAAGTTTCGCATCTGGAGTTTCCTCCCTCACAAGGTTGGCCACTTAGTTTCGTCGAACACATACGGTTTCGAGTGGTATCGCCACATATTTCAGAGAACAGGCGCTTCTCCTGGCACATTATCGAACACTTAGTTTTAGTTAGAATAATTAGTTTAAAATGGAAATATGTTTCGCATTTGGAGCTTCCTCTCTCACAAGGTCGACCACTTAGTTTCGTCGAACACATACGGTTTCGAGTAGTATCGCCACAGATTTCGCAGAACGGGAGTTTCTCCTGGCACATTATCGAACACTTAGTTTCAGATAGAACAATTAGTTTAAAATGGAACTATGTTTCGCATCTGGAGTATCCTCTCTCACAAGGTCAACCACTTAGTTTCGTCGAACACATACGGTTTCGAGTAGCATCGCCACAGATTTCAGAAAACAGGCGCTTCTCCTGGCACATTATCGAATACTTAGTTACAGATAGAATATTTAGTTTAAAATGGAACTATGTTTCGCATCTGGTGTTTCCTCTCTCACAAGGTCGACCACTTAGTTTCGCCGAACGCATACGGTTTCGAGTGGCATCGCCACAGATTTCCGAGAACAGGCGCTTCTGCTGGCACAGTATCGAACACTTAGTTTCAGATAGAACAATTAATTTAAAATGGAACTAAGTTTCCCATCTGAAGATTCCTCTCTCACAAGGTCGACCACTTAGTTTCGTTGAGCTCATACGTTTTCGAGTGGCATCGCCACAGATTTCAGAGAACAGGCGCTTCTCCTGCCACAGTATCGAACACTTAGTTTCAGATAGAACATTTAGTTTATAATGGAAATATGTTTCGCATTTGGAGTTTAATCCCTCACAAGGTCGACCACTTAGTTACGTCGAACACATACGGTTTCGAGTAGCATCGCCACAGATTTCAGAGAACAGGCGCTTCTCCTGGCACAGTATCGAACACTTACTTTCAGATAGAACAATCAGTTTAAAATGGAACTAAGTTTCGCATCTAGAGTTCCTCTCTCACAAGGTCGACAACTTAGTTTCATCAAACACATACGGTTTCGAGTGGCATCGCCACAGATTTCAGAGAACAGGCGCTTCTCCTGGCACAGTATCGAACACTTAGTTTCAGATAGAACAATCAGTTTAAAATGGAACTAAGTTTCGCATCTGGAGTTTCCTCTCTCACAAGGTCGACCACTTTGTTTCGTCGAACACATACATTTTCGAGTAGAATCGCCACAGATTTCAGAGAACAGGCGCTTCTCCTGGCACAGTATCGAACACTTAGTTTCAGATAGAACATTAGTTTAAAATGGAAATATATTTCGCTTTTGGAGTTTAATCCCTCACAAGGTGGACCACTTAGTTTCGTCAAACACATACGGTTTCGAGTGGCATCGCCACCGATTTCAGAGAACAGGCGCTCCTCCTGGCACAGTATCGAACACTTAGTTTCAGATAGAACAGTTAGTTTAAAGTGAAACTAAGTTTCGCATCTGGAGTTTCCTCTCTCACAAGGTCGAACATTCAGATTCGTCGAACACATACGGTTTCGAGTATCATCGCCACCGATTTCAGAGAACAGGCGCTTCTCCTGGCACTGTATCGAACACTTAGTTACAGATAGAACAATTAGTTTAAAATGGAACTAAGTTTCGCATCTGGAGTTTCCTCTCTCACAAGGTCGACCACTTTGTTTCGTCGAACACATACATTTTCGAGTAGCATCGCCACAGATTTCAGAGAACAGGCGCTTCTCCTGGCACAGTATCGAACACTTAGTTTCAGATAGAACATTTAGTTTAAAATGGAAATATGTTTCGCATTTGGAGTTTAATCCCTCACAAGGTCGACCACTTAGTTACGTCGAACACATACGGTTTCGAGTAGAATCGCCACAGATTTCAGAGAACAGGCGCTTCTCCTGGCACAGTATCGAACACTTAGTTTCAGATAGAACATTTAGTTTAAAATGGAAATATGTTTCGCATTTGGAGTTTAATCCCTCACAAGGTCGACCACTTAGTTACGTCGAACACATACGGTTTCGAGTAGCATCGCCACAGATTTCAGAGATCAGGCGCTTCTCCTGGCACAGTATCGAACACTTAGTTTCAGATAGAACAGTTAGTTTAAAGTGAAACTAAGTTTCGCCTCTGGAGTTTCCTCTCTCACAAGGTCGAACATTCAGATTCGTCGAACACATACGGTTTCGAGTATCATCGCCACCGATTTCAGAGAACAGGCGCTTCTCCTGGCACATTATCGAACACTTAGTTTCAGATAGAACAATGCGTTTAAAATGGAACTAAGTTTCGCATCTGGAGTTTCCTCTCTCACAAGGTCGACCACTTAGTTTCGTCGAACACATACGGTTTCGAGTAGCATCGCCACTGTTTTCAGAGAACAGGCGCTTCTCCTGGCACAGTATCGAACACTTAGTTTCAGATAGAACAATCAGTTTAAAATGGAACTAAGTTTCGCATCTAGAGTTCCTCTCTCACAAGGTCGACCACTTAGTTTCGTGGAACACATACAGTTTCGAGTGGTATCGCCACAGATTTCGCAGAACGTCGTTTCTCCTGGCACAGTATCGAACACTTAGTTTCAGATAGAACAATTAGTTTAAAATGGAAGTAAGTTTCGCATCTGCAGTTTCCTCTCTCACAAGGTCGACCACTTAGTTTCGTCGAACACATACGGTTTCGAGTAGCATCGCCACCGATTTCAGAGAACAGACGCTTCTCCTGGCACAGTATCGAACACTTAGTATCAGATAGAACAATTAGTTTAAAATGGATCTATGTTTCGCATCTGAAGTTTCCTCTCTCACAAGGTCGACCACTTAGTTTCGTGGAACACATACAGTTTCGAGTGGTATCGCCACAGATTTCGCAGAACGGCGTTTCTCCTGGCACATTATCGAACACTTAGTTTCAGATAGAACAATTAGTTTAAAATGGTACTAAGTTTCGCATCTGGAGTTTCCTCCCTCACAAGGCGACCACTTAGTTTCGTGGAACGCGTACGGTTTCGAGTGGCATCGCTACAGATTTCAGAGAACAGGCGCTTCTCCTGGCACAGTATCGAACACTTAGTTTAAGATAGAACAATTAGTTTAAAATGGAAGTAAGTTTCGCATCTGCAGTTTCCTCTCTCCCAAGGTCGACCACTTAGTTTCGTGGAACACGTACGGTTTCGAGTGGCATCGCCATAGATTTCAGAGAACAGACGCTTCTCCTGGCACAGTATCGAACACATAGTTTCAGATAGAACATTTAGTTTAAAATGGAACTAAGTTTCGCATCTGCAGTTTCCTCTCTCACAAGGTCCATCACATAGTTTCGTCGAACACATACGGTTTCGAGTGGCATCGCCACACTATTCAGAGAACAGGCGCTTCTCCTGGCACAGTGTCGAACACATAGTTGCCGATAGAACAATTAGTTTAAAATGGAACAAAGCTTTGCATCTGGAGTTTCTGCTCACACAAGGTCGACCACTTAGTTTCGTTGAACACATACGGTTTCGAGTCGTATACCCACTGATCTCAGAGAACAGGCGCTACTCCTGGCACAGTATCGAATACTTAGTTTCAGATAGAACAAGTAGTTTAAAATGGAACTAATTTTCGCATCTGGAGTTTCCTCTCTCACAAGGTCGACCACATAGTTTCGTCGAACACATACGGTTTCGAGTGGCATCGCGACAGATTTCCGAGAACAGGCGCCTCTCCTGGCACAGTATCGAACACTTAGTTTCAGATAGAACAATTAGTTTAAAATGGAAGTAAGTTTCGCATCTGCAGTTTCCTCTCTCACAAGGTCGTCCACTTAGTTTCGTCGAACACATACGGTTTCGAGTAGCATCGCCACAGATTTCAGAAAACAGGCGCTTCTCCTGGCACATTATCGAATACTTAGTTACAGATAGAATATTTAGTTTAAAATGGAACTATGTTTCGCATCTGGTGTTTCTTCTCTCACAAGGTCGACCACTTAGTTTCGCCGAACGCATACGGTTTCGAGTGGCATCGCCACAGATTTCCGAGAACAGGCGCTTCTGCTGGCACAGTATCGAACACTTAGTTTCAGATAGAACAATTAATTTAAAATGGAACTAAGTTTCCCATCTGAAGTTTCCTCTCTCACAAGGTCGACCACTTAGTTTCGTTGAGCTCATACGTTTTCGAGTGGCATCGCCACAGATTTCAGAGAACAGGCGCTTCTCCTGCCACAGTATCGAACACTTAGTTTCAGATAGAACATTTAGTTTAAAATGGAAATATGTTTCGCATTTGGAGTTTAATCCCTCACAAGGTCGACCACTTAGTTACGTCGAACACATACGGTTTCGAGTAGAATCGCCACAGATTTCAGAGAACAGGCGCTTCTCCTGGCACAGTATCGAACACTTAGTTTCAGATAGAACATTTAGTTTAAAATGGAAATATGTTTCGCATTTGGAGTTTAATCCCTCACAAGGTCGACCACTTAGTTACGTCGAACACATACGGTTTCGAGTAGCATCGCCACAGATTTCAGAGATCAGGCGCTTCTCCTGGCACAGTATCGAACACTTAGTTACAGATAGAACACTTAGTTTAAAATGGAACTGTGTTTCGCATTTGGAGTTTCCTCACTCACAAGGTGGACCACTTAGTTTCGTCAAACACATACGGTTTCGAGTGGCATCGCCACCGATTTCAGAGAACAGGCGCTTCTCCTGGCACAGTATCGAACACTTAGTTTCAGATAGAACAGTTAGTTTAAAGTGAAACTAAGTTTCGCATCTGGAGTTTCCTCTCTCACAAGGTCGAACATTCAGATTCGTCGAACACATACGGTTTCGAGTATCATCGCCACCGATTTCAGAGAACAGGCGCTTCTCCTGGCGCTGTATCGAACACTTAGTTACAGATAGAACATTTAGTTTAAAATGGAAATATGTTTCGTATTTGGAGTTTCCTCCCTCACAAGGTCGACCACTTAGTTACGTCGCACACATACGGTTTCGAGTAGCATCGCCACAGATTTCAGAGAACAGGCGCTTCTCCTGGCACAGTATCGAACACTTACTTTCAGATAGAACAATCAGTTTAAAATGGAACTAAGTTTCGCATCTAGAGTTCCTCTCTCACAAGGTCGACAACTTAGTTTCATCAAACACATACGGTTTCGAGTGGCATCGCCACAGATTTCAGAGAACAGGCGCTTCTCCTGGCACAGTATCGAACACTTAGTTTCAGATAGAACAATCAGTTTAAAATGGAACTAAGTTTCGCATCTGGAGTTTCCTCTCTCACAAGGTCGACCACTTTGTTTCGTCGAACACATACATTTTCGAGTAGAATCGCCACAGATTTCAGAGAACAGGCGCTTCTCCTGGCACAGTATCGAACACTTAGTTTCAGATAGAACATTAGTTTAAAATGGAAATATATTTCGCTTTTGGAGTTTAATCCCTCACAAGGTGGACCACTTAGTTTCGTCAAACACATACGGTTTCGAGTGGCATCGCCACCGATTTCAGAGAACAGGCGCTCCTCCTGGCACAGTATCGAACACTTAGTTTCAGATAGAACAGTTAGTTTAAAGTGAAACTAAGTTTCGCATCTGGAGTTTCCTCTCTCACAAGGTCGAACATTCAGATTCGTCGAACACATACGGTTTCGAGTATCATCGCCACCGATTTCAGAGAACAGGCGCTTCTCCTGGCGCTGTATCGAACACTTAGTTACAGATAGAACAATTAGTTTAAAATGGAACTAAGTTTCGCATCTGGAGTTTCCTCTCTCACAAGGTCGACCACTTTGTTTCGTCGAACACATACATTTTCGAGTAGCATCGCCACAGATTTCAGAGAACAGGCGCTTCTCCTGGCACAGTATCGAACACTTAGTTTCAGATAGAACATTTAGTTTAAAATGGAAATATGTTTCGCATTTGGAGTTTAATCCCTCACAAGGTCGACCACTTAGTTACGTCGAACACATACGGTTTCGAGTAGAATCGCCACAGATTTCAGAGAACATGCGCTTCTCCTGGCACAGTATCGAACACTTAGTTTCAGATAGAACATTTAGTTTAAAATGGAAATATGTTTCGCATTTGGAGTTTAATCCCTCACAAGGTCGACCACTTAGTTACGTCGAACACATACGGTTTCGAGTAGCATCGCCACAGATTTCAGAGATCAGGCGCTTCTCCTGGCACAGTATCGAACACTTAGTTTCAGATAGAACAGTTAGTTTAAAGTGAAACTAAGTTTCGCCTCTGGAGTTTCCTCTCTCACAAGGTCGAACATTCAGATTCGTCGAACACATACGGTTTCGAGTATCATCGCCACCGATTTCAGAGAACAGGCGCTTCTCCTGGCACATTATCGAACACTTAGTTTCAGATAGAACAATGCGTTTAAAATGGAACTAAGTTTCGCATCTGGAGTTTCCTCTCTCACAAGGTCGACCACTTAGTTTCGTGGAACACATACAGTTTCGAGTGGTATCGCCACAGATTTCGCAGAACGTCGTTTCTCCTGGCACAGTATCGAACACTTAGTTTCAGATAGAACAATTAGTTTAAAATGGAAGTAAGTTTCGCATCTGCAGTTTCCTCTCTCACAAGGTCGACCACTTAGTTTCGTCGAACACATACGGTTTCGAGTAGCATCGCCACCGATTTCAGAGAACAGACGCTTCTCCTGGCACAGTATCGAACACTTAGTATCAGATAGAACAATTAGTTTAAAATGGAACTATGTTTCGCATCTGAAGTTTCCTCTCTCACAAGGTCGACCACTTAGTTTCGTGGAACACATACAGTTTCGAGTGGTATCGCCACAGATTTCGCAGAACGGCGTTTCTCCTGGCACATTATCGAACACTTAGTTTCAGATAGAACAATTAGTTTAAAATGGTACTAAGTTTCGCATCTGGAGTTTCCTCCCTCACAAGGCGACCACTTAGTTTCGTGGAACGCGTACGGTTTCGAGTGGCATCGCTACAGATTTCAGAGAACAGGCGCTTCTCCTGGCACAGTATCGAACACTTAGTTTAAGATAGAACAATTAGTTTAAAATGGAAGTAAGTTTCGCATCTGCAGTTTCCTCTCTCCCAAGGTCGACCACTTAGTTTCGTGGAACACGTACGGTTTCGAGTGGCATCGCCACAGATTTCAGAGAACAGACGCTTCTCCTGGCACAGTATCGAACACATAGTTTCAGATAGAACATTTAGTTTAAAATGGAACTAAGTTTCGCATCTGCAGTTTCCTCTCTCACAAGGTCCATCACATAGTTTCGTCGAACACATACGGTTTCGAGTGGCATCGCCACACTATTCAGAGAACAGGCGCTTCTCCTGGCACAGTGTCGAACACATAGTTGCCGATAGAACAATTAGTTTAAAATGGAACAAAGCTTTGCATCTGGAGTTTCTGCTCACACAAGGTCGACCACTTAGTTTCGTTGAACACATACGGTTTCGAGTCGTATCCCCACTGATCTCAGAGAACAGGCGCTACTCCTGGCACAGTATCGAATACTTAGTTTCAGATAGAACAAGTAGTTTAAAATGGAACTAATTTTCGCATCTGGAGTTTCCTCTCTCACAAGGTCGACCACATAGTTTCGTCGAACACATACGGTTTCGAGTGGCATCGCGACAGATTTCCGAGAACAGGCGCCTCTCCTGGCACAGTATCGAACACTTAGTTTCAGATAGAACAATTAGTTTAAAATGGAAGTAAGTTTCGCATCTGCAGTTTCCTCTCTCACAAGGTCGTCCACTTAGTTTCGTCGAACACATACGGTTTCGAGTAGCATCGCCACCGATTTCATAGAACAGACGCTTCTCCTGGCACAGTATCGAACACTTAGTATCAGATAGAACAATTAGTTTAAAATGGAACTATGTTTCGCATCTGAAGTTTCCTCTCTCACAAGGTCGACCACTTAGTTTCGTGGAACACATACAGTTTCGAGTGGTATCGCCACAGATTTCGCAGAACGGCGTTTCTCCTGGCACATTATCGAACACTTAGTTTCAGATAGAACAATTAGTTTAAAATGGTACTAAGTTACGCATCTGGAGTTTGCTCCCTCACAAGGTTGGCCACTTAGTTTCGTCGAACACATACGGTTTCGAGTGGTATCGCCACATATTTCAGAGAACAGGCGCTTCTCCTGGCACATTATCGAACACTTAGTTTTAGTTAGAATAATTAGTTTAAAATGGAAATATGTTTCGCATTTGGAGCTTTCTCTCTCACAAGGTCGACCACTTAGTTTCGTCGAACACATACGGTTTCGAGTAGTATCGCCACAGATTTCGCAGAACGGGAGTTTCTCCTGGCACATTATCGAACACTTAGTTTCAGATAGAACAATTAGTTTAAAATGGAACTATGTTTCGCATCTGGAGTATCCTCTCTCACAAGGTCAACCACTTAGTTTCGTCGAACACATACGGTTTCGAGTAGCATCGCCACAGATTTCAGAAAACAGGCGCTTCTCCTGGCACATTATCGAATACTTAGTTACAGATAGAATATTTAGTTTAAAATGGAACTATGTTTCGCATCTGGTGTTTCCTCTCTCACAAGGTCGACCACTTAGTTTCGCCGAACGCATACGGTTTCGAGTGGCATCGCCACAGATTTCCGAGAACAGGCGCTTCTGCTGGCACAGTATCGAACACTTAGTTTCAGATAGAACAATTAATTTAAAATGGAACTAAGTTTCCCATCTGAAGTTTCCTCTCTCACAAGGTCGACCACTTAGTTTCGTTGAGCTCATACGTTTTCGAGTGGCATCGCCACAGATTTCAGAGAACAGGCGCTTCTCCTGCCACAGTATCGAACACTTAGTTTCAGATAGAACATTTAGTTTAAAATGGAAATATGTTTCGCATTTGGAGTTTAATCCCTCACAAGGTCGACCACTTAGTTACGTCGAACACATACGGTTTCGAGTAGAATCGCCACAGATTTCAGAGAACAGGCGCTTCTCCTGGCACAGTATCGAACACTTAGTTTCAGATAGAACAATCAGTTTAAAATGGAACTAAGTTTCGCATCTGGAGTTTCCTCTCTCACAAGGTCGACCACTTTGTTTCGTCGAACACATACATTTTCGAGTAGCATCGCCACAGATTTCAGAGAACAGGCGCTTCTCCTGGCACAGTATCGAACACTTAGTTTCAGATAGAACATTTAGTTTAAAATGGAAATATGTTTCGCATTTGGAGTTTCCTCACTCACAAGGTGGACCACTTAGTTTCGTCAAACACATACGGTTTCGAGTGGCATCGCCACCGATTTCAGAGGACAGGCGCTTCTCCTGGCACAGTATCGAACACTTAGTTTCAGATAGAACAGTTAGTTTAAAGTGAAACTAAGTTTCGCATCTGGAGTTTCCTCTCTCACAAGGTCGAACATTCAGATTCGTCGAACACATACGGTTTCGAGTATCATCGCCACCGATTTCAGAGAACAGGCGCTTCTCCTGGCGCTGTATCGAACACTTAGTTACAGATAGAACATTTAGTTTAAAATGGAAATATGTTTCGTATTTGGAGTTTCCTCCCTCACAAGGTCGACCACTTAGTTACGTCGCACACATACGGTTTCGAGTAGCATCGCCACAGATTTCAGAGAACAGGCGCTTCTCCTGGCACAGTATCGAACACTTACTTTCAGATAGAACAATCAGTTTAAAATGGAACTAAGTTTCGCATCTAGAGTTCCTCTCTCACAAGGTCGACAACTTAGTTTCGTCAAACACATACGGTTTCGAGTGGCATCGCCACAGATTTCAGAGAACAGGCGCTTCTCCTGGCACAGTATCGAACACTTAGTTTCAGATAGAACAATCAGTTTAAAATGGAACTAAGTTTCGCATCTGGAGTTTCCTCTCTCACAAGGTCGACCACTTTGTTTCGTCGAACACATACATTTTCGAGTAGAATCGCCACAGATTTCAGAGAACAGGCGCTTCTCCTGGCACAGTATCGAACACTTAGTTTCAGATAGAACATTAGTTTAAAATGGAAATATATTTCGCTTTTGGAGTTTAATCCCTCACAAGGTGGACCACTTAGTTTCGTCAAACACATACGGTTTCGAGTGGCATCGCCACCGATTTCAGAGAACAGGCGCTCCTCCTGGCACAGTATCGAACACTTAGTTTCAGATAGAACAGTTAGTTTAAAGTGAAACTAAGTTTCGCATCTGGAGTTTCCTCTCTCACAAGGTCGAACATTCAGATTCGTCGAACACATACGGTTTCGAGTATCATCGCCACCGATTTCAGAGAACAGGCGCTTCTCCTGGCGCTGTATCGAACACTTAGTTACAGATAGAACAATTAGTTTAAAATGGAACTAAGTTTCGCATCTGGAGTTTCCTCTCTCACAAGGTCGACCACTTTGTTTCGTCGAACACATACATTTTCGAGTAGCATCGCCACAGATTTCAGAGAACAGGCGCTTCTCCTGGCACAGTATCGAACACTTAGTTTCAGATAGAACATTTAGTTTAAAATGGAAATATGTTTCGCATTTGGAGTTTAATCCCTCACAAGGTCGACCACTTAGTTACGTCGAACACATACGGTTTCGAGTAGAATCGCCACAGATTTCAGAGAACAGGCGCTTCTCCTGGCACAGTATCGAACACTTAGTTTCAGATAGAACATTTAGTTTAAAATGGAAATATGTTTCGCATTTGGAGTTTAATCCCTCACAAGGTCGACCACTTAGTTACGTCGAACACATACGGTTTCGAGTAGCATCGCCACAGATTTCAGAGATCAGGCGCTTCTCCTGGCACAGTATCGAACACTTAGTTACAGATAGAACACTTAGTTTAAAATGGAACTGTGTTTCGCATTTGGAGTTTCCTCACTCACAAGGTGGACCACTTAGTTTCGTCAAACACATACGGTTTCGAGTGGCATCGCCACCGATTTCAGAGAACAGGCGCTTCTCCTGGCACAGTATCGAACACTTAGTTTCAGATAGAACAGTTAGTTTAAAGTGAAACTAAGTTTCGCCTCTGGAGTTTCCTCTCTCACAAGGTCGAACATTCAGATTCGTCGAACACATACGGTTTCGAGTATCATCGCCACCGATTTCAGAGAACAGGCGCTTCTCCTGGCACATTATCGAACACTTAGTTTCAGATAGAACAGTGCGTTTAAAATGGAACTAAGTTTCGCATCTGGAGTTTCCTCTCTCACAAGGTCGACCACTTAGTTTCGTCGAACACATACGGTTTCGAGTAGCATCGCCACTGTTTTCAGAGAACAGGCGCTTCTCCTGGTACATTATCGAACACTTAGTTTCAGATAGAACAATCAGTTTAAAATGGAACTAAGTTTCGCATCTAGAGTTCCTCTCTCACAAGGTCGACCACTTAGTTTCGTGGAACACATACAGTTTCGAGTGGTATCGCCACAGATTTCGCAGAACGTCGTTTCTCCTGGCACAGTATCGAACACTTAGTTTCAGATAGAACAATTAGTTTAAAATGGAAGTAAGTTTCGCATCTGCAGTTTCCTCTCTCACAAGGTCGACCACTTAGTTTCGTCGAACACATACGGTTTCGAGTAGCATCGCCACCGATTTCAGAGAACAGACGCTTCTCCTGGCACAGTATCGAACACTTAGTATCAGATAGAACAATTAGTTTAAAATGGAACTATGTTTCGCATCTGAAGTTTCCTCTCTCACAAGGTCGACCACTTAGTTTCGTGGAACACATACAGTTTCGAGTGGTATCGCCACAGATTTCGCAGAACGGCGTTTCTCCTGGCACATTATCGAACACTTAGTTTCAGATAGAACAATTAGTTTAAAATGGTACTAAGTTTCGCATCTGGAGTTTCCTCCCTCACAAGGCGACCACTTAGTTTCGTGGAACGCGTACGGTTTCGAGTGGCATCGCTACAGATTTCAGAGAACAGGCGCTTCTCCTGGCACAGTATCGAACACTTAGTTTAAGATAGAACAATTAGTTTAAAATGGAAGTAAGTTTCGCATCTGCAGTTTCCTCTCTCCCAAGGTCGACCACTTAGTTTCGTGGAACACGTACGGTTTCGGGTGGCATCGCCACAGATTTCAGAGAACAGACGCTTCTCCTGGCACAGTATCGAACACATAGTTTCAGATAGAACATTTAGTTTAAAATGGAACTAAGTTTCGCATCTGCAGTTTCCTCTCTCACAAGGTCCATCACATAGTTTCGTCGAACACATACGGTTTCGAGTGGCATCGCCACACTATTCAGAGAACAGGCGCTTCTCCTGGCACAGTGTCGAACACATAGTTGCCGATAGAACAATTAGTTTAAAATGGAACAAAGCTTTGCATCTGGAGTTTCTGCTCACACAAGGTCGACCACTTAGTTTCGTTGAACACATACGGTTTCGAGTCGTATCCCCACTGATCTCAGAGAACAGGCGCTACTCCTGGCACAGTATCGAATACTTAGTTTCAGATAGAACAAGTAGTTTAAAATGGAACTAATTTTCGCATCTGGAGTTTCCTCTCTCACAAGGTCGACCACATAGTTTCGTCGAACACATACGGTTTCGAGTGGCATCGCGACAGATTTCCGAGAACAGGCGCCTCTCCTGGCACAGTATCGAACACTTAGTTTCAGATTGAACAATTAGTTTAAAATGGAAGTAAGTTTCGCATCTGCAGTTTCCTCTCTCACAAGGTCGTCCACTTAGTTTCGTCGAACACATACGGTTTCGAGTAGCATCGCCACCGATTTCATAGAACAGACGCTTCTCCTGGCACAGTATCGAACACTTAGTATCAGATAGAACAATTAGTTTAAAATGTAACTATGTTTCGCATCTGAAGTTTCCTCTCTCACAAGGTCGACAACTTAGTTTCGTGGAACACATACAGTTTCGAGTGGTATCGCCACAGATTTCGCAGAACGGCGTTTCTCCTGGCACATTATCGAACACTTAGTTTCAGATAGAACAATTAGTTTAAAATGGTACTAAGTTTCGCATCTGGAGATTCCTCCCTCACAAGGTTGGCCACTTAGTTTCGTCGAACACATACGGTTTCGAGTGGTATCGCCACATATTTCAGAGAACAGGCGCTTCTCCTGGCACATTATCGAACACTTAGTTTTAGTTAGAATAATTAGTTTAAAATGGAAATATGTTTCGCATTTGGAGCTTCCTCTCTCACAAGGTCGACCACTTAGTTTCGTCGAACACATACGGTTTCGAGTAGTATCGCCACAGATTTCGCAGAACGGGAGTTTCTCCTGGCACATTATCGAACACTTAGTTTCAGATAGAACAATTAGTTTAAAATGGAACTATGTTTCGCATCTGGAGTATCCTCTCTCACAAGGTCAACCACTTAGTTTCGTCGAACACATACGGTTTCGAGTAGCATCGCCACAGATTTCAGAAAACAGGCGCTTCTCCTGGCACATTATCGAATACTTAGTTACAGATAGAATATTTAGTTTAAAATGGAACTATGTTTCGCATCTGGTGTTTCCTCTCTCACAAGGTCGACCACTTAGTTTCGCCGAACGCATACGGTTTCGAGTGGCATCGCCACAGATTTCCGAGAACAGGCGCTTCTGCTGGCACAGTATCGAACACTTAGTTTCAGATAGAACAATTAATTTAAAATGGAAATGCGCTTCGCATCTGGAGTTTCCTCTCTCACAAGGTCGACCACTTAGTTTCGTCGAACACATACGGTTTCGAGCAGCATCGCCACATATTTCAGAGAACAGGAGCTTCTCCTGGCACAGTATCGAACACTCAGTTTCAGACAGAACAATTATTTTAAAATGGAACTAAGTTTCGCATCTGGAGTTTCCTCTCTCACAAGGTCGGCCACTTAGTTTCGTCGATCACATACGGTTTCGAGTGGCATCGCCACAGATTTCAGAAAACAGGAGCTTCTCCTGGCACAGTATCGAACACTCAGTTTCAGATAGAACAATTAATTTGAAATGGAACTGAGTTTAGCATCTGAAGTTTCCTCTTTCACAAGGTCTGCCACATAGTTTCGTCGAACAGATACGGTTTCGAGTGGCATCGCCACAGATTTCAGAGAACAGGCGCTTCTCCTGGCACAGTATCGAACACTTAGTTTCAGATAGAACAGTTAGCTTAAAATGGTACTAAGTTTCGCTTCTGGAGTTTCCTCTCTCACAAGGTCAACCACTTTGTTTCGTCGAACACATACGTTTTCGAGTAGCAGCGCCACAGGTTTCAGAGAACAGGCGCTTCTCCTGGCACAGTATCGAACACTTAGTGTCAGATAGGATTATTAGGATAAAATGGAACTATGTTTCGCATCTGGAGTTTCCTCTCCCACAAGGTCGGCCACTTAGTCCCGTCGAACACATAAGGTTTCGAGGGGCATCGCCACAGGTTTCAGAGAACAGCCGCTTCTCCTGACACAGTATCGAACACTTAGTTTCAGATAGAACAATTAGTTTTAAATGGTACTAAGTTTCGCATCTGGAGTTTCCTCTCTCACAGGGTCGACGACTTAGTTTCGTCGAACACATACGGTTTCGAGTAGCATCGCCAAAGATTTCAGAGAACAACCGCTTCTCGAGGCACAGTATCGAACACCTAGTTTCAGATAGAACAATTAGGATAAAATGGAACTAAGTTTCGCATCTGTAGTTTCCTCTCTCACAAGGTCTGCCACTTAGTTTCGTCGAACACATATGGTTTCGAGTGGCATCGCCACAGATTTCAGACAACAGGCGCTTCTCCTGGCACAGTATCGAACACTTAGTTTCAGATAGAACAATTAGTTTAAAATGGTACTAAGTTTCGCATCTGGAGTTTCCTCTCTCACAAGGTCGACAACTTAGTTTCGTCGAACTCATACGGTTTCGAGTGGCATCGCCACAGATTTCAGAAAACAGGCGCTTCTCCTGGCACAGTATCGAACACTTAGTTTCAGATAGAACAATTAATTCGAAATGGAACTGAGTTTCGCATCTGAAGTTTCCTCTCTGGCAAGGTCTGCCACTTAGTTTCGTCGAACACATACGGTTTCGAGTGGCATCGCCACAGATTTCAGAGAACAGGCGCTTCTCCTGGCACAGTATCGAACACTTAGTTTCAGATAGAACATTTAGTTTAAAATGGTACTAAGTTTCGCATCTGGAGTTTCCTCTCTCACCATGTCGACAACTTAGTTTCGTCGAACACATACGGTTTCGATTAGCATCGCCACAGATTTCAGAGAACAGGCGCTTCTCCTGGCAAAGTATCGAACACTTAGTTTCAGAGAGATCAATTAGTTTAAAATGGAAATATATTTCGCATCTGGAGTTTCATCTCCCTCAAGGTCAACCACTTAGTTTCGTCGAACACATACGGTTTCGAGGGGCATCGCCACAGATTTCAGAGAACAGGCGCTTCTCCTGGCACAGTATCGAACACTTAGTTTCAGATAGAACAATTAGTATAAAATGGAACTATGTTTCGCATCTGGAGTTTCATCTCTCACAAGGTCTACCACTTAGTTTCGTCGAACACATACGCTTTCGAGTAGCATCCCGACAGATTTCCGAGAACAGGCGCTTCCCCTGGCACAGTATCGACCACTTAGTTTCAGATAGAACAATCAGTTTAAAATGAAATTAAGTTTCGCATCTGGAGTTTCCTCTCTCACAAGGTCGGCCACGTAGTTTCGTCGAACACATACGGTTTCGAGTAGCATCGCCACATATTTCAGAGAACAGGCGCTTCTCCTGGCACAGTATCGAACACTTAGTTTCAGAGAGAACAATTAGTTTAAAATGGAACTAAGTTTCGCATTTGGAGTTTCCTCTCTCACCATGTCGACCACTTAGTTTCGTCGAACACTTACGGTTTCGAGTAGCATCGCCACGAATTTCAGAGAACAGGCGTTTCTCCTGGCACAGTATCGAACCCTTAGTTTCAGAGAGAACAATTAGTTTAAAATGGAACTATGTTTCGCATTTGGAGTTTCCTCTCTCACCATGTCGACCACTTAGTTTCGTCGAACACATACGGATTCGATTAGCATCACCACAGATTTTACAGAACAGGCGTTTCTCCTGGCACAGTATCGAACACTTAGTTTCAGATAGAACAATCAGTTTAAAATGAAATTAAGTTTCGCATCTGGAGTTTCCTCTCTCACAAGGTCGGCCACTTAGTTTCGTCGAACACATACGGTTTCGAGTAGCATCGCCACAGATTTCAGAGAACAGGCGCTTCTCCTGGCACAGTATCGAACACTTAGTTTCAGAGAGAACAATTAGTTTAAAATGGAACTAAGTTTCGCATTTGGAGTTTCCTCTCTCACCATGTCGACCACTTAGTTTCGTCGAACACTTTCGGTTTCAAGTAGCATCGCCACAGATTTCAGAGAACAGGCGTTTCTCCTGGCACAGTATCGAACACTTAGTTTCAGATAGAACAATCAGTTTAAAAGGGAACTAAGTTTCGCATCTGGAATTTCCTCTCTCACAAGGTCGACCACTTAGTTTCGTCGAACACATACCGTTTCGAGAGGCATCGCCACAGATTTCAGAGAACCGGCGTTTCTTCTGGCACACTATCGAACACTTAGTTTCAGATAGCACAATTATTTTAAAATGAAATTAAGTTTCGCATCTGGAGTTTCCTCTCTCACAATGTCGGCCACGTAGTTTCGTCGAACACATACGGTTTCGAGTAGCATCGCCACAGATTTCAGAGAACCGGCGTTTCTCCTGGCACACTATCGAACACTTAGTTTCAGATAGAACAATTATTTTAAAATGGTACTAAGTTTCGCATCTGGAGTTTCCTCCCTCACAAGGTCGACCACTTAGTTTCGTCGAAAACATACGGTTTCGAGTAGCATCGCCACGAATTTCAGAGAACAGGCGTTTCCCCTGGCACAGTATCGAACACTTAGTTTCAGAGAGAACAATTAGTTTAAAATGGAACTATGTTTCGCATCTGGAGTTTCCTCTCCCTCAAGGTCAACCACTTAGTTTCGTCGAACACATATGCTTTCGTTTAGCATCGCGACAGTTTTCAGAGAACAGGCGCTTCTCCTGGCACATTATCGAACACATAGTTTCAGATAGAACAATCAGTTTAAAATGAAATTAAGTTTCGCATCTGGAATTTCCTCTCTCACAAGGTCGGCCACGTAGTTTCGTCGAACACATACGGTTTCGAGTAGCATCGCCACAGATTTCAGAGAACAGGCGCTTCTCCTGGCACAGTATCGAACACTTAGTTTCAGAGAGAACAATTAGTTTAAAATGGAACTAAGTTTCGCATTTGGAGTTTCCTCTCTCACCATGTCGACCACTTAGTTTCGTCGAACACTTTCGGTTTCAAGTAGCATCGCCACAGATTTCAGAGAACAGGCGTTTCTCCTGGCACAGTATCGAACACTTAGTTTCAGATAGAACAATCAGTTTAAAAGGGAACTAAGTTTCGCATCTGGAATTTCCTCTCTCACAAGGTCGACCACTTAGTTTCGTCGAACACATACCGTTTCGAGAGGCATCGCCACAGATTTCAGAGAACCGGCGTTTCTTCTGGCACACTATCGAACACTTAGTTTCAGATAGCACAATTATTTTAAAATGAAATTAAGTTTCGCATCTGGAGTTTCCTCTCTCACAATGTCGGCCACGTAGTTTCGTCGAACACATACGGTTTCGAGTAGCATCGCCACAGATTTCAGAGAACCGGCGTTTCTCCTGGCACACTATCGAACACTTAGTTTCAGATAGAACAATTATTTTAAAATGGTACTAAGTTTCGCATCTGGAGTTTCCTCCCTCACAAGGTCGACCACTTAGTTTCGTCGAAAACATACGGTTTCGAGTAGCATCGCCACGAATTTCAGAGAACAGGCGTTTCCCCTGGCACAGTATCGAACACTTAGTTTCAGAGAGAACAATTAGTTTAAAATGGAACTATGTTTCGCATCTGGAGTTTCCTCTCCCTCAAGGTCAACCACTTAGTTTCGTCGAACACATATGCTTTCGTTTAGCATCGCGACAGTTTTCAGAGAACAGGCGCTTCTCCTGGCACATTATCGAACACATAGTTTCAGATAGAACAATCAGTTTAAAATGAAATTAAGTTTCGCATCTGGAATTTCCTCTCTCACAAGGTCGGCCACGTAGTTTCGTCGAACACATACGGTTTCGAGTAGCATCGCCACAGATTTCAGAGAACAGGCGCTTCTCCTGGCACAGTATCGAACACTTAGTTTCAGAGAGAACAATTAGTTTAAAATGGAACTAAGTTTCGCATTTGGAGTTTCCTCTCTCACCATGTCGACCACTTAGTTTCGTCGAACACTTACGGTTTCGAGTAGCATCGCCACGAATTTCAGAGAACAGGCGTTTCTCCTGGCACAGTATCGAACACTTAGTTTCAGAGAGAACAATTAGTTTAAAATGGAACTATGTTTCGCATCTGGAGTTTCCTCTCCCTCAAGGTCAACCACTTAGTTTCGTCGAACACATATGCTTTCGTTTAGCATCGCGACAGTTTTCAGAGAACAGGCGCTTCTCCTGGCACATTATCGAACACATAGTTTCAGATAGAACAATGAGTTTAAAATGGAACTAAGTTTTGCATTTGGAGTTTCCTCTCTCACAAGTTCGACCACTTAGTTTCATCGAACACATACGGTTTCGATTAGCATCGCCACAGATTTCAGAGAACAGGCGATTCTCCTGGCACAGTATCGAACACTTAGTTTCAGATAGAACAATTAGTTTAAAATTGAACTATGTTTCGCATCTGGAGTTTCCTCTCTCACAAGGTCAACCACTTAGTTTCGTCGAACACATACGCTTTCGTTTAGCATCGCGACAGATTTCCGAGAACAGGCGCTTCTCCTGGCACAGTATCGAAAACTTAGTTTCAGATGGAACAATTAGTTTTAAATGGAACTAATTTTCGCATCTGGAGTTTCCTCTCTCACAAGGTCGGCCACGTAGTTTCGTCGAACACATACGGTTTCGAGTAGCATCGCCACAGATTTCAGAGAACAGGCGTTTCTCCTGGCACAGTATCGAACACATAGTTTCAGATAGAACAATTAGTATAAAATGGAACTATGTTTCGCATCTGGAGTTTCATCTCTCACAAGGTCTACCACTTAGTTTCGTCGAACACATACGCTTTCGAGTAGCATCGCGACAGATTTCCGAGAACAGGCGCTTCCCCTGGCACAGTATCGACCACTTAGTTTCAGATAGAACAATCAGTTTAAAATGAAATTAAGTTTCGCATCTGGAGTTTCCTCTCTCACAAGGTCGGCCACGTAGTTTCGTCGAACACATGCGGTTTCGAGTGGTATCGCCACAGATTTCAGAGAACAGGCGCTTCTCCTGGCACAGTATCGAACACTTAGTTTCAGATAGAACAATTAGTTTAAAATGGAACTAAGTTTTGCATCTGGAGTTTCCTCTCTCACAAGGTCGACCGCTTAGTTTCGACGAACACATACGGTTTCGAGTGGCATCGCCACAGATTTCAGAGAACAGGCGCTTCTCCTGGCACAGTATCGAACACTTAGTTTCAGATAGAACACTTAGTTTAAAATGGAACTAAGTTTCGCATCTGGAGTTTCCTCTCCCTCAAGGTGGACCACTTAGTTTCGTCGAACAGATACGGTTTCGAGTAGCAACGCCACAGGTTTCAGAGAACAGGCGCTTCTACTGGCAGATTATGGCACACTTAGTTTCAGATGGAAAAATCAGTTTAAAGTTTAACCAAGTTTCGCTTCTGGAGTTTCCTCTCTCACAAGGTCGACCACTTAGTTTCGTCGAACACATACGGTTTTGAGTGGCATCGCCACAGATTTCAGAGAATAGGCGTTTCTCCGGGCACACTATCGAACACTTAGTTTCAGATAGAACAATTAGTTTAAAATGGAACTAAGTTTCGCCTCTGGAGTTTCCTCTCCCTCAAGGTCAACCACTTAGTTTCGTCGAACACATATGCTTTCGTTTAGCATCGCGACAGTTTTCAGAGAACAGGCGCTTCTCCTGGCACATTATCGAACACATAGTTTCAGATAGAACAATGAGTTTAAAATGGAACTAAGTTTTGCATTTGGAGTTTCCTCTCTCACAAGTTCGACCACTTAGTTTCATCGAACACATACGGTTTCGATTAGCATCGCCACAGATTTCAGAGAACAGGCGATTCTCCTGGCACAGTATCGAACACTTAGTTTCAGATAGAACAATTAGTTTAAAATTGAACTATGTTTCGCATCTGGAGTTTCCTCTCTCACAAGGTCAACCACTTAGTTTCGTCGAACACATACGCTTTCGTTTAGCATCGCGACAGATTTCCGAGAACAGGCGCTTCTCCTGGCACAGTATCGAAAACTTAGTTTCAGATGGAACAATTAGTTTTAAATGGAACTAATTTTCGCATCTGGAGTTTCCTCTCTCACAAGGTCGGCCACGTAGTTTCGTCGAACACATACGGTTTCGAGTAGCATCGCCACAGATTTCAGAGAACAGGCGTTTCTCCTGGCACAGTATCGAACACATAGTTTCAGATAGAACAATTAGTATAAAATGGAACTATGTTTCGCATCTGGAGTTTCATCTCTCACAAGGTCTACCACTTAGTTTCGTCGAACACATACGCTTTCGAGTAGCATCGCGACAGATTTCCGAGAACAGGCGCTTCCCCTGGCACAGTATCGACCACTTAGTTTCAGATAGAACAATCAGTTTAAAATGAAATTAAGTTTCGCATCTGGAGTTTCCTCTCTCACAAGGTCGGCCACGTAGTTTCGTCGAACACATGCGGTTTCGAGTGGTATCGCCACAGATTTCAGAGAACAGGCGCTTCTCCTGGCACAGTATCGAACACTTAGTTTCAGATAGAACAATTAGTTTAAAATGGAACTAAGTTTTGCATCTGGAGTTTCCTCTCTCACAAGGTCGACCGCTTAGTTTCGACGAACACATACGGTTTCGAGTGGCATCGCCACAGATTTCAGAGAACAGGCGCTTCTCCTGGCACAGTATCGAACACTTAGTTTCAGATAGAACACTTAGTTTAAAATGGAACTAAGTTTCGCATCTGGAGTTTCCTCTCCCTCAAGGTGGACCACTTAGTTTCGTCGAACAGATACGGTTTCGAGTAGCAACGCCACAGGTTTCAGAGAACAGGCGCTTCTACTGGCAGATTATGGCACACTTAGTTTCAGATGGAAAAATCAGTTTAAAGTTTAACCAAGTTTCGCTTCTGGAGTTTCCTCTCTCACAAGGTCGACCACTTAGTTTCGTCGAACACATACGGTTTTGAGTGGCATCGCCACAGATTTCAGAGAATAGGCGTTTCTCCGGGCACACTATCGAACACTTAGTTTCAGATAGAACAATTAGTTTAAAATGGAACTAAGTTTCGCCTCTGGAGTTTCCTCTCTCACAAGGTCGACCACTTAGTTTCGTCGAACACATACGGTTTCGAGTGGCATCGCCACAGATTTCAGAGAACAGGCGCTTCTCCTGGCACAGTATCGAACACTTAGTTTCAGATAGAACAATTAGTTTAAAATGGAACTAAATTCCGCATCTGGAGTTTCCTCTCTCACAAGGTCGACCACTTAGTTTCGTCGAACACATACGGTTTCGAGTAGCATCGCCACAGATTTCAGAGTACAAGCGCTTCTCCTCGCACAGTATCGAACACTTAGTTTCAGATAGAACACTTAGTTTAAAATGGAACTAAGTTTCGCATCTGGAGTTTCCTCTCCCTCAAGGTGGACCACTTAGTTTCGTCGAACAGATACGGTTTCGAGTAGCAACGCCACAGGTTTCAGAGAACAGGCGCTTCTACTGGCAGATTATGGCACACTTAGTTTCAGATGGAAAAATCAGTTTAAAGTTTAACCAAGTTTCGCTTCTGGAGTTTCCTCTCTCACCATGTCGACCACTTAGTTTCGTCGAACACTTACGGTTTCGAGTAGCATCGCCACGAATTTCAGAGAACAGGCGTTTCTCCTGGCACAGTATCGAACCCTTAGTTTCAGAGAGAACAATTAGTTTAAAATGGAACTATGTTTCGCATTTGGAGTTTCCTCTCTCACCATGTCGACCACTTAGTTTCGTCGAACACATACGGATTCGATTAGCATCACCACAGATTTTACAGAACAGGCGTTTCTCCTGGCACAGTATCGAACACTTAGTTTCAGATAGAACAATCAGTTTAAAATGAAATTAAGTTTCGCATCTGGAGTTTCCTCTCTCACAAGGTCGGCCACTTAGTTTCGTCGAACACATACGGTTTCGAGTAGCATCGCCACAGATTTCAGAGAACAGGCGCTTCTCCTGGCACAGTATCGAACACTTAGTTTCAGAGAGAACAATTAGTTTAAAATGGAACTAAGTTTCGCATTTGGAGTTTCCTCTCTCACCATGTCGACCACTTAGTTTCGTCGAACACTTTCGGTTTCAAGTAGCATCGCCACAGATTTCAGAGAACAGGCGTTTCTCCTGGCACAGTATCGAACACTTAGTTTCAGATAGAACAATCAGTTTAAAAGGGAACTAAGTTTCGCATCTGGAATTTCCTCTCTCACAAGGTCGACCACTTAGTTTCGTCGAACACATACCGTTTCGAGAGGCATCGCCACAGATTTCAGAGAACCGGCGTTTCTTCTGGCACACTATCGAACACTTAGTTTCAGATAGCACAATTATTTTAAAATGAAATTAAGTTTCGCATCTGGAGTTTCCTCTCTCACAAGGTCGGCCACGTAGTTTCGTCGAACACATACGGTTTCGAGTAGCATCGCCACAGATTTCAGAGAACCGGCGTTTCTCCTGGCACACTATCGAACACTTAGTTTCAGATAGAACAATTATTTTAAAATGGTACTAAGTTTCGCATCTGGAGTTTCCTCGCTCACAAGGTCGACCACTTAGTTTCGTCGAAAACATACGGTTTCGAGTAGCATCGCCACGAATTTCAGAGAACAGGCGTTTCCCCTGGCACAGTATCGAACACTTAGTTTCAGAGAGAACAATTAGTTTAAAATGGAACTATGTTTCGCATCTGGAGTTTCCTCTCCCTCAAGGTCAACCACTTAGTTTCGTCGAACACATATGCTTTCGTTTAGCATCGCGACAGTTTTCAGAGAACAGGCGCTTCTCCTGGCACATTATCGAACACATAGTTTCAGATAGAACAATCAGTTTAAAATGAAATTAAGTTTCGCATCTGGAATTTCCTCTCTCACAAGGTCGGCCACGTAGTTTCGTCGAACACATACGGTTTCGAGTAGCATCGCCACAGATTTCAGAGAACAGGCGCTTCTCCTGGCACAGTATCGAACACTTAGTTTCAGAGAGAACAATTAGTTTAAAATGGAACTAAGTTTCGCATTTGGAGTTTCCTCTCTCACCATGTCGACCACTTAGTTTCGTCGAACACTTACGGTTTCGAGTAGCATCGCCACGAATTTCAGAGAACAGGCGTTTCTCCTGGCACAGTATCGAACACTTAGTTTCAGAGAGAACAATTAGTTTAAAATGGAACTATGTTTCGCATCTGGAGTTTCCTCTCCCTCAAGGTCAACCACTTAGTTTCGTCGAACACATATGCTTTCGTTTAGCATCGCGACAGTTTTCAGAGAACAGGCGCTTCTCCTGGCACATTATCGAACACATAGTTTCAGATAGAACAATGAGTTTAAAATGGAACTAAGTTTTGCATTTGGAGTTTCCTCTCTCACAAGTTCGACCACTTAGTTTCATCGAACACATACGGTTTCGATTAGCATCGCCACAGATTTCAGAGAACAGGCGATTCTCCTGGCACAGTATCGAACACTTAGTTTCAGATAGAACAATTAGTTTAAAATTGAACTATGTTTCGCATCTGGAGTTTCCTCTCTCACAAGGTCAACCACTTAGTTTCGTCGAACACATACGCTTTCGTTTAGCATCGCGACAGATTTCCGAGAACAGGCGCTTCTCCTGGCACAGTATCGAAAACTTAGTTTCAGATGGAACAATTAGTTTTAAATGGAACTAATTTTCGCATCTGGAGTTTCCTCTCTCACAAGGTCGGCCACGTAGTTTCGTCGAACACATACGGTTTCGAGTAGCATCGCCACAGATTTCAGAGAACAGGCGTTTCTCCTGGCACAGTATCGAACACATAGTTTCAGATAGAACAATTAGTATAAAATGGAACTATGTTTCGCATCTGGAGTTTCATCTCTCACAAGGTCTACCACTTAGTTTCGTCGAACACATACGCTTTCGAGTAGCATCGCGACAGATTTCCGAGAACAGGCGCTTCCCCTGGCACAGTATCGACCACTTAGTTTCAGATAGAACAATCAGTTTAAAATGAAATTAAGTTTCGCATCTGGAGTTTCCTCTCTCACAAGGTCGGCCACGTAGTTTCGTCGAACACATGCGGTTTCGAGTGGTATCGTCACAGATTTCAGAGAACAGGCGCTTCTCCTGGCACAGTATCGAACACTTAGTTTCAGATAGAACAATTAGTTTAAAATGGAACTAAGTTTTGCATCTGGAGTTTCCTCTCTCACAAGGTCGACCGCTTAGTTTCGACGAACACATACGGTTTCGAGTGGCATCGCCACAGATTTCAGAGAACAGGCGCTTCTCCTGGCACAGTATCGAACACTTAGTTTCAGATAGAACACTTAGTTTAAAATGGAACTAAGTTTCGCATCTGGAGTTTCCTCTCCCTCAAGGTGGACCACTTAGTTTCGTCGAACAGATACGGTTTCGAGTAGCAACGCCACAGGTTTCAGAGAACAGGCGCTTCTACTGGCAGATTATGGCACACTTAGTTTCAGATGGAAAAATCAGTTTAAAGTTTAACCAAGTTTCGCTTCTGGAGTTTCCTCTCTCACAAGGTCGACCACTTAGTTTCGTCGAACACATACGGTTTTGAGTGGCATCGCCACAGATTTCAGAGAATAGGCGTTTCTCCGGGCACACTATCGAACACTTAGTTTCAGATAGAACAATTAGTTTAAAATGGAACTAAGTTTCGCCTCTGGAGTTTCCTCTCTCACAAGGTCGACCACTTAGTTTCGTCGAACACATACGGTTTCGAGTGGCATCGCCACAGATTTCAGAGAACAGGCGCTTCTCCTGGCACAGTATCGAACACTTAGTTTCAGATAGAACAATTAGTTTAAAATGGAACTAAATTCCGCATCTGGAGTTTCCTCTCTCACAAGGTCGACCACTTAGTTTCGTCGAACACATACGGTTTCGAGTAGCATCGCCACAGATTTCAGAGTACAAGCGCTTCTCCTCGCACAGTATCGAACACTTAGTTTCAGATAGAACACTTAGTTTAAAATGGAACTAAGTTTCGCATCTGGAGTTTCCTCTCCCTCAAGGTGGACCACTTAGTTTCGTCGAACAGATACGGTTTCGAGTAGCAACGCCACAGGTTTCAGAGAACAGGCGCTTCTACTGGCAGATTATGGCACACTTAGTTTCAGATGGAAAAATCAGTTTAAAGTTTAACCAAGTTTCGCTTCTGGAGTTTCCTCTCTCACAAGGTCGACCACTTAGTTTCGTCGAACACATACGGTTTTGAGTGGCATCGCCACAGATTTCAGAGAATAGGCGTTTCTCCGGGCACACTATCGAACACTTAGTTTCAGATAGAACAATTAGTTTAAAATGGAACTAAGTTTCGCATCTGGAGTTTCCTCTCTCACAAGGTCCGCGACTTATTTTCGTCGAACACATACGGTTTCGAGTAGCATCGCCACAGTTTTCAGAGAACAGGCGCTTCTCCTGGCACAGTATCGAACACTTAGTATCAGATAGAACAATTACATTAAAATGGAACTAAGCTTCGCATCTGGAGTTTCCTCTCTCACAAGGTGGACCACTTAGTTTCGTCGAACACATACGGTTTCGAGTGGCATCGCCACAGATTTCAGAGAACAGGCGTTTCTCCGAGCACACTATCGAACACTTAGTTTCAGATAGAACACTTAGTTTAAAATGGAACTAAGGTTCGCATCTGGAGTTTCCTCTCCCACAAGGTCGACCACTTAGTTTCCTCGAACACATACGGTTTCGACTGGCATCGCCAAAGATTTCAGAGAACAGGCGCTGCTCCTGGCGCAGTATCGAACACTTAGTTTCAGATAGAACAATTAGTTTAAAATGGAACTAAGTTTCGCATCTGGAGTTTCCTCTCTCAGAAGGTCGACCACTTAGTTTCGTCGAACACATACGATTTCGAGTAGCATCGCGACAGATTTCAGAGAACAGGCGCTTCTCCGGGCACAGTATCGACACCTCAGTTTCGTCGAACACATACAGTTTCGAGTGGCATCGCCACACATTTTACAGAACAGGCGCTTCTCCTGGCACAGTCTCGAACACATACTTTCAGATAGAACAATTAATTTAAAATGGAACTAAATTCCGCATCTGGAGTTTCCTCTCTCACAAGGTCGACCACTTAGTTTCGTCGAGCACATACGGTTTCGAGTAGCATCGCCACAGATTTCAGAGTACAAGCGCTTCTCCTCGCACAGTATCGAACACTTAGTTTAAGATAGAACACTTAGTTTAAAATGGAACTAAGTTTCGCATCTGGAGTTTCCTCTCCCTCAAGGTGGACCACTTAGTTTCGTCGAACAGATACGGTTTCGAGTAGCAACGCCACAGGTTTCAGAGAACAGGCGCTTCTACTGGCAGATTATGGCACACTTAGTTTCAGATGGAAAAATCAGTTTAAAGTTTAACCAAGTTTCGCTTCTGGAGTTTCCTCTCTCACAAGGTCGACCACTTAGTTTCGTCGAACACATACGGTTTTGAGTGGCATCGCCACAGATTTCAGAGAATAGGCGTTTCTCCGGGCACACTATCGAACACTTAGTTTCAGATAGAACAATTAGTTTAAAATGGAACTAAGTTTCGCATCTGGAGTTTCCTCTCTCACAAGGTCCGCGACTTATTTTCGTCGAACACATACGGTTTCGAGTAGCATCGCCACAGTTTTCAGAGAACAGGCGCTTCTCCTGGCACAGTATCGAACACTTAGTATCAGATAGAACAATTACATTAAAATGGAACTAAGCTTCGCATCTGGAGTTTCCTCTCTCACAAGGTGGACCACTTAGTTTCGTCGAACACATACGGTTTCGAGTGGCATCGCCACAGATTTCAGAGAACAGGCGTTTCTCCGAGCACACTATCGAACACTTAGTTTCAGATAGAACACTTAGTTTAAAATGGAACTAAGGTTCGCATCTGGAGTTTCCTCTCCCACAAGGTCGACCACTTAGTTTCCTCGAACACATACGGTTTCGACTGGCATCGCCAAAGATTTCAGAGAACAGGCGCTGCTCCTGGCGCAGTATCGAACACTTAGTTTCAGATAGAACAATTAGTTTAAAATGGAACTAAGTTTCGCATCTGGAGTTTCCTCTCTCAGAAGGTCGACCACTTAGTTTCGTCGAACACATACGATTTCGAGTAGCATCGCGACAGATTTCAGAGAACAGGCGCTTCTCCGGGCACAGTATCGACACCTCAGTTTCGTCGAACACATACAGTTTCGAGTGGCATCGCCACACATTTTACAGAACAGGCGCTTCTCCTGGCACAGTCTCGAACACATACTTTCAGATAGAACAATTAATTTAAAATGGAACTAAGTTTCGCATCTGGATATTCCTCTCTCACAAGGTCGACCACTTAGTTTCGTCGAACACATACGGTTTCGAGTGGCATCGCCACAGATTTCAGAGAATAGGCGTTTCTCCGGGCACACTATCGAACACTTAGTTTCAGATAGAACAATTAGTTTAAAATGGAACTAAGTTTCGCCTCTGGAGTTTCCTCTCTCACAAGGTCGACCACTTAGTTTCGTCGAACACATACGGTTTCGAGTGGCATCGCCACAGATTTCAGAGAACAGGCGCTTCTCCTGGCACAGTATCGAAAACTTAGTTTCAGATAGAACAATTAGTTTAAAATGGAACTGTTTTTCGCATCTGGAGTTTCCTCTCTCACAAGGTCGGCAACTTAGTTTCGTCGAACACATACGGTTTCGAGTGGCATCGCCACAGATTTCGCAGAACGGGAGTTTCTCCTGGCACAGTATCGAACACTTAGTTTCAGAGAGAACAATTAGTTTAAAATGGAACTGTTTTTCGTATCTGGAGTTTCCTCTCTCACAAGGTCGACCACTTAGTTTCGCCAAACACACACGGTTTCGAGTAGTATCGCCACAGATTTCGCAGACCGGGAGTTTCTCCTGGCACAGTATCGAACACTTAGTTTCACATAGAACAATTAGTTTAAAATGCAACTATGTTTCGCATCTGGAGTTTCCTCTATCACAAGGTCGGCCACTTAGTTTCGTCGAACACATACGGTTTCGAGTGGCATCGCCACAGATTTCAGAGAACAGGCGCTTCTCCTAGCACAGTATCGAACACTTAGTTTCAGATGGAACATTTAGTTTAAAATTGAACTATGTTTCGCTTCTGGAGTTTCCTCTCTCACAAGGTCGACCACTTAGTTTCGCCGAACGCATACGGTTTCGAGTGGCATCGCCACAAATTTCAGAGAACAGGCGCTTCTGCTGGCACAGTATCGAACACTCAGTATCAGATAGAACAATTAGTTTAAAATGGTACTAAGTTTCGCATCTGGAGTTACCTCTCTTACAAGGCGGCCACTCAGTTTCGTGGAACACATTCGGTTTCCAGTAGCATCGCCACAGATTTCAGAGAACCGGCGTTCTCCTGGCACACTATCGAACACTTAGTTTGAGATAGAACAATTATTTTTAAATGGAATTAAGTTTCGCATTTGGAGTTTCCTCTCTCAAAAGGTCAACCACTTAGTTTCGTCGAACATATACGGTTTCGAGTAGCATCGCCACAGATTTCAGAGAACAGGCGCTTCTCCGGGCACAGTATCGACACCTCAGTTTCGTCGAACACATACAGTTTCGAGTGGCATCGCCACACATTTTACAGAACAGGCGCTTCTCCTGGCACAGTCTCGAACACATACTTTCAGATAGAACAATTAATTTAAAATGGAACTAAGTTTCGCATCTGGATATTCCTCTCTCACAAGGTCGACCACTTAGTTTCGTCGAACACATACGGTTTCGAGTGGCATCGCCACAGATTTCAGAGAATAGGCGTTTCTCCGGGCACACTATCGAACACTTAGTTTCAGATAGAACAATTAGTTTAAAATGGAACTAAGTTTCGCCTCTGGAGTTTCCTCTCTCACAAGGTCGACCACTTAGTTTCGTCGAACACATACGGTTTCGAGTGGCATCGCCACAGATTTCAGAGAACAGGCGCTTCTCCTGGCACAGTATCGAAAACTTAGTTTCAGATAGAACAATTAGTTTAAAATGGAACTGTTTTTCGCATCTGGAGTTTCCTCTCTCACAAGGTCGGCAACTTAGTTTCGTCGAACACATACGGTTTCGAGTGGCATCGCCACAGATTTCGCAGAACGGGAGTTTCTCCTGGCACAGTATCGAACACTTAGTTTCAGAGAGAACAATTAGTTTAAAATGGAACTGTTTTTCGTATCTGGAGTTTCCTCTCTCACAAGGTCGACCACTTAGTTTCGCCAAACACACACGGTTTCGAGTAGTATCGCCACAGATTTCGCAGACCGGGAGTTTCTCCTGGCACAGTATCGAACACTTAGTTTCACATAGAACAATTAGTTTAAAATGCAACTATGTTTCGCATCTGGAGTTTCCTCTATCACAAGGTCGGCCACTTAGTTTCGTCGAACACATACGGTTTCGAGTGGCATCGCCACAGATTTCAGAGAACAGGCGCTTCTCCTAGCACAGTATCGAACACTTAGTTTCAGATGGAACATTTAGTTTAAAATTGAACTATGTTTCGCTTCTGGAGTTTCCTCTCTCACAAGGTCGACCACTTAGTTTCGCCGAACGCATACGGTTTCGAGTGGCATCGCCACAAATTTCAGAGAACAGGCGCTTCTGCTGGCACAGTATCGAACACTCAGTATCAGATAGAACAATTAGTTTAAAATGGTACTAAGTTTCGCATCTGGAGTTACCTCTCTTACAAGGCGGCCACTCAGTTTCGTGGAACACATTCGGTTTCCAGTAGCATCGCCACAGATTTCAGAGAACCGGCGTTCTCCTGGCACACTATCGAACACTTAGTTTGAGATAGAACAATTATTTTTAAATGGAATTAAGTTTCGCATTTGGAGTTTCCTCTCTCAAAAGGTCAACCACTTAGTTTCGTCGAACATATACGGTTTCGAGTAGCATCGCCACAGATTTCGGAGAACAGGCGCTTCTCCTGGCACAGTATCGAACACTTAGTTTCAAATAGAACAATTAGTTTAAAATGGAACCATGTCACGTATCTGGAGTTTCCTCTCTCACAAAGTCGACCACTTAGTTTCGTCTAACACATACGGTTTCGAGTGGCATCGCCACACATTTCAGAGAACAGGCCCTACTCCTGGCACAGTATCGAACACTTAGTTTCAGATAGAACAATTAGTTTAAAATGGAACTAAGTTTCGCATCTGGCGTTTCCTCTCTCACAAGTTCGACCACTCACTTTCGTCGAACACATACGGTTTCGAGTGGCATCGCCACAGATTTCAGAGAACAGGCGCGTCTCCTGGCACAGTATCGAACACTTAGTTTCAGATAGAAAAATTAGTTTAAAATGGTAATATGTTTCGCATTTGGAGTTTCCTCTCTCACAAGGTCCGCGACTTATTTTCGTCGAACACATACGGTTTCGAGTAGCATCGCCACAGTTTTCAGAGAACAGGCGCTTCTCCTGGCACAGTATCGAACACTTAGTATCAGATAGAACAATTACATTAAAATGGAACTAAGCTTCGCATCTGGAGTTTCCTCTCTCACAAGGTGGACCACTTAGTTTCGTCGAACACATACGGTTTCGAGTGGCATCGCCACAGATTTCAGAGAACAGGCGTTTCTCCGAGCACACTATCGAACACTTAGTTTCAGATAGAACACTTAGTTTAAAATGGAACTAAGGTTCGCATCTGGAGTTTCCTCTCCCACGAGGTCGACCACTTAGTTTCCTCGAACACATACGGTTTCGACTGGCATCGCCAAAGATTTCAGAGAACAGGCGCTGCTCCTGGCGCAGTATCGAACACTTAGTTTCAGATAGAACAATTAGTTTAAAATGGAACTAAGTTTCGCATCTGGAGTTTCCTCTCTCAGAAGGTCGACCACTTAGTTTCGTCGAACATATACGATTTCGAGTAGCATCGCGACAGATTTCAGAGAACAGGCGCTTCTCCGGGCACAGTATCGACACCTCAGTTTCGTCGAACACATACAGTTTCGAGTGGCATCGCCACACATTTTACAGAACAGGCGCTTCTCCTGGCACAGTCTCGAACACATACTTTCAGATAGAACAATTAATTTAAAATGGAACTAAGTTTCGCATCTGGATATTCCTCTCTCACAAGGTCGACCACTTAGTTTCGTCGAACACATACGGTTTCGAGTGGCATCGCCACAGATTTCAGAGAATAGGCGTTTCTCCGGGCACACTATCGAACACTTAGTTTCAGATAGAACAATTAGTTTAAAATGGAACTAAGTTTCGCCTCTGGAGTTTCCTCTCTCACAAGGTCGGCAACTTAGTTTCGTCCAACACATACGGTTTCGAGTGGCATCGCCGCAGATTTCGCAGAACGGGAGTTTCTCCTGGCACAGTATCGAACACTTAGTTTCAGAGAGAACAATTAGTTTAAAATGGAACTGTTTTTCGTATCTGGAGTTTCCTCTCTCACAAGGTCGACCACTTAGTTTCGCCAAACACACACGGTTTCGAGTAGTATCGCCACAGATTTCGCAGACCGGGAGTTTCTCCTGGCACAGTATCGAACACTTAGTTTCACATAGAACAATTAGTTTAAAATGCAACTATGTTTCGCATCTGGAGTTTCCTCTATCACAAGGTCGGCCACTTAGTTTCGTCGAACACATACGGTTTCGAGTGGCATCGCCACAGATTTCAGAGAACAGGCGCTTCTCCTAGCACAGTATCGAACACTTAGTTTCAGATGGAACATTTAGTTTAAAATTGAACTATGTTTCGCTTCTGGAGTTTCCTCTCTCACAAGGTCGACCACTTAGTTTCGCCGAACGCATATGGTTTCGAGTGGCATCGCCACAAATTTCAGAGAACAGGCGCTTCTGCTGGCACAGTATCGAACACTCAGTATCAGATAGAACAATTAGTTTAAAATGGTACTAAGTTTCGCATCTGGAGTTACCTCTCTTACAAGGCGGCCACTCAGTTTCGTGGAACACATTCGGTTTCCAGTAGCATCGCCACAGATTTCAGAGAACCGGCGTTCTCCTGGCACACTATCGAACACTTAGTTTGAGATAGAACAATTATTTTTAAATGGAATTAAGTTTCGCATTTGGAGTTTCCTCTCTCAAAAGGTCAACCACTTAGTTTCGTCGAACATATACGGTTTCGAGTAGCATCGCCACAGATTTCGGAGAACAGGCGCTTCTCCTGGCACAGTATCGAACACTTAGTTTCAAATAGAACAATTAGTTTAAAATGGAACCATGTCACGTATCTGGAGTTTCCTCTCTCACAAAGTCGACCACTTAGTTTCGTCTAACACATACGGTTTCGAGTGGCATCGCCACACATTTCAGAGAACAGGCCCTACTCCTGGCACAGTATCGAACACTTAGTTTCAGATAGAACAATTAGTTTAAAATGGAACTAAGTTTCGCATCTGGCGTTTCCTCTCTCACAAGTTCGACCACTCACTTTCGTCGAACACATACGGTTTCGAGTGGCATCGCCACAGATTTCAGAGAACAGGCGCTTCTCCTGGCACAGTATCGAACACTTAGTTTCAGATAGAAAAATTAGTTTAAAATGGTAATATGTTTCGCATTTGGAGTTTCCCCTCTCACAAGGTCGACAACTTAGTTTCGTCGAACACAAACGGCTTCGAGTAGCATCGCCACTGATTTCAGAGAACAGGCGCTTCTCCTGGCGCAGTATCGAACACTTAGTTTCAGATAGAACAATTAGTTTAAAATGGAACTAAGTTTCGCATCTGGAGTTCCCTCTCTCCGAAGGTCGACCACTTAGTTTCGCCGAACACATACGGTTTCGAGTAGCATCGCCACAGATTTCAGAGAGCAGGCGCTTCTCCTGGCACATTATCGAACACTTAGTTTCAGATAGAACAAATACTTTAAAATGGAAATATGTTTCGCATCTGGAGTTTACGCTCTCACTAGGTGGACCACTTAGTTTCTTCGAACACATACGGTTTCGAGCAGCATCGCCACAGATTTCAGAGGACAGGCGCTTCTGCTGGCACAGTATCGAACACTTAGTTTCAGATAGAACCATTAGTTTAAAATGGAACTAAGTTTCGCATCTGGCGTTTCCTCTCTCACAAGTTCGACCACTCACTTTCGTCGAACACATACGGTTTCGAGTGGCATCGCCACAGATTTCAGAGAACAGGCGCTTCTCCTGGCACAGTATCGAACACTTAGTTTCAGATAGAACAATTAGTTTTAAATGAAACTAATTCTGGCATCTGGTGTTTCCTCTCTCGCAAGGTGGACCACTTAGTTTCGTCGAACACATACGGTTTCGAGTGGCATCGCCACAGATTTCAGAGAACAGGCGCTTCTCCTAGCACAGTATCGAACACTTAGTTTCAGATGGAACATTTAGTTTAAAATTGAACTATGTTTCGCTTCTGGAGTTTCCTCTCTCACAAGGTCGACCACTTAGTTTCTCCGAACGCATACGGTTTCGAGTGGCATCGCCACAAATTTCAGAGAACAGGCGCTTCTGCTGGCACAGTATCGAACACTCAGTATCAGATAGAACAATTAGTTTAAAATGGTACTAAGTTTCGCATCTGGAGTTACCTCTCTCACAAGGCGGCCACTCAGTTTCGTGGAACACATTCGGTTTCCAGTAGCATCGCCACAGATTTCAGAGAACAGGCGCTTCTCCTGGCACAGTATCGAACACTTAGTTTCAGATAGAACAATTAGTTTAAAATGGAACTAAGTTTCGCATCTGGAGTTCCCTCTCTCAGAAGGTCGACCACTTAGTTTCGCCGAACATATACGGTTTCGAGTAACATCGCCACAGATTTCAGAGAGCAGGCGCTTCTCCTGGCACATTATCGAACACTTAGTTTCAGATAGAACAAATACTTTAAAATGGAAATATGTTTCGCATCTGGAGTTTACTCTCTCACTAGGTGGACCGCTTAGTTTCTTCGAACACATACGGCTTCGAGTGGCATCGCCACAGATTTCAGAGAACAGGCGCTTCTCCTAGCACAGTATCGAACACTTAGTTTCAGATGGAACATTTAGTTTAAAATGGTACTAAGTTTAGCATCTGGAGTTACCTCTCTCACAAGGCGGCCACTCAGTTTCGTGGAACACATTCGGTTTCGAGTAGCATCGCCACAGATTTCAGAGAACAGGCGCTTCTCCTGGCACAGTATCGAACACTTAGTTTCAGATAGAACAATTAGTTTTAAATGATATTAATTCTGGCATCTGGTGTTTCCTCTCTCGCAAGGTGGACCACTTAGTTTCGTCGAACACATACGGTTTCGAGTGGCATCGCCACAGATTTCAGAGAACAGGCGCTTCTCCTAGCACAGTATCGAACACTTAGTTTCAGATGGAACATTTAGTTTAAAATGGTACTAAGTTTCGCGTCTGGAGTTACCTCTCTCACAAGGCGGCCACTCAGTTTCGTGGAACACATTCGGTTTCGAGTAGCATCGCCACAGATTTCAGAGAACAGGCGCTTCTCCTGGCACAGTATCGAACACTTAGTTTCAGATAGAAAAATTAGTTTAAAATGGTAATATGTTTCGCATTTGGAGTTTCCCCTCTCACAAGGTCGACAACTTAGTTTCGTCGAACACAAACGGCTTCGAGTAGCATCGCCACTGATTTCAGAGAACAGGCGCTTCTCCTGGCGCAGTATCGAACACTTAGTTTCAGATAGAACAATTAGTTTAAAATGGAACTAAGTTTCGCATCTGGAGTTCCCTCTCTCCGAAGGTCGACCACTTAGTTTCGCCGAACACATACGGTTTCGAGTAGCATCGCCACAGATTTCAGAGAGCAGGCGCTTCTCCTGGCACATTATCGAACACTTAGTTTCAGATAGAACAAATACTTTAAAATGGAAATATGTTTCGCATCTGGAGTTTACGCTCTCACTAGGTGGACCACTTAGTTTCTTCGAACATATACGGTTTCGAGCAGCATCGCCACAGATTTCAGAGGACAGGCGCTTCTGCTGGCACAGTATCGAACACTTAGTTTCAGATAGAACCATTAGTTTAAAATGGAACTAAGTTTCGCATCTGGCGTTTCCTCTCTCACAAGTTCGACCACTCACTTTCGTCGAACACATACGGTTTCGAGTGGCATCGCCACAGATTTCAGAGAACAGGCGCTTCTCCTGGCACAGTATCGAACACTTAGTTTCAGATAGAACAATTAGTTTTAAATGAAACTAATTCTGGCATCTGGTGTTTCCTCTCTCGCAAGGTGGACCACTTAGTTTCGTCGAACACATACGGTTTCGAGTGGCATCGCCACAGATTTCAGAGAACAGGCGCTTCTCCTAGCACAGTATCGAACACTTAGTTTCAGATGGAACATTTAGTTTAAAATTGAACTATGTTTCGCTTCTGGAGTTTCCTCTCTCACAAGGTCGACCACTTAGTTTCTCCGAACGCATACGGTTTCGAGTGGCATCGCCACAAATTTCAGAGAACAGGCGCTTCTGCTGGCACAGTATCGAACACTCAGTATCAGATAGAACAATTAGTTTAAAATGGTACTAAGTTTCGCATCTGGAGTTACCTCTCTCACAAGGCGGCCACTCAGTTTCGTGGAACACATTCGGTTTCCAGTAGCATCGCCACAGATTTCAGAGAACAGGCGCTTCTCCTGGCACAGTATCGAACACTTAGTTTCAGATAGAACAATTAGTTTAAAATGGAACTAAGTTTCGCATCTGGAGTTCCCTCTCTCAGAAGGTCGACCACTTAGTTTCGCCGAACATATACGGTTTCGAGTAACATCGCCACAGATTTCAGAGAGCAGGCGCTTCTCCTGGCACATTATCGAACACTTAGTTTCAGATAGAACAAATACTTTAAAATGGAAATATGTTTCGCATCTGGAGTTTACTCTCTCACTAGGTGGACCACTTAGTTTCTTCGAACACATACGGTTTCGAGCAGCATCGCCACAGATTTCAGAGGACAGGCGCTTCTGCTGGCACAGTATCGAACACTTAGTTTCAGATAGAACCATTAGTTTAAAATGGAACTAAGTTTCGCATCTGGCGTTTCCTCTCTCACAAGTTCGACCACTCACTTTCGTCGAACACATACGGTTTCGAGTGGCATCGCCACAGATTTCAGAGAAGAGGCGCTTCTCCTGGCACAGTATCGAACACTTAGTTTCAGATAGAAAAATTAGTTTAAAATGGTACTATATTTCGCATTTGGAGTTTCCCCTCTCACAAGGTCGACAACTTAGTTTCGTCGAACACAAACGGCTTCGAGTGGCATCGCCACAGATTTCAGAGAACAGGCGCTTCTCCTAGCACAGTATCGAACACTTAGTTTCAGATGGAACATTTAGTTTAAAATGGTACTAAGTTTAGCATCTGGAGTTACCTCTCTCACAAGGCGGCCACTCAGTTTCGTGGAACACATTCGGTTTCGAGTAGCATCGCCACAGATTTCAGAGAACAGGCGCTTCTCCTGGCACAGTATCGAACACTTAGTTTCAGATAGAACAATTAGTTTTAAATGATATTAATTCTGGCATCTGGTGTTTCCTCTCTCGCAAGGTGGACCACTTTGTTTCGTCGAACACATACGGTTTCGAGTGGCATCGCCACAGATTTCAGAGAACAGGCGCTTCTCCTAGCACAGTATCGAACACTTAGTTTCAGATGGAACATTTAGTTTAAAATGGTACTAAGTTTCGCGTCTGGAGTTACCTCTCTCACAAGGCGGCCACTCAGTTTCGTGGAACACATTCGGTTTCGAGTAGCATCGCCACAGATTTCAGAGAACAGGCGCTTCTCCTGGCACAGTATCGAACACTTAGTTTCAGATAGGATTATTAGTATAAAATGGTACTATGTTTCGCATCTGGAGTATCCTCTCTCACAAGGTCGACAACTTAGTTTCGTCGAACACAAACGGCTTCGAGTAGCATCGCCACTGATTTCAGAGAACAGGCGCTTCTGCTGGCGCAGTATCGAACACTTAGTTTCAGATAGAACAATTAGTTTAAAATGGAACTAAGCTTCGCATCTGGAGTTCCCTCTCTCAGAAGGTCGACCACTTTGTTTCGCCGAACACATACGGTTTCGAGTAACATCGCCACAGATTTCAGAGAGCAGGCGCTACTCCTGGCACATTATCGAACACTTTGTTTCAGATAGAACAAATACTTTAAAATGGAAATATGTTTCGCATCTGGAGTTTACTCTCTCACAAGTTCGACCACTCACTTTCGTCGAACACATACGGTTTCGAGTGGCATCGCCACAGATTTCAGAGAACAGGCGCTTCTCCTGGCACAGTATCGAACACTTAGTTTCAGATAGAAAAATTAGTTTAAAATGGTACTATGTTTCGCATTTGGAGTTTCCCCTCTCACAAGGTCGACAACTTAGTTTCGTCGAACACAAACGGCTTCGAGTAGCATCGCCACTGATTTCAGAGAACAGGCGCTTCTCCTGGCGCAGTATCGAACACTTAGTTTCAGATAGAACAATTAGTTTAAAATGGAACTAAGTTTCGCATTTGGAGTTCCCTCTCTCAGAAGGTCGACCACTTAGTTTCGCCGAACACATACGGTTTCGAGTAACATCGCCACAGATTTCAGAGAGCAGGCGCTACTCCTGGCACATTATCGAACACTTAGTTTCAGATAGAACAAATACTTTAAAATGGAAATATGTTTCGCATCTGGAGTTTACTCTCTCACAAGTTCGACCACTCACTTTCGTCGAACACATACGGTTTCGAGTGGCATCGCCACAGATTTCAGAGAACAGGCGCTTCTCCTGGCACAGTATCGAACACTTAGTTTCAGATAGAAAAATTAGTTTAAAATGGTACTATGTTTCGCATTTGGAGTTTCCCCTCTCACAAGGTCGACAACTTAGTTTCGTCGAACACAAACGGCTTCGAGTAGCATCGCCACTGATTTCAGAGAACAGGCGCTTCTCCTGGCGCAGTATCGAACACTTAGTTTCAGATAGAACAATTAGTTTTAAATGAAACTAATTCTGGCATCTGGTGTTTCCTCTCTCGCAAGGTGGACCACTTAGTTTCGTCGAACACATACGGTTTCGAGTGGCATCGCCACAGATTTCAGAGAACAGGCGCTTCTCCTAGCACAGTATCGAACACTTAGTTTCAGATGGAACATTTAGTTTAAAATTGAACTATGTTTCGCTTCTGGAGTTTCCTCTCTCACAAGGTCGACCACTTAGTTTCGCCGAACGCATACGGTTTCGAGTGGCATCGCCACAAATTTCAGAGAACAGGCGCTTCTGCTGGCACAGTATCGAACACTCAGTATCAGATAGAACAATTAGTTTAAAATGGTACTAAGTTTCGCATCTGGAGTTACCTCTGTCTCAAGGCGGCCACTCAGTTTCGTGGAACACATTCGGTTTCCAGTAGCATAGCCACAGATTTCAGAGAACAGGCGCTTCTCCTAGCACAGTATCGAAAACTTAGTTTCAGATGGAACAATTAGTTTAAAATGGTACTAAGTTTCGAATCTGGAGTTTCATCCCTCACAAGGTCAACCACTTAGTTTCGTCGAACACATCCGGTTTCGAGTGGCATCGCTACAGATTTCAGAGAACAGCCGCTTCTCCTGGCACAGTATCGAACACTAAATTTCAGATGGAACAATTAGTTTAAAATGGAACTAAGTTTCGCATCTGAAGTTACCTCTCTCACAAGGTCGGCCACTTAGTTTCGTCGAACACATACGGTTTCGAGTGGCATCGTCACAGATTTCTGAGAACAAGCGCTTCTCCTCGCACAGTATCGAACACTTAGTATCAGAGAGCACAATTAGTTTAAAATGGAAATACGCTTCGCATCTCGAATTTCCTCTCTCACAAGGTCGGCCACTTAGTTTCGTCGGACACATACGGTTTAGAGTGGCATCGCTACAGATTTCAGAGAACAGGCGCTTCTCCTGGCACATTATCCAACACTTAGTTTCAGATAGAACAATTAGCGTAAAATGGAACTAAGTTTCGCAACTGGAATTTCCTCTCTCACAAGGTTGACCACTTAGTTTCGTCGAACACATACGGTTTCGATTATCATCGCCACACAGTTCAGAGAACAGGCGCTTTTCCTGGCACAGTATCGAACACTTATTTCAGACAGAACAATTAGTTTAAAATGGAACTATGTTCCGCATCTGGAGTATCCTCTCTCACAAGGTCAACCACTTAGTTTCGTCGAACACATACGGTTTCGAGTGGCATCGCCACAGATTTCAGAGAACAGGCGCTTCTCCTAGCACAGTATCGAACACTTAGTTTCAGATGGAACATTTAGTTTAAAATTGAACTATGTTTCGCTTCTGGAGTTTCCTCTCTCACAAGGTCGACCACTTAGTTTATCCGAACGCATACGGTTTCGAGTGGCATCGCCACAAATTTCAGAAAAACAGGCGCTTCTGCTGGCACAGTATCGAACACTCAGTATCAGATAGAACAATTAGTTTAAAATGGTACTAAGTTTCGCATCTGGAGTTACCTCTCTCACAAGGCGGCCACTCAGTTTCGTGGAACACATTCGGTTTCCAGTAGCATCGCCACAGATTTCAGAGAACAGGCGCTTCTCCTGGCACAGTATGGAACACTTAGTTTCAGATAGAACAATTAGTTTAAAATGGAACTAAGTTTCGCATCTGGAGTTTCCTCCCTCACAAGGCGGCCACTTAGTTTCGTGGTAAACATTCGGTTTCGAGTAGCATCGCCACAGATTTCAGAGAACAGGCGCTTCCCCTGGCACAGTATCGAACACTTAATTCAGACAGAACAACTAGTTTAAAATGGAACTAAGTTTCGCTTTTGGAGTTTCCTCTCTCACAAGGTCGACCACTTAGTTTCGTCGAACACGTACGGTTTCGAGTAGCATCGCCACAGATTTCAGAGAACAGGCGCTTCCCCTGGCACAATATCGAACACTTAGTTTCAGAGAGAACAATTAGTTTAAAATGGAATTAATTTTCGGATCTGGAGTTTCCTCTCTCAGAATGTCGACCACTTAGTTTCGTCGAACACATACGGTTTCGAGTAGCATCGCCACAGATTTCAGAGAACAGGCGCTTCTCCTGGCACAGTATCGAACACTTAGTTTCAGATAGAACAATTAGTTTAAAATGGAACAATGTTTCGCATCTGGAGTTTCCTTTCGCACAAGGTCGACTACTTAATTTCGTCGAACACATACGGTTTCGAGTGGCATCGCCAGAGATTTCAGAGAAGAGGCGTTTCTCCTGGCACACTATCGGACACTTAGTTTCAGATAGAACAATAATTTTAATATGGAATTAAGTTTCGCATTTGGAGTTTCCTCTCTCACAAGGCCGACCACTTAGTTTCGCCGAACACATACGGTTTCGAGTGGTATCGCCACATATTTCGCCGAACGGGAGTTTCTCCTGGCACAGTATCGACCACTTAGTTTCGTCGAACACATACGGTTTCGAGTAGCATAGCCACAGAGTTCAGAGAACAGGCGCTTCTCCTGGCACAGTGTCGAACACTTAGTTTCAGATAGAACAATTAGTTTAAAATGGAAATAAGATTCGCATCTGGAGTTTCCTCTCTCACAAGGTCGGCCACTTAGTTACGTCGAACACATACGGGTTCGAGTAGCATCGCCACTGATTTCAGAGAACAGGCGCTTCTCCTGGCACAGTATCGAACACTTTCAGATAGAACAATTAGTTTAAAATGGAACTAAGTTCCGCATCTGGAGTTTTCTCTCCCACAAGGTCGACCACTTTGTTTCGTCGAACACATACGGTTTCGAGTAGCATCGCCACAGATTTCAGAGAACGGGCGCTTCTCCTGGCACATTATCGAACACATAGTTTCAGGTAGAACAATTAGTTTAAAATGGAACTAAGTTTCGCATCTGGAGTTTCCTCTCCCACAAGGTCGACCACTTAGTTTCGTCGAACACATACGGTTGCGAGTAGCATCGCCACAGATTTCAGAGAACAGGCGCTTCTCCTGGCACAATATCAACCACTTAGTTTCAGATAGAACAATTAGTTTAAAATGGAACTAAATTTCGCATCTGGAGTTTCCTCTCTCTCAAGGTCGGCCACTTAGTTACGTCGATCACATACGGGTTCGAGTAGCATCGCCACTGATTTCAGAGAACAGGCGCTTCTCCTGGCACAGTATCGAACACTTTCAGATAGAACAATTAGTTTAAAATGGAACTAAGTTCCGCATCTGGAGTTTTCTCTCCCACATGGTCGACCACTTAGTTTCGTCGAACACATACTGTTGCCGCGTAAGCTTCGATTTCCCTCGTGAAATGCGATGTGCTCACCTTGGCTTAAACTCGCGAACGGAGGGTTGGTAATTTGAAGTATTGAACTGTCCTTTTTGGTGTTATACCAAAATTATTTAATGTATTCTGTACAATATTTACAAGTAGATGTAGTTATGGCTCGAATAGCGCAAGTCTCACGTGAACGTTTCTCTTGGTGTTAACTGTATGATGTTTGCTGTGAGACTCTGATCCTCCTCGTGAGGAAGTCCCTCTCAACAGCTCGGTTCTTCCGGGGGAGTGAGTTTTGCACTCCCGCTATTGGCTAATTGCCGATGGAATTTTTGGTTGGTTCCTGGGAACTCTGATTTTTCCTATTGGTGGATTGCCTGGATTCCGGAAACGCACCAACTATCGCGGGCGGGTGGCATCGTGGCCGCTAGGACAGGCCCTAACGGGACGAGCACACCTCGGCCCTAATCCCTCATCCCTGAGCTCGAACACGCACCGTTTACGATGGTTTTGTACACGCAGTACGTCATAAAAAATGTGTCAAACTTCAGGGATGGCCAGTTTTAATTGCAGGACCTCGCACCTCAAGTTTGCGAGGCCATATGGCCGTCCGCCGGGTCCTGACCGTGGCAATCCACCGTTCCGCAGGAACATACCGCCCCCCTTGAGCCGTCACGCTCAATGTCAAAGAGGGGCATCCATTCGGCAGGTCTATAGATAGTATCTTAGAATAGTGGACTGTATAATTATTACATAAAATGCGTACAACACACACATACCTAGTGTACACACACATACCTAGTATACACACACACATACCTAGCGTATACACACATACCTAGTACACACACACATTGATTACACTTACTTATGCACTATTAACACTTAGTCATTAATAAATGTCCTTAGGCATCCACTGGTGGTGGTGCGATACACTTCACGATCCTGGTGTGTGCGCCGTGAATGGTTTTTACGGTCACATCGCCGATAATACCGTCCTCTCCGGGGTGTACCTCGATGACATCAGCCAAGGGCCATCGCAATGGGGGTGCACCGTCCTCCCGCAGTATGATTAGCATACCTGCGGCTATTCCGAATCCCTTTCCGGTGTGCCGTTTCTTACGAACGGTGTGCTTGCGTAAGTACCCCTTGTACCAGCGGGTCCAGACGCGGTCCCGCATGAGCCGCGCCCGCTGCCATCGGGACAATCTCCCAGGATTCGTTTCCCTGTGGTCGGGCTGCGGGATACTCGTCAACGCGTCACCGATCAGAAAATGACCGGGTGTGAGGGCGGAAAGGTCATTGGGATCGCTAGGGAAGGAGGATGGAGGTCGGGAGTTCGAAATAGGTTCTCTTTCGGTAATGTACGTGCTAGATTGCTTACGAGATAAAGGCGCTTCGCCAGTTACACGGCCAAAATGTTGTAAGCATTTTGCCGCTGCTTCCCAAAGTCCTCCAAAGTAAGGAGCGCGAGGTGGAATGAACTGCCACCTGAGTTTATCCTTGGCTAAGTTCTCCGTGATATCATTATTTAATTCCCGGAAGCGTTGCACCCGTGCTTCTAAATCGGACCTCGCGAGGTTGCATCTAACGCGACCCCCGTACGCTTGAGGAGCTTCCGTCAAGGTGCCAGAAACAACCCAGCCGAACGCGGTTTCTTGCAGCTTCGCGCGACTGTCTTTGATTCGTGCTTGACCGGCGCGTAATGCGTCATAAAAGATTTCGGCTCCAATCAAAGCATCGATTGGTGCAGGCCTATCGAACTCGGGATCCGCTAATTCTATGCCCGCCGGCAGCTTCAATTCCTGTCGGTCTACGTGTCGCGAGGGCAGATAGCCGGTTACCTCCTTAAGTACGAGGAACTTTGCAGTCGTGGAGAACTTATGGCACCGTGAGCGTATAGGCAAAGTTATGCTGTGTTTGACGGCTACCCTCACTTCACCAAGGCCGTTGACAGGAATATCCACTGCCTCCTTTTGCGTTCCTAATTTGCTCGCGAAGCTTTCCGTTACAAAATTGGATTGGGAACCCGAATCCAGAAGTACGCGGCATTTGTGCGGGACGCCATCGGTGTCTCTAACTTCTATCACCGCGGTAGATAACAGCACTTGAGAGAGTGCTATAGCGTTCAGGCTTACCGTTTGCGCTGAATCGCTATTGTTTTCGGCCGCGACTCCTTTGTGCAACAGCGAATGATGCTTGCGGTTGCACTTGGGACAGGCTCTGCCCTTGCAGGCGGCTACAAAGTGACCCGAACGTAAACAATTAAAACATATCGCGGCCCTTTTCGCGGTCATTATGCGCTCTTCTAGGTCCATTGCAAGGAATTCCTCACACTGATACGCAGCATGCGATCCCTTGCAAATCGGACATTCTAAGACGCGGCTCGCGTACGCGCGCACTTCGGGGTCTTTGCTATACCGAGGATTCCGGTTCCTCGGCTCTTTGCTCTCGCGGGAGCCCTGCGGTTCCTTAGTGGAAGGAGCGAACTCCTCGATGAGTCCTTTCCTGATCCGCATGAAATCCAACATTTGTTTCATCGACGGGACCTCGGTGCCTCGATGAAATTCCTTCCATTTCAAGCGCGATTCTTTGTCCATCTTGGACGTTAACAAATAAATGGGGAATGCCTCTAAGAATGGTCTTTTCAAAGCTTCCAACGCCCTGTAATGCTTCGACGCTTCATCGTATAAGTTGATGAAGGCTGTTATGGGGTTTCCATCACAAGCTGGCAGTTCGCACCATGCTTGGATTCGCTTATTTAGAATTACACCGGACTTGTTGTATTCCTCTTCCAGAATATTCCAAGCCACGGTGTAATTGTCTACAGTTATCTCCAACGATTCTATTCTTTCGGCTGCCTTGCCCGACAAACACGAACGCAAATAGGAAAGTTTCTGATTATCCGTAAACCCAGTATTATTATGAATTCCCGAAATGAATCCATCTCTAAAGGCGGGCCATCCCTCGTAACTGCCACTGAAGTTTGGCAAATTCATAATCGGCAGTTTGATTTGCCTTTCGCTTGTCGTTACGGATGCCTGCGGTTGTGGGCTGCTATTAAACGACCGCGATTCTACCTGTGTTACCGGAGGTGCTCTAAGGGTCTCTACCTGCGGCGGGAATTGCGCGACGTCGTTTCGTGGTGCAGCTACTCTAATGTTCTGACCTTTGTCTAATTCTTTGCTAGCATGATCTAGCACTTTGTGGTAATGTTCTTCGATTTCACCGCGTTCGACTAGTCTGTCTTCATACTTGTCGTCATCCGCGACAAGTTCCAAATCCGTTTGGACCTCATCGAAGGCTTTGAATGCATCTATGACCGCGGTTACTCTCCTATCAATAGACCGTGTGTCTATTTGCACTTCGGATTCGATGCTATCTAAGAACTTAGCCAAGTTCGTAATTTTTGCTTTGATCGCGCCCCGTTTGCGGATCAATTCGCGTTCACGCACACTATTCTCTTGAGCCATTTTTAATAGGTTGGGTGTATGGGTGCAGGAGGTCTGATTCTACGGATTATCGGTGACGCAAAGGACAAAGTATCACTTACAGTTCGATGTGCCGTCCCGATCTGGTTCCGTTCTCAGTGCTCCTTCCGTTGCCTCAGCCTTGTCGTCTTGTTTGACTCCGTTCGCCTGACGCTGGATGCTGCGGGCTCCTCCGTGGATTTCCGTAAATCCGTCGTTGCTGTGCCTCTCCTTTGATGATATAAACGCCCTTGCGTTATATCAGTCCACTGATAGCACAGCTGATTTGCCACACACACACAATCCGGCTCGAAGGACCAATGATGCCGCGTAAGCTTCGATTTCCCTCGTGAAATGCGATGTGCTCACCTTGGCTTAAACTCGCGAACGGAGGGTTGGTAATTTGAAGTATTGAACTGTCCTTTTTGGTGTTATACCAAAATTATTTAATGTATTCTGTACAATATTTACAAGTAGATGTAGTTATGGCTCGAATAGCGCAAGTCTCACGTGAACGTTTCTCTTGGTGTTAACTGTATGATGTTTGCTGTGAGACTCTGATCCTCCTCGTGAGGAAGTCCCTCTCAACAGCTCGGTTCTTCCGGGGGAGTGAGTTTTGCACTCCCGCTATTGGCTAATTGCCGATGGAATTTTTGGTTGGTTCCTGGGAACTCTGATTTTTCCTATTGGTGGATTGCCTGGATTCCGGAAACGCACCAACTATCGCGGGCGGGTGGCATCGTGGCCGCTAGGACAGGCCCTAACGGGACGAGCACACCTCGGCCCTAATCCCTCATCCCTGAGCTCGAACACGCACCGTTTACGATGGTTTTGTACACGCAGTACGTCATAAAAAATGTGTCAAACTTCAGGGATGGCCAGTTTTAATTGCAGGACTTCGCACCTCAAGTTTGCGAGGCCATATGGCCGTCCGCCGGGTCCTGACCGTGGCAATCCACCGTTCCGCAGGAACACATACGGTTTCGAGTAGCATCGCCACAGATTTCAGAGAACGGGCGCTTCTCCTGGCACATTATAGAACACATAGTTTCAGGTAGAACAATTAGTTTAAAATGGAACTAAGTTCCGCATCTGGAGTTTTCTCTCCCACAAGGTCGACCACTTAGTTTCGTCGAACACATACGGTTTCGAGTAGCATCGCCACAGATTTCAGAGAACGGGCGCTTCTCCTGGCACATTATAGAACACATAGTTTCAGGTAGAACAATTAGTTTAAAATGGAACTAAGTTCCGCATCTGGAGTTTTCTCTCCCACAAGGTCGACCACTTAGTTTCGTCGAACACATACGGTTTCGAGTAGCATCGCCACAGATTTCAGAGAACGGGCGCTTCTCCTGGCACATTATAGAACACATAGTTTCAGGTAGAACAATTAGTTTAAAATGGAACTAAGTTTCGCGTCTGGAGTTTCCTCTCTCAGAAGGTCGACCACTTAGTTTCGTCGAACACTTACGGTTTCGAGTAGCATCGCGACAGATTTTAGAGAACAGGCGCTTCTCCTGGCACAGTATCGAACACTTTCAGATAGAACAATTAGTTTAAAATGGAACTAAGTTCCGCATCTGGAGTTTTCTCTCCCACAAGGTCGACCACTTAGTTTCGTCGAACACATACGGTTGCGAGTAGCATCGCCACAGATTTCAGAGAACAGGCGCTTCTCCTGGCACAGTATCGACCACTTAGTTTCAGATAGAACAATTAGTTTAAAATGGAACTAAGTTTCGCATCTGGAGTTTCCTCTCTCACAAGGTCGGCCACTTAGTTACGTCGAACACATACGGGTCCGAGTAGCATCGCCACTGATTTCAGAGAACAGGCGCTTCTCCTGGCACAGTATCGAACACTTTCAGATAGAACAATTAGTTTAAAATGGAACTAAGTTCCGCATCTGGAGTTTTTTCTCCCACAAGGTTGGCCACTTAGTTTCGTCGAACACATACGGTTTCGAGTGGCATCGCCACTGATTTCAGAGAACAGGCGCTTCTCCTGGCACAGTATCGAACACTTTCAGATAGAACAATTAGTTTAAAATGGAACTAAGTTCCGCATCTGGAGTTTTCTCTCCCACAAGGTCGACCACTTAGTTTCGTCGAACAGATACGGTTTCGAGTAGCATCGCCACAGATTTCAGAGAACGGGCGCTTCTCCTGGCACATTATCGAACACATAGTTTCAGGTAGAACAAATAGTTTAAAATGGAACTAAGTTTCGCATCTGGAGTTTCCTCTCCCACAAGGTCGACCACTTAGTTTCGTCGAACACATACGGTTGCGAGTAGCATCGCCACAGATTTCAGAGAACAGGCGCCTCTCCTGGCACAGTATCGACCACTTAGTTTCAGATAGAACAATTAGTTTAAAATGGAACTAAGTTTCGCATCTGGAGTTTCCTCTCTCACAAGGTCGGCCACTTAGTTACGTCGATCACATACGGGTTCGAGTAGCATCGCCACTGATTTCAGAGAAGAGGCGCTTCTCCTGGCACAGTATCGAACACTTTCAGATAGAACAATTAGTTTAAAATGGAACTAAGTTCCGCATCTGGAGTTTTCTCTCCCACAAGGTCGACCACTTAGTTTCGTCGAACACATACGGTTTCGAGTAGCATCGCCACAGATTTCAGAGAACGGGCGCTTCTCCTGGCACATTATAGAACACATAGTTTCAGGTAGAACAATTAGTTTAAAATGGAACTAAGTTTCGCGTCTGGAGTTTCCTCTCTCAGAATGTCGACCACTTAGTTTCGTCGAACACTTACGGTTTCGAGTAGCATCGCGACAGATTTTAGAGAACAGGCGCTTCTCCTGGCACAGTATCGAACACTTAGTTTCAGATAGAACAATTAGTTTAAAATGGAACTAAGTTTCGCATCTGGAGTTTCCTCTCTCACAAGGTCGGCCACTTAGTTTCGTCGAACACATACGGTTTCGAGTGGCATCGCCACAGATTTCAGAGAACAGGCGCTTCTCCTGGCACAGTATCGACCACTTAGTTTCAGATAGAACAATCAGTTTAAAATGGAACTAAATTTCACATCTGGAGTTTCCTCTCCCACAAGGTCGACCACTTAGTTTCGTCGAACACATACGGTTGCGAGTAGCATCGCCACAGATTTCAGAGAACAGGCGCTTCTCCTGGCACAGTATCGACCACTTAGTTTCAGATAGAACAATTAGTTTAAAATGGAACTAAGTTTCGCATCTGGAGTTTCCTCTCCCACAAGGTCGACCACTTAGTTTCGTCGAACACATATGGTTGCGAGTAGCATCGCCACAGATTTCAGAGAACAGGCGCTTCTCCTGGCAAAGTATCGAACACTTAGTTTCAGATAGAACAATTAGTTTAAAATGGAACTAAGTTTCGCATCTGGAGTTTTCTCTCCCACAAGGTCGACCACTTAGTTTCGTCGAACACATACGGTTTCGAGTAGCATCGCCACAGATTTCAGAGAACAGGCGCTTCTCCTGGCACAGTATCGACCACTTAGTTTCAGATAGAACAATTAGTTTAAAATGGAACTAAGTTTCGCATCTGGAGTTTCCTCTCTCACAAGGTCGGCCACTTAGTTACGTTGAACACATACGGGTTCGAGTAGCATCGCCACTGATTTCAGAGAACAGGCGCTTCTCCTGGCACAGTATCGAACACTTTCAGATAGAACAATTAGTTTAAAATGGAACTAAGTTCCGCATCTGGAGTTTTCTCTCCCACAAGGTCGACCACTTAGTTTCGTCGAACACATACGGTTTCGAGTAGCATCGCCACAGATTTCAGAGAACGGGCGCATCTCCTGGCACATTATCGAACACATAGTTTCAGGTAGAACGATTAGTTTAAAATGGAACTAAGTTTCGCGTCTGGAGTTTCCTATCTCACAAGGTCGACCACTTAGTTTCGTCGAACACATACGGTTTCGAGTGGCATCGCCATAGATTTCAGAGAACAGGCGCTTCTCCTGGCACAGTATCGAACACTTAGTTTCAGACAGAACAATTAGTTTAAAATGGAACTAAGTTCCGCATCTGGAGTTTTCTCTCCCACAAGGTCGACCACTTAGTTTCGTCGAACACATACGGTTGCGAGTAGCATCGCCACAGATTTCAGAGAACAGGCGCTTCTCCTGGCAGAGTATCGAAGACTTAGTTTCAGATAGAACAATTAGTTTAAAATGGAACTAAGTTTCGCATCTTGAGTTTCCTCTCTCACAAGGTCGACCACTTAGTTTCGTGGAACACATACGGTTTCGAGTAGCATCGCCACAGATTTAAGAGAATAGGCGCTTCTCCTGGCTCATTATCGCTCACTTAGTTTCAGATACAACAATTAGTTTAAAATGGAACTATGTGTCGCATCTGGAGTTTCATCTCTCACAAGGTCGACGACTTAGTTTCGTTGAACGCATTCGGTTTCGAGTGGCATCGCCACAGATTTCAGAGAACAGGCGCTTCCCCTGGCACAGTATCGAACACTTAGTTTCAGATAGAACGATTAGTTTAGAAAGGAACAAAGTTTCGCATCTGGAGTTTCCTCTCTCACAAGGTCGACCACTTAGTTTCGTCGAACACGTGCGGTTTCGAGTAGCATGGCCACATATTTCAGAGAACAGGCGCTTCTCCTGGCTCATTATCGATCACTTAGTTTCATATAGAACAATCAGTTTAAAATGGAACTAAGTCTCGCATCTGGAGTTTCCTCTTTCAGAAGGTCGACCATTTAGATTCGTCGAACACAAACGGTTTCGAGTATCATCGCCACTGATTTCAGAGAACAGGCGCTTCTCCTGGCACAGTATCGAACACTTTCAGATAGCCCAATCTGTTTAAAATGGAACTAGGTTTTGCATCTGGAGTTTCCTCTCTCACAAGGTCGACCACTTAGTTTCGTCGAACACATGCGGTTTCGAGTGGCATCGCCACAGATTTCAGAGAACAGGCGCTTCTCCCGGCACAGTATCGAACACTTAGTATCGGATAGAACAATTACTTTAAAATGGAACTAAATTTCGCATTAGGAGTTTCCTGTCTCACAAGGTGGACCACTTAGTTTCGTCGAACACATACGGTTTGGAGTAGCATCGCCACTGATCTCAGAGAACAGGCGCTTCTCCTGGCACAGTATCGAACACTTAGTCTCTGATAGAAAAATTTGTTTAAAATGGAACTAAGTTTCGCATTTGGAGTTTCCTCTTTCACAAGGTCGACCACTTAGTTTCGTCGAACACATACGGTTTCGAGGGGCATCGCCACAGATTTCAGAGAACAGGCGCTTCTCCTGGCACTGTATCCAACACTTAGTTTCAGGTAGAACAATTAGTTTAAAATGGAACTAAGTATCGCATCTGGAGTTTCCTCTCCCACAAGGTCGACCACTTAGTTTCGTCGAACACATACGGTTTCGAGTGGCATCGCCACACATTTCAGGGAGCAGGCGCTTCTCCTAGCTCATTATCGAAGACTTAGTTTCAGATAGAACAATTAGGTTAAAATGGAACTAAGTTTCGCATCTGGAGTTTCCTCTCCCACAAGGTCGACGTCTTAGTTTCGTCGAACACATACGTTTTCGAGTGGCATCGTCACAGATTTCAGAGAACAGGCACCTCTCCTGGCACAGTATCGAACACTTAGTTTCAGCTAGAACAATAAGTTTAAAATGGCACTAAGTTTCGCGTCTGGAGTTTCCTATCTCACAAGGTCGACCACTTAGTTTCGTCGAACACATACGGTTTCGAGTGGCATCGTCACAGATTTCAGAGAACAGGCACCTCTCCTGGCACAGTATCGAACACTTAGTTTCAGCTAGAACAATAAGTTTAAAATGGCACTAAGTTTCGCGTCTGGAGTTTCCTATCTCACAAGGTCGACCACTTAGTTTCGTCGAACACATACGGTTTCGAGTGGCATCGCCACAGACTTCCGAGAACAGGCGCTTCTCCTGGCAGAGTATCGAAGACTTAGTTTCAGATAGAACAATTAGTTTAAAATGGAACTAAGTTTCGCATCTTGAGTTTCCTCTCTCACAAGGTCGACCACTTAGTTTCGTGGAACACATACGGTTTCGAGTAGCATCGCCACAGATTTAAGAGAATAGGCGCTTCTCCTGGCTCATTATCGCTCACTTAGTTTCAGATACAACAATTAGTTTAAAATGGAACTATGTGTCGCATCTGGAGTTTCCTCTCTCACAAGGTCGACGACTTAGTTTCGTTGAACGCATTCGGTTTCGAGTGGCATCGCCACAGATTTCAGAGAACAGGCGCTTCCCCTGGCACAGTATCGAACACTTAGTTTCAGATAGAACGATTAGTTTAGAAAGGAACAAAGTTTCGCATCTGGAGTTTCCTCTCTCACAAGGTCGACCACTTAGTTTCGTCGAACACGTACGGTTTCGAGTAGCATGGCCACATATTTCAGAGAACAGGCGCTTCTCCTGGCTCATTATCGATCACTTAGTTTCATATAGAACAATCAGTTTAAAATGGAACTAAGTCTCGCATCTGGAGTTTCCTCTTTCAGAAGGTCGACCATTTAGATTCGTCGAACACAAACGGTTTCGAGTATCATCGCCACTGATTTCAGAGAACAGGCGCTTCTCCTGGCACAGTATCGAACACTTTCAGATAGCCCAATCAGTTTAAAATGGAACTAAGTTTTGCATCTGGAGTTTCCTCTCTCACAAGGTCGACCACTTAGTTTCGTCGAACACATGCGGTTTCGAGTGGCATCGCCACAGATTTCAGAGAACAGGCGCTTCTCCCGGCACAGTATCGAACACTTAGTATCGGATAGAACAATTACTTTAAAATGGAACTAAATTTCGCATTAGGAGTTTCCTGTCTCACAAGGTGGACCACTTAGTTTCGTCGAACACATACGGTTTCGAGGGGCATCGCCACAGATTTCAGAGAACAGGCGCTTCTCCTGGCACTGTATCCAACACTTAGTTTCAGGTAGAACAATTAGTTTAAAATGGAACTAAGTATCGCATCTGGAGTTTCCTCTCCCACAAGGTCGACCACTTAGTTTCGTCGAACACATACGGTTTCGAGTGGCATCGCCACACATTTCAGGGAGCAGGCGCTTCTCCTAGCTCATTATCGAAGACTTAGTTTCAGATAGAACAATTAGGTTAAAATGGAACTAAGTTTCGCATCTGGAGTTTCCTCTCCCACAAGGTCGACGTCTTAGTTTCGTCGAACACATACGTTTTCGAGTGGCATCGTCACAGATTTCAGAGAACAGGCACCTCTCCTGGCACAGTATCGAACACTTAGTTTCAGCTAGAACAATAAGTTTAAAATGGCACTAAGTTTCGCGTCTGGAGTTTCCTATCTCACAAGGTCGACCACTTAGTTTCGTCGAACACATACGGTTTCGAGTGGCATCGCCACAGATTTCAGATAACAGGCGCTTCTCCTGGCCCAGTATCGAACATTTAGTTTCAGACAGCACAATTAGTTTAAAATGGCACTAATTTTCGCGTCTGGAGTTTCCTATCTCACAAGGTCGACAACAGGTTTGAGTTTCCTCGAACACGTACGGTTTCGAGTGGCATCGCCACAGATTTCAGGGAACAGGCGCTTCTGCTGGCACAGTATCGAACACTTAGTTTCAGATAGGATTATTAGTTTAAAATGCAACTAAATTTTGCAATTTAGGGTTTCCTCTCTCACAAGGTCGACCACTTAGTTTCGTCGAACAAATACGGTTTCGAGTGGCATCGCCACAGATTTCAGAGAACAGGCGCTTCTCCTGGCATAGTATAGAACACTTAGTTTCAGATAGGATAATTAGTTTAAAATGGAACTAAATTTTGCAATTTAGAATTTCGTCTCTCAAAAGGTCGACCAATTAGTTTCGCCGAACACATACGCTTTCGAGTAGCATCGCGACAGACTTCCGAGAACAGGCGCTTCTCCTGGCAGAGTATCGAAGACTTAGTTTCAGATAGAACAATTAGTTTAAAATGGAACTAAGTTTCGCATCTTGAGTTTCCTCTCTCACAAGGTCGACCACTTAGTTTCGTGGAACACATACGGTTTCGAGTAGCATCGCCACAGATTTAAGAGAATAGGCGCTTCTCCTGGCTCATTATCGCTCACTTAGTTTCAGATACAACAATTAGTTTAAAATGGAACTATGTGTCGCATCTGGAGTTTCCTCTCTCACAAGGTCGACGACTTAGTTTCGTTGAACGCATTCGGTTTCGAGTATCATCGCCACTGATTTCAGAGAACAGGCGCTTCTCCTGGCACAGTATCGAACACTTTCAGATAGCCCAATCAGTTTAAAATGGAACTAAGTTTTGCATCTGGAGTTTCCTCCCTCACAAGGTCGACCACTTAGTTTCGTCGAACACATGCGGTTTCGAGTGGCATCGCCACAGATTTCAGAGAACAGGCGCTTCTCCCGGCACAGTATCGAACACTTAGTATCGGATAGAACAATTACTTTAAAATGGAACTAAATTTCGCATCAGGAGTTTCCTGTCTCACAAGGTGGACCACTTAGTTTCGTCGAACACATACGGTTTCGAGGGGCATCGCCACAGATTTCAGAGAACAGGCGCTTCTCCTGGCACAGTATCGAACACTTTCAGATAGAACAATTATTTTTAAATGCATCTAAGTTTCGCATCTGGAGTTTCCTCTCTCAGAAGGTCGGCCACTTAGTTTCGTCGAACACATACGGTTTCGAGTAGCATCGCGACAGATTTCAGAGAACAGAGGCTTACCCTGGCACAGTATCGAACACCTAGCTTCAGATAGAACAATTAGTTTAAAATGGAAATAAGCTTCGAATCTGGAGTTTACTCTCCCACAAGGTCGACCACTTAGTTTCGTCGAAAACATTCGGTTTCGAGTGGCACGGCCACAGATTTCGCCGAACGGGCGTTCCTCCTGGCACAGTATCGACAACTTAGTTTGGTCGAACACACACGGTTTCGAGTGGCATCGCCACAGATTTCAGAGAACAGGCGCTTCTCGTTGCACAGTGTTCGACGAAATTAAGTGGTCGCCTTGTGAAGGAAGAAACTCCAGATGCGAAACATAGTTCCATTTTACACTAATTGTTCTATCTGAAACTAAGTGTCCGATACTGTGAAAGGATAAACGCCTGTTCTCTGAAATCTGTGGCGATGCTACTGGAAACCGTATGTGTTCGACGAAACTAAGTGGTCGACCTTGTGAGAGAGGAAACTCCAGATGCGAAACTTAGTTCCTTATTAAACTAGTTGTTCTACCTGTAACTATGTGTTCGATACTGTGCCAGGAGAAGCGCCTGTCCTGTGAAATATGTGACGATGCCACTCGAAACCGTATGTGTTCGTCGAAACTAAGTGGTCCACCTTGTGAGAGAGGAAACTCCAGATGCAAAACTTAGTTCCATTTTAAACTAATTGTTCTATCTGAGACTGAGTGTTCGATAGTGTGCCACGATAAACGCCTGTTCTCTGAAATCTGTGGCGATGCCACTCGTAACCGTATGTGTTCGACGAAATTAAGTGGTCGCCTTGTGAGGGAAGAAACTCCAGATGCGAAATATAGTACAATTTTAAACTAAAAGTTCCATCTGAAACTAAATGTTCGATACTGTGCCAGGAGAAGCGGGTGTTCTCTGAAATCTGTGGCGATGCCACTCGAAACCGTATGTGTTCGACGAAACTAAGTGGCCGACGTTGTGAGAGAGGAAACTTCAGATGCGAAGCTTAGTTCGATTTTAAAATAATTGTTCTAACTGAAACTAAGTGTTCGATACTGTGCCAGGAGAAGCGCCCGTTCTGTGAAACCTGTGGCGATACCACTCGGAACGGTATGTGTTCGACGAAACTGAGTGGTCGACCTTGTGAGAGAGGAAACTCCAGACGCGAAATTTAGTGCCGTTTTAAACTAATTGTTCTATATGAAACTAAGTGTTCGAAACTGTGCCAGCAGAAGCGCCTGTTCTCTGAAATCTGTGGCGATGCCACTCGAAAACGTATGTGTTCGACGAAACTAAGTGGCCGACCTTGTGAGAGAGGAAACTCCAGTTGCGAAACATAGTTCCTTATTAAACTAGTTGTTCTACCTGTAACTATGTGTTCGATACTGTGCCAGGAGAAGCGCCTGTCCTGTGAAATATGTGACGATGCCACTCGAAACAGTATGTGTTCGTCGAAACTAAGTGGTCCACCTTGTGAGAGAGGAAACTCCAGATGCAAAACTTAGTTCCATTTTAAACTAATTGTTCTATCTGAGACTGAGTGTTCGATAGTGTGCCACGATAAACGCCTGTTCTCTGAAATCTGTGGCGATGCCACTGGAAACCGTATGTGTTCGAAGAAACGAAGTGGTCGACCTTGTGAGAGAGGAAACTCTAGATGCGAAACTTCCTCTATTTAAAACTAATTGTTCTATCTGGAACTAAGTGTTCGATAGTGTGCCACGATAAACGCCTGTTCTCTGAAATCTGTGGCGATGCCACTCGAAACCGTATGTGTTCGACGAAACTAAGTAGTCGACCTTGTGAGAGAGGAATCTCCAGATGCGAAATTTATTTCCATTTTAAACGAATTGTTCTATCTGAAACTAAGTGTTCGATACTGTGCCAGGAGAAGCGCCTGTTCTCTGAAATGTGTGGCGATGCCACTCGTAACCGTGTGTGTTCGACGAAACTAAGTGGTTTATCTTGTGAGAGAGGATACTCCAGATGCGAAACATAGCTCCATTTTAAACTAATTGATCGGTCTGAAATAAGTGTTCGATATTGTGCCAGGAGAAGCGCCTGTTCTCTGAAATCTGTGGCGGTGCTACTCGAAACCGTATGTGTTTGACGAAACTAAGTGGTCCACCTTGTGAAAGAGGAAACTCCAAATGCGAAACATAGTTCCATTTTAAACAAATTGTTCTCTCTAAAACTAAGTGTTCGATACTGTGCCATGAGAAGCGCCTGTTCCCTGAAATCTGTGGCGATGCCACTCGAAACCGTATGTGTTCGGCGAAACTAAGTAGTCGATACTGTGCCGGAAGAAGCTCCCGTTCGGCGAAATTTGTGGCGATACCACTCGAAACAGTATGTGTTCGACGAAACTAAGTGGTCGACCTTGTGAGAGAGGAAACTCCAGATGCGAAATTTAGTTCCATTTTAAACTAATTGTTCTATCTGAAACTAAGTGTTCGACACTGTGCCAGGAGACGAGCCTGTTCTCTGAAATAAGTGGCGATGCCACTCGAAACCGTATGTGTTCGACGAAACTAAGTGGTCCACCTTGTGAGAGAGGAAGCTCCCGATGCGAAGCTTAGTTCCATTTTAAAGTAATTGTTCTAGCTGAAACTAAGTGTTCGATAATGTGCCAGGAGAAGCGCCTGTTCTCTGAAAGCTGTGGCGATGCTACTCGAAACCGTATGTGTTCGACGGTACTAAGTGGTCGACCTTATGAGAGAGGCAACTCCAGATGCAAGGCTTTGTTCCATTTTAAACTAATTGTTCTATCTGAAACGAAGTGTTCGATAATGTGCCAGGAGAAGCGCTAGTTCTCTGAAATCTGTGGCGATACCACTCGAAACCGTATGTGTTCGACGAAACTAACTGGTCGGCCTTCTGAGAGAGGAAACTCCAGATGCGATACTTACTTCCATTTTAAACTGATTGTCCCATCCGATACTAAGTGTTCGATACTGTGCCAGGAGAAGCGCCTGTTCTTTGAAATCTGTGGCGATGCCACTCGAAACCGTATGTGTTCGACGAAACTAAGTGGTCGACCTTGTGAGAGACGAAACTCCAGATGCGAAACTTACTTCCATTTTAAACTAATTGTTCGATACTGTGCCAGGAGAAGCGCCTGTTCTCTGAAATCTGTCGCGATGCCACTCGAATCCGTATGTGTTCGCCGAAACTAAGTGGTCGACCTTGTGAGAGAGGAAACTCCAGATGCGAAACTTAGTTCCATTTCAAACTAATTGTTCTATCTGAAACTAAGTGTTCGATACTGTGCCAGGAGAAGCGCCTGTTCTCTGAAATCTGTCGCGATGCCACACGAATCCGTATGTGTTTGACGAAACTAAGTGGTCGACCTTCTGAGACAGGAAACTCCAGATGCGATATTTAGTTCCATTTTAAACTGATTGTCCTATCCGATACTAAGTGTTCGATATTGTGCCAGGAGAAGCGCCTGTTCTCTGAAATCTGTCGCGATGCCACTCGAATCCGTATGTGTTCGACGAAACTAAGTGGTCGACCTTGTGAGAAAGGAATCTCCAGATGCGAAACTTAGGTCCATTTTAAACTAATTGTTCTATCTGAAACTGAGTGTTCGATACTGTGCCAGGAGAAGTGCCTGTTCTCTGAAATCTGTGACGATGCTACTCCAAACCGTATGTGTTCGAGGAAACTAAGTGGTCGACCTAGTGGGAGAGGAATCTCCAGATGCGAAACTTAGGTCCATTTTAAACAAATTGTTCTATCTGAAACTAAGTGTTCGATACTGTGCCAGGAGAAGCGCCTGTTCTCTGAAACCTGTCGCGATGCCACACGAATCCGTATGTGTTTGACGAAACTAAGTGGTCGACCTTGTGAGACAGGAAACGCCAAATGCGAAATATATTTCCATTTTAAACTAATTGTTCTCTCTGAAACTAAGTGTTCGATACTGTGCCAGGAGAAGCGCCTGTTCTCTGAAATCTGTCGCGATGCCACTCGAATCCGTATATGTTCGACGAAACTAAGTGGTCGACCTTCTGAGAGAGGAAACTCCAGATGCGATATTTAGTTCCATTTTAAACTGATTGTCCTATCCGATACTAAGTGTTCGATATTGTGCCAGGAGAAGCGCCTGTTCTCTGAAATCTGTGGCGATGCCACTCGAATCCGTATGTGTTCGACGAAACTAAGTGGTCGACCTTGTGAGAGAGGAAATTCCAGATGCGAAACATAGTTCAATTTTAAACTAAATGTTCCTTCTGAAACTAAGTGTTCGATACTGTGCCAGGAGAAGCGCCTGTTCTCTGAAATCTGTGGCGATGCCACTCGAAACCGTATGTGTTCGACGAAACTAAGTGGTCGACCTTGTGAGAGACGAAACTCCAGATGCGAAACTTAGTTCCATTTTAAACTAATTGTTCTATCTGAAGCTAAGTGTTCGATGCTGTGCCAGGAGAAGCGCCTGTTCTCTGAAATCTGTGGCGATGCCAATCGAAACCGTATGCTTTCGACGAAACTAAGTGGTCGACCTTGTGAGATAGGAAACTCCAGATGCGAAATTTAGTTCCATTTTAAACTAATTGTTCTATCTGAAAAGAAGTGTTCGATACTGTGCCAGGAGAAGCGCCTGTTCTCTGAAATCTGTCGCGATGCTACACGAAACCGTATGTGTTCGACGAAACTAAGTGGCCGACCTTGTGAGAGAGAAAACTCCAGATGCGAAACTTAGTTCCATTTTAAACTAATCGTTCTATCTGAGACTAAGTGTTCGATACTGTGCCAGGAGAAGCGCCTGTTCTCTGAAATCTGTCGCGATGCTACTCGAAACCGTATGTGTTCGACGAAACTATGTGGTCGACCTTCTGAGAGAGGAAACTCCAGATGCGAAACTTAGTTCCATTTTAAACTAATTGTTCTATCTGAAGCTAAGTGTTCGATGCTGTGCCAGGAGAAGCGCCTGTTCTCTGAAATCTGTGGCGATGCCAATCGAAACCGTATGCGTTCGACGAAACTAAGTGGTCGACCTTGTGAGTTAGGAAACTCCAGATGCGAAATTTAGTTCCATTTTAAACTAATTGTTCTATCTGAAAAGAAGTGTTCGATACTGTGCCAGGAGAAGCGCCTGTTCTCTGAAATCTGTCGCGATGCTACACGAAACCGTATGTGTTCGACGAAACTAAGTGGCCGACCTTATGTGAGTGGAAACTTCAGAAGCGAAACTTAGTTCCATTTAAAACTAATTGTTTTATCTGAAACTATGTGTTCGATACTGTGCCAGGAGAAGCGTTTTGTCCTCTGAAATCTGTGGCGATGCCAATCGAAACCGTATGTGTTCGACGAAACTAAGTGGTTGACCTTGTGAGAGAGGACACTCCAGATGCGAAGCTTAGTTCCATTTTAAACTAATTGTTCTATCTGATACTAAGTGTTCGATACTGTGCCAGGAGAAGCGCCTGTTGTCTGAAATGTGTGGCGATGCCACTCGGAACCCTATGTGTTCGAGGGAACTAAGTGGTTGATCTTGTGAGAGCCGACAAGCGTGCCCCTCTGGTACGCGGGCGCCTCGAATATCTTAACACTATTTATATTATTAATTTTAAAACAAAAATTACATTTTTGTATAAATAGTATAAAATATTAATTTATAATATAAAATTTTTTATGACACTCTATTTATTGATAATCCCCACTTTAACGAAAAGTATTTAAATAAAAAAATCAATTCAACGAGAAAGCTTTTTTTTATCAAAATAAAAATCGTTAATCCCCACTTTAACGAAAAGTATCTAAATAAAAACATATTCTTTCTTTTAATATTATACCAAAAACAATGACCTAATTCTTTTATCCCAATAAAATTTATAATTTATTTAATTAATATAAGTAATTTATTAATTAATTTATTTCAATAAAAAGCTCTGGTAATAAAAATAATTTCACATTATATACCTATATAAATTAAAAAATCTCTAACACTTTAACGAAAAGTATCTAAATAAAAACATCAATTCAACGAGAAAGCTTTTTTTTTAGCAAAATAAAAATCGTTAATCTCCACTTTAACGAAAAGTATCTAAATAAAAACATCAATTCAACCAGAAAGCTTTTTTTTATCAAAATAAAAATCGTTAATCCCCACTCTAACGAAAAGTATCTAAATAAAAACATATTCTTTCTTTTAATATTTTACCAAAAACCATGACCTAATTCTTTTAACCCAATATAATTTATAATTTATTTAATTAATATAAGTAATTTATTAATTAATTTATTTCAATAAAAAATCTCTGGTAATAAAAATAATTTCACATTATATACCTATATAAATTAAAAAATCTCTAACACTTTAACGAAAAGTATCTAAATAGAAACATCAATTCAACGAGAAAGCTTTTTTTTAGCAAAATAAAAATCGTTAATCTCCACTTTAACGAAAAGTATCTAAATAAAAACATCAATTCAACCAGAAAGCTTTTTTTTATCAAAATAAAAATCGTTAATCCCCACTCTAACGAAAAGTATCTAAATAAAAACATATTCTTTCTTTTAATATTTTACCAAAAACCATGACCTAATTCTTTTATCCCAATATAATTTATAATTTATTTAAATAATATAAGTAATTTATTAATTAACGTATTTTAATAAAAAATCTCTGGTAATAAAAATAATTTCACATTATATACCTATATAAATTAAAAAATCTCTAGTAACAAAAATAATTTTACATTATACACCTATATAAATTAAAAAATCTCTAGTAACAAAAATAATTTTACATTATATACCTATAAAAATTAAAAAATCTCTAGTAACAAAAATAATTTTGCATTATATACCTATATAAATTAAAAAATCTCTAGTAATAAAAATCAATTAATTATTATTTATATTGTTAGAACATTCAAAGTGCGCGCTTTATTGCGTGAGCATCGCTCTCCTTATACACTAGGGAGATATCACCTTTCTTTTGTTTTTTTTTCTGGTTCTGTTCATGGGCTCTCATCGCCTCGTGGTAATGCAATTCTTCTTGTACAATTATTTTATTCATTCTAATTATATATATATATATATATATATATATATACATTAACAGTAATTGTGATACGTGTTTTGTATTTATTCCTCTGCCTAACATAATCCACCAAAGACGCATCAACAGGTTATGGGCTCAGGGCAGGTAAATAAAAGATAATAATAAAATAAAAGAAAAGTGAGGTTAAGTGCGAACACGTGCCAAGTGCAGAGAAAAGTTTCCACAACCATGGGTTCCACAAATATTCAGAACATTGAAAAATTAAACGATACGAATTATGAATTATGGAAGATCCAAATGAAAAGTATTTTGAGATATAACGAATTGTGGGACTACGTGAATGGCATAAAGAAGAGAACTGAAGAAAATGGAGCCGCGTGGAAAACGCATGGCGAAAAGGCTCTCGATCTAATCATACTGAGTCTTAATAAGAACCAATATACACACGTAAAACGGGCAGAAACGTCGAAGGAAGCTTGGGAAGCATTAAATAATGTTCAACAATCTAGAGGCCCTATGCGAGAGTGTGTATTATTTAAACAACTGTATAGAATGAAAATAGATTCCAAACAAAGTATGGCTCAGTACATCAACGACTTCATACACAAATCTGAACAATTACAAGAGTCTGGAATAATATTACCAGAATCTATTTGGCCAATAATGCTATTAATGTCACTACCCAGTGAATATGAAACCTTTTGCATAGCAATAGACTCAAGAGATAAAATGCCTACGTTAGAAGAACTAACAATAAAATTAATTGAAGAAGAAATTAGAAAAATAGATATTAATGAAGTAAAGGACTCAGATAAGAGCGACAGAGAGACAGAGCGATACAGAGAGAACATTACCAGAAGCAGAAACCCGGGGAGAGCAACCATATATCCAAAAACTGCAGAAGCCAACAAAAACATGGTCAGTGGAGCAACAGTGCACATGTGCAAAGATAAAGCTCAATTCATAAACCTTGACAAAGAACAAAGGGACAAAGTGTGTACAGCCACAGAAGAAAGCACAAACTCCTTAGGAAGAGGAAATATCAAGATAAATGTGCACTCCAAAAATCAAAGTACGAATGACATTAAACTAGCAAATGTTATGTGGGTTCCTGAATTCAGAAACAACCTGATGTCCGTATCTAGCATCACAGAAAATGGTTATACAGTAACGTTTACAAAACACTCAGCCTTTGTGAAGCGTAAGGATAATTCCATAGCGTTAACAGCTCATAAACGGAATGGTTTGTATATTGTGGAAACAAAGGGACGTCAACAGGCACTTCAGTCAAGAGAAGAAGAAAATGACAAACTTATAAGATGGCATCAAAGGCTAGGTCATTTAAACTTTAACGATGTAAATAAACTGCACAATAAAAATATGGTGATCGGTATGAACATAAATCAAAGAAGTGCAATAAACTCTCCACAGTGTAAAACGTGCGACTTGAGCAAAATAAATCAAACACCCTTTAAGGAAACAGAAAGGGTAGAGAAAGAAATACTAGGATTGATCCACACGGACGTATGCGGTCCTATGAGTGTACCATCATTAGGGGGAGCAAAGTATTTCGCAAGATTCATCGACGACAAAACTAGATTCACAGAAATAGCTGTACTAAAACAAAAATCCGAAATATTGTCTGCATTTAAAGCGTATAAAAACCGAGTAGAGAAACAAACCGGAAAAGAAATCAAAAAATTCGGGAGTGACAACGCCAAAGAATATCTTTCAAAGGAATTCTCAAATTACCTTGAGCAAGAGGGAATAGCAAGGCAACTGTCGACCCCGTATACACCGCAGCAGAACGGAGTAGCCGAACGCGCCAACAGGACAATAGTGGAAATGGCGGGAAGTATGTTAACCCAATCAAAATTACAAATGAGCCTATGGGCAGAAGCAGTAAACGCGGCCGTATACATTAGGAACAGATGCCCTACCAAAAAGTTAAACGAAGTCACACCATATGAACAATGGACAGGCGAAAAACCCTATGTAGGATTTTTAAGGATATTCGGTAGCAGCGCAGTAGCGCTGGAAAAAGGAACAAAAACAAACAAATTTATGCCAAAAGGCAAAGAATATGTCTTAGTCGGATACTCCGACGTGTCAAAGGCATACAGACTATGGGAACGTGGAACTCGTCATGTCGTCACAAGAAGAGACGTACGATTCCACGAAAAACTACACGATGTAGAGAACCCGAATGACCACTATTCCATACTCCTGTATAGAAATGATCCTCCAGAAACGTACAGAGAAGAACATATTAAAGAGGAGGAACCGGGGCAAAACTCAGAACAAGAGCACCCCGACATCAACAATGAAGATTCCGAAGTAATCCCCAGCGACACCGAATATGCTGATGAAGACGTCACACCAACTTTAAGGAAAGGGAAAGGCCGCCCAAAAATACTACGAACCGGCAAACCGGGAAGGCCAAGGAAGTTATTTAATTACACAGCAAACGTGGGTGAAGAAGAACACGGTCAACCAAGAACACTAAAAGAAGCCATGAACAGCGGAGACAGATCATTCTGACTGGAAGCTATAAAAAAGGAATATAATTCTCTTGTAGAAAATAAAACATGGGAGCTTACAGATAAACCAGATAACGCCAGGATACTCTCAAATAGATGGGTGTTTAAGATAAAGAAAAATCAAGACGGCACAATAAATAAGTACAAAGCTCGATTAGTGGCCAGAGGAAACGAACAGAAGAAAGGGATCGACTACGATGAAGTCTTTGCGCCCGTAGTTCGACTAGAAATCGTACGAATTCTCTTAGCCGGAGCAGCGGAAAACAGGATGCACGTACATCACATGGATGTCGTCACTGCCTATGTACAAGGGGAATTAACGGGTACCATATTCATGCAACAGCCAGAAATGTTCACTGAAACTGGTAAAGAAAATAAAGTGTGTAGTCTGAAGAGACCATTGTACGGTCTTAAACAAGCCGGAAGAGACTGGTATCACACCATAAATAATTATCTAATCAGTATTAGTTTTAAGAGATCTGAAATTAACCCGTGTGTCTATACATGCATAACCAACGAAATGGAAGTAGTGGTAATCATATATGTCGACGACATACTACTGGCGTCGAAAGATCTACGAGCACTCACGAAAATAAAACAACGATTAAAGAATAAGTTCAAAATAAATGATCTGGGTAAAGTTACGAATATTCTGGGTATTTCCATAGAAAGAGAAGGAGACACTGGGCAAATAAAATTAAATCAACGTAAATATATAGAAGAAACTCTAAAGAAATTTGGAATGGAAGACTGCAAACCCGCGAGTACACCTTTGGTACCGAATGAAACCTTTAACAACATTGATGAAACTACAGAAGATATGACAAAGGTGCCATATAGGGAACTCATAGGGGCATTAATATATTTATCAAATGGTACTCGACCTGACATAGCATTCGCCGCAAACTTTCTAAGTCAATTTAACACGTGTCCAAAGAATTACCAATGGAAAGCAGCCAAACACGTTTTAAGATACCTTAAAGGAACCATAAACTACAGCATCACATACTCCAAAAGAGATAAACTAGTCGAAGTTTATGTAGACTCCGACTGGGCCGGAGACGAGAACGGGAGAAGGTCACGTTCTGGATACGTTACCATGTTAGCCGGAGGACCCACCAGTTGGGAATCAAAGAAACAAAAATCAGTGGCCCTCTCAACAATGGAGGCCGAGTATATGGCAATATCCGAAGCAGCCAAAGAGGCATTCTACTTAAAGAGAATGTTATTAAACTTAGGATTTAGTAATTTAGTTCGCGATAAGATTAGTATATTTTGTGACAATCAAAGCGCTATCCAGCTAAGTAAAAATAATATGTTTCACCGTAAAAGTAAGCACATAGATATTAGGTATCACTACACGAGAGAAATGCTGGAGAACGGCGAAATAGATGTAAAGTACATTTCTACAAATGAAATGACCGCGGACGTACTAACGAAGTTTTACCTAAAAATAAGTTGGAAAATGTATCGATTTGTTATGCCTGAAGAATTGTTAAATGATTTAGTTAGAAATTAGTTTACCGTACACTTTGAAAGGGGGAGTGTTAGAACATTCAAAGTGCGCGCTTTAATGCGTGAGCATCGCTCTCCTTATACACTAGGGAGATATCACCTTTCTTTTGTTTTTTTTTCTGGTTCTGTTCGTGGGCTCTCATCGCCTCGTGGTAATGCAATTCTTCTTGTACAATTATTTTATTCATTCTAATTATATATATACATTAACAGTAATTGTGATACGTGTTTTGTATTTATTCCTCTGCCTAACATAATCCACCAAAGACCCGTCAACACATATATATATAATTTTTTTTATATATAATTAAAATAAATTTATAAATATATAATATTAATATATGTTATTATATTAAATTATAAAAAAATTTTATCAGAGCAGCAACACAATCTGAATGTATGTAGTAAACAAATAGTCGACTGGTTTCTGTCCAGTCGTTTTGGTTACCGCGTTGTTGTTTCGTTATTAATAAAAAAAGGTTTATGCTCTGCAATAGGTTATGGGCCCAGCTCCCTTGGAATAGTATATTTTAGGTAGTTAATTAAAGTCAATATCGCGAGTGAAGATAATAAGTGTAGTGTATGTGCGCGAAAATGAGTACCAGCAGTTATACACGAATAGAAATGTTAGAAAGGGATAATTATGGAAATTGGAAATTACAAGCCGAAGCCCTTTTGGTGAAGAATGATGCATGGGGATATGTGAGTGGTGAGATACCGAAACCGGATTTGGCAGAAGGAGCTATAGTCACAAAGCAGTGGAAAATTGCTGACAAGAAAGCCAGGTCAGATCTAATACTATCTATCCACCCTCATGCATTAAAACAAATCAAGAATTGTACCACATCTCGAGATGTTTGGCTTAAATTAGAAAGTACCTATCAATCTAAGGGACCTGCTCGAAAAGCGAACCTTTTAAAACAACTCACTTTGCATAAAATGCGTGAAGGTGAAGACACACGAGACCACATTTCTAAATTCTTTGATGTGGTCGACAAGCTACAAGAAATGGATGTAGACCTCAATAAGGATTTGTTAGCCATAATGTTATTGTATAGTCTCCCAGAAAAATTTGAATATTTCCTATGTGCAATCGAATCCAGAGATGAATTACCATCACCGGAAATATTAAAGATAAAGATAGTTGAAGAAAGTGATGCACGCAATCAGAAATTAGAGGAAGAAGTCCCGAATGCAATGATGGCTGGAAGACAACCATTCAAAAATCACAAATTCCGGAACAATAGGCCCGACGAGCGTAGGGAAGAACATAAAGAAGAATTCAAATTCCGTTGCCATAAATGCAAAAAGGTGGGACACAAAGCTATAGACTGCAGACTAGAAGATGGGAAATACAAACCTTGGAAGTCGGGAAAGCAGACTCCCAAGGAATCTAGCTTACTAGTCACAGATAGAAAAGACTATGCTTTAAAGTCCGGACGCGACATAAGTACAAGCGATTGGTGCTTAGATAGTGGTTGTACATCGCATATTACGAAGAAAGAAGAAAGCCTAAAGAATCTGGAGTCATCTGAGTTCGAAGACTTGAATTTAGCGACTAACAATACATCAGCTAAAGTATTGGCGAAAGGGACAGCATCTATTATAACCTCAAACAAAGATGGCAGTCAGAAAATAAATTTATTAAATACCTTATATGTTCCAGGATTACGCACAAATTTAATGTCTGTTTCAAAGATTACAGACAAGGGATATAATGTAACCTTCGGTAGAAACGGTGCTCTAGTCAAGGATAGAGCAGGAAGCATTTTAATGCGCGCTGACAGAATCGATGGTTTATATTACATTAGGCAAAACACACAATATGCAGGAAGAATGTCGAGTGAATTAGAAGAAAATTTAAAAACATGGCATGAGAGATACGGACACTTGAACGGAAGAGATCTGAAGAAAATGGTTGCTAATAAAGAGGTATGTGGCATCAGAATCAGAACACAAAAAGAACTACCTACGTGTGAAGTATGCTTAAAAGGCAAACTTACGCAGACACCTTTCCCAAAAGAGTCCAGTCGCAAATCGGAACTGCTAGAATTAGTACACACAGACTTATGTGGACCGATGAGGACAGAGTCATTGGATGGGTCAAAATATTTCTTAATCTTCATAGAAGACAGAACGAGGTGGTGCGAAGTAAGATTCTTGAAGAGGAAAAGCGAAGCCCTCACTGAATTCAAAAAGTACAAGAGCATGGTTGAAAACTTCACTGGTAGGAAAATCAAATACATTCAGTCCGACAACGGAAAAGAATATTGCAATAAAGAATTTGACGACTATTTACAAAAATCTGGAATCCAAAGAAGATTGACAATCCCGCACACACCGCAACAAAATGGCACCGCGGAACGCATGAATAGAACACTTGTGGAAATGGCAAGATGTCTACTAATTCAATCGAAACTATCCCCATCGTTTTGGGCAGAAGCACTGCATACAGCTAATTACATCCGCAATAGATGCCCCGCAAACCACTTAAATGGGCGAACACCTTATAAACTTTGGACCGGTAAAAGGCCAAATGTGAAATATTTCCGAACATTCGGATGTAAAGGATATGCATTGGACCCAGATACAAACAAAGGAAAATTTTCTCCAAGATCCAGAGAGTGTATGTTCGTAGGTTATTCCTTGGAATCTAAAGGTTACCGAGTTTGGGTACCTAGTGAAAGGAAAATAATTGTATCCAGAGATATAAAATTCTTCGAAGAAATTGGTGCCGGAACAAAATATGAAGAATTCGTTAATGAAAATAGGATCATTAATGGAAACAAACTAAAGGAAAGAAAATATGACGAAATAGAGACAAAAACGATCAGAGACCTCGGAGAACAAAACTTATTACAAGAAAAAGAAGAAGATGATGATGAAGAATACGAAGAAGCTATGGACTCATGACACAGTGGACTCACGAAGAACCACAAAATAATGAAAACAGTGAAACCTGCGAACAAACGGAAGAAGATGGGTTAAATAACCAACATCAAGAGCAAGAACAGGTAATACAAAATCCAGAAGTACAGTTGCGAAGAACCGTGGGGAGACCAAAAATAATAAGGACGGGAAATCCAGGAAGACCCAAGAAACAGTATCACTATGAGGTAGCACAACAAGTCACTACAAAAGAAGAAGTGACAGAAGAACATGTGGATACAAGTGAAATTTCGGCTAAAAAGGCAATGGCCAGTAAAGATAGGGAAGAGTGGAAAGCAGCCATACGTAGTGAGATAATGTCTATGATCAAAAATAATACGTGGGAAATCGTAGATCGACCAAGGGACCGAAGCATCGTAAGCTGTCGTTTAATATTACGGAATAAATGTAAGGCTGACGGGACGCTGGATAGGAGGAAGGCGAGACTTGTAGCTCGAGGTTTTACACAAGTCCCGGGAATGGACTTTCATGAAACTTTTGCTCCAGTAGCAAGATTGAGTTCCATAAGGACATTAATCGCTCTAGCAGTTGAGCGAGACATGCTGGTTGATCATCTTGATGTATCGACCGCTTTTCTGAATGGAGATATAGATGAAGAGATATACATGGAAATACCAGAAATGCTGGAAGGAACATTACAAGACATAAGATCAGCAAAGGAGAGTAAAATCAGTAAGGATCAGAAGATCAGAATTAACAAAATGTTGCAAGATATTAAAGGCGCGAATAAAGTCTGTTTACTAAAGAAGGCAATTTATGGTTTGAAACAATCAAGCAGACAATGGAATATTAGACTTGATGAGAAATTGCGTGAATTAGGATTGCAATCGATGAATCCTGACCCTTGTGTTTACTTCAAAATAATGAACGAAAATTTGCTTATCGTGGCGATTTATGTCGATGATATATTAATGATATCAAGAAATAGAGAACACATGGAAGAATTAAAACAAGGACTAATGTCAACGTTTGAAATGAAGGACTTAGGACCCATTCAGCATTGCTTAGGAATTAAGTTCACGCTGAGTAAGGGGAAGATGGCGATGACTCAGAAGACCTATATTGAAGACACATTGAGAAAATTTGGCATGAGAGATGCGAAACCGATTTCTACTCCTTGTGAATTAAATAAACGGGATATAAAGGAAGAAACCAATGAAGATGTATCGGGAGCCGAAATTAAAGGGTTGGCATATAGGGAACTGATAGGAGCGTTGATGTACATAGCCATTGCCACGAGACCAGACATAGCTCACGTGGTGAGCTGGCTCAGTCAATTCAGCTCAAATTTTGATCAAAACCGTTGGAAAGCTGCGAAAAGAGTTCTGCGATACTTGAGGGGAAGCCTAAATTATGGATTAGTGTTCACCAAAGCCAAAGAAGATTTAATGGGATATGTTGACGCGGATTGGGGAGCCTGCCCGGATGATAGAAGGTCATATACTGGTTACATCTTCAAATATGGTAATGCAGCTATAAGCTGGGAATCACGGAAGCAGCGAACAGTAGCCCTGTCTAGTACGGAGGCAGAGTACATGGCTCTGACAGAAGCGACGAAAGAACCAATCAACCTCCAAAGTTTCCTGAAAGAATTAGGCGTTAGAGATGAGACACCATTGACACTGTGGAACGACAATCAAGGAGCACAAAAATTGGCCAAAAATGCCGTATTTCACAGGAGGACCAAGCATATCGACATAAGGCATCATTTCGTCCGCGATGCATTGAAAGAAAGATCTGTGGTATTAAAATATATGCCCATGCAGGAAATGATGGCCGATGTGCTGAGGAAGGGACTACCACGTTCAAAACACGAACACTGTCGCGATTTACTGGGAGTCCAGTCAATCGAAGATTGAAGGTGAAGACTCGGTGGAGAGTAACAACATTTACGATTGAGGGGAAGTATTAGAGTAGCAACACAATCTGAATGTATGTAGTAAACAAATAGTCGACTGGTTTCTGTCCAGTCGTTTTGGTTACCGCGTTGTTGTTTCGTTATTAATAAAAAAAGGTTTATGCTCTGCAATAAATTTTAATATAAATTATTATATTATATATATAGTATAGTTTATATTTATGATTTAATAATTTATATATATATATAAATATATATATTAATATTATATAAATTATATTTATTAATATATATTATTATTAATATAAGAGTATAAATATATTACCGATAATATATATATTAATTATATTAAATATATTGTTGCGGCGCGTGCGGGGCATATCGGTACACGGAGGAGATGACTACGATTTACAGAGCGTTTTTTGGTATTTTATGAATCAGAGCGTCGAGCGCGCGTCCGGTCGCTCTCGCTGTCGGATTACAATTCAACTCTTTTTCGACTGTTTATAAATTGCTAGGCGCCCTTGACGACCCTCGTCGTCAAGGGGTTACAACGTAAGGGGTGGTCGTAACAATATATATTGTTACGTGCGTAAGGAATTATTTCGTGGGCCGAGCGGTCAGCCGTTCCGCTTGTAACGCTTGAATAAATTTAATTTAGGATGGGTCGTATCATCTGAGATTCCATACGGAATCCGCGCATAGGTCAGGAATGAAATAGGTGGTAACGCAGAATAGAGGATAAATACCTTATTGGCCTGTTCTATTGATTCTTTACATTATATAAAAACAATTACACGGAATGGTTCAGAAATATCGGAGTCCAGAATGGATGACAATTTTACAATACGTATTTTAGTTGGAGTCTTAGATTGGTAAATTCCTAACGTGTTAAGTTTACGAATGGGCCCAAGGGAAATTCCCACAAGCATATAAACATATGTTTGGGTCCTCGTATCGCAATGATAACATAAGTATGGAAAACTCACCAATGAATACTATCTTGGAAGCAATGTTTTTCGTTAGCTCTGATGTGAATTGTCCCAGATGCTGGTGGAGCCCGAAGATGAAGGAATGGCTGATGAACTTTTCACAGCACTTATATGAGTTAACGCAATTCTATTTTCACTATACTATAAATACTGTAAATACTATAAAGAAGAATTTAATATATTAGAATGGAGATTGGAATCTTAAGATTGATTTTAAATTTGAATAATTTCTTGTTAGCTGAGTCCTTCGGTAATTATGGAAGTAACTTCACTAATTTAACCCGAACTCTGGCTCAAAATAGCAACAAGGGCAAAACGCCACGCACCTCGCGATTTGACTAACGATTGCAACTCGCGGCGGTTTCTCTGCCTCTTTTGTAGATTTTGGGGACCGCTAAGGGGAAGTTCCAAGAGCCATGCTCGTTCCTCCCACTCAGGAAATCGCCCGTTCCTGTTCTAAGAATTCCGCCCGCAGTTCATCAGCTATTTCCCATCCATAGCCTCCCGCTATTGCAATTTTGCTTATTAGCAAAACGTGACCACCGTTCGAAGAATATTCGCGGTCGAGGAATTTGCTTCGATATGATTTTTCGGCCCGCATAGCATGATCGACGTTCGACGCCACGGCACGTGCCGTGTTTAGGTATGCGAATTTTAATTTAACATCCGGTACGTAACACCCCTCCCCCCTTAGACTGATAATCGCCCTCGATGATGCTTTGCGGCTTGACCGTAGGTGGAATTAGAGAGATGGTCGCATATAAAAATTTTCGCAATTCTTGAACAGGTAATGTACAAAATGATTGGTATGCATTCAAAATATAACGTGGGTAATTGGCTTAACTCAACAAGGGTATCAGGCTTTGTGTAGAGCTATATGCACATTGAGGAGTAGCTCCATAACATCGAAGGTGATCTTAATGACACGTATGACTTTTACCCAAAGACCTGCCGTCCGAGCCTGTGATAGTGAATGCTTACGTGAAGCATTCTCCTATCACGCCTGCGCGGCGTTGCGGCGGTTCCTCCCACGTAAAGGGCTAGTCTCTGATTGTGCGGGTCGCCCCGTAGTATCCTCTGGACAGCGTTGACGAGTGCACGCCCTATCCCATAGCAACCTTCCAGGTCCAGATGGTACAATTTGGCGCAGTTGCTCAACAACGGCACGATGTCCTCGTCCGTTACACCTTCGTTCTCCCGGCACTCCAAGAACTCAAGGTTTCTCAATTCCTCTAGGAAGTATCCCCCTACGGTGGGGTGCATGTAACTCATCTTTAATGTCCTGAGGGCTGTTCGAGCGAGTGGATCCAAGGAAGCCTCTCCTCGGATGTTGGTGCAACCCGTGATATCCAGTGCATGTAGTTTTCTGAGATGTTGTCCGATCTCGTTGACAAAACCTGCTGTTATCTACCCGCAAAAAGGAATGGAGAGCTCGGTCAGCTTTGTGAAGGCTGCTGGTATTGATTTTGATATTTCGACTGGTCCCAAACTGAGTTCGAAAAAACGGGCCTCTGCATCTTCTTCTTACCCGCTTTCCGCGGTGGCCTCTGCCGGGTTGTCGAAATTACAGTAAATTAAATTTAACGATCTTAGTGTTTCGTGCAGTTCCGTATTTTCCAAAAGCGCGATGAGCGGCAGCTCGTTCTCGAGTCCCTCTGGCTGGTCAATGGTCAATTTTCTTAGTTGCGTGATATTTGTAAATAATTGTTCCAACGTGTCTCCCTTCGTTGACACTTCCCGTAAATTTAGTTCCTGCAGATTCAGTCCTGACTGGCTGACGTTCCCTGTTACGTGGTTTTTCGTAATGTTCAAGGTCTGCAGGTGGTTATTTTTGATCAATAACGCTACGTGGTCAAAATCTATGCTGCCTTTGCATGGTCCAAGTCTCACTTCCTTCAGTTTATGTAACCTTGTGAGTTCTCGGAGCGCCGATGGTCTCATGGTTACGGCCGTTGTATCCAACACTTCCAGGTCAGGGGCGTGCTTCGTGAGGATGGTGATCAGCTGGGGTTGTACTTCAGCGCAGAACTCGGCATCGTCCAGGATTACTCGGTTCAGAGTGTTGCTGAACCTTAGGATCGCCCAGTAAAAAGCGCGCAAAGACACCCTTGTTGGTCGCCAATTTTCATCGCATTGTGATATCTCGGTAATTCCGCGGTACGAACGCAGCGTGCCCTCCCGCCAACTCCGTGACACTTGCTCCATACATGCTCTGTCCCTGTAATTTAGATACTTGGCTATTTCCTCAACACATTCAGGGGGTAGAATAGGTGCGGAAGGATGGACGTATCCAGGGAAAGGATTGATGCTTGGAGTAGGGTTAGAAGGGTGTTCAGGTTTATAAGTTGATTCTCTCTCGTGCCAAGGATCAGCGGGAAGAATTCGGACCTTCCGATTATTTATAATAAAAGGTTCCGTTTTCGAATGATTCAAGACATGGGCTGCGTCTTCGGCCTTGGCGAAAGTCATGAACGCAGTATTCCCCGCGGAACTCCTCCGTACCACCGCGTGCTCGATCCCATAATCTCGGAAGATTTGAAGTAGGTGCGCCTTTTTGGTATGTGGTGCCAATCGGGTGACCAACTATCGATGGCCTTCGGTGGTCATTGTGGTGGAACTAATGCTTGCTAACAATAAGTAACACATGGTTAGTACGAAGTTTACAATGGATATTGCTAAGGGCGCACGATGACGAGGACCAAAAACATAAATTTATACTTATATCTATACATGTTCGCATATACACACATACATACATGCACATACATACATACACACATATATACATACATATGTATGTATATACAGATTATCATTGTTCCCATAATCATAACTACTTGAACTATTAGGCCTCCGAAGAGTAATGTATGCTGATATTGCTTTTCCCTGTGGTGTGTTCCCATCTCGTCAAGTTTTGCTTCTAGTTCGAACAGTGAAGCTCCTTTAGGATTGTCAGGTTCGCTTATGTCATCTGCTATGGTTCTAAGGCTCTTATAATATGGCAAAATTGGTGAAATTTCGGAAATGTTTAGCGACAGGTCAGGTTGATATAAATATTGCTCGTGATGATTGTTATAGATCTTGATTCCGACTAGGGTAGTTGTATGCGTTTTCGCTATACAATCTGAATGTATGTAGAGGATGCCGGTTCCGACTAGGGTTAGCAATAAATCCTTTTCGTTCTTGCAGATCAATTGCACAGATTCGGGTTTGTCCAATGCATATAGCCAAGATCCTGTGGTTTGTAATCGCGCCCAATATGGTTCATGTTTTGGTCTCACTTTAATATTGCACTGTCTTAAAGTCTTCACATTTGGTCTGAGTAGGAGAGAAATTTCACAGGCAGTCGATGTTGAGACTTCACGGAGGGGTAATTCCAGCGGGCAAAGATGAGCATACCATGTTCGTGTGCAAGAAGAAAGGTGTATTCCATCCATCATTAGGTATGTATGGTGGTCGTCTCTCAGTCCTAAATATGTTGTTTGTGGTATGATTTGCGCTGAGATGGTGGTGTTGATGTCCAGGATTTGAGCGGTGGGCCAAGTATGCATTCGATATAAGTGATAGGTAGTACGCTCCACAAGGGGTAGGTGTAATACTATTATTATCCGTTCCTTGTGATAACCCAATTCTAATGTTGTTAGCTTGCTTATTTCTTCTGTTCGGCGGTGATTTGTGGGTGTCGGAAATTCATAGGCTGAGACTGAATCATGTATTTGGTCAATGATGGTCCTCAGATCAGCGCTGGTCATCAAGGATGAATCTAGTTTTCCTTCCCGCGCGGCGCGCAGTGAGGCTAAGAATTTTTGTAATGCCCTAATATAATGGTCTAGTGAAATTTCGGCGCTGCGGGAATAGTGATCAAGAGTTATACTATAGTTCAATAAGGCCTCTGTTTCCTCTATGGAGTTAAGTGTTTTCAGTATTTCGTTAATCTTTGCCCGATTCTCCTTGGTAGCCTTAATGTTTTTATTTATTGTATCGTGTAGTCCTTGCAAATTGCTGACGGTGACATGGGTTTGGTTTTTAATTATCTGTGTAATTTGCTTTTGATCGGTGTACAGTTTATCTATTTCAGAATTAAAATATTCTGCGTCATCAGTTGTCAATGTGCCGAATAAGTAGCGACTAGCTGAGCCTATGATACCAAATGGGACACTTCTGCGTACTACGGTTTTGGCTAACGTTTCAGTCTCCTGCACTACGACCTCTCCGGCTATTTCATTGATTTCCTCGTAGAGATCAAATGCTTCGTGAATTTTATTGTTTAAATAATCGGTTCTGAGTAAGGTGTCGCACTGATGTCTGATCGGTACTGTCATGCATTCTGAGTGTAATTTAGTAAGATGAAATTTTTCGTTTGGGAATTGTTCCTTCAATTTCTTCAAATCAATAAATAAGGTTACGCGCCAATCTGCTCGTTTAAAACGTATATTGTGTAATTTTTCAAAGTATAACCCCGGACTGTTCTTCAGCTCAGTAATTTGATATTTTTCCTCCGAATTTACTGCTGCTACTAGCCCCAGTAGTAGGATGAGTATCGCTGAGTCCACCGCCATTCCTTATCAAATATCAGGCATCAATGATTATTATTTTACGAAATTTGAAATTACTGTGCGGCCAATTCTACTTTATCCGCGTGTATGATGAGTCTTTTACCATTACCATCTTCCAAAACAATATTATTTTTCTCCAAAACTCCAACTATTTTATAGGGACCATGATATCGAGTACTGAACTTTCCTTTCCTGGGTTCTACTAGAACACGAGCCATATCTCCTACTTTTCCTGGGAATGGTCGTGCCTTTTCATCATAATATCCTTTAGACTTATGTTTAGCAGAAATTAAATTTTGTCCAGCTAATATTTGTGATTCGGAAAGTCGAACCATCAATTCACGAAGATATGAATTATACGTTAGCATATCATCATCTTCGGGAAATGAACTAGGGTAACGAGCTAATTTTCCAAAAACTAATTCATATGGAGTGAAGTTAGTGGCTTCGTGTACTGAGGTGTTGTATGAGAACATGGCAAACGGAACTAACTTATCCCAATCATCGAAATCATTTATATAATGTTTTATATAGTCCGTTAATACTATATGGCTCCTTTCTAAAGCACCGTTTGTCTGTGGTATGTAACCAGACGTTGTTACGTGATGAATTTTGAAGATTTTTGTTAATTCCTTTAAAATCTTGTTTATAAAACTTGTTCCTCTGTCGGTTAATATAATACGCGGAGCTCCAAATTGTAAGATTAAATGTGTTACTATCGCGTGAGCAATTGTTTCAGCTTTTATATCTGGTACGGGTACGGCGATACAATATTTTGTCAAATTATCTTGCATAGTCAATATGTGCCGATTGCCATCAGGGGTTGTAGGTAGGAGTCCCACAGTATCTAATGATACTTTAGCAAACGGTTCTATAGGGGTATCTGTGATTATCATTGGTTCACGCGTTTTTGTTCTGACTAATTTATTTTCTTGACAGCTAAGGCAAGTTCTAATGAAATTTTGAATATCATTCCTCATTCCTGGCCAATAGAATCTTTCGCGAATCGTACGATAAGTTTTAGTTACTCCTTTGTGAATATTCGCGATTTCCCGGGGCATTTATCCTATTTTACCCGCGAGAATGCCCCCCGCTCGGAGGAGGTTCCATATTTAATTATCGCGAAGGAACGGATCACGCGATATTTTTCCCGACGGTGATTATATGGAGAAAGATCCGCTCTCTCGTATACTATCTTTCCCTTTACTTCAACTACATTATCTCCGGAGATATTCACGATTTCCTGGGACGTACACTCTATTTTACGCGCGAGAATGCCCCCCGCTCGGAGGAGGATTTGTATTTGATTATCGCGAAAGAACGGATCACGCGCTATTTTTCCCGACGGTGATCTTATAGAGAAAGGTCCGCTCTTTCGTATGCTGTTTCTCCCTTTGCTTCGATTGCATTATCTCCGGAGATATTCGCGATTTCCTGGGACGTTCACTCTATTTTACGCGCGAGAATGCCCCCCGCTCGGAGGAGGATTTGTATTTGATTATCGCGAAAGAACGGATCACGCGTTATTTTTCCCGACGGTGATTTTATAGAGAAAAATCCGCTCTTTCGTATGCTATCTTTCCCTCTACCTCGATTGCATTATCTCCGGAGATATTCGCGATTTGCCGGGGCGTTCATTCTATTTTACGCGCGAGAACGCCCCCCGCTCGGAGGAGGCCTCGTGTTTAGCCCCTTGCGGTCGTATTTAATTTGGACGTAGGTATCGTGCTGGTCGGAATTAATTTCCGCGGAGCGCGCAGTGATGCAGAGTATGCAAGATTACGAAGGAAAAACACAATTTATTCATTCTTCTGTGAACTTCGATATTTTAAACACAATAATAGGTTTAACGCAATGTTTTAGGGTAAAAATTGTAGTTAATAATTTACCATCGTGTGGTATCTCTCAAAGCAGCCTCCAATGCGAATCCCTGGTTTTCGATAACAAGTGTCGCAAATAATTCATTTGGCGTCTTCCGCCCTTGATTTTTTTTTGTATCTGTATCGGTATATTGGGGCCAACAATCTTAGATCCCGTCGAAAAATTAGTTTTTGACTGAGGCTGGTCGATGTGCGTAACAGCGGAGAAGGAAGGACGACAACCCCAGGAACCAGCGGAGATGGAAGGAGGGCAACCCCCGCAACCAAAAGAGAAGGAAGGAAGAGGACAGGAAGCGATGACCCCCCCCTCCGACAGCGGCGGACTAAAAGTGGTGCAGATCAACCTGCACCACAGTGACGTGGCTTCATCACATTTGGTGAAGTTCATGGCCACAATTAAAGCTGACTTGGCGCTAATCCAAGAGCCTTGGATAAGTTTCAAGGCCCCCAGGGGACTTGGACTTATCGGGCAAACGGCACATTCCTCCGAGGATCCAGCCCCCAGGGCCTGCATCCTCGCCAGGAGGAATTGCCCGTTCACCCCGCTGCCGCAGTTCTGTAACAGGGACCAAGCAGCGGGAATATGGACAACCATTGGGGAGAACGGAGCTCCAAATGTGGTAGTGGTGGTCTCATCCTACCAACCCTGGGACCTCCCGTACCCTCCCCCCACCAACGAGCTGAGAACCGTGGCCGAGTGGGCCACAGCGAATGGCAAGGAGTTGGTAGTCGGCATGGATGCGAATGCTTGCCATAGAGAGTGGGGCGGCACGACCACCAACCGACGAAGAGAGTCAGTCATGGACTTCCTCAACAGCCTAGACCTTAGGCATTTAAACAGGGGGTGTGAACACACCTACGAGATCAGGACTCGGAAAGAAACCCTGGATATAACATTATGCTCCGAGAGCATAGCGGGAAGGGCAGTGGATTGGAGGGTCTCCGACGTTCCATCCATGTCCGACCACAGATATATCACATGTACGTTTCGGGGTACGGGGGATCCCCCCCCCCCCCAATCAGGAAAGCCAATCCGAGAAATACGGATTGGATCGCCTACGTGAACGCCCTCAGGGCGAACCTAAAAGATTTTCCCTCCAGGTACGGGACGAAGGAGGACCTGGACGCGGCAGCCACCCGCATCACGGAGGCAATCGCAGGGGCCTTCAACGAGGCCTGTGAGGCCAAGGAGAGGTCCCGGAAAACCTCCGTGATGTGGTGGAACGAGGACCTCCAAAAGCAGAAGGACGACCTCCGGAAGCTGGAGATGACAGCCAGGGGAGGAGGCCGGAGGGACCAATGGCTAGTATTAGAGATTAGTGGGAAGTTATGATAAGAATAGCAGTTTATGGAACATTAGGTAACGCACGTGTTCACCGTTCGGGAGAGACGCGACTAATAAAGTAAAACAAAAGGTAAATAACAAAACACTGTCGTGATACAGTCGGTAACGCAGCACTTCAGCAATCACCGACGGATCGTATCTTCAACACGCCCCCTCGATCCGTTGGTCCGATCAGTCCAATAGTCCAAGCAATCTCAGATTTGCTCGAATCTTGGGAGCAGCTAAACCTTTTGTTAGTAGGTCTGCCGCCATGTTTTCAGTGGAGACATGCTCGACGATCAATTTTCCTTGATTCAGCACTTCGCGAACGTAATGATGTCGAGTGTCAATATGTTTAGTGCGATTATGATGCACTGGATTCTCGGCAATTTTTCGTGCTCCTTCGTTATCACAAAAAATTATCATTTCGCGATCTCCCATGAATTGCAACTCCGTGAGAAATCTCGCCAAGAACGTTGCTTGTTTAGTGGCCTCCGTGAGTGCCATGTATTCGGCCTCGGTGGACGATAACGCCACGGTCCGCTGTTTCCTCGATTCCCACGACACAGGATTCCCTCCGAGGATGAAAATATGTCCGGTGTAGGATCTCCTATCGATGGTGCAGCCTGCCCAATCGGCGTCCACGTACCCCTTCAACTGGTCTCCTGTCCTCTTATACCTCAATCCGAGTTCAGGCGTTCCCTTTAGGTAGCGTAACACCCTTTTTGCAGCCGTCCAATGAGTCGAACCATAACATGTTCCGAATTGGCTCAAGTGACTCACCGCAAAGGATATGTCCGGACGAGTACACGTGGCAACATACATCAATGATCCGATTAGCTCTCGATAAGGATATCTATCCGGATCCCAATCCTCTTCTCGGCATGGTACCAACTTCTCGCCTTGATTCAATGGTGTTGATATTGGGTTCGCCTCCGACATGTTAAATCTCTCAAGAATATCCTGGATGTACTTTCTCTGGGTCATTGATATCCCCGTTTTGTCTTGACAAAACTCAATTCCCAGACAATAGGAAACAGGTCCAAGACTCTTCACATCGAGCTCTCTCGATAGGAATTTCTTCAGCTTCATGATCTCGGTGTCTCTCGCCGACGCCATTAGAATATCGTCTACGTATGTAGCTATCGCCAGGAAATTTTTCCCATTCCCTTTGACGAATATACAAGGATCCGCGGTTGACTTTCTCGCGCCAAACTTGCTTAAAAGACTGCATAACTTCTCGTTCCAACAACGTCCGGCTTGCTTTAATCCGTACAACGCTTTGTTGAGGATACATACCTTGTCTCCGCTTTGCATATCTGAAAGCATTTGCTTCGCTCCTCGTTTGACCTCGCTATTCCCGGTCTCTCTTTCGGCTAAGGATTCGAGTCCCAATTTAATGTGCCTTGGAACCTCCATGTAGATCCTCTCATTTAGTTCACCGTTTAGATACGCCGTAGTCACATCCAGTTGTTCGACGATCATCCCTTTCTCAGCAGCGATTGCCATCATGGTTCGAATCGACTCCATTCGGGCCACTGGTGCAAACGTGTCCTCAAAGTCAACACCTGTGCGTTGAGCATAACCCCTTGCGACGATGCGCGCTTTCCGGCGCTCAAGAGTTCCGTCCTCTCTTAATTTGTTTCGAAAAACAATGCGGCTTCCTATCACAGGCGCGTCGTCGGGTCGATCTACGAGCTTCCACGTTCCATTCTTGATGATTGATTCCAGCTCGCGTGCTATCGCATCATGCCATTCGTTGGCATTGGGACCTTCAATTGCCTCTTTTACTGGAATTTCGGTCAGACAAGCGATTTCCTCCGGATTGTGAGCTAGGTTGACCTGATGAAACAACTTTCTGGGTCTTCCTCTGAATCCCGTGCGTTGTAAACGTGGTCGTCCTCGACCTCGCCTTTGGATTCTGCTTTCGATTTCGACTTCTTCTTCGTCGTTCGCATTTTCCTCTTCGTCATCGTCTCGTCTGACTTCGTCTGCAGATGATGTGACTGGTTCTTCACTAGAACTCTCCGATGTGGAATTCATGCGATCCTTCGACTGAATCTCAAATACGACACTGTCGTCCTTTGCGTCTTGTAGCTCCAATAGCTCGTCGCACTTCCCGTTCATCGTTGGTTCGAACTTACCATCCGTGAACTTTACGTCGCGTGCCACTTCTACTTTTCTGTCATTCGGCAGCCAAATGCGGTAAGCCTTGGAAGTCTCCGAATAGCCTACAAATATTCCTTTTCTCGATCGCGGTTCAAATTTTTCTTTTCCGGGCTCTCTCCTTAAGGTGATTACCTCACATCCGAACTCCTGGAAATGTCCGACATTCGGAATTTTTCCTTTCCATGCCTCATAAGGCGTTTTACCTTCGAGATGATTCGTAGGGCATCTATTTCGTATGAAATTAGCCGTGTTAATCGCCTCTGCCCAGAGCGATGGTGGTACCGAAGACTGCAGCATCAAACAACGAGCCATGTCGAGAAGTGTTCTATTCTTTCGCTCTGCAACGCCGTTCTGTTGTGGCGTGTGCGACACCGTGAGTCGTCTACTAATTCCGTTCTCCCTTAAGAACGTATCGAATTTTTCATTGCAGTACTCTTTCCCATTGTCGGACTGTAAGAACTTTATTCTTCTCCCCGTTTGGTTTTCCACGAAGGCTTTATAATCTTTAAATGCTTGGAAAACGTCGCTCTTGTTTCGCAGAAAACGTGTTTCACACCACCTCGATGCGTCATCGATAAATATGGCAAAATACTTCGAACCTCCCATTGACGTGGTTCGAAACGGACCACATAAATCGGTGTGTACTATCTCAAGTACAGTCGTTTTTCGTTCGGATGCCTTTGGGAATGCCGACCGAACCATTTTCCCTTTTGCACAGATTTCGCAAAATATGTCGTTTGCATCCGATTCTAAATTTAATCCCGTGACTGTTCCGTCTCGAAAACACCGGGTCAGGTTTCGATAATTCAAATGACCCATCCGCTTATGCCAAACTTCGATCGATTTCGGCTTTCTTCGGGAATTGTCGTCGCGAGCGGCTCTCGCGTCGACTTTTTGTTCCGTGGTCGTCAGGACGTAGAGACCGCCGCGTTCTCGTTCGGCTCTCACGATCGTCCTTTTCTTCGCGTCCATGACCGTCGCGCCATCGCTATCGAAAATCACTGAATATCCCTCATCACAGATTTTTCCGACCGAAAGAAGATTTGTCCGTAGGTCGGGCACGTGAAGAGTCTCGCTTAGTCTCACCATCTTCGTCATGCCGTTGACGTTGGCTTCCAGACTAACGACTCCTTTCCCTTTAATTTCCGCACACGCGTTGCTCGCGAGATTCACTCTTCCGATCACGGATTTGCGAATGTTCTCGAATTCATTAGCGTCACCACACATGTGCGTCGTGCACCCACTGTCCAAGCACCACACTTTGTTGTCTTTCACGTCTTCGGCCCGAAAAACTTTACCGTCACTCGAATCTTTCGTGACCGCGCACAAACTCACTCCGTTCGCCGTATTCGCGTCGTCCGAATTTCGCACGGTTTCCGTGCAATCGGCGGCTTTATGTCCAATCTTTCGACATCGGAAGCACTTGTATTTAAATTTGTCCTTTTGTCGTTGCACCTTTGGATCTTTCTTCGATTCGTACTCCGTCCTTTTCGTCGCGCCCTTCCCCCTCTCAAACCTCTTTTTCACGAACATCGCACTCGTCGTGCCATCTCGACCTTGATGCTTTCTCGCCTCACTTTCCTCGAGAATTTTAATTCGTAGGGTTTCTGGTGTGGGTAAGGTATCGCGAGATTCTATCGCGCACCGGAAATTATCGAAGGATGCGGGAAGACTGTGCAGCAACATCACCGATAGCAAATCGCTATTAATGTCTACTTCCATTTCTCCGAGCCTATCTACAGTATCGAAAAATCTTACGATGTGCTCGTGCACGTCGTCACCTTCACTCATGTGATAGTATGTCAATTGTTTGATGAGCGTCGCCTTTCTTGCCGGTCCCGACGATTGTAACACTTTTTGCAATTTCGTCCACAACTCATGTGAAGTATTACAATCCTTTACTTGTTTCAGCTCCGATGGTTTAATCGCAAGGATGATGTCCGCGCGCGCTTTTCCATCCTCGATTTCCCATCGTCTTGCCTTTTCCGCTGAATCGGCATCTCCCGGGATTATCATGGGTTTCGTTATCCTTCCGCTTGCGTATTCCCATTCGTCGTTTTTAAACAACAACGCTTGCATTTGGATTCGCCATGTGTCGTAGTTATTCCTGCTTAATAACTCGATTCGCACCGAACTGGACGCCATTGTGACTCGATCAGTCTCTTACGCGTTCACGAATGTTCTTACACCGAACACGCGATTGAATTCACCTATTTATATTCTCCGCTATTTATCCACGCACTTCACGATGACCTGGGCCCATAACCTATTAGAGATTAGTGGGAAGTTATGATAAGAATAGCAGTTTATGGAACATTAGGTAACGCACGTGTTCACCGTTCGGGAGAGACGCGACTAATAAAGTAAAACAAAAGGTAAATAACAAAACACTGTCGTGATACAGTCGGTAACGCAGCACTTCAGCAATCACCGACGGATCGTATCTTCAACAGCTAGCAATGAGGGAAGCCAGGAAAGCCATGGCGAAGGCCACCCGGAAGGCGCGAAGCCAGTCATGGAAGGACCACTGCCGGGACATCCGAACGATCCCGGAAACGGTGAGGCTGCAGAGAATCCTGGAGAGGGAACCGAGCGAAAATCTCGGACCCCTCAAAAGGCCCGATGGCAGCCTCACCACATCAGACAGAGAGATCACGGAGATCTTGATGAGGGAACACTTCCCGGGCTTCCACCCCCATGGAACGCCCACAGTGCCAAACGCCGCTGCGGGCGATATCGCAGGAGAGATTGTTCCCGAGCCCCCTAATTGGGGCCTGGCGAACAAAATCGTAAATGAAGCCAGGGTGAAATGGGCCATAAACTCTCTAAACCCTATAAGGCTCCAGGCCCGGATGAGATCCACCCAGTGCTTTTGCAGAGAGGCCTGGCCCAGTTGTGCCAGCCACTCACAAGAGTGCTGAGGGCCAGCATCGCCACGGGGATTATCCCGAGGCTATGGACCGAAACGAGGGTGGTATTCCTTCCAAAGCCCAAAAAGGCGGACTACACCACCCCCAAGGCCTTTAGACCGATTAGCCTGACCTCCTTCCTCCTGAGGACCCTGGAGAGATTGGTGGACAGGTATGTAAAAGAGGTCTAGCTGGTCGAAACCCCACTCCACCGCCACCAGTACGCTTTCAGGGCTGGCCTCTCGGTTGAGGCCGCCCTCCACAGAGTTGTCGGAAAGCTGGAGGCGGGGATTAGGGATAAGGGCATGACGGTTTGCATCTTCATGTATATTGAAGGTGCATTTAACCAAACCTCGGCGGAGGCTATACAAAACGCACTCAGGGATTTCGCCATCCCTTCCACTATCAGCAGGTGGATAAAAGTAATGCTGAACTCGAGACGTCTGTCGGTCCAAAGAGGTCAGGAAACGGTGGAGGGGACAACCAATAAAGGTTGCCCTCAGGGAGGGATCCTCTCGCCGCTTCTGTGGACCTTGGTGGCCGACAGCCTCCTGATCGGAGCATTGGAGGTCAGCGGAGTGGGGGCGCAAGCCTACGCCGATGACTTCCTCATAATGGCATATGGCACAGATATCGACTCCATTATGGATCGATGCCAGACGGCTCTCGCAGCCACAGAGATCTGGTGCGAATGCACCGGTCTCATGGTTAATCCGACCAAAACGGAAATGGTGCTTCTCACTAGAAAAAGCGTCGTCCCCAAGTACACGGCCCCCGTGCTCTTCGGACAGCCCCTCGTGACCACTAAAACGGCAAAATACCTGGGTGTCACGCTGGACTGGAGGATGAGCTGGAGGCCTCATTTGAGGGCGCAAGGGAACACTTGGACCCAGCGTCACGAAATGGATCTACGAGGCCATCACCGTCCCGAGGATCCTTTTCGGGGCCCTACTATGGTGGAGGGGAGCACAACTGACCACCATGCAGACACTCCTGGGCAAGATCCAGGGAGCGGCGCTGAGGGCCTTCACTGGAGCCCTGCCGACCGCACCGCCGGCCGCTCTAGAGGCCATTCTGGGATGCCCGCCACTCCACCTGAGGGCACAGGAGGTGGCCATGAGGACGGCCCACTGCCTGAGTTCGTGGAGACGCTGGCACAGCGAGGACCACGGACACGCCAACCTCCCAGAACGGAGGGATGAGCTAGAGGATAACTATCCTCTAGACTCGACTAACCCTGAGTTCAGGTTTAAAAAGAACTACGTGGTCACGATCCCCACCAGGGAGGAGTGGGCCACGAACAAGGTCCTGGCTGGGACCATAAACCAAGTCTGGTACACCGACGGGTCGCGTAAAAACGACCTAGTCGGAGCCGCCTGGACGAGGGGTCCAGGGAGTAGAGGCGACTTTGCTTCCCTGGGATCAAGCCCCACCGTCTTCCAGGCGGAACTGTACGCCATCATAAGATGTGCAAGGCTCCTCATAGAGGAAAAGACCACCGGCCAGGTGATCAAGATCTGTTCCGACAGCCAAGCCACCCTCGTGGCGCTTAGCAACGAGACGACCAGATCAAAATTGACCCTGGACGGTATCGACACGCTCAACCAGTTGGGCGGGAAGAATAAGCTGTCCCTGACCTGGGTACCCGGCCACAGAAGCATCCCCGGTAACGAGGAGGCTGACAGGCTGGCAAACCTCGGGTCGGACAGCCCCTTCACCGGGCCTGAACCGGCGCTCGGACTCGCCAAGGCGACGTTCACGACGTCGCTGAAAGCCAGAACCCGGGCGCTGCACCAGGCCCACTGAAACAACGTCGACGGTTGTCGACAAGCCAAAATAGACCTAAGAAGGAGCAAGGAGCTTCTGTGCCTGCAGAAGCAACAGGCGAGAGAGGCGGTGAGCCTACTCATTGGCTACGCCCCCACAGGGCACACACTGTGGAAGATGGGGCTGCCCCAGATGCCAGGAGGAGCCGGAGACGGCCCAGCACATCCTCCTGGACTGTCCCGCACTAATGGGATGGAGGATGAAGCTCATGGGGACACCAAGACCTACGCCGGAGGAACTGAGGGCCATCCCCCTAGCAGTTCTAACTCGATGGATTGCCAAGGCCAAGGCAATCCGAGGCATCGGGGAAGCCACCCCACAGACTGACCCCCCCCCCACTCCAGCGCCACCCACTCCAGGAGCGATGCCGTCAACCAGCAGGGCCGGTGGGTCCCATAATAACCCAGCCACAAACCCTGGTCCACGCACCAGAAGCGGGCGGAAACGCCCGCACACCGATCCAACCTCCCCCCAAAAGATTAGAGGCGGCAAACGGCCCCGCGACCATTAACGCGGGATCGACAACCGCCCCCTAAACGACAGTAAATAGATTCCCCAGCCCCCTAGAAGCGATCCGGGCCACGAACCTGACCGCAGGGGCTGGAAATCAACACCCCCCACCTCGCCCACCCCCTACCCCTCCCATAAACACAGAATAAACCCCGTAAACAGGCTAGAGCGGCCTTTGTACACTCTTAGTTCCGGCCAGGATCAAAGGCAATTACTCCCCCCCGAGGTGGGAGCCGGCAAAGTACCGCCGAGATAGGCTGCGTGGTGGCGTTATGCACCCGACATCCGGCCCGGATTAAAGGCAATTACCCACCCTGTTGTGGTGGGGGCTGACGAAAGGCCGTCGAAATAGGCTGCGTGGTGGCCTTTGTTCACCCGACATCCGGCCCGGACTAAAGGCAATTACTCCCCCCTGAGGTGGGAGCCCGCGATATATCGCAAAACATTGGCTACGGGGTGGCCATCATTCACCCCGACTTCCGGCCCGGATCACAGGCAAGTCACTCACCCATGTCAGAGGTGGGAGCTGGCGGAATACCGCCACGTCTCGTAGGCCAGGTTGGACTGCGCCACACAACATCGGAGGACGGAGCGACGTACCTGCCTCCCCCACGTACCTCCCAGGGGCTCCATAACAACGCCCGTGACCGACCAGAGGGGACCTGCGAGGGGAATCCAAGGTATGGACAGGGCAGATCCATATGCGCGGGGTCCCGTACGGACGAAACGTAGGGGGCAGGAGGGACGCTGCGTTCCCCGATGTGCGATAGGCTTGGGGGTAGCCTTCATACACCCTCACCTCCTTAGCGGGGAGTCAAATTACCGCTAACCTATAGGCAGGAGCAGCCTCAAACAGCCCACCCGTCCGCTTCGCGCGTGACAAGTCCACTGAGACAACAGTCAAACGGGGTTGTTTGGCGAGCGAAATAGGTGGCTGCAGGGGAAAACCGAGCCACCTTCGACACCGCACGGTCTCCCGCAAGGGCTTGTGGGTGTGATTCGGGGTATCCAGTTACCGGGGACACCCTAGACTTAAGCAAGGTCGGAGAACCTATTCTCGCTCGCCTCGTAACTCTCCAGGCTAACGACCTGGCCCCATGGCAAAGCCGCATTAGTCGGCGTGCGCTGTGAGAGAGAAAGAGCACCGCGGGCAGAGGGCCATTTCGCACCAAGTCGTCGTGCGCTCACAATCTAAGTCGGATCGGCGGCTCCCGGTGGGTCAGATCACTCCGTCGCAGCAGTGCTCTCTCACTCGCGTAGCACGTCGACGTGGTAACAGCGATTCCACAAACACGCTCGCCCTCCGTCCAACTCGGTCGTCTCTAAGACTCTCCTGCCCGCTAGGGGCGGGTTGTCTCAGGAGGCATCGAGCACGAGGGGCAGTAGCCATAGCGTGGGCGGGGAATCGCAAAGCTCACCTGCTTAACCGCAGGAAACTAAAGTAACTGTTCACGAGCCGGGTGTGTGAGCTGTAGCCCCTTGATCAGGGACAAGCAGTCCCTCCTGCCTGGGTCAGCCCCCTGGGAGGCACACACACCCCCACTTTAAAATTGACGGAACCCCCCACCGATACCACTACAGACTACTACTCCTTTGTGACCGCCGACTATGCCTTCATGTAATTCTGAAATTATATTATGACGAAGTTCTTCGGGAGGAATTTGAATTTTCCCAAGGCAAATTGTAATTTCGATGTCGATTTCCTCGAACATTTCTGTTAGGATTTCCTTTAGTGATTCGAGAGTAAGTGAATCGGTATAATCACCGGATTTTGAAATTCGAAAGGAGTTAATATCGGAATTTGGAAGAATTAATTTTAAGTTCCTAAGCCCGGTTTTTATTTTCGCGACGAAAGTCTCGTCAAAATGATGTTTCTGCCCAACGATGCTAAATATTTTGTACTTTCCCTGTCTAGTGATTAGTACTTGACCTTCCTTTGGTTTAATTTCTCTGATATTTTCAACGCTGATAGCGCCTATATCTGTTAGCAATTTCCCTACGGATGTTGTCAATTCGCAATCAGCAGAAATAAAGCGAAATTATCATGTGAGTAGGTCAAATTTTCTCGGCTGATATTAATTAATTTCTTTGAAGAGCGTTGTGGTTACCGAGAAAGATTTACGGGAGAGCTAGGTGTGATATCCGGGGGAATTCCCTGAGTCAGCTGGATGCCAGTGCAGTACGTCTCGTTACCTGATACCGTCCTTGGAATTATTCGCCTTGGTATACCAACAGATTTTGATTTAGTTTCACTGAAGTGTCCTGGTAGAAGTGCATTTTGTCTCGTATTGATTGGTGAAGCTGGAAAAGGAGTTGACAATGCCAATGGTTTAGAATGTGGAATAGGAGTAGGTAATGTGGATCTATGGGGTTGCCAATGAATTTTGGTCTGCTCGGATCTTTCCAGTGTACAGTCAGGTTTCGATTTATCATGTCCTTCTGTTCCATATTGTTTAAGTAATTTTTCTTTTCTACTATTTAACTCTACGTCGTCTAGTTCGTCAGTGTCCGAAGTATTACCTGATGATTCTTCCATAATTTCGCTGCGTTCTTTAAGAGATTCGTCAAAACGTTTGAAAGAGTCATGTAATTCCTGTTTGTTTATAGTCAGTCCTCGTTCGTCATCTAGGAAAACGTCATCGTCACTGTCCTCTGAGGGTGGCTGTAACTCTAGTAGTATAGTGTCAGCGTCTGTTGTTATCTCGTCTACGGATTCAGTATCAACGTCCTCGGCAATTGGTTCCAATACTTTCCCTTTCGGATGCTTTGAAGTAATTTTCTTGTGTAAATCCAGGCTTGGTATTACACTTTTCCTTTTCCGTAATATGGGTGTGTTACGAGCCTGGGCGCGGCGTGCGTGGACCGACGTAGAATTTCAGTACCCTGCTTGTGGCGTCTCTCGAATTAATATACCTGGGAGAGGGGTTTCGGCGTTGTGACCCCTCTGCCTTCTCCCGTTAATAACAAATCCGAAGATTCGCGTCAGTAAAGGTGGATCTACTTGGTACCCACCACTGACTGGTAGAGAGAAGTAGCCAGAAGCAGGTGCTCGCGAACTCAGATAATCCTCGCTTACGAATGAATATACCCAGGAGAGGGTTTTCGGCGTTGTGACCCCTCTGCCTTCTCCTGTTAATAACGAATCCGAAGATTCGCGTCAGTAAAGGTGGATCTACTTGGTAACCACCACTGACTTTATCTAAGCGAGTACCGTCTGAGTCGCAGCTCGTTAACTTATTATTTGATTGTACACTCCGAGGGGCTGGAGTGAACTCACGGGATCGTGCTCAAACGATGATTCTATTATTAGAGGGTAGGTCAGAGTTATTGACTACAAGGGTTATAAAAATATCTAAATATATTCTCACTATTGCTGAATGATTAAAGACCTGGCCTTTACAATGATGTTGAGTGTTACCTTGCGGTTTCGGTGTACGGTTGATGTTTGAAACTGACTATGATGTAATGGGTAACTTGTCCCAGGCTTCAGCAATTCCCCTTTAGCTGTATGAACGTGACTACGATTGGGCCCTGAAGGGCTGCTCTATTTATACCGAGAAAAACGTGGTTTACAGGTGGTTTTCCGGAAGGTGGAGCTAGCGGCGTCGCTACCGAACCCCGGGCGCGAAACGCCTAGGTGCCTCGCCCTGGGCCCGGTAACGACGTATTGTTTTTCGGGGGTATTGTTGGAAGCCCGAGACAGGTTGTCCGCTTTCTATTTGCACTGTCGGCCGACTTTCCGGTGTTACTCCGAGAATTTAAGAAATTCTCATATCGAAAGACGCGTATGTAACAGGTGGTTCTGATGACTCGTCATGTGAATTGTCGGAATCTACGTCTGGCGTATCTGCTGACGATGGAACTGTAGGTCGTGGTGGAATGTAAGCGTTGGGTTTTAATTGATTTCGGGTCCTAGTTGCTATTGCACTGACATTTAAAGGGTTTAAGATTTTTGGTTTATTTTTCGATCCAATGGGCCTTCCTGGTTTTCTGGGTGCTTCCGAAACTGATTTGGATATTGGTCTAGATGTGGTTGCTGCTAAGTGAGCTAAGTTTAGATTTTGCTGGTTGTTCTTGAATCGATAGAATTTTTGATGATTCAAGTTCACTGTCAGAGTCGGTACTGCTGGTATCTGAGAGGTTAAATTTAACAACAGGATTTCTGGATAACGCGTCTGCGCTGGTGTTTAATTTTCCCGCTTTATGAACGAAATTATAGTCGTAGTCACGCAATTTCAATCTCCATCGAATTAAACGTTGCCCTGGATCCTTTATGGAGTCTATCCATTTCAGGGGTTCGTGATCGCTAACTAACGTGAATTTCCTACCGTAAAGATACGGCCTAAAATGCAAAATTGCGTATAATACTGCCAAACATTCTTTTTCGGTGGTGAAATAATTTTTCTCAGGGTTTGTTAGAGTTCTAGAAAGATAAGCTATTGGTAAATCGTTTCCATCAACCTCCTGCCTAAGTATTGCTCCTATCGCAAAATCTGAGGCGTCTGTTGTTAAAGTGAAAGGCTTATCAAAATTTGGATATTGGAGAATTGGACCTCTACAGAGCGCTTTTCGTAATTCCTTGAAGCTACGTTTTTGTTCCTTTCCCCAAACGAAGGTCGCGTTCTTTTTTAACAATTCTGTTAATGGTTTGGATTTTGCTGCAAAATCTTTAATAAATCTGCGATAATAACCTGCTAATCCCAAAAATTGTCTGACATTCTTTGCTGTTTTTGGTCGAGGGAAGTTTTTTACTGCTATAATCTTTTTTGGATCTGGCCTTACGCCCTTTTGACTAATTATATGTCCTAGGTATGCTACTTCAGTTTTCAAAAATTCACATTTATCGGGTTGTAGTGTTAATTTAGGTTTTTCTAACCGATTAAATAATCTACGAATTTTCTTTCCGTGTTCTTCAGGAGTTTTTGCGTACACTACAATGTCATCGAGATAAACGAAAACTTCCGTTCCCTGCAAACCACGTAACGTTTGTGAACCGGTGGAAAGCGATACTGTCTAGTATTAATCGGTAAATCATCTGATGTCGGAATTGCATGTTTTATTAACGGGGTGAAAGGTAATTGGTCTCCTGGCAAATAAAAGCGATTTGGGTATTCTTCTATAATTTCGGTTATATGGTCTCGTTCCTCGTCATTTAGGTGATCTAAGCGCAAACGTTTTAGAATTTCAAAAACCCTATCTTGAACTACAGGGAAATCCTGAACTTCTGAATCTGAATCGAAATATTCTTCTTCTGGAAAATCATAGTATTCAAAGGGAATTACTTCTTGTGGAGTAACTTCGACTTGTATGTCTTCTTCCAACGTATTAATTGCTAATACGTGACAGACACCATCCCGTACGCTAACAGCTGCTTCGCCTATGTATAAGCCTTCTACTGATTCTAACTTTGGCAAGTATCCTTCTTTTATTTCTGAATTAACCACGTCTATAGCTATCGGTTGACGAGTGCGAGCTTTAATCGTAAGAATTTGCGAACGAGGACTACGTTTAGATTTCTGATTTGGTTCTTCCCCAATGAACCTAAAAGGTCTGATGGGTTCAGTTTTTGTGACCAAGGTATTATGAGCGAACGAGATTTCCGCCTGCTCTCGACGTAAGTAATCTTTGCCTAAAATTCCATCATTATGCAAGGGAAACGATGATCTAGCGACGTGAAATTTAACCGGTTGTTCTAAAAGTGTAACGGTAGTTGTTCCTAAAGTTCTCAATTTTTCCGGGGTAATTCCAGTTATAGAGACTGATTCCTGAATGTCTACTTCGACGTCTTCGTGCAAAGCATTTAATTTTATCAGATTTATATCTGCGCCGGTATCAACCAAAAATAAACCAGATTTATTGCGTAATTCTTCCGCAGACATTTTAATTAATGGTGATTCTTGCTGTCGTTTAAAGGAATAGACGATTCCTCTGCTTCCAAAAATTTTACTGTTCGACGCTCCTAATTCGAGTAACTCGCCGGCACGACGAGTTGTGCGGGAGTTTAAATTTTCACTGTTCTTTCTCGGCGAATTCGAGTTAAAATGATCAAATGTTGGGATAGGGGAAGAAGATCTTGAATTTTGGTTAGTGGGTGTGTTGGATCTTGAAGGTTCAATGCTTCGCGAAGGAACTGGGGTTGGAGAATTTGCTCTGGTTAGAGTATGATTAGTCAAGTTTGGATTCATATGGAAAGATTGAGGGTGATCATATATTGCACTGTAAGGAGGATATGGCATTGGTGGATAAAAATACGGTGGATAGTATGGATAAGGATGCGGTGGCAACGGATAATGGTGATGATTGTAAGGAACAGGTGATGTAGGACGTGCAGATTTTAGAATGGTAATCGGTGAATTTGCGCGATTATAGTTCGGATTTCTCATGGGACTGGGACTCCTCGAATCTTGCTCTCGCAAGGTTTGGGAGTGGTTTGTGTAGGTGGTAGGTAAGTCACGAGAATCTGGATTCGGAACTGAATGTTGTGATAACATTAATCGCGAAGGTTCACCACCGGGGATTATTCCTGATTTCATTCGGGTTTCTATTCGTGCAGCAATTTTTACAGCGTCCTGTATTTTCTTTGGTTCACGCGAAACAACCGCGATAGCAATTTCGTCGGGTAATCCTCGAAGAAAAGCTTCTAAAGCACATTCTTCTACGGGAGCCATCATTTGATTAGCGCATTCCCCGTATTTATCTTCTAAAGCAACACGAGCACCGCTGATTAGGATATTTAATCGATCTGCAGAGTCACTGACCGCTTCTCCGCGTCTCATTCGGATATTTTCTATATCGTGATGGTAGTATGGATATGTTTTACCTGGTGCAAATCTTTCCTTTAAATGTTTTACGAGATCATCTAGTTTTTGAAAATTTTTACCCCAAATACTATCTCTCGCTGTTCCTTGCAATTTTCCTAATATTGCCGTTACATATGAAGTTTCCAGTTCTGGTGGCACATAGACTGCACCGTTTTGAACGTCACTTAAGAAATTTTTAAGCGGAATGTTTCTCCCATCGAAAAATGGAATATTTAATGTACTGTGTTGAATTGTGAAGCATTCAGCCATAGAAGCCATCATCAAATTAGTAACGTGTAACTCGTCCAATGTAACATTTGCCGAAATTTGTGCTGCTGCATTACGAGAGGAATTTGTGGCCATATTGATAAATTAGGCGAAGGAAAATTCAGCAATCGTTATCGTGTAATTATAATTGATGTTGATTATTGACTACTGTTGATATGACCACTACAGACTACTACTCCTTTGTGACCGCCGACTATGCCTTCATGTAATTCTGAAATTATATTATGACGAAGTTCTTCGGGAGGAATTTGAATTTTCCCAAGGCAAATTGTAATTTCGATGTCGATTTCCTCGAACATTTCTGTTAGGATTTCCTTTAGTGATTCGAGAGTAAGTGAATCGGTATAATCACCGGATTTTGAAATTCGAAAGGAGTTAATATCGGAATTTGGAAGAATTAATTTTAAGTTCCTAAGCCCGGTTTTTATTTTCGCGACGAAAGTCTCGTCAAAATGATGTTTCTGCCCAACGATGCTAAATATTTTGTACTTTCCCTGTCTAGTGATTAGTACTTGACCTTCCTTTGGTTTAATTTCTCTGATATTTTCAACGCTGATAGCGCCTATATCTGTTAGCAATTTCCCTACGGATGTTGTCAATTCGCAATCAGCAGAAATAAAGCGAACATAATTATCATGTGAGTAGGTCAAATTTTCTCGGCTGATATTAATTAATTTCTTTGAAGAGCGTTGTGGTTACCGAGAAAGATTTACGGGAGAGCTAGGTGTGATATCCGGGGGAATTCCCTGAGTCAGCTGGATGCCAGTGCAGTACGTCTCGTTACCTGATACCGTCCTTGGAATTATTCGCCTTGGTATACCAACAGATTTTGATTTAGTTTCACTGAAGTGTCCTGGTAGAAGTGCATTTTGTCTCGTATTGATTGGTGAAGCTGGAAAAGGAGTTGACAATGCCAATGGTTTAGAATGTGGAATAGGAGTAGGTAATGTGGATCTATGGGGTTGCCAATGAATTTTGGTCTGCTCGGATCTTTCCAGTGTACAGTCAGGTTTCGATTTATCATGTCCTTCTGTTCCATATTGTTTAAGTAATTTTTCTTTTCTACTATTTAACTCTACGTCGTCTAGTTCGTCAGTGTCCGAAGTATTACCTAATGATTCTTCCATAATTTCGCTGCGTTCTTTAAGAGATTCGTCAAAACGTTTGAAAGAGTCATGTAATTCCTGTTTGTTTATAGTCAGTCTTCGTTCGTCATCTAGGAAAACGTCATCGTCACTGTCCTCTGAGGGTGGCTGTAACTCTAGTAGTATAGTGTCAGCGTCTGTTGTTATCTCGTCTACGGATTCAGTATCAACGTCCTCGGCAATTGGTTCCAATACTTTCCCTTTCGGATGCTTTGAAGTAATTTTCTTGTGTAAATCCAGGCTTGGTATTACACTTTTCCTTTTCCGTAATATGGGTGTGTTACGAGCCTGGGCGCGGCGTGCGTGGACCGACGTAGAATTTCAGTACCCTGCTTGTGGCGTCTCTCGAATTAATATACCTGGGAGAGGGGTTTCGGCGTTGTGACCCCTCTGCCTTCTCCCGTTAATAACAAATCCGAAGATTCGCGTCAGTAAAGGTGGATCTACTTGGTACCCACCACTGACTGGTAGAGAGAAGTAGCCAGAAGCAGGTGCTCGCGAACTCAGATAATCCTCGCTTACGAATGAATATACCCAGGAGAGGGTTTTCGGCGTTGTGACCCCTCTGCCTTCTCCTGTTAATAACGAATCCGAAGATTCGCGTAAGTAAAGGTGGATCTACTTGGTAACCACCACTGACTTTATCTAAGCGAGTACCGTCTGAGTCGCAGCTCGTTAACTTATTATTTGATTGTACACTCCGAGGGGCTGGAGTGAACTCACGGGATCGTGCTCAAACGATGATTCTATTATTAGAGGGTAGGTCAGAGTTATTGACTACAAGGGTTATAAAAATATCTAAATATATTCTCACTATTGCTGAATGATTAAAGACCTGGCCTTTACAATGATGTTGAGTGTTACCTTGCGGTTTCGGTGTACGGTTGATGTTTGAAACTGACTATGATGTAATGGGTAACTTGTCCCAGGCTTCAGCAATTCCCCTTTAGCTGTATGAACGTGACTACGATTGGGCCCTGAAGGGCTGCTCTATTTATACCGAGAAAAACGTGGTTTACAGGTTGTTTTCCGGAAGGTGGAAAAAAGGTGGAGCTAGCGGCGTCGCTACCGAACCCCGGGCGCGAAACGCCTAGGTGCCTCGCCCTGGGCCCGGTAACGACGTATTGTTTTTCGGGGGTATTGTTGGAAGCCCGAGACAGGTTGTCCGCTTTCTATTTGCACTGTCGGCCGACTTTCCGGTGTTACTCCGAGAATTTAAGAAATTCTCATATCGAAAGACGCGTATGTAACAGGTGGTTCTGATGACTCGTCATGTGAATTGTCGGAATCTACGTCTGGCGTATCTGCTGACGATGGAACTGTAGGTCGTGGTGGAATGTAAGCGTTGGGTTTTAATTGATTTCGGGTCCTAGTTGCTATTGCACTGACATTTAAAATTTTTCGATCCAATGGGCCTTCCTGGTTTTCTGGGTGCTTCCGAAACTGATTTGGATATTGGTCTAGATGTGGTTGCTGCTAAGTGAGCTAAGTTTAGATTTTGCTGGTTGTTCTTGAATCGGTAGAATTTTTGATGATTCAAGTTCACTGTCAGAGTCGGTACTGCTGGTATCTGAGAGGTTAAATTTAACAACAGGATTTCTGGATAACGCGTCTGCGCTGGTGTTTAATTTTCCCGCTTTATGAACGAAATTATAGTCGTAGTCACGCAATTTCAATCTCCATCGAATTAAACGTTGCCCTGGATCCTTTATGGAGTCTATCCATTTCAGGGGTTCGTGATCGCTAACTAACGTGAATTTCCTACCGTAAAGATACGGCCTAAAATGCAAAATTGCGTATAATACTGCCAAACATTCTTTTTCGGTGGTGAAATAATTTTTCTCAGGGTTTGTTAGAGTTCTAGAAAGATAAGCTATTGGTAAATCGTTTCCATCAACCTCCTGCCTAAGTATTGCTCCTATCGCAAAATCTGAGGCGTCTGTTGTTAAAGTGAAAGGCTTATCAAAATTTGGATATTGGAGAATTGGACCTCTACAGAGCGCTTTTCGTAATTCCTTGAAGCTACGTTTTTGTTCCTTTCCCCAAACGAAGGTCGCGTTCTTTTTTAACAATTCTGTTAATGGTTTGGATTTTGCTGCAAAATCTTTAATAAATCTGCGATAATAACCTGCTAATCCCAAAAATTGTCTGACATTCTTTGCTGTTTTTGGTCGAGGGAAGTTTTTTACTGCTATAATCTTTTTTGGATCTGGCCTTACGCCCTTTTGACTAATTATATGTCCTAGGTATGCTACTTCAGTTTTCAAAAATTCACATTTATCGGGTTGTAGTGTTAATTTAGGTTTTTCTAACCGATTAAATAATCTACGAATTTTCTTTCCGTGTTCTTCAGGAGTTTTTGCGTACACTACAATGTCATCGAGATAAACGAAAACTTCCGTTCCCTGCAAACCACGTAACGTTTGTGAACCGGTGGAAAGCGATACTGTCTAGTATTAATCGGTAAATCATCTGATGTCGGAATTGCATGTTTTATTAACGGGGTGAAAGGTAATTGGTCTCCTGGCAAATAAAAGCGATTTGGGTATTCTTCTATAATTTCGGTTATATGGTCTCGTTCCTCGTCATTTAGGTGATCTAAGCGCAAACGTTTTAGAATTTCAAAAACCCTATCTTGAACTACAGGGAAATCCTGAACTTCTGAATCTGAATCGAAATATTCTTCTTCTGGAAAATCATAGTATTCAAAGGGAATTACTTCTTGTGGAGTAACTTCGACTTGTATGTCTTCTTCCAACGTATTAATTGCTAATACGTGACAGACACCATCCCGTACGCTAACAGCTGCTTCGCCTATGTATAAGCCTTCTACTGATTCTAACTTTGGCAAGTATCCTTCTTTTATTTCTGAATTAACCACGTCTATAGCTATCGGTTGACGAGTGCGAGCTTTAATCGTAAGAATTTGCGAACGAGGACTACGTTTAGATTTCTGATTTGGTTCTTCCCCAATGAACCTAAAAGGTCTGATGGGTTCAGTTTTTGTGACCAAGGTATTATGAGCGAACGAGATTTCCGCCTGCTCTCGACGTAAGTAATCTTTGCCTAAAATTCCATCATTATGCAAGGGAAACGATGATCTAACGACGTGAAATTTAACCGGTTGTTCTAAAAGTGTAACGGTAGTTGTTCCTAAAGTTCTCAATTTTTCCGGGGTAATTCCAGTTATAGAGACTGATTCCTGAATGTCTACTTCGACGTCTTCGTGCAAAGCATTTAATTTTATCAGATTTATATCTGCGCCGGTATCAACCAAAAATAAACCAGATTTATTGCGTAATTCTTCCGCAGACATTTTAATTAATGGTGATTCTTGCTGTCGTTTATAGGAATAGACGATTCCTCTGCTTCCAATTTTTACAGCGTCCTGTATTTTCTTTGGTTCACGCGAAACAACCGCGATAGCAATTTCGTCGGGTAATCCTCGAATAAAAGCTTCTAAAGCACATTCTTCTACGGGAGCCATCATTTGATTAGCGCATTCCCCGTATTTATCTTCTAAAGCAACACGAGCACCGCTGATTAGGATATTTAATCGATCTGCAGAGTCACTGACCGCTTCTCCGCGTCTCATTCGGATATTTTCTATATCGTGATGGTAGTATAGATATGTTTTACCTGGTGCAAATCTTTCCTTTAAATGTTTTACGAGATCATCTAGTTTTTGAAAATTTTTACCCCAAATACTATCTCTCGCTGTTCCTTGCAATTTTCCTAATATTGCCGTTACATATGAAGTTTCCAGTGCTGGTGGCACATAGACTGCACCGTTTTGAACGTCACTTAAGAAATTTTTAAGCGGAATGTTTCTCCCATCGAAAAATGGAATATTTAATGTACTGTGTTGAATTGTGAAGCATTCAGCCATAGAAGCCATCATCAAATTAGTAACGTGTAACTCGTCCAATGTAACATTTGCCGAAATTTGTGCTGCTGCATTACGAGAGGAATTTGTGGCCATATTGATAAATTAGGCGAAGGAAAATTCAGCAATCGTTATCGTGTAATTATAATTGATGTTGATTATTGATTATGAATTGAACTATCTATGCAACTGTGTGCGAATCTCAAATCTATATGATCCTTCAATTATTCTGCACTAACACATGCGCTAATTGACAATACATATCCCACTTCTGACACCAATTCAGCTGTCACGTGCGTAAGGAATTATTTCGTGGGCCGAGCGGTCAGCCGTTCCGCATGTAACGCTTGAATAAATTTAATTTAGGATGGGTCGTATTATCTAAGATTCCATACGGAATCCGCGCATAGGTCAGGAATGAAATAGGTGTTAACGCAGAATAGAGGATAAATACCTTATTGGCCTGTCCTATTGATTCTTTACATTATATAAAAACAATTACACGGAATGGTTCAGAAATATCGGAGTCCAGAATGGATGACAATTTTACAATACGTATTTTAGTTGGAGTCTTAGATTGGTAAATTCCTAACGTGTTAAGTTTACGAATGGGCCCAAGGGAAATTCCCACAAGCATATAAACATATGTTTGGGTCCTCGTATCGCAATGAGAACATAAGTATGGAAAACTCACCAATGAATACTATCTTGGAAGCAATGTTTATCGTTAGCTCTGATGTGAATTGTCCCAGATGCTGGTGGAGCCCGAAGATGAAGGAATGGCTGATGAACTTTTAACGGCACTTATATGAGTTAACGCAATTCTATTTTCACTATACTATAAATACTGTAAATACTATAAAGAAGAATTTAATATATTAGAATGGAGATTGGAATCTTAAGATTGATTTTAAATTTGAATAATTTCTTGTTAGCTGAGTCCTTCGGTAATTATGGAAGTAACTTCACTAATTTAACCCGAACTCTGGCTCAAAATAGCAACAAGGGCAAAACGCCACGCACCTCGCGATTTGACTAGCGATTGCAACTCGCGGCGGTTTCTCTGCCTCTTTTGTAGATTTTTGGGACCGCTAAGGGGAAGTTCCAAGAGCCATGCTCGTTCCTCCCACTCAGGAAATCGCCCGTTCCTGTTCTAAGAATTCCGCCCGCAGTTCATCAGCTATTTCCCATCCATAGCCTCCCGCTATTGCAATTTCGCTTATTAACAAAACGTGACCACCGTTCGAAGAATATTCGCGGTCGAGGAATTTCGCCGTGTTTAGGTATGCAAATTTTAATTTAACATCCGGTACGTAACAATATATAATTTATATATAATATTATTTATATAAATAATAATATATTTATAAATATATAATATTATTTATATAGATAATAATATATTTATAAATATATAATATTATTTATAAATATTATAGTTTTTAACGGCTATTTATAAGGCCAAAGGTGTAGATTAAAACTTCTTTATTTCAATTTTTTGACGAAACGTTTCGATAAGTTGGTTCTTATCCTCTTCAGTCGTATTAATTGTCTGTTGAGCGAATAAATGAAATAAGAGTACAGAATATAAAAATATTATAACATATAAATATAAAAATAGGAATTAAGTGTTAATATGAATATTGTAATCAATAAGTTAAGTGTATGTAGATAAATAAGTATGTGAATAAAATCGCTACATCAATAGGAAGAAACGTTTTTTGACTCACTCCAAGAAGTCCTAGGAAGTGTATTATACAGTAAGTGGTCCTAGTTGCTATCGTCTCGGATGTTGGTTGAGACTGAGTAGCATTAAACAATTTAAATCTGGGGGTGAGTCAAACAAGTGGGGGAGATGGACGTTAGGTCATTGTTCTGATATTTATTTTAAAACAAGGCGGTGTAGGTTGTTGTGTATAGCGCACTAGTTGGTATTAATGAATGTAGGTGTCTCTGCCACTGCTACCTGTGATGGATCTGAGTCGATAATTTAAATCAATCCGGAAACGGAAACGTGTCGCACCCTTGTGAGTGACGGAGTGGATGATGATTCCATTCACCGCGTGCGTTCATTAAGTATCAAGCAGCAGTGGAAGACACATGTTGGACAGAAAGATATATACCGCAATACCAAATACAGAAATAAATGCAGTAAAAAGTTGGCGTAGTCACCCACTTCTTATTGACACTATTTTCCTTCATAATGTATAGGGACTCGGCTATCGTACGACGCCAGTTGTTCGCGTCCCTGTGCAGCACTTCCGCATCCTCGAAATTGAAAGTGTGGCCTAACTGGAGCACGTGTTCCGTCAAGGCGGTCTTTTGCATATTGTGTACGAGGCTATACTTATGTTGGTATATCCTGGTTGACAACAAATTATGCGTTTGGCCCACGTAACTCTCCGAGCAATTACCACACGGTATTTTATATACCACATCTGTCAATTTGTTTACATTCATTTTATCTTTACCTTTGTTAAAAAAGGAAAAGGCGTTGCTTTTGTTGGTGTATATGCAACGAATGTCAAATGTTCGCAGAATGTGGCTGAGATTGATTCCGGGAATATGCGGGAGCAACACAAAGTTGTTAGAAGATGGATCACCCGCACGCTGGATTTTTTCATTATATACCCTAAATGGGTGATATAACTCATCCACTCGTTTTTTGATTAAGTGTTTTATGAGGTCAGGCGGGTAACCATTCTTTTTTAGTGTGTCAATAATGATACTAATATTGTCTCTTCTGAACTTAGGGTGTGCAAGCTTAATACCGCGATCAATTAGTCCTATGATCAAGCTGATTTTTTGCCTGAAGGGATGTGCAGATATGTAATGTATATATCTTCCGGACCATGTCTTTTTTCTGTACCAATTAGTGATAATTCGACCTTCGTCTCTGACGACTTCTGTATCTAGAAAACTGATCTTATTATTTTGTTCCAATTCAAACGTAAACTTTATGCGGCTGTGAAATGCCTCGAAAATTTCAATAGTGTGATCTATACTATGTGAGGGAAGGCATGTAATAATATCATCTACGTATCTATAGAAGAAGGGAATATTGAAAGTTAATTGATTAATACTAACGCTTTGTAATTTTTGCATAACTATTTCTGCAGCTATTGGCGAGAGTGGTGAGCCCATGGCTGCACCGAAGATCTGTTTGTAAGATTTGTTATTGAATTTGAACACGTTAGAAGTTAAACAGAATTCTACGGCTTTTATGAAACTAGTTTTGTCTATTTTTGTATGAGACGATATATTAGTCCATCCCTCACTCAGTACTTGAGAAACCACATCAATAGGAATGTTATTGAATAATGCTGTGACATCCAGAGACACCAAAGAGTAATCATCAGGGATGGTCACGCCATTAATTTTTTCGACAAAACACCAACTGTCCTTGATATAGTAAGGATTGTCACCTATGTTTTTACTTAAGATATTTGAGAGATACTTGGAGAGTTTGTAACAAGGACCTCCTATGGATGATACAATTATCCTCCATGGGATGCCCTCTTTATGGACTTTAGGTAAGCCATATGCTCTGGGTGTCACAGCATTGTTAGTACATATACTTTTGTAAGTGGCATCGGTTATATAGTTTTTGTTAAGCCACTGTCTTATGATACGGTTGTTATGTGTCTGGAAAGTAGATGTATATTCATGTCTAGTCTCCAAGTAAGTCTCTGTATCACTGAGCATTTGTTCCACTTTTGCAATGTAAACTGATCTATTAACGCACACGGAGATGTTGCCCTTATCAGCGGTAGTGATAAAAATATCTGGATTGTTTTTGAGGAAAAACTTCGTTTCTTTTATATATTGTAGTAGTCGGTGGTCCAAAAAACTGAGATTTTTATTATTTTTAAATTTATTTATAATTTGATTTATTAAAAGGAGCCGTGCATTATTTCTATTATTTTGTGGTATTTTTAACAGTCCGGTTTCTATATGTGTAATGAGGTTGATAAGATGTTTGTTTATTTTGTTTTCTTTGAATATATGTTTGGGACCAAGTGCTAATATTCTTTTGACATTGACTGGTATGTCAACGTCAGTTAAATTCATTAGCCATTTTTCGGTGTCAATACTACTTAGCGGTTTTTCTGCAATGTTAATTAATTTTTGAAGTTTTTTCTTATGCTGATTATCACAATCCTTTTTGAACCGTATGAGGGAATCTCTTCGTGTGTGTATAAAATGCTGTAGAATATCTTGTGGCAGTGTGTCAGTTAATCTATTGAAAACTAATTGTAATTTATTTTGAAGAAGGTTGCCTGTGTAAAAGTTGTCGTTAATCATTAGGTTCAAAATTTTTGAGTTATAATTCGTTTTAAAAGTTTGTATTCTTTTGTTATTATTTTGACTGTTAAAGTGGACGTTAAGTTTCAAATGCTCAATCTTACTAGGGACAAGTTTGTGAGTTCTACATTGTAGCAGGAACACGCGTTGTGATTTTAATGAGATCAGTTTTCTATTGATATTGATCCACTGTTTCATGTCTGATGTAACGTTCGCGGAGAAAGTGTCGGTGATGTGCGCAAAAAATCCAGAGTTATTCATGGTTTTGAGCCTCGATGATATAATTAACGTTCTTGAATTTTGAGGTTGGCCGTAGTATTATTAATATTATAGTTTTTAACGGCTATTTATAAGGCCAAAGGTGTAGATTAAAACTTCTTTATTTCAATTTTTCGACGAAACGTTTCGAGAAGTTGGTTCTTATCCTCTTCAGTCGTATTAATTGTCTGTTGAGCGAATAAATGAAATAAGAGTACAGAATATAAAAATATTATAACATATAAATATAAAAATAGGAATTAAGTGTTAATATGAATATTGTAATCAATAAGTTAAGTGTATGTAGATAAATAAGTATGTGAATAAAATCGCTACATCAATAGGAAGAAACGTTTTTTGACTCACTCCAAGAAGTCCTAGGAAGTGTATTATACAGTAAGTGGTCCTAGTTGCTATCGTCTCGGATGTTGGTTGAGACTGAGTAGCATTAAACAATTTAAATCTGGGGGTGAGTCAAACAAGTGGGGGAGATGGACGTTAGGTCATTGTTCTGATATTTATTTTAAAACAAGGCGGTGTAGGTTGTTGTGTATAGCGCACTAGTTGGTATTAATGAATGTAGGTGTCTCTGCCACTGCTACCTGTGATGGATCTGAGTCGATAATTTAAATCAATCCGGAAACGGAAACGTGTCGCACCCTTGTGAGTGACGGAGTGGATGATGATTCCATTCACCGCGTGCGTTCATTAAGTATCAAGCAGCAGTGGAAGACACATGTTGGACAGAAAGATATATACCGCAATACCAAATACAGAAATAAATGCAGTAAAAAGTTGGCGTAGTCACCCACTTCTTATTGACACTATTTTCCTTCATAATGTATAGGGACTCGGCTATCGTACGACGCCAGTTGTTCGCGTCCCTGTGCAGCACTTCCGCATCCTCGAAATTGAAAGTGTGGCCTAACTGGAGCACGTGTTCCGTCAAGGCGGTCTTTTGCATATTGTGTACGAGGCTATACTTATGTTGGTATATCCTGGTTGACAACAAATTATGCGTTTGGCCCACGTAACTCTCCGAGCAATTACCACACGGTATTTTATATACCACATCTGTCAATTTGTTTACATTCATTTTATCTTTACCTTTGTTAAAAAAGGAAAAGGCGTTGCTTTTGTTGGTGTATATGCAACGAATGTCAAATGTTCGCAGAATGTGGCTGAGATTGATTCCGGGAATATGCGGGAGCAACACAAAGTTGTTAGAAGATGGATCACCCGCACGCTGGATTTTTTCATTATATACCCTAAATGGGTGATATAACTCATCCACTCGTTTTTTGATTAAGTGTTTTATGAGGTCAGGCGGGTAACCATTCTTTTTTAGTGTGTCAATAATGATACTAATATTGTCTCTTCTGAACTTAGGGTGTGCAAGCTTAATACCGCGATCAATTAGTCCTATGATCAAGCTGATTTTTTGCCTGAAGGGATGTGCAGATATGTAATGTATATATCTTCCGGACCATGTCTTTTTTCTGTACCAATTAGTGATAATTCGACCTTCGTCTCTGACGACTTCTGTATCTAGAAAACTGATCTTATTATTTTGTTCCAATTCAAACGTAAACTTTATGCGGCTGTGAAATGCCTCGAAAATTTCAATAGTGTGATCTATACTATGTGAGGGAAGGCATGTAATAATATCATCTACGTATCTATAGAAGAAGGGAATATTGAAAGTTAATTGATTAATACTAACGCTTTGTAATTTTTGCATAACTATTTCTGCAGCTATTGGCGAGAGTGGTGAGCCCATGGCTGCACCGAAGATCTGTTTGTAAGATTTGTTATTGAATTTGAACACGTTAGAAGTTAAACAGAATTCTACGGCTTTTATGAAACTAGTTTTGTCTATTTTTGTATGAGACGATATATTAGTCCATCCCTCACTCAGTACTTGAGAAACCACATCAATAGGAATGTTATTGAATAATGCTGTGACATCCAGAGACACCAAAGAGTAATCATCAGGGATGGTCACGCCATTAATTTTTTCGACAAAACACCAACTGTCCTTGATATAGTAAGGATTGTCACCTATGTTTTTACTTAAGATATTTGAGAGATACTTGGAGAGTTTGTAACAAGGACCTCCTATGGATGATACAATTATCCTCCATGGGATGCCCTCTTTATGGACTTTAGGTAAGCCATATGCTCTGGGTGTCACAGCATTGTTAGTACATATACTTTTGTAAGTGGCATCGGTTATATAGTTTTTGTTAAGCCACTGTCTTATGATACGGTTGTTATGTGTCTGGAAAGTAGATGTATATTCATGTCTAGTCTCCAAGTAAGTCTCTGTATCACTGAGCATTTGTTCCACTTTTGCAATGTAAACTGATCTATTAACGCACACGGAGATGTTGCCCTTATCAGCGGTAGTGATAAAAATATCTGGATTGTTTTTGAGGAAAAACTTCGTTTCTTTTATATATTGTAGTAGTCGGTGGTCCAAAAAACTGAGATTTTTATTATTTTTAAATTTATTTATAATTTGATTTATTAAAAGGAGCCGTGCATTATTTCTATTATTTTGTGGTATTTTTAACAGTCCGGTTTCTATATGTGTAATGAGGTTGATAAGATGTTTGTTTATTTTGTTTTCTTTGAATATATGTTTGGGACCAAGTGCTAATATTCTTTTGACATTGACTGGTATGTCAACGTCAGTTAAATTCATTAGCCATTTTTCGGTGTCAATACTACTTAGCGGTTTTTCTGCAATGTTAATTAATTTTTGAAGTTTTTTCTTATGCTGATTATCACAATCCTTTTTGAACCGTATGAGGGAATCTCTTCGTGTGTGTATAAAATGCTGTAGAATATCTTGTGGCAGTGTGTCAGTTAATCTATTGAAAACTAATTGTAATTTATTTTGAAGAAGGTTGCCTGTGTAAAAGTTGTCGTTAATCATTAGGTTCAAAATTTTTGAGTTATAATTCGTTTTAAAAGTTTGTATTCTTTTGTTATTATTTTGACTGTTAAAGTGGACGTTAAGTTTCAAATGCTCAATCTTACTAGGGACAAGTTTGTGAGTTCTACATTGTAGCAGGAACACGCGTTGTGATTTTAATGAGATCAGTTTTCTATTGATATTGATCCACTGTTTCATGTCTGATGTAACGTTCGCGGAGAAAGTGTCGGTGATGTGCGCAAAAAATCCAGAGTTATTCATGGTTTTGAGCCTCGATGATATAATTAACGTTCTTGAATTTTGAAGTTGGCCGTAGTATTATTAATATTATAGTTTTTAACGGCTATTTATAAGGCCAAAGGTGTAGATTAAAACTTCTTTATTTCAATTTTTCGACGAAACGTTTCGAGAAGTTGGTTCTTATCCTCTTCAGTCGTATTAATTGTCTGTTGAGCGAATAAATGAAATAAGAGTACAGAATATAAAAATATTATAACATATAAATATAAAAATAGGAATTAAGTGTTAATATGAATATTGTAATCAATAAGTTAAGTGTATGTAGATAAATAAGTATGTGAATAAAATCGCTACATCAATAGGAAGAAACGTTTTTTGACTCACTCCAAGAAGTCCTAGGAAGTGTATTATACAGTAAGTGGTCCTAGTTGCTATCGTCTCGGATGTTGGTTGAGACTGAGTAGCATTAAACAATTTAAATCTGGGGGTGAGTCAAACAAGTGGGGGAGATGGACGTTAGGTCGTTGTTCTGATATTTATTTTAAAACAAGGCGGTGTAGGTTGTTGTGTATAGCGCACTAGTTGGTATTAATGAATGTAGGTGTCTCTGCCACTGCTACCTGTGATGGATCTGAGTCGATAATTTAAATCAATCCGGAAACGGAAACGTGTCGCACCCTTGTGAGTGACGGAGTGGATGATGATTCCATTCACCGCGTGCGTTCATTAAGTATCAAGCAGCAGTGGAAGACACATGTTGGACAGAAAGATATATACCGCAATACCAAATACAGAAATAAATGCAGTAAAAAGTTGGCGTAGTCACCCTCTGTGGAATTAATTAAGAATAGAGACAAGGTCAGTGTAATACGACGAGATGTTGATAGATTCGTACTTCTTATTGACACTATTTTCCTTCATAATGTATAGGGACTCGGCTATCGTACGACGCCAGTTGTTCGCGTCCCTGTGCAGCACTTCCGCATCCTCGAAATTGAAAGTGTGGCCTAACTGGAGCACGTGTTCCGTCAAGGCGGTCTTTTGCATATTGTGTACGAGGCTATACTTATGTTGGTATATCCTGGTTGACAACAAATTATGCGTTTGGCCCACGTAACTCTCCGAGCAATTACCACACGGTATTTTATATACCACATCTGTCAATTTGTTTACATTCATTTTATCTTTACCTTTGTTAAAAAAGGAAAAGGCGTTGCTTTTGTTGGTGTATATGCAACGAATGTCAAATGTTCGCAGAATGTGGCTGAGATTGATTCCGGGAATATTCGGGAGCAACACAAAGTTGGTTCTTATCCTCTTCAGTCGTATTAATTGTCAGTCGTATTAATTGTGAAGAGGATAAGAACCAACTTATCGAAACGTTTCGTCGAAAAATTGAAATCAAGAAGTTTTAATCTACACCTTTGGCCTTATAAATAGCCGTTAAAAACTATAATATTAATAATACTACGGCCAACTTCAAAATTCAAGAACGTTAAATATTATTTATATAAATAATATTATATATATATTATTATTATATAATATTATTTATATAAATAATAATATATTTATAAATATATTATATTATTATATTTAATTATAATTTATATGGACCGATATCTGTGGCGATGTCACTCGAAACCGTATGTGTTTGACGAAACTAAGTGGTCGACCTTGTGAGAGAGGAAACTCCAGATGCGAAAATTACTTCCATTTTAAACTAATTGTTCTATCTGAAACTAAGTGTTCGATACTGTGTCAGGAGAGGCGCCTGTTCTCTGAAACTAAGTGGTCGCCTTGTGAAAGAGGAAACTCCAGATGCGAAAATTAGTACCATTTTAAACTAATTGTTCTATCTGGAACTATGTGTTCGACACTGTGCCAGGAGAAGCGCCTGTTCTCCGAAACCTGTGGCGATGCCACTCGAAACCGTATGTGTTCGGCGAAAGTAAGTAGTCGATACTGTGCCGGGAGAAGCTCCCGTTCTCTGAAATCTGTGGCGATGCTACTCGAAACTCTATGTGTTCGACGAAACTAAGTGGTCGACCTTGTGAGAGAGGAAACTCCAGAAGTGAAATTTAGTTTCATTTAAAACTAACTGTTCGATCTGAAACTAAGTGTTCGATACTGTGCCAGGAGAAGCGCATGTTCTCTGAAATCTGTGGCGATGCTACTCGAAACCGTATGTGGGCGACGAAACTAAGTGGTCCACCTTGTGAGAGAGGAAACTCCAGATGCGGAGCATAGTTCCATTTTAAACTAATTGTTCTATCTGATACTAAGTGTTCTGGTGAAACCTGAAATTAATTCAAGCATTCGTAGGTAATACCGTCAGAGGGCACGCTCTCTTCCGGTCTCTCTCTCTTTTGTTCTTGTAAGGAAGACGCGCGTATGGTGAGCTCACCCAGAAAGATTAAAATAATATAAAATAATATAAAATGATAATAGCTAGCATTAAGATCTTTGTTTATATATTAGTATCCATTAAGTCTGCATAAAAATATAATACGTTAATCCTGTAGTTTCATGAATCAGTTAGATTTGTTGGCACATGTTCCTTTGTTTTATTTCGTTAGTTATCTATATCTATTAATAAATACCTTGTTCTCTATAAATATTGTTTCTCTGCTAAAACATAAAACCCAACAGGTTATGGGCCCAGAAGCTTAAAGTTCACGCGTAATAAATCGATGCAACAAATCATAAGTTCTAACCTATTCTTTTCTGAAACATCGTGCGTGACGAGACTAAGTACCGGTGAAGAGATATTCAAACCTGTTAATACTAAAAGAAGATTGTGTAAAACACAAACTGTTACTTAACAATGGCTAGAAGCATAAATGAAAATTTCTCAAATGTAGAAAAGCTATCGGGAACTGAGGATTTTCAGGTTTGAAAATTTCAAATAACTATATTGTTAAGAGCAAACGATTTGTACGAAGTAGTGATTAATAAAACAGAAGAAGAGAATATGTCTTCGCAATGGAGAAAGAAAGATGCCAGTGCACAGAAGATAATAATAACTACAATTGTTGAAATTTGTTTACGGTATCGGCCAACTACAACCGATATTGGAGGAAGTGAAACTTCCTCCTCCGGTCCGGACGAGGGAGAGTGGGTAAAGGTAACTCCAAACCAATATGCCTTTGATTCCCTTTGACTGTCCCGAAAAGGACAGTCGTTTATTGCAGACCCTTTTCGCTCTGTATAATACAAAGTTTTTGCCGATCACAAGAATTTGACTTCTCGGTAGCCTGGCTGTCGGCGGGCCTGGTTGTCCTAGGTTATAATCTCTGGAACAACAGAAAAAGAACGAACGGGTGTAATCACCTGAAATACGGTAATCGTATTAACGTTCTGTCTCGGGAATGTTTTGACGCGCACACTTAAACAGCAACGGTAACCGTGCTGTGTGTGCTAATGCGTGTACTGGTGCGTGGCTTTTAAATACGGTAAGCCACGCGTCGACTGTTTTGGCCGATCTGTTCCGTCTTTTTCAGGAACACAATCGTGGCGGTCGGCTAGATTTACGCAATGAAATCTTTAGTGCAACGACCGCACAGTCGTATTGCCTCGAACGGAAAACCAAGGCGGAGGTGGTAAATCTCCTGTATGGATTCCGTGAGCGGGGAGATCCACGGTTACTAGTAACTAGTCCCGGTGGCTGACAACGGAGGCTGATCTAACCGTTTCTTTCTCAACACGCTTTGGCGTGGAGTAAGAGTGGACCAACGCTAATTCTAACCCGTCTTCCTCAACACGCCGCGTCGTGAAGGAAGCCTGGACACAGCGATATCGAAACTCTCCGGTCGCTCTTTGGTTACTCTAAACGTAACCAAGGCGATTCCCGGTAGAGAACGAGTAGCGGGTCTTAAGTTTAGAATAGCTCGCCAACTAACGTAGTGCTCCGCCGACAAGTGGTCATCCAAGGAGTGGACTCCTGACCCTCCCATGTCGAATAACAATGGTTGGCGAAAACCAGGTGAACCCACCGATTTTCGCCCCAGTACTAATTCACGGTAAAGACCGCTAAATTACTAAAAGGCGCAGCTATTGTGCTGAAGAGTCAACACGAATTGTCGTGTGTTATTCTCGATTCAGTTTCACAATTTGCTGGTGTTAGCAGTGTTCGTTATAACGGGAGCACGATCGACAATCGATGCGCTCCGTGCGAACTGTTGCTGAGGACTCTCTAAATTGAACTGACTGTCTGCGACGTTACACCGTCGTCGACAAGCGCGAACGAGTAATTACTCGTTACGCGGCGCTTTCGTCAAACTATTAGTTCTTTCTCACTCTCTCTCATATCCGTTTACTATTCGCGAATTCGAACGTCTTCAAACGGTAATATGTACCGGTCAGACGTGCCGATCTCTGGTTTCCCACGGTCTAGACGAAAACAATCATTGTCATGTTATTGGACCTCTATAGTTTTTGTGTTTCCTTTTCGAATCACGTCGGTCAAATAAACTCGGTAGACTCAAGAAAAAGAAATTAACTATGAGGCTCGTGATCGGGTGAAACAACTACTGGTGACTTATTTAAACAACAATAGACAAAACTCCACTAATGCATGTAATGTGCTGTACCACGGCTTATGAAATGTGGACAAAAATCTGTCGGATATATGAAAGAGACAATGAGCAACAAAAGTGTAAACTACTACAGACATTCTACAGCTATACTTATGATGAGAAGTGTGAATTAGCAACCTATATAGGAAGATTAAGAAGTCTGGCTTGCAAGTTGAAAACCGTTGGTATGGAAATGAATGATGAAATGCTAATTTCTAAAATACTAGCCACGCTTCCAGAGAAATATAAACACTTTGCAAGTGCATGGGAATCAACAGAAAAAAAGGAAAGGACACTGGAGAACCTGACTGCAAGGCTCATCGCAGAAGAAATGAGACACAAGTACAACGAGCCTGAAGAGAAGGCAGTGGCATTCAAGGCATCAATGAAGAAATATAACAAACCAAAGGATTGGAAATACAATAGTAAACCAAGGACTCAAGAAAACCTTATACGCTGCTTCAGCTGTAACAAATTGGGGCACACAAGTAAAATGTGTAACGAAAGTAAAAAAAGGACAGAAAAGTTCTGTAGTATCTGCAAGAAAAATAATCATGAAGAACAGAACTGTTTCTTCTGAAATAGGAGTAAATTCAAGACAAATGAGACTAGAGAAGTTGCCTTCTTCACTACTGAGTATAATACTGAAGGTACATGGATCATCGATTCTGGCACAACTTCAAACATGACAAACGACAGAAACGATATACAAGACTTCAAAGAAAAGGACTCGACAATTGCAGTAGCCAAATCAAATGAGACAATGACAGCCAAAGGAGTTGGAAATATAAAGTACAAGGAATGCAAGTTAACTGAAGTGCTGTATGTACCCGAGCTAAGTACTAATCTATTGTCGGTTAACGCAATAACAAGAAATGGAAATGAAGTTCAATTTGTGGAAAATGAAGTAATAATAAAACATAAAAATGAAGTCGTAGTGAAAGGCTACAAACATAAAAATGGACTGTTCCAGGTAAAACTAAAAGAGGAAAATAAAACCAAATCTTTCATTGCAGAAGAGCAAATTAACCACATAGCATTATGGCAGAGGAAGCTAGGTCATATTGGAAATGAGAATTTCAAAAGGCTGTTAACAATGAGTGAAGGTTTGAACCTAAAATCAATGGATCTGAAAGAAATGAAAACGGTGTGTGAAATCTGTGAAGAAGCAAAACAAACAAGAACGAAATTCAGTGCCTCAAGAACAAGAGCAACACGGCCACTCCAAATAATTCACACGGATCTTTGCGGTTCCATAAACCCTACCACATGGAATGGAAATAGATACTTTATCACATTCCTAGACGATTATACCCACTATACAATGGTGTACATGTTAAAAAAACAAGCATGAAGTGCCGAGTAAAATAAAAGAATATACAAAAAGGGTCGAAACCAAGTTGAATACAAAAGTGTCTAAAATAAGATGTGATAATGGTAAGGAGTATATGAATAGTGAAGTGAAAAGTTGGTGTAAGGAACAAGGAATAGAAATGGACAATACAATACCGTATACACCACAACTAAATGGAAGAGCAGAAAGGCTGAACAGAACCTTGATGGACAAAACCAGAGCACTGTTATTTGACTCTGGTTTAGGCAAGGAAATGTGGGGAGAGGCTCTCTACACATCAGTTTATCTGTTAAATAGAACACCAACTAATACCTTAGAATCCACTCCATATGAAATGTGGGAAAATAAAAAGCCCAACATAAATAAAATACAATTGTTTGGTGGAGAATCATACGCAAAAATCCTAAAACCACTAAAAAAACTAGACAAAAGGAGCAGGCAACTTATATTCGTAGGGTATGCTCCAACAGGATATAGATTGTGGGATCCAGAAAGAAGAAGAATAGTGATAGAAAGAGACGTCAAATTTACAGATAGAGTTACAAACAAAAATAGAAACAAAGAAAATAAAACCGAGGAAAATGGAAACAGGAAAATAATAATTATAGAAAGGGATGAAGACGCTCAAACAGAAAACCTGGAAGAACAAGATGGAATAGAAAGATGTGATCTACAAGAAGAACAAGAAGAAAGTGACGGAGACAACTATGAAGATGCACAAGATGAAGAGGAACAGCAGAGTCACCCACACCCGCAACTAAGAAGATCAGAAAGGAAAACAAAACCCCCAGAAAGGTACGATAATTCTGCGTTTTTAACATATAAAGAAGCAACAGACGGTCCAGAAAAGCATAAGTGGCTGGATGCCATAAATGAAGAAAAGCACTCACTAGAAGAAAACAATACATGGGAAATAGTTTACATAAAGGGGTTGAACAACCAAAAACCACTCAACAGCAAGTGGGTATTTAAAATCAAACAAGATGGACGCTACAAGGCGAGATTAGTTGTGAAAGGATGTGAACAAAAATACGGGTAAATTATAAAGAAACTTTCAGTCCAGTGGTAGGGTTGAGTGCAATAAGAATCTTGCTTGCAATCGCAGTAATGAAAAACTACGAGATCAGAACATTTGACATCAAAACGGCTTTTTTGTATGGCAAGTTAACTGAACAAATATATATACATCCTCCTGAAGGCTACAACTGTAAAAACAAAGTTTTCAAGCTAAAGAAAGCAATGTATGGGCTAAAACAAGCTCCGTTGAGCTGGAACAAGAGGTTCACAAATTTTCTATGCAAAGAAGGGTTAAAGCCACTTGAAAGTGAACAGTGTTTGTTCAAAAGCCTACATAATGAACTAATACTCGGAGTCTATGTGGACGATGGCTAAATAATTGGGAAGAACACAAAAGAAATAAATGACCTAATACATAAGCTAAACTCGGAATTTAAAACGACTGTTTTTAACAACCCGGAAACTTTCGTGGGCCTTGAAATAAATAAAACACAAAATGGGATAAAACTGAAACAAGAGGATTACATAAAAAGAACGCTAAAACAATACGGAATGGAACAAGCAAAAACGGTGAAAGTTCCAATACAAAAGGGAGATGACAATGAAACTAAAACAGGCAACGAAAACTATCCGTATAGAGAAGCAATCGGAAGTTTATTATATTTAACAACAAGAACAAGACCAGACATAGCCTATGGGGTAAATTTCTGCAGCAGATATGTAGAAGAACCTACAAAAGAAAGAATCACCGATGTGAAACATATTATGAAATACCTAAAAGGAAATGTCGAATATGGAATCGAATATAGGAGATCTAGAGAAACAAATCTTCTGAAAGCATACTGTGACGGAGACTATGCTGGAGATCCTAAGACAAGAAAGAGCACAACAGGGTACATAATATACTACGCACAAGGAGCAATAAGTTGGCGCTCACGCAAGCAGCCAGTGATAGCTCTATCGAGTACAGGAGCAGAATATATCGCTGCAGCCGAATACTGCAAAGAACTAGTCTATATAAAAACACTTCTGGAAGAACTGCTAAATAATAAGATAAATATAGAACTTAATGTGGACAATCAAAGTGCAATAGCCTTAATTAAAAACGGTGTAGTAACTAAGCGTTCGAAGCACATAGATGTAAAATACAGATTTGTTCATGAATTAGTAAAAACAAATGTAATTGAACTCAAGTACTGTCCGACCAATTATCAGATAGCAGACATATTCACGAAAGCCTTGAGTGCAATTAAATTTGAGAACTGCAAAAGAGAGCTAGTTAAATAAAGGCAATGCTAGAATTAAGGGGGAGTGTTGAAAGCTGAAATTAATTCAAGCATTCGTAGGTAGTACCGTCAGAGGGCACGCTCTCTTTCGGTCTCTCTCTCTTTGTTCTTGTAAGGAAGATGAGCGTATGGTAAGCTCACCCAGAAATATTAAAATAATATAAAATAATATAAAATGATAATAGCTACCATTAAGATCTTTGTTTATATATTAGTATCCATTAAGTCTGCATAAATATATAATCCATACGTTAATCCTGTAGTTTCATGAATAATTTAGATTTGTTGGCACATGTTCCTTTGTTTTATTTCATTCGTTATCTATATCTATTAATAAATACATTGTTCTCTATAAATATTGTTCCTCTGCTAAAATATAAAACCCAACATGTTCGATACTGTGCCAGGAGAAGCGCCTGTTCTCTGAAATCTGTGGCGATGCTACTCGGAACCGTATGTGTTCGACGAAATTAAGTGGTCCACCTTGTGAGAGAGGAAACTCCAGATGCGAAGCTTTGTTTCATTTTAAACTAATTGTTCTATCTGATACTAAGTGTTCGATACTGTGCCAGGAGAAACGCCGTTCTACGAAATCTGTGGCGATGCCACTCGAAACCGTATGTGTTCGACGAAACTAAGTGGCCGACCTTGTGAGAGAGGAAACTCCAGATGCGAAGCTTTGTTTCATTTTAAACTAATTGTTCTATCTGATACTAAGTGTTCGATACTGTGCCAGGAGAAACGCCGTTCTACGAAATCTGTGGCGATGCCACTCGAAACCGTATGTGTTCGACGAAACTAAGTGGCCGACCTTGTGAGAGAGGAAACTCCAGATGCGAAACTTAGTTCCATTTTAAACTAATTGTTCCATCTGAAACTAAGTGTTCGATACTGTGCCAGGAGAAACGCCGTTCTGCGAAATCTGTGGCGATGCGCACTCGAAACGGTATGTGTTCGACGAAACTAAGTGGTCGACCTTGTGAGAGAGGAAACTCCAGCAGCGAAACTTAGTTCCATTCTAAACTAATTGTTCTATCTGAAAGTGTTCGATACTGTGCCAGGAGAATCGCCTGTTCTCTGAAATCTGTGGCGATGCTACTCGAAACCGTATGTGTTCGACGAAACTGAGTTGTCGCCTTGTGAAAGAGGAAACTCCAGATGCGAAACTTAGTACCATTTTAAACTAATTGTTCTATCTGAAACTATGTGTTCGATACTGTGCCACGAGAAGCGTAGAGAATGTAGTGTTAAAATATAGTATAAGAATGACTGAGTCAAACACCCGTTAAGTAGCACTATCGGCTGTCCAACCAAGTACTCTACGCCCTGATGCCTAAAACAATATTTCGGTCGTGGGCGGTGTGAAACTTCATAATTTACGTTCCAACGAAATGCAAAAAACACCAATGTATTAGGTGGTCCAATGAGTTCGTTCCGGTTTCAGCCGTTACAGTAAAACGCCGTTTTTTTCAAATACAATTTATTTTATTTACATACATAGTCACCATTCTTTTCAATTACTTCTTGCCACTTCTCAGGTAGCTTCATAATTCCTTTCGCATAAAAGTCTTTCCCTTTTTTATTAAAAAACTCCGCCACGTGCTTTTGGAGGACCTCAAAGTTTTCAAATTGTTTTCCGGTAACCGAATTTTGAATTCACCGAAATAAATAATAATCTGATGGGGCTATGTCAGGAGAGTACGGAGGTACTCAGTACCAGTAACTTTCCTTTTAAAATTGATTCATTTCGATGCCGATTCAACAGAGCCATGCACACACAACTTTGATATTAATCCCATCTTCCGTAAACAATCATGCACTGTGGATTTTTTCATTTGAAGTTCCGATGGAATTTCACGCACTTGAATGCAACGATTTTGCTCCACTATTGCACGTACAGCACTGTTGTCAGCAGTATGTGGTCGTCCAGCGCGATGGTCATGTTCTAATGAAAAATTTCCTTAACGAAAATGATCAAACCATTTTCTGCACGTACGATCTGTTACAGCACCTTCCCCATAAACAACACAAATATTTCTCGAAGTTTCTGAACCGTTATACCCTTTACGAAACTCTTATAACATGATGTGTCGAAAATGAATTTTGTTGTCCGTCATGATTTTAGTTTAGATATTACAGAAAAACTTAAAAAAATACGTCTAATTCGCACGAAAGCAAAACTAGAAGTGTACTGGAATATGTACATTTTTACCTGAGTATGTACTGTGGTTTATTACTCAGGTAAGAAGGTAATAAGTCGCCGCGCCGAAAACGGAACGAACTTTTTGGACCACCTAATAGAAGAACCTAGTTGAGCCCCAGAGGACCCGTAGAAGACATGTGACTGTTTTCCAACAGTGGGTGGTGGAATCGTCACATTCCGCACCGTGCATCATGATCCGGTGTATGCAAAATTGAAGCAAACCCTGATTCATGGAATTCCGATTTTCGGGCTGATTTCTTAAAAAGTAGTCAGAGAGTTGTCGCTCATTGGTGAACCTAATCATCCGGAACATGGACCGCAAGATATTTGCCACCTATAAAATACGTGCAGATACGCACACGGGGATCATATGCACACGTGCATCAGTCGTGTTAGCATGGAGTCCTTCAGTTTCTTGCTACATGCAATCGGGACGCCACGCTCGGCAAATGTGGACTTCGTCCATGAGTTACCTCTGGAAATATCGCAGTTGATTCTGCGGCAATTGGATTCTGCATCTTTACTGAGCGCAGCGCTTGTTTCCCGGAAGTGGCTATCGGTTTGGCGGGCCGATGTGAAACTCAGGCAAAGGGTAAGGAGATACCTCAGGAAGAAGGCGGAGCGGATTCGGTCGGACCACATTGGGAGGCCCACAATGGATGTAGTCAGACGTCATGGGTTCAGAATGAATTCACGTGTTAGAAATATGCAAAGATCTGCTCCTCCGACCAGTATTGACGCATATCGCCTAATGGATATAGAATCGACACGGCACAGTCGTTATCATGGACATCAGCGCGATGACAACAAAAGGCGAATCAAGTCTTACAGAATTTGATGTTGTGAGAAACGGAACGGGAGTTTCTCCTGGCACAGTATCGAACAGATAGTTTCAACCAACACATACGGTTTCGAGTGGCATCGCCACAGATCGTATCGGATAGAACAATTACTTTAAAATGGAACTAAGTTTCGCATCTGGAGTTTCCTCTCTCACTAGGTCGACCACTTAGTTTCGTCGACACATACGGTTTCGACTGGTATCGCCGCACATTTCAGAGAACAAGCTTTTCTCCTGGTACACTCTCGAACACTTAGTTTCAAATAGAACAGTTACTTTTAAATGGAACTCTGTTTCGCATCTGGAGTTCCCTCTCTCACAAGGTCGACCACTTAGTTTCGCCGAACACATACGGTTTCGAGTGGCATCGCCACAGATTTCAGAGAACAGGCGCTTCTCCTGGCACAGAATCGACCACTTATGTCAGACAGAACAATTAGTGTAAAAAGGATCTATGTCTCGCATCTGCAGTATCCTCTCTCACAAGGTCAACGACTTAGTTTCGTCGAACACATATTGTTTCGCGTGGCATCGCCACAGATTTCAGAGAACAGGCGCTTCTCCTGGCACAGTATCGAACACTTAGTTTCAGATAGAACAATTAGTTTAAAATGCAACTATGTTTCGCATCTGGAGTTTCCTCTCTCACAAGGTCGGCCACTTAGTTTCGTCGAACACATACGGTTTCGAGTGGTATCGCCACAGATTTCAGAGAACAGGCGCTTCTCCTGGCACATTATCGAACACTTAGTTACAGATAGAACAATTAGTTTAAAATGCAACTATATTTCGCATCTGGAGTTTCCTCTCTCACAAGGTCGGCCATTTAGTTTCGTCGAACACATACGGTTTCGAGTGGTATCGCCACAGATTTCAGAGAACAAGCGCTTCTCCTGGCACAGTATCGAACACTTAGTTTCAGATGGAACAATTAGTTTTAAATGTAACTAAGTTTCGCATCTGGGGTTTCCTCTTTCACAAGGCGACCACTTAGTTTCGTCGAACACATACGGTTTCGACTAGTATCGCCACAGATTTCGCAGAACGGGAGTTTCTCCTGGCACATTATCGAACACTTAGTTACAGATAGAACAATTAGTTTGAAATGCAATTATGTTTCGCATCTGGAGTTTCCTCTCTCACAAGGTCGGCCACTTAGTGTCGTCGAACACATACGGTTTCGACTGTTATCGCCACAGATGTCAGAGAACAGGCGCTTCTCCTGGCACATTATCGAACACTTAGTTACAGAGAGAACAATTAGTTTAAAATGCAACTATGTTTCGCATCTGGAGTTTCCTCTCTCACAAGGTCGGCCACTTAGTTTCGTCGAACACATACGGTTTCGAGTGGTATCGCCACAGATTTCAGAGAACAGGCGCTTCTCCTGGCACAGTATCGAACACTTAGTTTCAGATGGAACAATTAGTTTTAAATGGAACTAAGTTTTGCATCTGGAATTTCCTGTTTCACAAGGCGACCACTTAGTTTTGTCGAACACAGACGGTTTCGATTGGCATCGCCACAGATTTCAGAGAACAGGCGCTTCTCCTGGCACAGTATCGAACACTTAGTTTCAGTTAGAATAATTAGTTTAAAATGGAAATATGTTTCGCATTTGGAGTTTCCTCTCTCACAAGTTCGACCACTTAGTTTCGTCGAACACATACGGTTTCGAGTAGTATCGCCACAGATTTCGCAGAACGGGAGTTTCTCCTGGCACAGTATCGAATACTTAGTTACAGATAGAACAATTAGTTTAAAATGCAACTAAGTTTCGCATTTGGAGTTTCCTCTCTCACAAGGTCGGCCACTTAGTTTCGTCGAACACATACGGTTTCGAGTGGCATCGCCACAGATTTCAGAGAACAGGCGCTTCTCCTGGCACAGTATCGACCACTTAGTTTCAGATAGAACAATCAGTTTAAAATGGAACTAAGTTTCGCATCTGGAGTTTCCTCTCCCACAAGGTCGACCACTTAGTTTCGTCGAACACATACGGTTGCGAGTAGCATCGCCACAGATTTCAGAGAACAGGCGCTTCTCCTGGCACAGTATCGACCACTTAGTTTCAGATAGAACAATTAGTTTAAAATGGAACTAAGTTTCGCATCTGGAGTTTCCTCTCCCACAAGGTCGACCACTTAGTTCCGTCGAACACATACGGTTGCGAGTAGCATCGCCACAGATTTCAGAGAACAGGCGCTTCTCCTGGCACAGTATCGAACACTTAGTTTCAGATAGAACAATTAGTTTAAAATGGAACTAGGTTCCGCATCTGGAGTTTTCTCTCCCACAAGGTCGACCACTTAGTTTCGTCGAACACATACGGGTTCGAGTAGCATCGCCACTGATTTCAGAGAACAGGCGCTTCTCCTGGCACAGTATCGAACACTTAGTTTCAGATAGAACAATTAGTTTAAAATGGAACTAAGTTTCGCATCTGGAGTTTCCTTTCTCACAAGGTCGGCCACTTAGTTACGTCGAACACATACGGGTTCGAGTAGCATCGCCACTGATTTCAGAGAACAGGCGCTTCTCCTGGCACAGTATCGAACACTTTCAGATAGAACAATTAGTTTAAAATGGAACTAAGTTCCGCATCTGGAGTTTTCTCTCCCACAAGGTCGACCACTTAGTTTCGTCGAACACATACGGTTTCGAGTAGCATCGCCACAGATTTCAGAGAACGGGCGCTTCTCCTGGCACATTATCGAACACATAGTTTCAGGTAGAACAATTAGTTTAAAATGGAACTAAGTTTCGCGTCTGGAGTTTCCTCTCTCAGAAGGTCGACCACTTAGTTTCGTCGAACACTTACGGTTTCGAGTAGCATCGCGAGAGATTTTAGAGAACAGGCGCTTCTCCTGGCACAGTATCGAACACTTAGTTTCAGATAGAACAATTAGTTTAAAATGGAACTAAGTTTCGCATCTGGAGTTTCCTCTCTCACAAGGTCGGCCACTTAGTTTCGTCGAACACATACGGTTTCGAGTGGCATCGCCACAGATTTCAGAGAACAGGCGCTTCTCCTGGCACAGTATCGACCACTTAGTTTCAGATAGAACAATCAGTTTAAATGGAAGTAAGTTTCGCATCTGGAGTTTCCTCTCTCACAAAGTTGACCACTTAGTTTCGTCGAACACATACGGTTTCGAGTAGCATCGCCACAGTTTTCAGAGAGTAGGCACTTCTCCTGGCACAGTATCGAACACTTATTTCAGGCAGAACAATTAGTTTAAAATGGACTATGTTTCGCATCTGGAGTATGCTCTCTCACAAGGTCAACCACTTAATTTCGTCGAACACATACGGTTTCGAGTGGCATCGCTACACGTTTCAGAGAACAGGCGCTTCTCCTGGCACAGTGTCGAACACATAGTTTCAGATAGAACAATTAGTTTAAAATGGAACTAAGTTTCGCATCTGGAGTATCCTGTCCCACAAGGTCGGCCACTTAGTTTCGTCGAACACATACGGTTTCGAGTGGCATCGCCACAGATTTCAGAGAACGGGCGCTTCTCCTGGCACATTATCGAACACATAGTTTCAGGTAGAACAATTAGTTTAAAATGGAACTAAGTTTCGCGTCTGGAGTTTCCTCTCTCAGAAGGTCGACCACTTAGTTTCGTCGAACACTTACGGTTTCGAGTAGCATCGCGACAGATTTTAGAGAACAGGCGCTTCTCCTGGCACAGTATCGAACACTTTCAGATAGAACAATTAGTTTAAAATGGAACTAAGTTCCGCATCTGGAGTTTTCTCTCCCACAAGGTCGACCACTTAGTTTCGTCGAACACATACGGTTGCGAGTAGCATCGCCACAGATTTCAGAGAACAGGCGCTTCTCCTGGCACAGTATCGACCACTTAGTTTCAGATAGAACAATTAGTTTAAAATGGAACTAAGTTTCGCATCTGGAGTTTCCTCTCTCACAAGGTCGGCCACTTAGTTACGTCGAACACATACGGGTCCGAGTAGCATCGCCACTGATTTCAGAGAACAGGCGCTTCTCCTGGCACAGTATCGAACACTTTCAGATAGAACAATTAGTTTAAAATGGAACTAAGTTCCGCATCTGGAGTTTTCTCTCCCACAAGGTTGGCCACTTAGTTTCGTCGAACACATACGGTTTCGAGTGGCATCGCCACTGATTTCAGAGAACAGGCGCTTCTCCTGGCACAGTATCGAACACTTTCAGATAGAACAATTAGTTTAAAATGGAACTAAGTTCCGCATCTGGAGTTTTCTCTCCCACAAGGTCGACCACTTAGTTTCGTCGAACAGATACGGTTTCGAGTAGCATCGCCACAGATTTCAGAGAACGGGCGCTTCTCCTGGCACATTATCGAACACATAGTTTCAGGTAGAACAATTAGTTTAAAATGGAACTAAGTTTCGCATCTGGAGTTTCCTCTCCCACAAGGTCGACCACTTAGTTTCGTCGAACACATACGGTTGCGAGTAGCATCGCCACAGATTTCAGAGAACAGGCGCCTCTCCTGGCACAGTATCGACCACTTAGTTTCAGATAGAACAATTAGTTTAAAATGGAACTAAGTTTCGCATCTGGAGTTTCCTCTCTCACAAGGTCGGCCACTTAGTTACGTCGATCACATACGGGTTCGAGTAGCATCGCCACTGATTTCAGAGAAGAGGCGCTTCTCCTGGCACAGTATCGAACACTTTCAGATAGAACAATTAGTTTAAAATGGAACTAAGTTCCGCATCTGGAGTTTTCTCTCCCACAAGGTCGACCACTTAGTTTCGTCGAACACATACGGTTTCGAGTAGCATCGCCACAGATTTCAGAGAACGGGCGCTTCTCCTGGCACATTATAGAACACATAGTTTCAGGTAGAACAATTAGTTTAAAATGGAACTAAGTTTCGCGTCTGGAGTTTCCTCTCTCAGAATGTCGACCACTTAGTTTCGTCGAACACTTACGGTTTCGAGTAGCATCGCGACAGATTTTAGAGAACAGGCGCTTCTCCTGGCACAGTATCGAACACTTAGTTTCAGATAGAACAATTAGTTTAAAATGGAACTAAGTTTCGCATCTGGAGTTTCCTCTCTCACAAGGTCGGCCACTTAGTTTCGTCGAACACATACGGTTTCGAGTGGCATCGCCACAGATTTCAGAGAACAGGCGCTTCTCCTGGCACAGTATCGACCACTTAGTTTCAGATAGAACAATCAGTTTAAAATGGAACTAAGTTTCGCATCTGGAGTTTCCTCTCTCACAAGGTCGGCCACTTAGTTACGTCGAACACATACGGGTTCGAGTAGCATCGCCACTGATTTCAGAGAACAGGCGCTTCTCCTGGCACAGTATCGACCACTTAGTTTCAGATAGAACAATTAGTTTAAAATGGAACTAAGTTTCGCATCTGGAGTTTCCTCTCCCACAAGGTCGACCACTTAGTTTCGTCGAACACATACGGTTGCGAGTAGCATCGCCACAGATTTCAGAGAACAGGCGCTTCTCCTGGCACAGTATCGAACACTTAGTTTCTGATAGAACAATTAGTTTAAAATGGAACTAAGTTTCGCATCTGGAGTTTCCTCTCTCACAAGGTTGGCCACTTAGTTTCGTCGAACACATACGGTTTCGAGTGGCATCGCCACAGATTTCAGAGAACAGGCGCTTCTCCTGGCACAGTATCGACCACTTAGTTTCAGATAGAACAATCAGTTTAAAATGGAACTAAGTTTCGCATCTGGAGTTTCCTCTCCCACAAGGTCGACCACTTAGTTTCGTCGAACACATACGGTTGCGAGTAGCATCGCCACAGATTTCAGAGAACAGGCGCTTCTCCTGGCACAGTATCGACCACTTAGTTTCAGATAGAACAATTAGTTTAAAATGGAACTAAGTTTCGCATCTGGAGTTTCCTCTCTCACAAGGTTGGCCACTTAGTTTCGTCGAACACATACGGTTGCGAGTAGCATCGCCACAGATTTCAGAGAACAGGCGCTTCTCCTGGCACAGTATCGACCACTTAGTTTCAGATAGAACAATTAGTTTAAAATGGAACTAAGTTTCGCATCTGGAGTTTCCTCTCCCACAAGGTCGACCACTTAGTTTCGTCGAACACATACGGTTGCGAGTAGCATCGCCACAGATTTCAGAGAACAGGCGCTTCTCCTGGCACAGTATCGAACACTTAGTTTCAGATAGAACAATTAGTTTAAAATGGAACTAAGTTTCGCATCTGGAGTTTCCTCTCTCACAAGGTTGGCCACTTAGTTTCGTCGAACACATACGGTTTCGAGTGGCATCGCCACAGATTTCAGAGAACAGGCGCTTCTCCTGGCACAGTATCGACCACTTAGTTTCAGATAGAACAATTAGTTTAAAATGGAACTAAGTTTCGCATCTGGAGTTTCCTCTCTCACAAGGTCGGCCACTTAGTTACGTCGAACACATACGGGTTCGAGTAGCATCGCCACTGATTTCAGAGAACAGGCGCTTCTCCTGGCACAGTATCGAACACTTTCAGATAGAACAATTAGTTTAAAATGGAACCAAGTTCCGCATCTGGAGTTTTCTCTCCCACAAGGTCGACCACTTAGTTTCGTCGAACACATACGGTTTCGAGTAGCATCGCCACAGATTTCAGAGAACGGGCGCTTCTCCTGGCACATTATAGAACACATAGTTTCAGGTAGAACAATTAGTTTAAAATGGAACTAAGTTTCGCATCTGGAGTTTCCTCTCCCACAAGGTCGACCACTTAGTTTCGTCGAACACATACGGTTGCGAGTAGCATCGCCACAGATTTCAGAGAACAGGCGCTTCTCCTGGCACAGTATCGAACACTTAGTTTCAGATAGAACAATTAGTTTAAAATGGAACTAAGTTTCGCATCTGGAGTTTCCTCTCTCACAAGGTCGACCACTTAGTTTCGTCGAACACATACGGTTGCGAGTAGCATCGCCACAGATTTCAGAGAACAGGCGCTTCTCCTGGCACAGTATCGACCACTTAGTTTCAGATAGAACAATTAGTTTAAAATGGAACTAAGTTTCGCATCTGGAGTTTACTCTCTCACAAGGTCGGCCACTTAGTTACGTCGAACATATACGGGTTCGAGTAGCATCGCCACTGATTTCAGAGAACAGGCGCTTCTCCTGGCACAGTATCGAACACTTTCAGATAGAACAATTAGTTTAAAATGGAACTAAGTTCCGCATCTGGAGTTTTCTCTCCCACAAGGTCGACCACTTAGTTTCGTCGAACACATACGGTTTCGAGTAGCATCGCCACAGATTTCAGAGAACGGGCGCTTCTCCTGGCACATTATCGAACACATAGTTTCAGGTAGAACAATTAGTTTAAAATGGAACTAAGTTTCGCATCTGGAGTTTACTCTCTCACAAGGTCGGCCACTTAGTTACGTCGAACACATACGGGTTCGAGTAGCATCGCCACTGATTTCAGAGAACAGGCGCTTCTCCTGGCACAGTATCGAACACGTTCAGATAGAACAATTAGTTTAAAATGGAACTAAGTTCCGCATCTGGAGTTTTCTCTCCCACAAGGTCGACCACTTAGTTTCGTCGAACACATACGGTTTCGAGTAGCATCGCCACAGATTTCAGAGAACGGGCGCTTCTCCTGGCACATTCTCGAACACATAGTTTCAGGTAGAACAATTAGTTTAAAATGGAACTAAGTTTCGCGTCTGGAGTTTCCTCTCTCAGAAGGTCGACCACTTAGTTTCGTCGAACACTTACGGTTTCGAGTAGCATCGCGAGAGATTTTAGAGAACAGGCGCTTCTCCTGGCACAGTATCGAACACTTAGTTTCAGATAGAACAATTAGTTTAAAAAGGAACTAAGTTTCGCATCTGGAGTTTCCTCTCTCACAAGGTCGGCCACTTAGTTACGTCGAACACATACGGGTTCGAGTAGCATCGCCACTGATTTCAGAGAACAGGCGCTTCTCCTGGCACAGTATCGAACACTTTCAGATAGAACAATTAGTTTAAAATGGAACTAAGTTCCGCATCTGGAGTTTTCTCTCCCACAAGGTCGACCACTTAGTTTCGTCGAACACATACGGTTTCGAGTAGCATCGCCACAGATTTCAGAGAACGGGCGCTTCTCCTGGCACATTATCGAACACATAGTTTCAGGTAGAACAATTAGTTTAAAATGGAACTAAGTTTCGCATCTGGAGTTTCCTCTCCCACAAGGTCGACCACTTAGTTTCGTCGAACACATACGGTTGCGAGTAGCATCGCCACAGATTTCAGAGAACAGGCGCTTCTCCTGGCACAGTATCGACCACTTAGTTTCAGATAGAACAATTAGTTTAAAATGGAACTAAGTTTCGCATCTGGAGTTTCCTCTCTCACAAAGTCGGCCACTTAGTTACGTCGATCACATACGGGTTCGAGTAGCATCGCCACTGATTTCAGAGAAGAGGCGCTTCTCCTGGCACAGTATCGAACACTTTCAGATAGAACAATTAGTTTAAAATGGAACTAAGTTCCGCATCTGGAGTTTTCTCTCCCACAAGGTCGACCACTTAGTTTCGTCGAACACATACGGTTTCGAGTAGCATCGCCACAGATTTCAGAGAACGGGCGCTTCTCCTGGCACATTATAGAACACATAGTTTCAGGTAGAACAATTAGTTTAAAATGGAACTAAGTTTCGCGTCTGGAGTTTCCTCTCTCAGAAGGTCGACCACTTAGTTTCGTCGAACACTTACGGTTTCGAGTAGCATCGCGACAGATTTTAGAGAACAGGCGCTTCTCCTGGCACAGTATCGAACACTTAGTTTCAGATAGAACAATTAGTTTAAAATGGAACTAAGTTTCGCATCTGGAGTTTCCTCTCTCACAAGGTCGGCCACTTAGTTTCGTCGAACACATACGGTTTCGAGTGGCATCGCCACAGATTTCAGAGAACAGGCGCTTCTCCTGGCACAGTATCGAACACTTAGTTTCAGATAGAACAATCAGTTTAAAATGGAACTAAATTTCACATCTGGAGTTTCCTCTCCCACAAGGTCGACCACTTAGTTTCGTCGAACACATACGGTTGCGAGTAGCATCGCCACGGATTTCAGAGAACAGGCGCTTCTCCTGGCACAGTATCGACCACTTAGTTTCAGATAGAACAATTAGTTTAAAATGGAACTAAGTTTCGCATCTGGAGTTTCCTCTCTCACAAGGTCGGCCACTTAGTTACGTCGAACACATACGGGTTCGAGTAGCATCGCCACTGATTTCAGAGAACAGGCGCTTCTCCTGGCACAGTATCGAACACTTTCAGATAGAACAATTAGTTTAAAATGGAACTAAGTTCCGCATTTGGAGTTTTCTCTCCCACAAGGTCGACCACTTAGTTTCGTCGAACACATACGGTTTCGAGTAGCATCGCCACAGATTTCAGAGAACGGGCGCTTCTCCTGGCACATTATCGAACACATAGTTTCAGGTAGAACGATTAGTTTAAAATGGAACTAAGTTTCGCGTCTGGAGTTTCCTCTCTCAGAAGGTCGACCACTTAGTTTCGTCGAACACTTACGGTTTCGAGTAGCATCGCGACAGATTTTAGAGAACAGGCGCTTCTCCTGGCACAGTATCGAACACTTAGTTTCAGATAGAACAATTAGTTTAAAATGGAACTAAGTTTCGCATCTGGAGTTTCCTCTCTCACAAGGTCGGCCACTTAGTTTCGTCGAACACATACGGTTTCGAGTGGCATCGCCACAGATTTCAGAGAACGGGCGCTTCTCCTGGCACATTATCGAACACATAGTTTCAGGTAGAACAATTAGTTTAAAATGGAACTAAGTTTCGCATCTGGAGTTTCCTCTCCCACAAGGTCGACCACTTAGTTTCGTCGAACACATACGGTTGCGAGTAGCATCGCCACAGATTTCAGAGAACAGGCGCTTCTCCTGGCACAGTATCGACCACTTAGTTTCAGATAGAACAATTAGTTTAAAATGGAACTAAGTTTCGCATCTGGAGTTTCCTCTCTCACAAGGTCGGCCACTTAGTTACGTCGATCACATACGGGTTCGAGTAGCATCGCCACTGATTTCAGAGAAGAGGCGCTTCTCCTGGCACAGTATCGAACACTTTCAGATAGAACAATTAGTTTAAAATGGAACTAAGTTCCGCATCTGGAGTTTTCTCTCCCACAAGGTCGACCACTTAGTTTCGTCGAACACATACGGTTTCGAGTAGCATCGCCACAGATTTCAGAGAACGGGCGCTTCTCCTGGCACATTATAGAACACATAGTTTCAGGTAGAACAATTAGTTTAAAATGGAACTAAGTTTCGCGTCTGGAGTTTCCTCTCTCAGAAGGTCGACCACTTAGTTTCGTCGAACACTTACGGTTTCGAGTAGCATCGCGACAGATTTTAGAGAACAGGCGCTTCTCCTGGCACAGTATCGAACACTTAGTTTCAGATAGAACAATTAGTTTAAAATGGAACTAAGTTTCGCATCTGGAGTTTCCTCTCTCACAAGGTCGGCCACTTAGTTTCGTCGAACACATACGGTTTCGAGTGGCATCGCCACAGATTTCAGAGAACAGGCGCTTCTCCTGGCACAGTATCGAACACTTAGTTTCAGATAGAACAATCAGTTTAAAATGGAACTAAATTTCACATCTGGAGTTTCCTCTCCCACAAGGTCGACCACTTAGTTTCGTCGAACACATACGGTTGCGAGTAGCATCGCCACAGATTTCAGAGAACAGGCGCTTCTCCTGGCACAGTATCGACCACTTAGTTTCAGATAGAACAATTAGTTTAAAATGGAACTAAGTTTCGCATCTGGAGTTTCCTCTCTCACAAGGTCGGCCACTTAGTTACGTCGAACACATACGGGTTCGAGTAGCATCGCCACTGATTTCAGAGAACAGGCGCTTCTCCTGGCACAGTATCGAACACTTTCAGATAGAACAATTAGTTTAAAATGGAACTAAGTTCCGCATCTGGAGTTTTCTCTCCCACAAGGTCGACCACTTAGTTTCGTCGAACACATACGGTTTCGAGTAGCATCGCCACAGATTTCAGAGAACGGGCGCTTCTCCTGGCACATTATCGAACACATAGTTTCAGGTAGAACGATTAGTTTAAAATGGAACTAAGTTTCGCGTCTGGAGTTTCCTCTCTCAGAAGGTCGACCACTTAGTTTCGTCGAACACTTACGGTTTCGAGTAGCATCGCGACAGATTTTAGAGAACAGGCGCTTCTCCTGGCACAGTATCGAACACTTAGTTTCAGATAGAACAATTAGTTTAAAATGGAACTAAGTTTCGCATCTGGAGTTTCCTCTCTCACAAGGTCGGCCACTTAGTTTCGTCGAACACATACGGTTTCGAGTGGCATCGCCACAGATTTCAGAGAACAGGCGCTTCTCCTGGCACAGTATCGACCACTTAGTTTCAGATAGAACAATCAGTTTAAAATGGAACTAAGTTTCGCATCTGGAGTTTCCTCTCCCACAAGGTCGACCACTTAGTTTCGTCGAACACATACGGTTGCGAGTAGCATCGCCACAGATTTCAGAGAACAGGCGCTTCTCCTGGCACAGTATCGACCACTTAGTTTCAGATAGAACAATTAGTTTAAAATGGAACTAAGTTTCGCATCTGGAGTTTCCTCTCCCACAAGGTCGACCACTTAGTTTCGTCGAACACATACGGTTGCGAGTAGCATCGCCACAGATTTCAGAGAACAGGCGCTTCTCCTGGCACAGTATCGAACACTTAGTTTCAGATAGAACAATTAGTTTAAAATGGAACTAAGTTTCGCATATGGAGTTTCCTCTCTCACAAGGTTGGCCACTTAGTTTCGTCGAACACATACGGTTTCGAGTGGCATCGCCACAGATTTCACAGAACAGGCGCTTCTCCTGGCACAGTATCGACCACTTAGTTTCAGATAGAACAATCAGTTTAAAATGGAACTAAGTTTCGCATCTGGAGTTTCCTCTCTCACAAGGTCGGCCACTTAGTTTCGTCGAACACATACGGTTTCGAGTGGCATCGCCACAGATTTCAGAGAACAGGCGCTTCTCCTGGCACAGTATCGACCACTTAGTTTCAGATAGAACAATCAGTTTAAAATGGAACTAAATTTCACATCTGGAGTTTCCTCTCCCACAAGGTCGACCACTTAGTTTCGTCGAACACATACGGTTGCGAGTAGCATCGCCACAGATTTCAGAGAACAGGCGCTTCTCCTGGCACAGTATCGACCACTTAGTTTCAGATAGAACAATTAGTTTAAAATGGAACTAAGTTTCGCATCTGGAGTTTCCTCTCCCACAAGGTCGACCACTTAGTTTCGTCGAACACATACGGTTGCGAGTAGCATCGCCACAGATTTCAGAGAACAGGCGCTTCTCCTGGCACAGTATCGACCACTTAGTTTCAGATAGAACAATTAGTTTAAAATGGAACTAAGTTTCGCATCTGGAGTTTCCTCTCTCACAAGGTCGGCCACTTAGTTACGTCGATCACATACGGGTTCGAGTAGCATCGCCACTGATTTCAGAGAAGAGGCGCTTCTCCTGGCACAGTATCGAACACTTTCAGATAGAACAATTAGTTTAAAATGGAACTAAGTTCCGCATCTGGAGTTTTCTCTCCCACAAGGTCGACCACTTAGTTTCGTCGAACACACACGGTTTCGAGTAGCATCGCCACAGATTTCAGAGAACAGGCGCTTCTCCTGGCACAGTATCGACCACTTAGTTTCAGATAGAACAATTAGTTTAAAATGGAACTAAGTTTCGCATCTGGAGTTTCCTCTCCCACAAGGTCGACCACTTAGTTTCGTCGAACACATACGGTTGCGAGTAGCATCGCCACAGATTTCAGAGAACAGGCGCTTCTCCTGGCACAGTATCGACCACTTAGTTTCAGATAGAACAATTAGTTTAAAATGGAACTAAGTTTCGCATCTGGAGTTTCCTCTCTCACAAGGTCGGCCACTTAGTTACGTCGAACACATACGGGTTCGAGTAGCATCGCCACTGATTTCAGAGAACAGGCGCTTCTCCTGGCACAGTATCGAACACTTTCAGATAGAACAATTAGTTTAAAATGGAACTAAGTTCCGCATCTGGAGTTTTCTCTCCCACAAGGTCGACCACTTAGTTTCGTCGAACACATACGGTTTCGAGTAGCATCGCCACAGATTTCAGAGAACGGGCGCTTCTCCTGGCACATTATCGAACACATAGTTTCAGGTAGAACGATTAGTTTAAAATGGAACTAAGTTTCGCGTCTGGAGTTTCCTCTCTCAGAAGGTCGACCACTTAGTTTCGTCGAACACTTACGGTTTCGAGTAGCATCGCGACAGATTTTAGAGAACAGGCGCTTCTCCTGGCACAGTATCGAACACTTAGTTTCAGATAGAACAATTAGTTTAAAATGGAACTAAGTTTCGCATCTGGAGTTTCCTCTCTCACAAGGTCGGCCACTTAGTTTCGTCGAACACATACGGTTTCGAGTGGCATCGCCACAGATTTCAGAGAACAGGCGCTTCTCCTGGCACAGTATCGACCACTTAGTTTCAGATAGAACAATCAGTTTAAAATGGAACTAAGTTTCGCATCTGGAGTTTCCTCTCCCACAAGGTCGACCACTTAGTTTCGTCGAACACATACGGTTGCGAGTAGCATCGCCACAGATTTCAGAGAACAGGCGCTTCTCCTGGCACAGTATCGACCACTTAGTTTCAGATAGAACAATTAGTTTAAAATGGAACTAAGTTTCGCATCTGGAGTTTCCTCTCCCACAAGGTCGACCACTTAGTTTCGTCGAACACATACGGTTGCGAGTAGCATCGCCACAGATTTCAGAGAACAGGCGCTTCTCCTGGCACAGTATCGAACACTTAGTTTCAGATAGAACAATTAGTTTAAAATGGAACTAAGTTTCGCATATGGAGTTTCCTCTCTCACAAGGTTGGCCACTTAGTTTCGTCGAACACATACGGTTTCGAGTGGCATCGCCACAGATTTCAGAGAACAGGCGCTTCTCCTGGCACAGTATCGACCACTTAGTTTCAGATAGAACAATCAGTTTAAAATGGAACTAAGTTTCGCATCTGGAGTTTCCTCTCTCACAAGGTCGGCCACTTAGTTTCGTCGAACACATACGGTTTCGAGTGGCATCGCCACAGATTTCAGAGAACAGGCGCTTCTCCTGGCACAGTATCGACCACTTAGTTTCAGATAGAACAATCAGTTTAAAATGGAACTAAATTTCACATCTGGAGTTTCCTCTCCCACAAGGTCGACCACTTAGTTTCGTCGAACACATACGGTTGCGAGTAGCATCGCCACAGATTTCAGAGAACAGGCGCTTCTCCTGGCACAGTATCGACCACTTAGTTTCAGATAGAACAATCAGTTTAAAATGGAACTAAGTATCGCATCTGGAGTTTCCTCTCCCACAAGGTCGACCACCTAGTTTCGTCGAACACTTACGGTTTCGAGTAGCATCGCGACAGATTTTAGAGAACAGGCGCTTCTCCTGGCACTGTAACGAACACTTAGTTTCAGATAGAACAATTAGTTTAAAATGGAACTAAGTTTCGCATCTGGAGTTTCCTCTCTCACAAGGTCGACCACTTAGTTTCGTCGAACACATACGGTTGCGAGTAGCATCGCCACAGATTTCAGAGAACAGGCGCTTCTCCCGGCACAGTATCGACCACTTAGTTTCAGATAGAACAATTAGTTTAAAATGGAACTAAGTTTCGCATCTGGAGTTTCCTCTCTCACAAGGTCGGCCACTTAGTTACGTCGAACACATACGGGTTCGAGTAGCATCGCCACTGATTTCAGAGAACAGGCGCTTCTCCTGGCACAGTATCGAACACTTTCAGATAGAACAATTAGTTTAAAATGGAACTAAGTTCCGCATCTGGAGTTTTCTCTCCCACAAGGTCGACCACTTAGTTTCGTCGAACACATACGGTTTCGAGTAGCATCGCCACAGATTTCAGAGAACGGGCGCTTCTCCTGGCACATTATCGAACACATAGTTTCAGGTAGAACGATTAGTTTAAAATGGAACTAAGTTTCGCGTCTGGAGTTTCCTCTCTCAGAAGGTCGACCACTTAGTTTCGTCGAACACTTACGGTTTCGAGTAGCATCGCGACAGATTTCAGAGAACAGGCGCTTCTCCTGGCACAGTATCGAACACTTAGTTTCAGATAGAACAATTAGTTGAAAATGGAACTAAGTTTCGCATATGGAGTTTCCTCTCTCACAAGGTTGGCCACTTAGTTTCGTCGAACACATACGGTTTCGAGTGGCATCGCCACAGATTTCAGAGAACAGGCGCTTCTCCTGGCACAGTATCGACCACTTAGTTTCAGATAGAACAATCAGTTTAAAATGGAACTAAGTTTCGCATCTGGAGTTTCCTCTCTCAAAAGGTCGGCCACTTAGTTTCGTCGAACACATACGGTTTCGAGTGGCATCGCCACAGATTTCAGAGAACAGGCGCTTCTCCTGGCACAGTATCGACCACTTAGTTTCAGATAGAACAATCAGTTTAAAATGGAACTAAATTTCACATCTGGAATTTCCTCTCCCACAAGGTCGACCACTTAGTTTCGTCGAACACATACGGTTGCGAGTAGCATCGCCACAGATTTCAGAGAACAGGCGCTTCTCCTGGCACAGTATCGACCACTTAGTTTCAGATAGAACAATCAGTTTAAAATGGAACTAAGTTTCGCATCTGGAGTTTCCTCTCCCACAAGGTCGACCACCTAGTTTCGTCGAACACTTACGGTTTCGAGTAGCATCGCGACAGATTTTAGAGAACAGGCGCTTCTCCTGGCACTGTAACGAACACTTAGTTTCAGATAGAACAATTAGTTTAAAATGGAACTAAGTTTCGCATCTGGAGTTTCCTCTCTCACAAGGTCGACCACTTAGTTTCGTCGAACACATACGGTTGCGAGTAGCATCGCCACAGATTTCAGAGAACAGGCGCTTCTCCTGGCACAGTATCGACCACTTAGTTTCAGATAGAACAATTAGTTTAAAATGGAACTAAGTTTCGCATCTGGAGTTTCCTCTCTCACAAGGTCGGCCACTTAGTTACGTCGAACACATACGGGTTCGAGTAGCATCGCCACTGATTTCAGAGAACAGGCGCTTCTCCTGGCACAGTATCGAACACTTTCAGATAGAACAATTAGTTTAAAATGGAACTAAGTTCCGCATCTGGAGTTTTCTCTCCCACAAGGTCGACCACTTAGTTTCGTCGAACACATACGGTTTCGAGTAGCATCGCCACAGATTTCAGAGAACGGGCGCTTCTCCTGGCACATTATCGAACACATAGTTTCAGGTAGAACAATCAGTTTAAAATGGAACTAAGTTTCGCATCTGGAGTTTCCTCTCCCACAAGGTCGACCACTTAGTTTCGTCGAACACATACGGTTGCGAGTAGCATCGCCACAGATTTCAGAGAACAGGCGCTTCTCCTGGCACAGTATCGACCACTTAGTTTCAGATAGAACAATTAGTTTAAAATGGAACTAAGTTTCGCATCTGGAGTTTCCTCTCCCACAAGGTCGACCACTTAGTTTCGTCGAACACATACGGTTGCGAGTAGCATCGCCACAGATTTCAGAGAACAGGCGCTTCTCCTGGCACAGTATCGAACACTTAGTTTCAGATAGAACAATTAGTTTAAAATGGAACTAAGTTTCGCATATGGAGTTTCCTCTCTCACAAGGTTGGCCACTTAGTTTCGTCGAACACATACGGTTTCGAGTGGCATCGCCACAGATTTCAGAGAACAGGCGCTTCTCCTGGCACAGTATCGACCACTTAGTTTCAGATAGAACAATCAGTTTAAAATGGAACTAAGTTTCGCATCTGGAGTTTCCTCTCCCACAAGGTCGACCACTTAGTTTCGTCGAACACATACGGTTGCGAGTAGCATCGCCACAGATTTCAGAGAACAGGCGCTTCTCCTGGCACAGTATCGACCACTTAGTTTCAGATAGAACAATTAGTTTAAAATGGAACTAAGTTTCGCATCTGGAGTTTCCTCTCCCACAAGGTCGACCACTTAGTTTCGTCGAACACATACGGTTGCGAGTAGCATCGCCACAGATTTCAGAGAACAGGCGCTTCTCCTGGCACAGTATCGAACACTTAGTTTCAGATAGAACAATTAGTTTAAAATGGAACTAAGTTTCGCATCTGGAGTTTCCTCTCTCACAAGGTTGGCCACTTAGTTTCGTCGAACACATACGGTTTCGAGTGTCATCGCCACAGATTTCAGAGAACAGGCGCTTCTCCTGGCACAGTATCGACCACTTAGTTTCAGATAGAACAATCAGTTTAAAATGGAACTAAGTTTCGCATCTGGAGTTTCCTCTCCCACAAGGTCGACCACTTAGTTTCGTCGAACACATACGGTTGCGAGTAGCATCGCCACAGATTTCAGAGAACAGGCGCTTCTCCTGGCACAGTATCGACCACTTAGTTTCAGATAGAACAATTAGTTTAAAATGGAACTAAGTTTCGCATCTGGAGTTTCCTCTCTCACAAGGTCGGCCACTTAGTTACGTCGAACACATACGGGTTCGAGTAGCATCGCCACTGATTTCAGAGAACAGGCGCTTCTCCTGGCACAGTATCGAACACTTTCAGATAGAACAATTAGTTTAAAATGGAACTAAGTTCCGCATCTGGAGTTTTCTCTCCCACAAGGTTGACCACTTAGTTTCGTCGAACACATACGGTTTCGAGTAGCATCGCCACAGATTTCAGAGAACGGGCGCTTCTCCTGGCACATTATCGAACACATAGTTTCAGGTAGAACAATTAGTTTAAAATGGAACTAAGTTTCGCGTCTGGAGTTTCCTCTCTCAGAAGGTCGACCACTTAGTTTCGTCGAACACTTACGGTTTCGAGTAGCATCGCGACAGATTTTAGAGAACAGGCGCTTCTCCTGGCACAGTATCGAACACTTAGTTTCAGATAGAACAATTAGTTTAAAATGGAACTAAGTTTCGCAACTGGAGTTTCCTCTCTCACAAGGTCGGCCACTTAGTTTCGTCGAACACATACGGTTTCGAGTGGCATCGCCACAGATTTCAGAGAACAGGCGCTTCTCCTGGCACAGTATCGACCACTTAGTTTCAGATAGAACAATCAGTTTAAAATGGAACTAAGTTTCGCATCTGGAGTTTCCTCTCCCACAAGGTCGACCACTTAGTTTCGTCGAACACATACGGTTGCGAGTAGCATCGCCACAGATTTCAGAGAACAGGCGCTTCTCCAGGCACAGTATCGACCACTTAGTTTCAGATAGAACAATTAGTTTAAAATGGAACTAAGTTTCGCATCTGGAGTTTCCTCTCCCACAAGGTCGACCACTTAGTTTCGTCGAACACATACGGTTGCGAGTAGCATCGCCACAGATTTCAGAGAACAGGCGCTTCTCCTGGCACAGTATCGAACACTTAGTTTCAGATAGAACAATTAGTTTAAAATGGAACTATGTTTCGCATCTGGAGTTTCCTCTCTCACAAGGTTGGCCACTTAGTTTCGTCGAACACATACGGTTTCGAGTGGCATCGCCACAGATTTCAGAGAACAGGCGCTTCTCCTGGCACAGTATCGACCACTTAGTTTCAGATAGAACAATCAGTTTAAAATGGAACTAAGTTTCGCATCTGGAGTTTCCTCTCCCACAAGGTCGACCACTTAGTTTCGTCGAACACATACGGTTGCGAGTAGCATCGCCACAGATTTCAGAGAACAGGCGCTTCTCCTGGCACAGTATCGACCACTTAGTTTCAGATAGAACAATTAGTTTAAAATGGAACTAAGTTTCGCATCTGGAGTTTCCTCTCTCACAAGGTCGGCCACTTAGTTACGTCGAACACATACGGGTTCGAGTAGCATCGCCACTGATTTCAGAGAACAGGCGCTTCTCCTGGCACAGTATCGAACACTTTCAGATAGAACAATTAGTTTAAAATGGAACTAAGTTCCGCATCTGGAGTTTTCTCTCCCACAAGGTCGACCACTTAGTTTCGTCGAACACATACGGTTTCGAGTAGCATCGCCACAGATTTCAGAGAACGGGCGCTTCTCCTGGCACATTATCGAACACATAGTTTCAGGTAGAACAATTACTTTAAAATGGAACTAAGTTTCGCGTCTGGAGTTTCCTCTCTCAGAAGGTCGACCACTTAGTTTCGTCGAACACTTACGGTTTCGAGTAGCATCGCGACAGATTTTAGAGAACAGGCGCTTCTCCTGGCACAGTATCGAACACTTAGTTTCAGATAGAACAATTAGTTTAAAATGGAACTAAGTTTCGCATCTGGAGTTTCCTCTCTCACAAGGTCGGCCACTTAGTTTCGTCGAACACATACGGTTTCGAGTGGCATCGCCACAGATTTCAGAGAACAGGCGCTTCTCCTGGCACAGTATCGACCACTTAGTTTCAGATAGAACAATCAGTTTAAAATGGAACTAAGTTTCGCATCTGGAGTTTCCTCTCCCACAAGGTCGACCACTTAGTTTCGTCGAACACATACGGTTGCGAGTAGCATCGCCACAGATTTCAGAGAACAGGCGCTTCTCCTGGCACAGTATCGACCACTTAGTTTCAGATAGAACAATTAGTTTAAAATGGAACTAAGTTTCGCATCTGGAGTTTCCTCTCTCACAAGGTCGGCCACTTAGTTACGTCGAACACATACGGGTTCGAGTAGCATCGCCACTGATTTCAGAGAACAGGCGCTTCTCCTGGCACAGTATCGAACACTTTCAGATAGAACAATTAGTTTAAAATGGAACTAAGTTCCGCATCTGGAGTTTTCTCTCCCACAAGGTCGACCACTTAGTTTCGTCGAACACATACGGTTTCGAGTAGCATCGCCACAGATTTCAGAGAACGGGCGCTTCTCCTGGCACATTATCGAACACATAGTTTCAGGTAGAACAATTAGTTTAAAATGGAACTAAGTTTCGCGTCTGGAGTTTCCTCTCTCAGAAGGTCGACCACTTAGTTTCGTCGAACACTTACGGTTTCGAGTAGCATCGCGACAGATTTTAGAGAACAGGCGCTTCTCCTGGCACAGTATCGAACACTTAGTTTCAGATAGAACAATTAGTTTAAAATGGAACTAAGTTTCGCATCTGGAGTTTCCTCTCTCACAAGGTCGGCCACTTAGTTTCGTCGAACACATACGGTTTCGAGTGGCATCGCCACAGATTTCAGAGAACAGGCGCTTCTCCTGGCACAGTATCGACCACTTAGTTTCAGATAGAACAATCAGTTTAAAATGGAACTAAGTTTCGCATCTGGAGTTTCCTCTCCCACAAGGTCGACCACTTAGTTTCGTCGAACACATACGGTTGCGAGTAGCATCGCCAGAGATTTCAGAGAACAGGCGCTTCTCCTGGCACAGTATCGACCACTTAGTTTCAGATAGAACAATTAGTTTAAAATGGAACTAAGATTCGCATCTGGAGTTTCCTCTCCCACAAGGTCGACCACTTAGTTTCGTCGAACACATACGGTTGCGAGTAGCATCGCCACAGATTTCAGAGAACAGGCGCTTCTCCTGGCACAGTATCGAACACTTAGTTTCAGATAGAACAATTAGTTTAAAATGGAACTAAGTTTCGCATCTGGAGTTTCCTCTCTCACAAGGTTGGCCACTTAGTTTCGTTGAACACATACGGTTTCGAGTGGCATCGCCACAGATTTCAGAGAACAGGCGCTTCTCCTGGCACAGTATCGACCACTTAGTTTCAGATAGAACAATCAGTTTAAAATGGAACTAAGTTTCGCATCTGGAGTTTCCTCTCCCACAAGGTCGACCACTTAGTTTCGTCGAACACATACGGTTGCGAGTAGCATCGCCACAGATTTCAGAGAACAGGCGCTTCTCCTGGCACAGTATCGACCACTTAGTTTCAGATAGAACAATTAGTTTAAAATGGAACTAAGTTTCGCATCTGGAGTTTCCTCTCTCACAAGGTCGGCCACTTAGTTACGTCGAACACATACGGGTTCGAGTAGCATCGCCACAGATTTCAGAGAACAGGCGCTTCTCCTGGCACAGTATCGAACACTTTCAGATAGAACAATTAGTTTAAAATGGAACTAAGTTCCGCATCTGGAGTTTCCTCTCCCACAAGGTCGACCACTTAGTTTCGTCGAACACATACGGTTTCGAGTAGCATCGCCACAGATTTCAGAGAACGGGCGCTTCTCCTGGCACATTATCGAACACATAGTTTCAGGTAGAACAATTAGTTTAAAATGGAACTAAGTTTCGCGTCTGGAGTTTCCTCTCTCAGAAGGTCGACCACTTAGTTTCGTCGAACACTTACGGTTTCGAGTAGCATCGCGACAGATTTTAGAGAACAGGCGCTTCTCCTGGCACAGTATCGAACACTTAGTTTCAGATAGAACAATTAGTTTAAAATGGAACTAAGTTTCGCATCTGGAGTTTCCTCTCTCACAAGGTCGGCCACTTAGTTTCGTCGAACACATACGGTTTCGAGTGGCATCGCCACAGATTTCAGAGAACAGGCGCTTCTCCTGGCACAGTATCGACCACTTAGTTTCAGATAGAACAATCAGTTTAAAATGGAACTAAGTTTCGCATCTGGAGTTTCCTCTCCCACAAGGTCGACCACTTAGTTTCGTCGAACACATACGGTTGCGAGTAGCATCGCCACAGATTTCAGAGAACAGGCGCTTCTCCTGGCACAGTATCGACCACTTAGTTTCAGATAGAACAATTAGTTTAAAATGGAACTAAGTTTCGCATCTGGAGTTTCCTCTCCCACAAGGTCGACCACTTAGTTTCGTCGAACACATACGGTTGCGAGTAGCATCGCCACAGATTTCAGAGAACAGGCGCTTCTCCTGGCACAGTATCGAACACTTAGTTTCAGATAGAACAATTAGTTTAAAATGGAACTAAGTTTCGCATCTGGAGTTTCCTCTCTCACAAGGTTGGCCACTTAGTTTCGTTGAACACATACGGTTTCGAGTGGCATCGCCACAGATTTCAGAGAACAGGCGCTTCTCCTGGCACAGTATCGACCACTTAGTTTCAGATAGAACAATCAGTTTAAAATGGAACTAAGTTTCGCATCTGGAGTTTCCTCTCCCACAAGGTCGACCACTTAGTTTCGTCGAACACATACGGTTGCGAGTAGCATCGCCACAGATTTCAGAGAACAGGCGCTTCTCCTGGCACAGTATCGACCACTTAGTTTCAGATAGAACAATTAGTTTAAAATGGAACTAAGTTTCGCATCTGGAGTTTCCTCTCTCACAAGGTCGGCCACTTAGTTACGTCGAACACATACGGGTTCGAGTAGCATCGCCACTGATTTCAGAGAACAGGCGCTTCTCCTGGCACAGTATCGAACACTTTCAGATAGAACAATTAGTTTAAAATGGAACTAAGTTCCGCATCTGGAGTTTTCTCTGCCACAAGGTCGACCACTTAGTTTCGTCGAACACATACGGTTTCGAGTAGCATCGCCACAGATTTCAGAGAACGGGCGCTTCTCCTGGCACATTATCGAACACATAGTTTCAGGTAGAACAATTAGTTTAAAATGGAACTAAGTTTCGCGTCTGGAGTTTCCTCTCTCAGAAGGTCGACCACTTAGTTTCGTCGAACACTTACGGTTTCGAGTAGCATCGCGACAGATTTTAGAGAACAGGCGCTTCTCCTGGCACAGTATCGAACACTTAGTATCAGATAGAACAATTAGTTTAAAATGGAACTAAGTTTCGCATCTGGAGTTTCCTCTCTCACAAGGTCGGCTACTTAGTTTCGTCGAACACATACGGTTTCGAGTGGCATCGCCACAGATTTCAGAGAACAGGCGCTTCTCCTGGCACAGTATCGACCACTTAGTTTCAGATAGAACAATCAGTTTAAAATGGAACTAAGTTTCGCATCTGGAGTTTCCTCTCCCACAAGGTCGACCACTTAGTTTCGTCGAACACATACGGTTGCGAGTAGCATCGCCACAGATTTCAGAGAACAGGCGCTTCTCCTGGCACAGTATCGACCACTTAGTTTCAGATAGAACAATTAGTTTAAAATGGAACTAAGTTTCGCATCTGGAGTTTCCTCTCCCACAAGGTCGACCACTTAGTTTCGTCGAACACATACGGTTGCGAGTAGCATCGCCACAGATTTCAGAGAACAGGCGCTTCTCCTGGCACAGTATCGAACACTTAGTTTCAGATAGAACAATTAGTTTAAAATGGAACTAAGTTTCGCATCTGGAGATTCCTCTCTCACAAGGTCGGCCACTTAGTTTCGTCGAACACATACGGTTTAGAGTGGCATAGCCACAGATTTCAGAGAACGGGCGCTTCTCCTGGCACATTATCGAACACATAGTTTCAGGTAGAACAATTAGTTTAAAATGGAACTAAGTTTCGCGTCTGGAGTTTCCTCTCTCAGAAGGTCGACCACTTATTTTCGTTGAACACTTACGGTTTCGAGTAGCATCGCGACAGATTTCAGAGAACAGGCGCTTCTCCTGGCACAGTATCGAACACTTAGTTTCAGATAGAACAATTAGTTTAAAATGGAACTAAGTTTCGCATCTGGAGTTTCCTCTCTCACAAGGTCGGCCACTTAGTTTCGTCGAACACATACGGTTTCGAGTGGCATCGCCACAGATTTCAGAGAACAAGCGCTTCTCCTGGCACAATATCGATCACTTAGTTTCAGATAGAACAATTAGTTTAAAATGGAACTTAATTTCGCATCTGGAGTTTCCTCTCTCACAAGGTCGGCCACTTAGTTACGTCGAACACATACGGGTTCGAGTAGCATCGCCACTGATTTCAGAGAACAGGCGCTTCTCCTGGCACAGTATCGAACACTTTCAGATAGAACAATTAGTTTAAAATGGAACTAAGTTCCGCATCTGGAGATTCCTCTCTCACAAGGTCTTCCACTTAATTTCGTCGAACACATACGGTTTCGAGTGGCATCGCCACAGATTTCAGAGAACAGGTGCTTCTCCTGGCACAGTATCGAACACTTAGTTTCAGATAGAACAATTAGTTTAAAATGGAACTAAGTTTCGAATCTGGAGTTTCCTCTCTCACAAGGTCGGCCACTTAGTTTCGTCGAACACATACGGTTTCGAGTGGCATCGCCACAGATTTCAGAGAACAGGCGCTTCTCCTGGCACAGTATCGACCACTTAGTTTCACATAGAACAATCAGTTTAAAATGGAACTAAGTTTCGCATCTGGAGATTCCTCTCCCACAAGGTCGACCACTTAGTTTCGTCGAACACATACGGTTGCGAGTAGCATCGCCACAGATTTCAGAGAACAGGCGCTTCTCCTGGCACAGTAACGAACACTTAGTTTCAGATAGAACAATTAGTTTAAAATGGAACTAAGTTTCGCATCTGGAGTTTCCTCTCTCACAAGGTCGGCCACTTAGTTACGTCGAACACATACGGGTACGAGTAGCATCGCCACTGATTTCAGAGAACAGGCGCTTCTCCTGGCACAGTGTCGAACACATAGTTTCAGATAGAACAATTAGTTTAAAATGGAACTAAGTTTCGCATCTGGAGTATCCTGTCCCACAAGGTCGGCCACTTAGTTTCGTCGAACACATACGGGTTCGAGTAGCATCGCCACTGATTTCAGAGAACAGGCGCTTCTCCTGGCACAGTATCGATCACTTTCAGATAGAACAATTAGTTTAAAATGGAACTAAGTTCCGCATCTGGAGTTTTCTCTCCCACAAGGTCGACCACTTAGTTTCGTCGGACACATACGGTTTCGAGTAGCATCGCCACAGATTTCAGAGAACGTGCGCTTCTCCTGGCACATTATCGAACACATAGTTTCAGGTAGAACAATTAGTTTAAAATGGAACTAAGTTTCGCGTCTGGAGTTTCCTCTCTCAGAAGGTCGACCACTTAGTTTCGTCGAACACTTACGGTTTCGAGTAGCATCGCGACAGATTTTAGAGAACAGGCGCTTCTCCTGGCACAGTATCGAACACTTAGTTTCAGATAGAACAATTAGTTTAAAATGGAACTAACTTTCGCATCTGGAGTTTCCTGTCCCACAAGGTCGGCCACTTAGTTTCGTCGAACACATACGGTTTCGAGTGGCATCGCCACAGATTTCAGAGAACAGGCGCTTCTCCTGGCACAGTATCGAACACTTTCAGATAGAACAATTAGTTTAAAATGGAACTAAGTTCCGCATCTGGAGTTTTCTCTCCCACAAGGTCGACCACTTAGTTTCGTCGAACACATACGGTTGCGAGTAGCATCGCCACAGATTTCAGAGAACAGGCGCTTCTCCTGGCACAGTATCGACCACTTAGTTTCAGATAGAACAATTAGTTTAAAATGGAACTAAGTTTCGCATCTGGAGTTTCCTCTCTCACAAGGTCGGCCACTTAGTTACGTCGAACACATACGGGTCCGAGTAGCATCGCCACTGATTTCAGAGAACAGGCGCTTCTCCTGGCACAGTATCGAATACTTTCAGATAGAACAATTAGTTTAAAATGGAACTAAGTTCCGCATCTGGAGTTTTCTCTCCCACAAGGTTGGCCACTTAGTTTCGTCGAACACATACGGTTTCGAGTGGCATCGCCACAGATTTCAGAGAACAGGCGCTTCTCCTGGCACAGTATCGACCACTTAGTTTCAGATAGAACAATCAGTTTAAAATGGAACTAAGTTTCGCATCTGGAGTTTCCTCTCCCACAAGGTCGACCACTTAGTTTCGTCGAACACATACGGTTGCGAGTAGCATCGCCACAGATTTCAGAGAACAGGCGCTTCTCCTGGCACAGTATCGACCACTTAGTTTCAGATAGAACAATTAGTTTAAAATGGAACTAAGTTTCGCATCTGGAGTTTCCTCTCTCACAAGGTCGGCCACTTAGTTACGTCGAACACATACGTGTTCGAGTAGCATCGCCACAGATTTCAGAGAACGGGCGCTTCTCCTGGCACATTATCGAACACATAGTTTCAGGTAGAACAATTAGTTTAAAATGGAACTAAGTTTCGCATCTGGAGTTTCCTCTCCCACAAGGTCGACCACTTAGTTTCGTCGAACACATACGGTTGCGAGTAGCATCGCCACAGATTTCAGAGAACAGGCGCTTCTCCTGGCACAGTATCGACCACTTAGTTTCAGATAGAACAATTAGTTTAAAATGGAACTAAGTTCCGCATCTGGAGTTTCCTCTCCCACAAGGTCGACCACTTAGTTTCGTCGAACACATACGGTTGCGAGTAGCATCGCCACAGATTTCAGAGAACAGGCGCTTCTCCTGGCACAGTATCGAACACTTTCAGATAGAACAATTAGTTTAAAAAGGAACTAAGTTCCACATCTGGAGTTTTCTCTCCCACAAGGTCGACCACTTAGTTTCGTGGAACACATACGGTTTCGAGTAGCATCGCCACAGATTTCAGAGAACGGGCGCTTCTCCTGGCACATTATCGAACACATAGTTTCAGGTAGAACAATTAGTTTAAAATGGAACTAAGTTTCGCATCTGGAGTTTCCTCTCCCACAAGGTCGACCACTTAGTTTCGTCGAACACATACGGTTGCGAGTAGCATCGCCACAGATTTCAGAGAACAGGCGCTTCTCCTGGCACAGTATCGAACACTTAGTTTCAGATAGAACAATCAGTTTAAAATGGAACTAAGTTTCGCATCTGGAGTTTCCTCTCCCACAAGGTCGACCACTTAGTTTCGTCGAACACATACGGTTGCGAGTAGCATCGCCACAGATTTCAGAGAACAGGCGCTTCTCCTGGCACAGTATCGACCACATAGTTTCAGATAGAACAATTAGTTTAAAATGGAACTAAGTTTCGCATCTGGAGTATCCTGTCCCACAAGGTCGGCCACTTAGTTTCGTCGAACACATACGGTTTCGAGTGGCATCGCCACAGATTTCAGAGAACAGGCGCTTCTCCTGGCACAGTATCGACCACTTAGTTTCAGATAGAACAATCAGTTTAAAATGGAACTAAGTTTCGCATCTGGAGTTTCCTCTCCCACAAGGTCGACCACTTAGTTTCGTCGAACACATACGGTTGCGAGTAGCATCGCCACAGATTTCAGAGAACAGGCGCTTCTCCTGGCACAGTATCGACCACTTAGTTTCAGATAGAACAATTAGTTTAAAATGGAACTAAGTTTCGCATCTGGAGTTTCCTCTCTCACAAGGTCGGCCACTTAGTTACGTCGAACACATACGTGTTCGAGTAGCATCGCCACAGATTTCAGAGAACGGGCGCTTCTCCTGGCACATTATCGAACACATAGTTTCAGGTAGAACAATTAGTTTAAAATGGAACTAAGTTTCGCATCTGGAGTTTCCTCTCCCACAAGGTCGACCACTTAGTTTCGTCGAACACATACGGTTGCGAGTAGCATCGCCACAGATTTCAGAGAACAGGCGCTTCTCCTGGCACAGTATCGACCACTTAGTTTCAGATAGAACAATTAGTTTAAAATGGAACTAAGTTCCGCATCTGGAGTTTCCTCTCCCACAAGGTCTACCACTTAGTTTCGTCGAACACATACGGTTGCGAGTAGCATCGCCACAGATTTCAGAGAACAGGCGCTTCTCCTGGCACAGTATCGAACACTTTCAGATAGAACAATTAGTTTAAAATGGAACTAAGTTCCACATCTGGAGTTTTCTCTCCCACAAGGTCGACCACTTAGTTTCGTGGAACACATACGGTTTCGAGTAGCATCGCCACAGATTTCAGAGAACGGGCGCTTCTCCTGGCACATTATCGAACACATAGTTTCAGGTAGAACAATTAGTTTAAAATGGAACTAAGTTTCGCATCTGGAGTTTCCTCTCCCACAAGGTCGACCACTTAGTTTCGTCGAACACATACGGTTGCGAGTAGCATCGCCACAGATTTCAGAGAACAGGCGCTTCTCCTGGCACAGTATCGACCACTTAGTTTCAGATAGAACAATTAGTTTAAAATGGAACTAAGTTTCGCATCTGGAGTTTCCTCTCTCACAAGGTCGGCCACTTAGTTACGTCGAACACATACGGGTTCGAGTAGCATCGCCACTGATTTCAGAGAACAGGCGCTTCTCCTGGCACAGTATCGAACACTTTCAGATAGAACAATTAGTTTAAAATGGAACTAAGTTCCGCATCTGGAGTTTTCTCTCCCACAAGGTCGACCACTTAGTTTCGTCGAACACATACGGTTTCGAGTAGCATCGCCACAGATTTCAGAGAACGGGCGCTTCTCCTGGCACATTATCGAACACATAGTTTCAGGTAGAACAATTAGTTTAAAATGGAACTAAGTTTCGCGTCTGGAGTTTCCTCTCTCAGAAGGTCGACCACTTAGTTTCGTCGAACACTTACGGTTTCGAGTAGCATCGCGACAGATTTTAGAGAACAGGCGCTTCTCCTGACACAGTATCGAACACTTAGTTTCAGATAGAACAATTAGTTTAAAATGGAACTAAGTTTCGCATCTGGAGTTTCCTCTCTCACAAGGTCGGCCACTTAGTTTCGTCGAACACATACGGTTTCGAGTGGCATCGCCACAGATTTCAGAGAACAGGCGCTTCTCCTGGCACAGTATCGACCACTTAGTTTCAGATAGAACAATCAGTTTAAAATGGAACAAAGTTTCGCATCTGGAGTTTCCTCTCCCACAAGGTCGACCACTTAGTTTCGTCGAACACATACGGTTGCGAGTAGCATCGCCACAGATTTCAGAGAACAGGCGCTTCTCCTGGCACAGTATCGACCACTTAGTTTCAGATAGAACAATTAGTTTAAAATGGAACTAAGTTTCGCATCTGGAGTTTCCTCTCCCACAAGGTCGACCACTTAGTTTCGTCGAACACATACGGTTGCGAATAGCATCGCCACAGATTTCAGAGAACAGGCGCTTCTCCTGGCACAGTATCGAACACTTAGTTTCAGATAGTACAATTAGTTTAAAATGGAACTAAGTTTCGCATCTGGAGTTTCCTCTCTCACAAGGTTGGCCACTTAGTTTCGTCGAACACATACGGTTTCGAGTGGCATCGCCACAGATTTCAGAGAACAGGCGCTTCTCCTGGCACAGTATCGACCACTTAGTATCAGATAGAACAATCAGTTTAAAATGGAACTAAGTTTCGCATCTGGAGTTTCCTCTCCCACAAGGTCGACCACTTAGTTTCGTCGAACACATACGGTTGCGAGTAGCATCGCCACAGATTTCAGAGAACAGGCGCTTCTCCTGGCACAGTATCGACCACTTAGTTTCAGATAGAACAATTAGTTTAAAATGGAACTAAGTTTCGCATCTGGAGTTTCCTCTCTCACAAGGTCGGCCACTTAGTTACGTCGAACACATACGGGTTCGAGTAGCATCGCCACTGATTTCAGAGAACAGGCGCTTCTCCTGGCACAGTATCGAACACTTTCAGATAGAACAATTAGTTTAAATGGAAGTAAGTTTCGCATCTGGAGTTTCCTCTCTCACAAAGTTGACCACTTAGTTTCGTCGAACACATACGGTTTCGAGTAGCATCGCGACAGATTTTAGAGAACAGGCGCTTCTCCTGACACAGTATCGAACACTTAGTTTCAGATAGAACAATTAGTTTAAAATGGAACTAAGTTTCGCATCTGGAGTTTCCTCTCTCACAAGGTCGGCCACTTAGTTTCGTCGAACACATACGGTTTCGAGTGGCATCGCCACAGATTTCAGAGAACAGGCGCTTCTCCTGGCACAGTATCGACCACTTAGTTTCAGATAGAACAATCAGTTTAAAATGGAACTAAGTTTCGCATCTGGAGTTTCCTCTCCCACAAGGTCGACCACTTAGTTTCGTCGAACACATACGGTTGCGAGTAGCATCGCCACAGATTTCAGAGAACAGGCGCTTCTCCTGGCACAGTATCGACCACTTAGTTTCAGATAGAACAATTAGTTTAAAATGGAACTAAGTTTCGCATCTGGAGTTTCCTCTCCCACAAGGTCGACCACTTAGTTTCGTCGAACACATACGGTTGCGAATAGCATCGCCACAGATTTCAGAGAACAGGCGCTTCTCCTGGCACAGTATCGAACACTTAGTTTCAGATAGTACAATTAGTTTAAAATGGAACTAAGTTTCGCATCTGGAGTTTCCTCTCTCACAAGGTTGGCCACTTAGTTTCGTCGAACACATACGGTTTCGAGTGGCATCGCCACAGATTTCAGAGAACAGGCGCTTCTCCTGGCACAGTATCGACCACTTAGTATCAGATAGAACAATCAGTTTAAAATGGAACTAAGTTTCGCATCTGGAGTTTCCTCTCCCAAAAGGTCGACCACTTAGTTTCGTCGAACACATACGGTTGCGAGTAGCATCGCCACAGATTTCAGAGAACAGGCGCTTCTCCTGGCACAGTATCGACCACTTAGTTTCAGATAGAACAATTAGTTTAAAATGGAACTAAGTTTCGCATCTGGAGTTTCCTCTCTCACAAGGTCGGCCACTTAGTTACGTCGAACACATACGGGTTCGAGTAGCATCGCCACTGATTTCAGAGAACAGGCGCTTCTCCTGGCACAGTATCGAACACTTTCAGATAGAACAATTAGTTTAAATGGAAGTAAGTTTCGCATCTGGAGTTTCCTCTCTCACAAAGTTGACCACTTAGTTTCGTCGAACACATACGGTTTCGAGTAGCATCGCCACAGATTTCAGAGAACAGGCGCTTCTCCTGGCACAGTATCGACCACTTAGTTTCAGATAGAACAATTAGTTTAAAATGGAACTAAGTTTCGCATCTGGAGTTTCCTCTCTCACAAGGTCGGCCACTTAGTTACGTCGAACACATACGGGTTCGAGTAGCATCGCCACTGATTTCAGAGAACAGGCGCTTCTCCAGGCACAGTATCGAACACTTTCAGATAGAACAATTAGTTTAAATGGAAGTAAGTTTCGCATCTGGAGTTTCCTCTCTCACAAAGTTGACCACTTAATTTCGTCGAACACATACGGTTTCGAGTAGCATCGCCACAGTTTTCAGAGAACAGGCGCTTCTCCTGGCACAGTATCGAACACTTAGTATCAGATAGAACAATTAGTTTATAATGGAACTAAGTTTCGCATCTGGAGTATCCTGTCCCACAAGGTCGGCCACTTAGTTTCGTCGAACACATACGGTTTCGAGTGGCATCGCCACAGATTTAAGAGAACGGGCGCTTCTCCTGGCACATTATCGAACACTTTCAGATAGAACAATTAGTTTAAAATGGAACTAAGTTCCGCATCTGGAGTTTTCTCTCCCACAAGGTTGGCCACTTAGTTTCGTCGAACATTAACGGTTTCGAGTAGCATCGCCACAGATTTCAGAGAACAGGCGCTTCTCCTGGCACAGTATCGACCACTTAGTTTCAGATAGAACAATTAGTTTAAAATGGAACTAAGTTTCGCATCTGGAGTTTCCTCTCTCACAAGGTCGGCCACTTAGTTACGTCGAACACATACGTGTTCGAGTAGCATCGCCACAGATTTCAGAGAACGGGCGCTTCTCCTGGCACATTATCGAACACATAGTTTCAGGTAGAACAATTAGTTTAAAATGGAACTAAGTTTCGCATCTGGAGTTTCCTCTCCCACAAGGTCGACCACTTAGTTTCGTCGAACACATACGGTTGCGATTAGCATCGCCACAGATTTCAGAGAACAGGCGCTTCTCCTGGCACAGTATCGACCACTTAGTTTCAGATAGAACAATTAGTTTAAAATGGAACTAAGTTCCGCATCTGGAGTTTCCTCTCCCACAAGGTCTACCACTTAGTTTCGTCGAACACATACGGTTGCGAGTAGCATCGCCACAGATTTCAGAGAACAGGCGCTTCTCCTGGCACAGTATCGAACACTTTCAGATAGAACAATTAGTTTAAAATGGAACTAAGTTCCACATCTGGAGTTTTCTCTCCCACAAGGTCGACCACTTAGTTTCGTGGAACACATACGGTTTCGAGTAGCATCGCCACAGATTTCAGAGAACGGGCGCTTCTCCTGGCACATTATCGAACACATAGTTTCAGGTAGAACAATTAGTTTAAAATGGAACTAAGTTTCGCATCTGGAGTTTCCTCTCCCACAAGGTCGACCACTTAGTTTCGTCGAACACATACGGTTGCGAGTAGCATCGCCACAGATTTCAGAGAACAGGCGCTTCTCCTGGCACAGTATCGACCACTTAGTTTCAGATAGAACAATTAGTTTAAAATGGAACTAAGTTTCGCATCTGGAGTTTCCTCTCTCACAAGGTCGGCCACTTAGTTACGTCGAACACATACGGGTTCGAGTAGCATCGCCACTGATTTCAGAGAACAGGCGCTTCTCCTGGCACAGTATCGAACACTTTCAGATAGAACAATTAGTTTAAAATGGAACTAAGTTCCGCATCTGGAGTTTTCTCTCCCACAAGGTCGACCACTTAGTTTCGTCGAACACATACGGTTTCGAGTAGCATCGCCACAGATTTCAGAGAACGGGCGCTTCTCCTGGCACATTATCGAACACATAGTTTCAGGTAGAACAATTAGTTTAAAATGGAACTAAGTTTCGCGTCTGGAGTTTCCTCTCTCAGAAGGTCGACCACTTAGTTTCGTCGAACACTTACGGTTTCGAGTAGCATCGCGACAGATTTTAGAGAACAGGCGCTTCTCCTGACACAGTATCGAACACTTAGTTTCAGATAGAACAATTAGTTTAAAATGGAACTAAGTTTCGCATCTGGAGTTTCCTCTCTCACAAGGTCGGCCACTTAGTTTCGTCGAACACATACGGTTTCGAGTGGCATCGCCACAGATTTCAGAGAACAGGCGCTTCTCCTGGCACAGTATCGACCACTTAGTTTCAGATAGAACAATCAGTTTAAAATGGAACAAAGTTTCGCATCTGGAGTTTCCTCTCCCACAAGGTCGACCACTTAGTTTCGTCGAACACATACGGTTGCGAGTAGCATCGCCACAGATTTCAGAGAACAGGCGCTTCTCCTGGCACAGTATCGACCACTTAGTTTCAGATAGAACAATTAGTTTAAAATGGAACTAAGTTTCGCATCTGGAGTTTCCTCTCCCACAAGGTCGACCACTTAGTTTCGTCGAACACATACGGTTGCGAATAGCATCGCCACAGATTTCAGAGAACAGGCGCTTCTCCTGGCACAGTATCGAACACTTAGTTTCAGATAGTACAATTAGTTTAAAATGGAACTAAGTTTCGCATCTGGAGTTTCCTCTCTCACAAGGTTGGCCACTTAGTTTCGTCGAACACATACGGTTTCGAGTGGCATCGCCACAGATTTCAGAGAACAGGCGCTTCTCCTGGCACAGTATCGACCACTTAGTATCAGATAGAACAATCAGTTTAAAATGGAACTAAGTTTCGCATCTGGAGTTTCCTCTCCCACAAGGTCGACCACTTAGTTTCGTCGAACACATACGGTTGCGAGTAGCATCGCCACAGATTTCAGAGAACAGGCGCTTCTCCTGGCACAGTATCGACCACTTAGTTTCAGATAGAACAATTAGTTTAAAATGGAACTAAGTTTCGCATCTGGAGTTTCCTCTCTCACAAGGTCGGCCACTTAGTTACGTCGAACACATACGGGTTCGAGTAGCATCGCCACTGATTTCAGAGAACAGGCGCTTCTCCTGGCACAGTATCGAACACTTTCAGATAGAACAATTAGTTTAAATGGAAGTAAGTTTCGCATCTGGAGTTTCCTCTCTCACAAAGTTGACCACTTAGTTTCGTCGAACACATACGGTTTCGAGTAGCATCGCGACAGATTTTAGAGAACAGGCGCTTCTCCTGACACAGTATCGAACACTTAGTTTCAGATAGAACAATTAGTTTAAAATGGAACTAAGTTTCGCATCTGGAGTTTCCTCTCTCACAAGGTCGGCCACTTAGTTTCGTCGAACACATACGGTTTCGAGTGGCATCGCCACAGATTTCAGAGAACAGGCGCTTCTCCTGGCACAGTATCGACCACTTAGTTTCAGATAGAACAATCAGTTTAAAATGGAACTAAGTTTCGCATCTGGAGTTTCCTCTCCCACAAGGTCGACCACTTAGTTTCGTCGAACACATACGGTTGCGAGTAGCATCGCCACAGATTTCAGAGAACAGGCGCTTCTCCTGGCACAGTATCGACCACTTAGTTTCAGATAGAACAATTAGTTTAAAATGGAACTAAGTTTCGCATCTGGAGTTTCCTCTCCCACAAGGTCGACCACTTAGTTTCGTCGAACACATACGGTTGCGAATAGCATCGCCACAGATTTCAGAGAACAGGCGCTTCTCCTGGCACAGTATCGAACACTTAGTTTCAGATAGTACAATTAGTTTAAAATGGAACTAAGTTTCGCATCTGGAGTTTCCTCTCTCACAAGGTTGGCCACTTAGTTTCGTCGAACACATACGGTTTCGAGTGGCATCGCCACAGATTTCAGAGAACAGGCGCTTCTCCTGGCACAGTATCGACCACTTAGTATCAGATAGAACAATCAGTTTAAAATGGAACTAAGTTTCGCATCTGGAGTTTCCTCTCCCACAAGGTCGACCACTTAGTTTCGTCGAACACATACGGTTGCGAGTAGCATCGCCACAGATTTCAGAGAACAGGCGCTTCTCCTGGCACAGTATCGACCACTTAGTTTCAGATAGAACAATTAGTTTAAAATGGAACTAAGTTTCGCATCTGGAGTTTCCTCTCTCACAAGGTCGGCCACTTAGTTACGTCGAACACATACGGGTTCGAGTAGCATCGCCACTGATTTCAGAGAACAGGCGCTTCTCCTGGCACAGTATCGAACACTTTCAGATAGAACAATTAGTTTAAATGGAAGTAAGTTTCGCATCTGGAGTTTCCTCTCTCACAAAGTTGACCACTTAGTTTCGTCGAACACATACGGTTTCGAGTAGCATCGCCACAGATTTCAGAGAACAGGCGCTTCTCCTGGCACAGTATCGACCACTTAGTTTCAGATAGAACAATTAGTTTAAAATGGAACTAAGTTTCGCATCTGGAGTTTCCTCTCTCACAAGGTCGGCCACTTAGTTACGTCGAACACATACGGGTTCGAGTAGCATCGCCACTGATTTCAGAGAACAGGCGCTTCTCCAGGCACAGTATCGAACACTTTCAGATAGAACAATTAGTTTAAATGGAAGTAAGTTTCGCATCTGGAGTTTCCTCTCTCACAAAGTTGACCACTTAATTTCGTCGAACACATACGGTTTCGAGTAGCATCGCCACAGTTTTCAGAGAACAGGCGCTTCTCCTGGCACAGTATCGAACACTTAGTATCAGATAGAACAATTAGTTTATAATGGAACTAAGTTTCGCATCTGGAGTATCCTGTCCCACAAGGTCGGCCACTTAGTTTCGTCGAACACATACGGTTTCGAGTGGCATCGCCACAGATTTAAGAGAACGGGCGCTTCTCCTGGCACATTATCGAACACATAGTTTCAGGTAGAACAATTAGTTTAAAATGGAACTAAGTTTCGCGTCTGGAGTCTCCTCTCTCAGAAGGTCGACCACTTAGTTTCGTCGAACACTTACGGTTTCGAGTAGCATCGCGACAGATTTTAGAGAACAGGCGCTTCTCCTGGCACAGTATCGAACACTTTCAGATAGAACAATTAGTTTAAAATGGAACTAAGTTCCGCATCTGGAGTTTTCTCTCCCACAAGGTCGACCACTTAGTTTCGTCGAACACATACGGTTGCGAGTAGCATCGCCACAGATTTCAGAGAACAGGCGCTTCTCCTGGCACAGTATCGACCACTTAGTTTCAGATAGAACAATTAGTTTAAAATGGAACTAAGTTTCGCATCTGGAGTTTCCTCTCTCACAAGGTCGGCCACTTAGTTACGTCGAACACATACGGGTCCGAGTAGCGTCGCCACTGATTTCAGAGAACAGGCGCTTCTCCTGGCACAGTATCGAACACTTTCAGATAGAACAATTAGTTTAAAATGGAACTAAGTTCCGCATCTGGAGTTTTCTCTCCCACAAGGTTGGCCACTTAGTTTCGTCGAACATTAACGGTTTCGAGTGGCATCGCCACAGATTTCAGAGAACAGGCGCTTCTCCTGGCACAGTATCGACCACTTAGTTTCAGATAGAACAATCAGTTTAAAATGGAACTAAGTTTCGCATCTGGAGTTTCCTCTCCCACAAGGTCGACCACTTAGTTTCGTCGAACACATACGGTTGCGAGTAGCATCGCCACAGATTTCAGAGAACAGGCGCTTCTCCTGGCACAGTATCGACCACTTAGTTTCAGATAGAACAATTAGTTTAAAATGGAACTAAGTTTCGCATCTGGAGTTTCCTCTCTCACAAGGTCGGCCACTTAGTTACGTCGAACACATACGGTTGCGAGTAGCATCGCCACAGATTTCAGAGAACGGGCGCTTCTCCTGGCACAGTATCGACCACTTAGTTTCAGATAGAACAATTAGTTTAAAATGGAACTAAGTTTCGCATCTGGAGTTTCCTCTCTCACAAGGTCGGCCACTTAGTTACGTCGAACACATACGGGTTCGAGTAGCATCGCCACTGATTTCAGAGAACAGGCGCTTCTCCTGGCACAGTATCGAACACTTTCAGATAGAACAATTAGTTTAAATGGAAGTAAGTTTCGCATCTGGAGTTTCCTCTCTCACAAAGTTGACCACTTAGTTTCGTCGAACACATACGGTTTCGAGTAGCATCGCCACAGATTTCAGAGAACAGGCGCTTCTCCTGGCACAGTATCGACCACTTAGTTTCAGATAGAACAATTAGTTTAAAATGGAACTAAGTTTCGCATCTGGAGTTTCCTCTCTCACAAGGTCGGCCACTTAGTTACGTCGAACACATACGGGTTCGAGTAGCATCGCCACTGATTTCAGAGAACAGGCGCTTCTCCTGGCACAGTATCGAACACTTTCAGATAGAACAATTAGTTTAAATGGAAGTAAGTTTCGCATCTGGAGTTTCCTCTCTCACAAAGTTGACCACTTAGTTTCGTCGAACACATACGGTTTCGAGTAGCATCGCCACAGTTTTCAGGGAACAGGCGCTTCTCCTGGCACAGTATCGAACACTTAGTATCAGATAGAACAATTAGTTTATAATGGAACTAAGTTTCGCATCTGGAGTATCCTGTCCCACAAGGTCGGCCACTTAGTTTCGTCGAACACATACGGTTTCGAGTGGCATCGCCACAGATTTAAGAGAACGGGCTCTTCTCCTGGCACATTATCGAACACATAGTTTCAGGTAGAACAATTAGTTTAAAATGGAACTAAGTTTCGCATCTGGAGTTTCCTCTCCCACAAGGTCGACCACTTAGTTTCGTCGAACACATACGGTTGCGAGTAGCATCGCCACAGATTTCAGAGAACAGGCGCTTCTCCTGGCACAGTATCGACCACTTAGTTTCAGATAGAACAATTAGTTTAAAATGGAACTAAGTTTCGCATCTGGAGTTTCCTCTCTCACAAGGTCGGCCACTTAGTTACGTCGAACACATACGGGTTCGAGTAGCATCGCCACTGATTTCATAGAACAGGCGCTTCTCCTGGCACAGTATCGAACACTTTCGGATAGAACAATTAGTTTAAAATGGAACTAAGTTCCGCATCTGGAGTTTTCTCTCCCACAAGGTCGACCACTTAGTTTCGTCGAACACATACGGTTGCGAGTAGCATCGCCACAGATTTCAGAGAACAGGCGCTTCTCCTGGCACAGTATCGACCACTTAGTTTCAGATAGAACAATTAGTTTAAAATGGAACTAAGTTTCGCATCTGGAGTTTCCTCTCTCACAAGGTCGGCCACTTAGTTACGTCGAACACATACGGGTCCGAGTAGCGTCGCCACTGATTTCAGAGAACAGGCGCTTCTCCTGGCCCAGTATCGAACACTTTCAGATAGAACAATTAGTTTAAAATGGAACTAAGTTCCGCATCTGGAGTTTTCTCTCCCACAAGGTTGGCCACTTAGTTTCGTCGAACACATACGGTTTCGAGTGGCATCGCCACAGATTTCAGAGAACAGGCGCTTCTCCTGGCACAGTATCGACCACTTAGTTTCAGATAGAACAATCAGTTTAAAATGGAACTAAGTTTCGCATCTGGAGTTTCCTCTCCCACAAGGTCGACCACTTAGTTTCGTCGAACACATACGGTTGCGAGTAGCATCGCCACAGATTTCAGAGAACAGGCGCTTCTCCTGGCACAGTATCGACCACTTAGTTTCAGATAGAACAATTAGTTTAAAATGGAACTAAGTTTCGCATCTGGAGTTTCCTCTCTCACAAGGTCGGCCACTTAGTTACGTCGAACACATACGGGTTCGAGTAGCATCGCCACTGATTTCAGAGAACAGGCGCTTCTCCTGGCACAGTATCGAACACTTTCAGATAGAACAATTAGTTTAAAATGGAACTAAGTTCCACATCTGGAGTTTTCTCGCCCACAAGGTCGACCACTTAGTTTCGTGGAACACATACGGTTTCGAGTAGCATCGCCACAGATTTCAGAGAACGGGCGCTTCTCCTGGCACATTATCGAACACATAGTTTCAGGTAGAACAATTAGTTTAAAATGGAACTAAGTTTCGCATCTGGAGTTTCCTCTCCCACAAGGTCGACCACTTAGTTTCGTCGAACACATACGGTTGCGAGTAGCATCGCCACAGATTTCAGAGAACAGGCGCTTCTCCTGGCACAGTATCGACCACTTAGTTTCAGATAGAACAATTAGTTTAAAATGGAACTAAGTTTCGCATCTGGAGTTTCCTCTCTCACAAGGTCGGCCACTTAGTTACGTCGAACACATACGGGTTCGAGTAGCATCGCCACTGATTTCATAGAACAGGCGCTTCTCCTGGCACAGTATCGAACACTTTCAGATAGAACAATTAGTTTAAAATGGAACTAAGTTCCGCATCCGGAGTTTTCTCTCCCACAAGGTCGACCACTTAGTTTCGTCGAACACATACGGTTTCGAGTAGCATCGCCACAGATTTCAGAGAACGGGCGCTTCTCCTGGCACATTAACTATCACTTAGTTTCAGATAGAACAATTAGTTTAAAATGGAACTAACTTTCGCATCTGGAGTTTCCTCTCTGACAAGGTCGGCCACTTAGTTACGTCGAACACATACGGGTTCGAGTAGCATCGCCACTGATTTCAGAGAACAGGCGCTTCTCCTGGCACAGTATCGAACACTTTCAGATAGAACAATTAGTTTAAAATGGAACTAAGTTCCGCATCTGGAGTTTCCTCTCTCACAAGGTCGTCCACTTAATTTCGTCGAACACATACGGTTTCGAGTGGCATCGCCACAGATTTCAGAGAACAGGCGCTTCTCCTGGCACATTATCGAACACTTAGTTTCAGATAGAACAATTAGTTTAAAATGGAACTAAGTTTCGCATCTGGAGTTTCCTCCCTCACAAGGTCGTCCACTTAGTTTCGTCGAACACTTACGGTTTCGAGTAGCATCGCGACAGATTTCAGAGAACAGGCGCTTCTCCTGGCACTGTAACGAACACTTAGTATCAGATAGAACAATTAGTTTAAAATGGAACTAAGTTTCGCATCTGGAGTTTCCTCTCTCACAAGGTCGTCCACTTAGTTTCGTCGAACACTTACGGTTTCGAGTGGCATCGCCACAGATTTCATAGAACGGGCGCTTCTCCTGGCACATTATCGAACACTTAGTTTCAGATAGAACAATTAGTTTAAAATGGAACTAAGTTTCGCATCTGGAGTTTCCTCCCTCACAAGGTCGTCCACTTAGTTTCGTCGAACACTTACGGTTTCGAGTAGCATCGCGACAGATTTCAGAGAACAGGCGCTTCTCCTGGCACTGTAACGAACACTTAGTATCAGATAGAACAATTAGTTTAAAATGGAACTAAGTTTCGCATCTGGAGTTTCCTCCCTCACAAGGTCGTCCACTTAGTTTCGTCGAACACTTACGGTTTCGAGTAGCATCGCGACAGATTTCAGAGAACAGGCGCTTCTCCTGGCACTGTAACGACCACTTAGTTTCAGATAGAACAATTAGTTTAAAATGGAACTAAGTTTCGCATCTGGAGTTTCCTCTCTCACAAGGTCGGCCACTTAGTTACGTCGAACACATACGGGTTCGAGTAGCATCGCCACTGATTTCATAGAACAGGCGCTTCTCCTGGCACAGTATCGAACACTTTCAGATAGAACAATTAGTTTAAAATGGAACTAAGTTCCGCATCCGGAGTTTTCTCTCCCACAAGGTCGACCACTTAGTTTCGTCGAACACATACGGTTTCGAGTAGCATCGCCACAGATTTCAGAGAACGGGCGCTTCTCCTGGCACATTAACTATCACTTAGTTTCAGATAGAACAATTAGTTTAAAATGGAACTAACTTTCGCATCTGGAGTTTCCTCTCTGACAAGGTCGGCCACTTAGTTACGTCGAACACATACGGGTTCGAGTAGCATCGCCACTGATTTCAGAGAACAGGCGCTTCTCCTGGCACAGTATCGAACACTTTCAGATAGAACAATTAGTTTAAAATGGAACTAAGTTCCGCATCTGGAGTTTCCTCTCTCACAAGGTCGTCCACTTAATTTCGTCGAACACATACGGTTTCGAGTGGCATCGCCACAGATTTCAGAGAACAGGCGCTTCTCCTGGCACAGTATCGAACACTTAGTTTCAGATAGAACAATTAGTTTAAAATGGAACTAAGTTTCGAATCTGGAGTTTCCTCTCTCACAAGGTCGGCCACTTAGTTTCGTCGAACACATACGGTTTCGAGTGGCATCGCCACAGATTTCAGAGAACGGGCGCTTCTCCTGGCACATTATCGAACACATAGTTTCAGGTAGAACAATTAGTTTAAAATGGAACTGAGTTTCGCGTCTGGAGTTTCCTTTCTCAGAAGGTCGACCACTTAGTTTCGTCAAACACTTAAGGTTTCGAGTAGCATCGCGACAGATTTCAGAGAACAGGCGCTTCTCCTGGCACATTATCGAACACATAGTTTCAGGTAGAATAATTAGTTTAAAATGGAACTATGTTTCGCGTCTGGAGTTTCCTCTCTCAGAAGGTCGACCACTTAGTTTCGTCGAACACTTACGGTTTCGAGTGGCATCGCCACAGATTTAAGAGAACAGGCGCTTCTCCTGGCACAGTATCGACCACTTAGTTTCAGATAGAACAATTAGTTTAAAATGGACTATGTTTCGCATCTGGAGTATGCTCTCTCACAAAGTCAACCACTTAATTTCGTCGAACACATACGGTTTCGAGTGGCATCGCCACAGATTTCAGAGAACGGGCGCTTCTCCTGGCACATTATCGAACACATAGTTTCAGGTAGAATAATTAGTTTAAAATGGAACTATGTTTCGCGTCTGGAGTTTCCTCTCTCAGAAGGTCGACCACTTAGTTTCGTCGAACACTTACGGTGTCGAGTGGCATCGCCACAGATTTCAGAGAACAGGCGCTTCTCCTGGCACAGTATCGACCACTTAGTTTCAGATAGAACAATTAGTTTAAAATGGACTATGTTTCGCATCTGGAGTATGCTCTCTCACAAGGTCAACCACTTAATTTCGTCTAACACATACGGTTTCGAGTAGCATCGCGACAGATTTCAGAGAACAGGCGCTTCTCCTGGCACAGAATCGAACACTTAGTTTCAGACAGAACAATTAGTTTAAAATGGACTATGTTTCGCATCTGGAGTATGCTCTCTCACAAGGTCGGCCACTTAGTTTCGTCGAACACATACGGTTTCGAGTGGCATCGCCACAGATTTCATAGAACGGGCGCTTCTCCTGGCACATTATCGAACACTTAGTTTCAGATAGAACAATTAGTTTAAAATGGAACTAAGTTTCGCATCTGGAGTTTCCTCCCTCACAAGGTCGTCCACTTAGTTTCGTCGAACACTTACGGTTTCGAGTAGCATCGCGACAGATTTCAGAGAACAGGCGCTTCTCCTGGCACTGTAACGAACACTTAGTATCAGATAGAACAATTAGTTTAAAATGGAACTAAGTTTCGCATCTGGAGTTTCCTCTCTCACAAGGTCGTCCACTTAGTTTCGTCGAACACTTACGGTCTCGAGTAGCATCGCGACAGATTTCAGAGAACAGGCGCTTCTCCTGGCACAGAATCGAACACTTAGTTTCAGACAGAACAATTAGTTTAAAATGGACTATGTTTCGCATCTGGAGTATGCTCTCTCACAAGGTCAACCACTTAATTTCGTCGAACATATACGGTTTCGAGTGGCATCGCTACACATTTCAGAGAACAGGCGCTTCTCCTGGCACATTATCGAACACTTAGTTTCAGATAGAACAATTAGTTTAAAATGGAACTAAGTTTCGCATCTGGAGTTTCCTCTCTCACAAGGTCGTCCACTTAGTTTCGTCGAACACTTACGGTTTCGAGTAGCATCGCGACAGATTTCCGAGAACAGGCGCTTCTCCTGGCACTGTAACGAACACTTAGTTTCAGATAGAACAATTCGTTTAAAATGGAACTAAGTTTCGCATCTGGAGTTTCCTCTCCCACAAGGTCAACCACTTAGTTTCATCGAACACATACGGTTTCGAGTAGCATCGCCACAGATTTCAGAGAGCAGGCGCTTCGCCTGGCACAGTATCAAACACTTAGTTTCGGATAGTACAATTAGTTGAAAATGGAACTAAGTTTCGCTTCTGGAGTTTCCTCCCTCACAAGGTCGACCACTTAGTTTCGTCGAACACATACGGTTTCGAGTGGCATCGCCCCAGATTTCAGAGAACAGGCGCTTCTCCTGGCACAGTATCGAACACTTAGTTTCAGATTGAACAGTTCGTTTTAAATGGAACTATGTTTCGCATCTGGAGTTTACTCTCCCACAAGGTCGACAACTTAGTTTCGTCGAACACATACGGTTTCGACTGGCATCGCCACAGATTTCAGAGAACGGGCGCTTCTCCTGGCACATTATCGAACACATAGTTTCAGGTAGAACAATTAGTTTAAAATGGAACTAAGTTTCGCGTCTGGAGTTTCCTCTCTCAGAAGGTCGACCACTTAGTTTCGTCGAACACTTACGGTTTCGAGTGGCATCGCCACAGATTTCAGAGAACAGGCGCTTCTCCTGGCACAGTATCGACCACTTAGTTTCAGACAGAACAATTAGTTTAAAATGGACTATGTTTCGCATCTGGATTATGCTCTCTCACAAGGTCAACCACTTAATTTCGTCGAACACATACGGTTTCGAGTGGCATCGCTACACATTTCAGAGAACAGGCGCTTCTCCTGGCACAGTGTCGAACACATAGTTTCAGATAGAACAATTAGTTTAAAATGGAACTAAGTTTCGCATCTGGAGTATCCTGTCCCACAAGGTCGGCCACTTAATTTCGTCGAACACATACGGTTCCGAGTGGCATCGCTACACATTTCAGAGAACAGGCGCTTCTCCTGGCACAGTGTCGAACACATAGTTTCAGATAGAATAATTAGTTTAAAATGGAACTAAGTTTCGCATCTGGAGTATCCTGTCCCACAAGGTCGGCCACTTAGTTTCGTCGAACACATACGGTTTCGAGTGGCATCGCCACAGATTTCAGAGAACGGGCGCTTCTCCTGGCACATTATCGAACACATAGTTTCAGGTAGAACAATTAGTTTAAAATGGAACTAAGTTTCGCCTCTGGAGTTTCCTCTCTCAGAAGGTCGACCACTTAGTTTCGTCGAACACTTACGGTTTCGAGTAGCATCGCGACAGATTTCAGAGAACAGGCGCTTCTCCTGGCACAGAATCGAACACTTAGTTTCAGATAGAACAATTAGTTTAAATGGAAGTAAGTTTCGCATCTGGAGTTTCCTCTCTCACAAGGTCGACCACTTAGTTTTGTCGAACACATACGGTCTCGAGTAGCATCGCCACAGTTTTCAGAGAGCAGGCGCTTCTCCTGGCACAGTATCGAACACTTATTTCAGACAGAACAATTAGTTTAAAATGGACTATGTTTCGCATCCGGAGTATGCTCTCTCACAAGGTCAACCACTTAATTTCGTCGAACACATACGGTTTCGAGTGGCATCGCCACAGATTTCAGAGAACGGGCGCTTCTCCTGGCACATTATCGAACACATAGTTTCAGGTAGAACAATTAGTTTAAAATGGAACTAAGTTTCGCGTCTGGAGTTTCCTCTCTCAGAAGGTCGACCACTTAGTTTCGTCGAACACTTACGGTTTCGAGTAGCATCGCGACAGATTTTAGAGAACAGGCGCTTCTCCTGGCACAGTATCGAACACTTAGTTTCAGATAGAACAATTAGTTTAAAATGGAACTAAGTTTCGCATCTGGAGTTTCCTCTCTCACAAGGTCGGCACTTAGTTACGTCGAACACATACGGGTTCGAGTAGCATCGCCACAGATTTCAGAGAACAGGCGCTTCTCCTGGCACATTATCGAACACTTAGTTTCAGATAGAACAATTAGTTTAAAATGGAACTAAGTTTCGCATCTGGAGTTTCCTCTCTCACAAGGTCGTCCACTTAGTTTCGTCGAACACTTACGGTTTCGAGTAGCATCGCGACAGATTTCAGAGAACAGGCGCTTCTCCTGGCACAGAATCGAACACTTAGTTTCAGATAGAACAATTAGTTTAAAATGGACTATGTTTCGCATCTGGAGTATGCTCTCTCACAAGGTCAACCACTTAGTTTCGTCGAACACTTACGGTTTCGAGTAGCATCGCGACAGATTTCAGAGAACAGGCGCTTCTCCTGGCCCTGTAACGAACACTTAGTTTCAGATAGAACAATTAGTTTAAAATGGAACTAAGTTTCGCATCTGGAGTTTCCTCTCTCACAATGTCGTCCACTTAGTTTCGTCGAACACTTACGGTTTCGAGTAGCATCGCGACAGATTTCAGAGAACAGGCGCTTCTCCTGGCACAGAATCGAACACTTAGTTTCAGATAGATGAATTAGTTTAAATGGAAGTAAGTTTCGCATCTGGAGTTTCCTCTCTCACAAGGTCGACCACTTAGTTTTGTCGAACACATACGGTTTCGAGTAGCATCGCGACAGATTTCAGAGAACAGGCGCTTCTCCTGGCACAGAATCGAACACTTAGTTTCAGACAGAACAATTAGTTTAAAATGGACTATGTTTCGCATCTGGAGTATGCTCTCTCACAAGGTCAACCACTTAGTTTCGTCGAACACTTACGGTTTCGAGTGGCATCGCCACAGATTTCAGAGAACGGGCGCTTCTCCTGGCACATTATCGAACACATAGTTTCAGGTAGAACAATTAGTTTAAAATGGAACTAAGTTTCGCGTCTGGAGTTTCCTCTCTCAGAAGGTCGACCACTTAGTTTCGTCGAACACTTACGGTTTCGAGTAGCATCGCGACAGATTTTAGAGAACAGGCGCTTCTCCTGGCACAGTATCGAACACTTAGTTTCAGATAGAACAATTAGTTTAAAATGGAACTAAGTTTCGCATCTGGAGTTTCCTCTCTCACAAGGTCGGCCACTTAGTTTCGTCGAACACATACGGTTTCGAGTGGCATCGCCACAGATTTCATAGAACGGGCGCTTCTCCGGGCACATTATCGAACACTTAGTTTCAGATAGAACAATTAGTTTAAAATGGAACTAAGTTTCGCATCTGGAGTTTCCTCCCTCACAAGGTCGTCCACTTAGTTTCGTCGAACACTTACGGTTTCGAGTAGCATCGCGACAGATTTCAGAGAACAGGCGCTTCTCCTGGCACTGTAACGAACACTTAGTATCAGATAGAACAATTAGTTTAAAATGGAACTAAGTTTCGCATCTGGAGTTTCCTCTCTCACAAGGTCGGCCACTTAGTTACGTCGAACACATACGGGTTCGAGTAGCATCGCCACTGATTTCATAGAACAGGCGCTTCTCCTGGCACAGTATCGAACACTTTCGGATAGAACAATTAGTTTAAAATGGAACTAAGTTCCGCATCTGGAGTTTTCTCTCCCACAAGGTCGACCACTTAGTTTCGTCGAACACATACGGTTGCGAGTAGCATCGCCACAGATTTCAGAGAACAGGCGCTTCTCCTGGCACAGTATCGACCACTTAGTTTCAGATAGAACAATTAGTTTAAAATGGAACTAAGTTTCGCATCTGGAGTTTCCTCTCTCACAAGGTCGGCCACTTAGTTACGTCGAACACATACGGGTCCGAGTAGCGTCGCCACTGATTTCAGAGAACAGGCGCTTCTCCTGGCCCAGTATCGAACACTTTCAGATAGAACAATTAGTTTAAAATGGAACTAAGTTCCGCATCTGGAGTTTTCTCTCCCACAAGGTTGGCCACTTAGTTTCGTCGAACACATACGGTTTCGAGTGGCATCGCCACAGATTTCAGAGAACAGGCGCTTCTCCTGGCACAGTATCGACCACTTAGTTTCAGATAGAACAATCAGTTTAAAATGGAACTAAGTTTCGCATCTGGAGTTTCCTCTCCCACAAGGTCGACCACTTAGTTTCGTCGAACACATACGGTTGCGAGTAGCATCGCCACAGATTTCAGAGAACAGGCGCTTCTCCTGGCACAGAATCGAACACTTAGTTTCAGACAGAACAATTAGTTTAAAATGGACTATGTTTCGCATCTGGAGTATGCTCTCTCACAAGGTCAACCACTTAGTTTCGTCGAACACTTACGGTTTCGAGTAGCATCGCGACAGATTTCAGAGAACAGGCGCTTCTCCTGGCCCTGTAACGAACACTTAGTTTCAGATAGAACAATTAGTTTAAAATGGAACTAAGTTTCGCATCTGGAGTTTCCTCTCTCACAATGTCGTCCACTTAGTTTCGTCGAACACTTACGGTTTCGAGTAGCATCGCGACAGATTTCAGAGAACAGGCGCTTCTCCTGGCACAGAATCGAACACTTAGTTTCAGATAGATGAATTAGTTTAAATGGAAGTAAGTTTCGCATCTGGAGTTTCCTCTCTCACAAGGTCGACCACTTAGTTTTGTCGAACACATACGGTTTCGAGTAGCATCGCGACAGATTTCAGAGAACAGGCGCTTCTCCTGGCACAGAATCGAACACTTAGTTTCAGACAGAACAATTAGTTTAAAATGGACTATGCTTCGCATCTGGAGTATGCTCTCTCACAAGGTCAACCACTTAGTTTCGTCGAACACTTACGGTTTCGAGTGGCATCGCCACAGATTTCAGAGAACGGGCGCTTCTCCTGGCACATTATCGAACACATAGTTTCAGGTAGAACAATTAGTTTAAAATGGAACTAAGTTTCGCGTCTGGAGTTTCCTCTCTCAGAAGGTCGACCACTTAGTTTCGTCGAACACTTACGGTTTCGAGTAGCATCGCGACAGATTTTAGAGAACAGGCGCTTCTCCTGGCACAGTATCGAACACTTAGTTTCAGATAGAACAATTAGTTTAAAATGGAACTAAGTTTCGCATCTGGAGTTTCCTCTCTCACAAGGTCGGCCACTTAGTTTCGTCGAACACATACGGTTTCGAGTGGCATCGCCACAGATTTCATAGAACGGGCGCTTCTCCGGGCACATTATCGAACACTTAGTTTCAGATAGAACAATTAGTTTAAAATGGAACTAAGTTTCGCATCTGGAGTTTCCTCCCTCACAAGGTCGTCCACTTAGTTTCGTCGAACACTTACGGTTTCGAGTAGCATCGCGACAGATTTCAGAGAACAGGCGCTTCTCCTGGCACTGTAACGAACACTTAGTATCAGATAGAACAATTAGTTTAAAATGGAACTAAGTTTCGCATCTGGAGTTTCCTCTCTCACAAGGTCGGCCACTTAGTTACGTCGAACACATACGGGTTCGAGTAGCATCGCCACTGATTTCATAGAACAGGCGCTTCTCCTGGCACAGTATCGAACACTTTCGGATAGAACAATTAGTTTAAAATGGAACTAAGTTCCGCATCTGGAGTTTTCTCTCCCACAAGGTCGACCACTTAGTTTCGTCGAACACATACGGTTGCGAGTAGCATCGCCACAGATTTCAGAGAACAGGCGCTTCTCCTGGCACAGTATCGACCACTTAGTTTCAGATAGAACAATTAGTTTAAAATGGAACTAAGTTTCGCATCTGGAGTTTCCTCTCTCACAAGGTCGGCCACTTAGTTACGTCGAACACATACGGGTCCGAGTAGCGTCGCCACTGATTTCAGAGAACAGGCGCTTCTCCTGGCCCAGTATCGAACACTTTCAGATAGAACAATTAGTTTAAAATGGAACTAAGTTCCGCATCTGGAGTTTTCTCTCCCACAAGGTTGGCCACTTAGTTTCGTCGAACACATACGGTTTCGAGTGGCATCGCCACAGATTTCAGAGAACAGGCGCTTCTCCTGGCACAGTATCGACCACTTAGTTTCAGATAGAACAATCAGTTTAAAATGGAACTAAGTTTCGCATCTGGAGTTTCCTCTCTCACAAGGTCGACCACTTAGTTTCGTCGAACACATACGGTTGCGAGTAGCATCGCCACAGATTTCAGAGAACAGGCGCTTCTCCTGGCACAGTATCGACCACTTAGTTTCAGATAGAACAATTAGTTTAAAATGGAACTAAGTTTCGCATCTGGAGTTTCCTCTCTCACAAGGTCGGCCACTTAGTTACGTCGAACACATACGGGTTCGAGTAGCATCGCCACTGATTTCAGAGAACAGGCGCTTCTCCTGGCACAGTATCGAACACTTTCAGATAGAACAATTAGTTTAAAATGGAACTAAGTTCCACATCTGGAGTTTTCTCGCCCACAAGGTCGACCACTTAGTTTCGTGGAACACATACGGTTTCGAGTAGCATCGCCACAGATTTCAGAGAACGGGCGCTTCTCCTGGCACATTATCGAACACATAGTTTCAGGTAGAACAATTAGTTTAAAATGGAACTAAGTTTCGCATCTGGAGTTTCCTCTCCCACAAGGTCGACCACTTAGTTTCGTCGAACACATACGGTTGCGAGTAGCATCGCCACAGATTTCAGAGAACAGGCGCTTCTCCTGGCACAGTATCGACCACTTAGTTTCAGATAGAACAATTAGTTTAAAATGGAACTAAGTTTCGCATCTGGAGTTTCCTCTCTCACAAGGTCGGCCACTTAGTTACGTCGAACACATACGGGTTCGAGTAGCATCGCCACTGATTTCATAGAACAGGCGCTTCTCCTGGCACAGTATCGAACACTTTCAGATAGAACAATTAGTTTAAAATGGAACTAAGTTCCGCATCCGGAGTTTTCTCTCCCACAAGGTCGACCACTTAGTTTCGTCGAACACATACGGTTTCGAGTAGCATCGCCACAGATTTCAGAGAACGGGCGCTTCTCCTGGCACATTAACTATCACTTAGTTTCAGATAGAACAATTAGTTTAAAATGGAACTAACTTTCGCATCTGGAGTTTCCTCTCTGACAAGGTCGGCCACTTAGTTACGTCGAACACATACGGGTTCGAGTAGCATCGCCACTGATTTCAGAGAACAGGCGCTTCTCCTGGCACAGTATCGAACACTTTCAGATAGAACAATTAGTTTAAAATGGAACTAAGTTCCGCATCTGGAGTTTCCTCTCTCACAAGGTCGTCCACTTAATTTCGTCGAACACATACGGTTTCGAGTGGCATCGCCACAGATTTCAGAGAACAGGCGCTTCTCCTGGCACAGTATCGAACACTTAGTTTCAGATAGAACAATTAGTTTAAAATGGAACTAAGTTTCGAATCTGGAGTTTCCTCTCTCACAAGGTCGGCCACTTAGTTTCGTCGAACACATACGGTTTCGAGTGGCATCGCCACAGATTTCAGAGAACGGGCGCTTCTCCTGGCACATTATCGAACACATAGTTTCAGGTAGAACAATTAGTTTAAAATGGAACTGAGTTTCGCGTCTGGAGTTTCCTTTCTCAGAAGGTCGACCACTTAGTTTCGTCAAACACTTAAGGTTTCGAGTAGCATCGCGACAGATTTCAGAGAACAGGCGCTTCTCCTGGCACATTATCGAACACATAGTTTCAGGTAGAATAATTAGTTTAAAATGGAACTATGTTTCGCGTCTGGAGTTTCCTCTCTCAGAAGGTCGACCACTTAGTTTCGTCGAACACTTACGGTTTCGAGTGGCATCGCCACAGATTTAAGAGAACAGGCGCTTCTCCTGGCACAGTATCGACCACTTAGTTTCAGATAGAACAATTAGTTTAAAATGGACTATGTTTCGCATCTGGAGTATGCTCTCTCACAAGGTCAACCACTTAATTTCGTCGAACACATACGGTTTCGAGTGGCATCGCCACAGATTTCAGAGAACGGGCGCTTCTCCTGGCACATTATCGAACACATAGTTTCAGGTAGAATAATTAGTTTAAAATGGAACTATGTTTCGCGTCTGGAGTTTCCTCTCTCAGAAGGTCGACCACTTAGTTTCGTCGAACACTTACGGTGTCGAGTGGCATCGCCACAGATTTCAGAGAACAGGCGCTTCTCCTGGCACAGTATCGACCACTTAGTTTCAGATAGAACAATTAGTTTAAAATGGACTATGTTTCGCATCTGGAGTATGCTCTCTCACAAGGTCAACCACTTAATTTCGTCGAACACATACGGTTTCGAGTAGCATCGCGACAGATTTCAGAGAACAGGCGCTTCTCCTGGCACAGAATCGAACACTTAGTTTCAGACAGAACAATTAGTTTAAAATGGACTATGTTTCGCATCTGGAGTATGCTCTCTCACAAGGTCGGCCACTTAGTTTCGTCGAACACATACGGTTTCGAGTGGCATCGCCACAGATTTCATAGAACGGGCGCTTCTCCTGGCACATTATCGAACACTTAGTTTCAGATAGAACAATTAGTTTAAAATGGAACTAAGTTTCGCATCTGGAGTTTCCTCCCTCACAAGGTCGTCCACTTAGTTTCGTCGAACACTTACGGTTTCGAGTAGCATCGCGACAGATTTCAGAGAACAGGCGCTTCTCCTGGCACTGTAACGAACACTTAGTATCAGATAGAACAATTAGTTTAAAATGGAACTAAGTTTCGCATCTGGAGTTTCCTCTCTCACAAGGTCGTCCACTTAGTTTCGTCGAACACTTACGGTTTCGAGTGGCATCGCCACAGATTTCATAGAACGGGCGCTTCTCCTGGCACATTATCGAACACTTAGTTTCAGATAGAACAATTAGTTTAAAATGGAACTAAGTTTCGCATCTGGAGTTTCCTCCCTCACAAGGTCGTCCACTTAGTTTCGTCGAACACTTACGGTTTCGAGTAGCATCGCGACAGATTTCAGAGAACAGGCGCTTCTCCTGGCACTGTAACGAACACTTAGTATCAGATAGAACAATTAGTTTAAAATGGAACTAAGTTTCGCATCTGGAGTTTCCTCCCTCACAAGGTCGTCCACTTAGTTTCGTCGAACACTTACGGTTTCGAGTAGCATCGCGACAGATTTCAGAGAACAGGCGCTTCTCCTGGCACTGTAACGACCACTTAGTTTCAGATAGAACAATTAGTTTAAAATGGAACTAAGTTTCGCATCTGGAGTTTCCTCTCTCACAAGGTCGGCCACTTAGTTACGTCGAACACATACGGGTTCGAGTAGCATCGCCACTGATTTCATAGAACAGGCGCTTCTCCTGGCACAGTATCGAACACTTTCAGATAGAACAATTAGTTTAAAATGGAACTAAGTTCCGCATCCGGAGTTTTCTCTCCCACAAGGTCGACCACTTAGTTTCGTCGAACACATACGGTTTCGAGTAGCATCGCCACAGATTTCAGAGAACGGGCGCTTCTCCTGGCACATTAACTATCACTTAGTTTCAGATAGAACAATTAGTTTAAAATGGAACTAACTTTCGCATCTGGAGTTTCCTCTCTGACAAGGTCGGCCACTTAGTTACGTCGAACACATACGGGTTCGAGTAGCATCGCCACTGATTTCAGAGAACAGGCGCTTCTCCTGGCACAGTATCGAACCCTTTCAGATAGAACAATTAGTTTAAAATGGAACTAAGTTCCGCATCTGGAGTTTCCTCTCTCACAAGGTCGTCCACTTAATTTCGTCGAACACATACGGTTTCGAGTGGCATCGCCACAGATTTCAGAGAACAGGCGCTTCTCCTGGCACAGTATCGAACACTTATTAGGTGCCCAACTAAGTTCGTGCGGTTTTTCCCGCGCGGACCACTTTATTGCTCCTAGAGCCAATGTTTTTATTGCTTTACCCGATTTACCTTTGGGAGGTGTTAGAGGAAGTCAAAATGAGTCAGTATGTAGAAAAAAATCGTAGTTTACACTTCATTTTCGTCTATAATATTACTTCCAAAATGACCGTGTCTAACGCCGTAATTCGCTCATATTTGCTTTATGAGTTCAAACTTGGAGCCAAGGCTACGCAAGCGGCCAGAAAAATTTGTGTGGCCTTTGGGGACAGTGTATTAAGTAATCGCACTGCGCAAAAGTGGTTTCAAAAGTTTCAAAGTGATAATGAAAGCCTCGAAGATGAGCAACGAGACGGACGGCCGATTCTTATGAATAATCAAGTTTTGCAAGTGGATATTGAGACAGATCCCAAAATGTCGTGCAAAATGCTTGCAGTCAAGCATGGTATGTCTGAAGAAACGATTAGGAAACATCTACACACTGTAGGTAAAGTGTATCGTGTAAGAAGGTGGGTACCGCACGAACTTACCGAGAGCCAGAGGTGCCAAAGGGTAGCGGCTTGCGTTTCCCTACTCTCACGGTTCCAAAATGATCCGTTTTTGAATCTTATTCTTACTTGTGATGAAAAATGGGATGAAATGGGTCACATACACAAATAAGAAGCGACCTTGCTACTGGTTAACACCTGGGGAACCTGCTCCATCCACTGCAAAACCGGCCCTTCACCAACAGAAGATTTTGTTATGTGTATGGTGGACAACAGCCGGAATTGTTCATTTCGAATGTTTACAAAAAGGCCAAATGATCACCGCGGACCTGTACTCTGCTCAGCTTCAAAAAGTACAGGAGGAATTGAAGAAAAAACAACCGGGACTTGTAAATCGGAGAGGTGTACGCTTGCTGCAGGACAACGCCAGACCACACGTTGCAAATAAGACCCGAGAAACAATTTGCAACCTCGGATGGGAAACTTTAATTCATCCTTCATATTCCCCGGACCTTTCCCCAACAGATTACCACCTTGTTTTAGCATTACAAAATTATATAACCAATAGGAACTTCATAAACGGAGAGGAAGTAAAGAGGACAGTGTCTAAGTTTTTTAATAATAAAAGCGAAGATTTTTATAAAAATGGGATTTTGAAACTTGTGTCACGTTGGGAAAGGGTCATAGAATATGGAGGAAATTATTTACCAGATTAAAAGTTACTCATTCGGTACCAAATTTCGTCTCGTTTTTGGACAACGAAAAGCGCACGAACTTAGTTGGGCACCTAATAGTTTCAGATAGAACAATTAGTTTAAAATGGAACTAAGTTTCGAATCTGGAGTTTCCTCTCTCACAAGGTCGGCCACTTAGTTTCGTCGAACACATACGGTTTCGAGTGGCATCGCCACAGATTTCAGAGAACGGGCGCTTCTCCTGGCACATTATCGAACACATAGTTTCAGGTAGAACAATTAGTTTAAAATGGAACTGAGTTTCGCGTCTGGAGTTTCCTTTCTCAGAAGGTCGACCACTTAGTTTCGTCAAACACTTAAGGTTTCGAGTAGCATCGCGACAGATTTCAGAGAACAGGCGCTTCTCCTGGCACATTATCGAACACATAGTTTCAGGTAGAATAATTAGTTTAAAATGGAACTATGTTTCGCGTCTGGAGTTTCCTCTCTCAGAAGGTCGACCACTTAGTTTCGTCGAACACTTACGGTTTCGAGTGGCATCGCCACAGATTTAAGAGAACAGGCGCTTCTCCTGGCACAGTATCGACCACTTAGTTTCAGATAGAACAATTAGTTTAAAATGGACTATGTTTCGCATCTGGAGTATGCTCTCTCACAAGGTCAACCACTTAATTTCGTCGAACACATACGGTTTCGAGTGGCATCGCCACAGATTTCAGAGAACGGGCGCTTCTCCTGGCACATTATCGAACACATAGTTTCAGGTAGAATAATTAGTTTAAAATGGAACTATGTTTCGCGTCTGGAGTTTCCTCTCTCAGAAGGTCGACCACTTAGTTTCGTCGAACACTTACGGTGTCGAGTGGCATCGCCACAGATTTCAGAGAACAGGCGCTTCTCCTGGCACAGTATCGACCACTTAGTTTCAGATAGAACAATTAGTTTAAAATGGACTATGTTTCGCATCTGGAGTATGCTCTCTCACAAGGTCAACCACTTAATTTCGTCGAACACATACGGTTTCGAGTAGCATCGCGACAGATTTCAGAGAACAGGCGCTTCTCCTGGCACAGAATCGAACACTTAGTTTCAGACAGAACAATTAGTTTAAAATGGACTATGTTTCGCATCTGGAGTATGCTCTCTCACAAGGTCGGCCACTTAGTTTCGTCGAACACATACGGTTTCGAGTGGCATCGCCACAGATTTCATAGAACGGGCGCTTCTCCTGGCACATTATCGAACACTTAGTTTCAGATAGAACAATTAGTTTAAAATGGAACTAAGTTTCGCATCTGGAGTTTCCTCCCTCACAAGGTCGTCCACTTAGTTTCGTCGAACACTTACGGTTTCGAGTAGCATCGCGACAGATTTCAGAGAACAGGCGCTTCTCCTGGCACTGTAACGAACACTTAGTATCAGATAGAACAATTAGTTTAAAATGGAACTAAGTTTCGCATCTGGAGTTTCCTCTCTCACAAGGTCGTCCACTTAGTTTCGTCGAACACTTACGGTCTCGAGTAGCATCGCGACAGATTTCAGAGAACAGGCGCTTCTCCTGGCACAGAATCGAACACTTAGTTTCAGACAGAACAATTAGTTTAAAATGGACTATGTTTCGCATCTGGAGTATGCTCTCTCACAAGGTCAACCACTTAATTTCGTCGAACATATACGGTTTCGAGTGGCATCGCTACACATTTCAGAGAACAGGCGCTTCTCCTGGCACATTATCGAACACTTAGTTTCAGATAGAACAATTAGTTTAAAATGGAACTAAGTTTCGCATCTGGAGTTTCCTCTCTCACAAGGTCGTCCACTTAGTTTCGTCGAACACTTACGGTTTCGAGTAGCATCGCGACAGATTTCCGAGAACAGGCGCTTCTCCTGGCACTGTAACGAACACTTAGTTTCAGATAGAACAATTCGTTTAAAATGGAACTAAGTTTCGCATCTGGAGTTTCCTCTCCCACAAGGTCAACCACTTAGTTTCATCGAACACATACGGTTTCGAGTAGCATCGCCACAGATTTCAGAGAGCAGGCGCTTCGCCTGGCACAGTATCAAACACTTAGTTTCGGATAGTACAATTAGTTGAAAATGGAACTAAGTTTCGCTTCTGGAGTTTCCTCCCTCACAAGGTCGACCACTTAGTTTCGTCGAACACATACGGTTTCGAGTGGCATCGCCCCAGATTTCAGAGAACAGGCGCTTCTCCTGGCACAGTATCGAACACTTAGTTTCAGATTGAACAGTTCGTTTTAAATGGAACTATGTTTCGCATCTGGAGTTTACTCTCCCACAAGGTCGACAACTTAGTTTCGTCGAACACATACGGTTTCGACTGGCATCGCCACAGATTTCAGAGAACGGGCGCTTCTCCTGGCACATTATCGAACACATAGTTTCAGGTAGAACAATTAGTTTAAAATGGAACTAAGTTTCGCGTCTGGAGTTTCCTCTCTCAGAAGGTCGACCACTTAGTTTCGTCGAACACTTACGGTTTCGAGTGGCATCGCCACAGATTTCAGAGAACAGGCGCTTCTCCTGGCACAGTATCGACCACTTAGTTTCAGACAGAACAATTAGTTTAAAATGGACTATGTTTCGCATCTGGATTATGCTCTCTCACAAGGTCAACCACTTAATTTCGTCGAACACATACGGTTTCGAGTGGCATCGCTACACATTTCAGAGAACAGGCGCTTCTCCTGGCACAGTGTCGAACACATAGTTTCAGATAGAACAATTAGTTTAAAATGGAACTAAGTTTCGCATCTGGAGTATCCTGTCCCACAAGGTCGGCCACTTAATTTCGTCGAACACATACGGTTCCGAGTGGCATCGCTACACATTTCAGAGAACAGGCGCTTCTCCTGGCACAGTGTCGAACACATAGTTTCAGATAGAATAATTAGTTTAAAATGGAACTAAGTTTCGCATCTGGAGTATCCTGTCCCACAAGGTCGGCCACTTAGTTTCGTCGAACACATACGGTTTCGAGTGGCATCGCCACAGATTTCAGAGAACGGGCGCTTCTCCTGGCACATTATCGAACACATAGTTTCAGGTAGAACAATTAGTTTAAAATGGAACTAAGTTTCGCCTCTGGAGTTTCCTCTCTCAGAAGGTCGACCACTTAGTTTCGTCGAACACTTACGGTTTCGAGTAGCATCGCTACAGATTTCAGAGAACAGGCGCTTCTCCTGGCACAGAATCGAACACTTAGTTTCAGATAGAACAATTAGTTTAAATGGAAGTAAGTTTCGCATCTGGAGTTTCCTCTCTCACAAGGTCGACCACTTAGTTTTGTCGAACACATACGGTCTCGAGTAGCATCGCCACAGTTTTCAGAGAGCAGGCGCTTCTCCTGGCACAGTATCGAACACTTATTTCAGACAGAACAATTAGTTTAAAATGGACTATGTTTCGCATCTGGAGTATGCTCTCTCACAAGGTCAACCACTTAATTTCGTCGAACACATACGGTTTCGAGTGGCATCGCCACAGATTTCAGAGAACGGGCGCTTCTCCTGGCACATTATCGAACACATAGTTTCAGGTAGAACAATTAGTTTAAAATGGAACTAAGTTTCGCGTCTGGAGTTTCCTCTCTCAGAAGGTCGACCACTTAGTTTCGTCGAACACTTACGGTTTCGAGTAGCATCGCGACAGATTTTAGAGAACAGGCGCTTCTCCTGGCACAGTATCGAACACTTAGTTTCAGATAGAACAATTAGTTTAAAATGGAACTAAGTTTCGCATCTGGAGTTTCCTCTCTCACAAGGTCGGCACTTAGTTACGTCGAACACATACGGGTTCGAGTAGCATCGCCACAGATTTCAGAGAACAGGCGCTTCTCCTGGCACATTATCGAACACTTAGTTTCAGATAGAACAATTAGTTTAAAATGGAACTAAGTTTCGCATCTGGAGTTTCCTCTCTCACAAGGTCGTCCACTTAGTTTCGTCGAACACTTACGGTTTCGAGTAGCATCGCGACAGATTTCAGAGAACAGGCGCTTCTCCTGGCACAGAATCGAACACTTAGTTTCAGACAGAACAATTAGTTTAAAATGGACTATGTTTCGCATCTGGAGTATGCTCTCTCACAAGGTCAACCACTTAGTTTCGTCGAACACTTACGGTTTCGAGTAGCATCGCGACAGATTTCAGAGAACAGGCGCTTCTCCTGGCCCTGTAACGAACACTTAGTTTCAGATAGAACAATTAGTTTAAAATGGAACTAAGTTTCGCATCTGGAGTTTCCTCTCTCACAATGTCGTCCACTTAGTTTCGTCGAACACTTACGGTTTCGAGTAGCATCGCGACAGATTTCAGAGAACAGGCGCTTCTCCTGGCACAGAATCGAACACTTAGTTTCAGATAGATCAATTAGTTTAAATGGAAGTAAGTTTCGCATCTGGAGTTTCCTCTCTCACAAGGTCGACCACTTAGTTTTGTCGAACACATACGGTTTCGAGTAGCATCGCGACAGATTTCAGAGAACAGGCGCTTCTCCTGGCACAGAATCGAACACTTAGTTTCAGACAGAACAATTAGTTTAAAATGGACTATGTTTCGCATCTGGAGTATGCTCTCTCACAAGGTCAACCACTTAGTTTCGTCGAACACTTACGGTTTCGAGTGGCATCGCCACAGATTTCAGAGAACGGGCGCTTCTCCTGGCACATTATCGAACACATAGTTTCAGGTAGAACAATTAGTTTAAAATGGAACTAAGTTTCGCGTCTGGAGTTTCCTCTCTCAGAAGGTCGACCACTTAGTTTTGTCGAACACTTACGGTTTCGAGTAGCATCGCGACAGATTTTAGAGAACAGGCGCTTCTCCTGGCACAGTATCGAACACTTAGTTTCAGATAGAACAATTAGTTTAAAATGGAACTAAGTTTCGCATCTGGAGTTTCCTCTCTCACAAGGTCGGCCACTTAGTTTCGTCGAACACATACGGTTTCGACTGGCATCGCCACAGATTTCATAGAACGGGCGCTTCTCCGGGCACATTATCGAACACTTAGTTTCAGATAGAACAATTAGTTTAAAATGGAACTAAGTTTCGCATCTGGAGTTTCCTCCCTCACAAGGTCGTCCACTTAGTTTCGTCGAACACTTACGGTTTCGAGTAGCATCGCGACAGATTTCAGAGAACAGGCGCTTCTCCTGGCACTGTAACGAACACTTAGTATCAGATAGAACAATTAGTTTAAAATGGAACTAAGTTTCGCATCTGGAGTTTCCTCTCTCACAAGGTCGTCCACTTAGTTTCGTCGAACACTTACGGTCTCGAGTAGCATCGCGACAGATTTCAGAGAACAGGCGCTTCTCCTGGCACAGAATCGAACACTTAGTTTCAGACAGAACAATTAGTTTAAAATGGACTATGTTTCGCATCTGGAGTATGCTCTCTCACAAGGTCAACCACTTAATTTCGTCGAACATATACGGTTTCGAGTGGCATCGCTACACATTTCAGAGAACAGGCGCTTCTCCTGGCACATTATCGAACACTTAGTTTCAGATAGAACAATTAGTTTAAAATGGAACTAAGTTTCGCATCTGGAGTTTCCTCTCTCACAAGGTCGTCCACTTAGTTTCGTCGAACACTTACGGTTTCGAGTAGCATCGCGACAGATTTCCGAGAACAGGCGCTTCTCCTGGCACTGTAACGAACACTTAGTTTCAGATAGAACAATTCGTTTAAAATGGAACTAAGTTTCGCATCTGGAGTTTCCTCTCCCACAAGGTCAACCACTTAGTTTCATCGAACACATACGGTTTCGAGTAGCATCGCCACAGATTTCAGAGAGCAGGCGCTTCGCCTGGCACAGTATCAAACACTTAGTTTCGGATAGTACAATTAGTTGAAAATGGAACTAAGTTTCGCTTCTGGAGTTTCCTCCCTCACAAGGTCGACCACTTAGTTTCGTCGAACACATACGGTTTCGAGTGGCATCGCCCCAGATTTCAGAGAACAGGCGCTTCTCCTGGCACAGTATCGAACACTTAGTTTCAGATTGAACAGTTCGTTTTAAATGGAACTATGTTTCGCATCTGGAGTTTACTCTCCCACAAGGTCGACAACTTAGTTTCGTCGAACACATACGGTTTCGACTGGCATCGCCACAGATTTCAGAGAACGGGCGCTTCTCCTGGCACATTATCGAACACATAGTTTCAGGTAGAACAATTAGTTTAAAATGGAACTATGTTTCGCGTCTGGAGTTTCCTCTCTCAGAAGGTCGACCACTTAGTTTCGTCGAACACTTACGGTTTCGAGTGGCATCGCCACAGATTTCAGAGAACAGGCGCTTCTCCTGGCACAGTATCGACCACTTAGTTTCAGACAGAACAATTAGTTTAAAATGGACTATGTTTCGCATCTGGATTATGCTCTCTCACAAGGTCAACCACTTAATTTCGTCGAACACATACGGTTTCGAGTGGCATCGCTACACATTTCAGAGAACAGGCGCTTCTCCTGGCACAGTGTCGAACACATAGTTTCAGATAGAACAATTAGTTTAAAATGGAACTAAGTTTCGCATCTGGAGTATCCTGTCCCACAAGGTCGGCCACTTAATTTCGTCGAACACATACGGTTTCGAGTGGCATCGCTACACATTTCAGAGAACAGGCGCTTCTCCTGGCACAGTGTCGAACACATAGTTTCAGATAGAATAATTAGTTTAAAATGGAACTAAGTTTCGCATCTGGAGTATCCTGTCCCACAAGGTCGGCCACTTAGTTTCGTCGAACACATACGGTTTCGAGTGGCATCGCCACAGATTTCAGAGAACGGGCGCTTCTCCTGGCACATTATCGAACACATAGTTTCAGGTAGAACAATTAGTTTAAAATGGAACTAAGTTTCGCCTCTGGAGTTTCCTCTCTCAGAAGGTCGACCACTTAGTTTCGTCGAACACTTACGGTTTCGAGTAGCATCGCGACAGATTTCAGAGAACAGGCGCTTCTCCTGGCACAGAATCGAACACTTAGTTTCAGATAGAACAATTAGTTTAAATGGAAGTAAGTTTCGCATCTGGAGTTTCCTCTCTCACAAGGTCGACCACTTAGTTTTGTCGAACACATACGGTCTCGAGTAGCATCGCCACAGTTTTCAGAGAGCAGGCGCTTCTCCTGGCACAGTATCGAACACTTATTTCAGACAGAACAATTAGTTTAAAATGGACTATGTTTCGCATCCGGAGTATGCTCTCTCACAAGGTCAACCACTTAATTTCGTCGAACACATACGGTTTCGAGTGGCATCGCCACAGATTTCAGAGAACGGGCGCTTCTCCTGGCACATTATCGAACACATAGTTTCAGGTAGAACAATTAGTTTAAAATGGAACTAAGTTTCGCGTCTGGAGTTTCCTCTCTCACAAGGTCGACCACTTAGTTTCGTCGAACACTTACGGTTTCGAGTAGCATCGCGACAGATTTTAGAGAACAGGCGCTTCTCCTGGCACAGTATCGAACACTTAGTTTCAGATAGAACAATTAGTTTAAAATGGAACTAAGTTTCGCATCTGGAGTTTCCTCTCTCACAAGGTCGGCACTTAGTTACGTCGAACACATACGGGTTCGAGTAGCATCGCCACAGATTTCAGAGAACAGGCGCTTCTCCTGGCACATTATCGAACACTTAGTTTCAGATAGAACAATTAGTTTAAAATGGAACTAAGTTTCGCATCTGGAGTTTCCTCTCTCACAAGGTCGTCCACTTAGTTTCGTCGAACACTTACGGTTTCGAGTAGCATCGCGACAGATTTCAGAGAACAGGCGCTTCTCCTGGCACAGAATCGAACACTTAGTTTCAGACAGAACAATTAGTTTAAAATGGACTATGTTTCGCATCTGGAGTATGCTCTCTCACAAGGTCAACCACTTAGTTTCGTCGAACACTTACGGTTTCGAGTAGCATCGCGACAGATTTCAGAGAACAGGCGCTTCTCCTGGCCCTGTAACGAACACTTAGTTTCAGATAGAACAATTAGTTTAAAATGGAACTAAGTTTCGCATCTGGAGTTTCCTCTCTCACAATGTCGTCCACTTAGTTTCGTCGAACACTTACGGTTTCGAGTAGCATCGCGACAGATTTCAGAGAACAGGCGCTTCTCCTGGCACAGAATCGAACACTTAGTTTCAGACAGAACAATTAGTTTAAAATGGACTATGTTTCGCATCTGGAGTATGCTCTCTCACAAGGTCAACCACTTAATTTCGTCGAACACATACGGTTTCGAGTGGCATCGCTACACACTTCAGAGAACAGGCGCTTCTTCTGGCACAGTATCGGACACATAGTTTCAGATAGACCAATTAGTTTAAAATGGAACTGAGTTTCGCATCCGGAGTTTCCTCTCTCAGAAGGTCGACCACTTAGTTTCGTCGAACACATACGGTTTCGAGAGGCATCGCCACAGATTTCAGAGAACAGGCGCTTCTCCTGGCACAGTATCGACCACTTAGTTTCAGACAGAACAATTAGTTTAAAATGGACTATGTTTCGCATCTGGATTATGCTCTCTCACAAGGTCAACCACTTAATTTCGTCGAACACATACGGTTTCGAGTGGCATCGCTACACATTTCAGAGAACAGGCGCTTCTCCTGGCACAGTGTCGAACACATAGTTTCAGATAGGACAATTAGTTTAAAATGGAACTAAGTTTCGCATCTGGAGTATCCTGTCCCACAAGGTCGGCCACTTAATTTCGTCGAACACATACGGTTCCGAGTGGCATCGCTACACATTTCAGAGAACAGGCGCTTCTCCTGGCACAGTGTCGAACACATAGTTTCAGATAGAATAATTAGTTTAAAATGGAACTAAGTTTCGCATCTGGAGTATCCTGTCCCACAAGGTCGGCCACTTAGTTTCGTCGAACACATACGGTTTCGAGTGGCATCGCCACAGATTTCAGAGAACGGGCGCTTCTCCTGGCACATTATCGAACACATAGTTTCAGGTAGAACAATTAGTTTAAAATGGAACTAAGTTTCGCCTCTGGAGTTTCCTCTCTCAGAAGGTCGACCACTTAGTTTCGTCGAACACTTACGGTTTCGAGTAGCATCGCGACAGATTTCAGAGAACAGGCGCTTCTCCTGGCACAGAATCGAACACTTAGTTTCAGATAGAACAATTAGTTTAAATGGAAGTAAGTTTCGCATCTGGAGTTTCCTCTCTCACAAGGTCGACCACTTAGTTTTGTCGAACACATACGGTCTCGAGTAGCATCGCCACAGTTTTCAGAGAGCAGGCGCTTCTCCTGGCACAGTATCGAACACTTATTTCAGACAGAACAATTAGTTTAAAATGGACTATGTTTCGCATCCGGAGTATGCTCTCTCACAAGGTCAACCACTTAATTTCGTCGAACACATACGGTTTCGAGTGGCATCGCCACAGATTTCAGAGAACGGGCGCTTCTCCTGGCACATTATCGAACACATAGTTTCAGGTAGAACAATTAGTTTAAAATGGAACTAAGTTTCGCGTCTGGAGTTTCCTCTCTCAGAAGGTCGACCACTTAGTTTCGTCGAACACTTACGGTTTCGAGTAGCATCGCGACAGATTTTAGAGAACAGGCGCTTCTCCTGGCACAGTATCGAACACTTAGTTTCAGATAGAACAATTAGTTTAAAATGGAACTAAGTTTCGCATCTGGAGTTTCCTCTCTCACAAGGTCGGCACTTAGTTACGTCGAACACATACGGGTTCGAGTAGCATCGCCACAGATTTCAGAGAACAGGCGCTTCTCCTGGCACATTATCGAACACTTAGTTTCAGATAGAACAATTAGTTTAAAATGGAACTAAGTTTCGCATCTGGAGTTTCCTCTCTCACAAGGTCGTCCACTTAGTTTCGTCGAACACTTACGGTTTCGAGTAGCATCGCGACAGATTTCAGAGAACAGGCGCTTCTCCTGGCACAGAATCGAACACTTAGTTTCAGACAGAACAATTAGTTTAAAATGGACTATGTTTCGCATCTGGAGTATGCTCTCTCACAAGGTCAACCACTTAGTTTCGTCGAACACTTACGGTTTCGAGTAGCATCGCGACAGATTTCAGAGAACAGGCGCTTCTCCTGGCCCTGTAACGAACACTTAGTTTCAGATAGAACAATTAGTTTAAAATGGAACTAAGTTTCGCATCTGGAGTTTCCTCTCTCAAAATGTCGTCCACTTAGTTTCGTCGAACACTTACGGTTTCGAGTAGCATCGCGACAGATTTCAGAGAACAGGCGCTTCTCCTGGCACAGAATCGAACACTTAGTTTCAGATAGATCAATTAGTTTAAATGGAAGTAAGTTTCGCATCTGGAGTTTCCTCTCTCACAAGGTCGACCACTTAGTTTTGTCGAACACATACGGTTTCGAGTAGCATCGCGACAGATTTCAGAGAACAGGCGCTTCTCCTGGCACAGAATCGAACACTTAGTTTCAGACAGAACAATTAGTTTAAAATGGACTATGTTTCGCATCTGGAGTATGCTCTCTCACAAGGTCAACCACTTAGTTTCGTCGAACACTTACGGTTTCGAGTGGCATCGCCACAGATTTCAGAGAACGGGCGCTTCTCCTGGCACATTATCGAACACATAGTTTCAGGTAGAACAATTAGTTTAAAATGGAACTAAGTTTCGCGTCTGGAGTTTCCTCTCTCAGAAGGTCGACCACTTAGTTTCGTCGAACACTTACGGTTTCGAGTAGCATCGCGACAGATTTTAGAGAACAGGCGCTTCTCCTGGCACAGTATCGAACACTTAGTTTCAGATAGAACAATTAGTTTAAAATGGAACTAAGTTTCGCATCTGGAGTTTCCTCTCTCACAAGGTCGGCACTTAGTTACGTCGAACACATACGGGTTCGAGTAGCATCGCCACAGATTTCAGAGAACAGGCGCTTCTCCTGGCACATTATCGAACACTTAGTTTCAGATAGAACAATTAGTTTAAAATGGAACTAAGTTTCGCATCTGGAGTTTCCTCTCTCACAAGGTCGTCCACTTAGTTTCGTCGAACACTTACGGTTTCGAGTAGCATCGCGACAGATTTCAGAGAACAGGCGCTTCTCCTGGCACAGAATCGAACACTTAGTTTCAGACAGAACAATTAGTTTAAAATGGACTATGTTTCGCATCTGGAGTATGCTCTCTCACAATGTCGTCCACTTAGTTTCGTCGAACACTTACGGTTTCGAGTAGCATCGCGACAGATTTCAGAGAACAGGCGCTTCTCCTGGCCCTGTAACGAACACTTAGTTTCAGATAGAACAATTAGTTTAAAATGGAACTAAGTTTCGCATCTGGAGTTTCCTCTCTCACAATGTCGTCCACTTAGTTTCGTCGAACACTTACGGTTTCGAGTAGCATCGCGACAGATTTCAGAGAACAGGCGCTTCTCCTGGCACAGAATCGAACACTTAGTTTCAGACAGAACAATTAGTTTAAAATGGACTATGTTTCGCATCTGGAGTATGCTCTCTCACAAGGTCAACCACTTAATTTCGTCGAACACATACGGTTTCGAGTGGCATCGCTACACACTTCAGAGAACAGGCGCTTCTTCTGGCACAGTATCGGACACATAGTTTCAGATAGACCAATTAGTTTAAAATGGAACTGAGTTTCGCATCCGGAGTTTCCTCTCTCAGAAGGTCGACCACTTAGTTTCGTCGAACACATACGGTTTCGAGAGGCATCGCCACAGATTTCAGAGAACAGGCGCTTCTCCTGCCACAGTATCGAACACTTTGTTTCAGATAGGATTATTAGTTTAAAATGAACTAAGTTTCGCAATTTGGAGTTTCCTCCCTCACAAGGTCGACCACTTAGTTTCGTCGAACTCGTACGGTTTCGAATGGCGTCGCCACATATTTCAGAGAACAGGCGCTTCTCCTGACACTGTATCGAACACTTAGTTTCAGATAGAACAATTAGTTTAAAATGGAACTAAGTTTCGCGTCTGGAGTTTCCTCTCTCACAAGGTCGGCCACTTAGTTACGTCGAACACTTACCGTTCCGAGTGGTATCGCCACAAGTTTCACAGAACGGGCGCTTCTCCTGGCACAGTATCGAACACTTAGTTTCAGGTAGAACAATTAGTTTAAAATGGAACTAAGTTTCGCCTCTGGAGTTTCCTCCCTCACAAGGTCGACCACTTAGTTTCGTCGAACTCGTACGGTTTCGAATGGCGTCGCCACATATTTCAGAGAACAGGCGCTTCTCCTGACACTGTATCGAACACTTAGTTTCAGATAGAACAATTAGTTTAAAATGGAACTAAGTTTCGCATCCGGAATTTCCTCTCTCAGAAGGTCGACCACTTACTTTCGTCGAACACATTCGGTTTCGAGTAGCAACGCCAGAGGTTTCAGAGGACAGGCGGTTCTACTGGCAGAGTATCGAATACTTAGTTTCAGATAGAATATTTAGTTTCAAATGTAAATATGTTTCGCATTTGGATTTTCCTCCCTCACAAGGTCGACCACTTAGTTTCGTCGAATATATACGGTTTCGAGAGGCATCGCCACAGATTTCAGAGAACAGGCGCTTCTCCTGGCACAGTAACGAACACTTAGTTGCAGATAGAACAATGAGTTTAAAATGGAACTAAGTTTCGCATCTGGAGTTTCCTCTCCCACAAGGTCGACCACTTAGTTTCGTCGAACACATACGGTTTCGAGTGGCATCGCCCCAGATTTCAGAGAACAGGCGCTTCTCCTGGCATAGTATCGAACACTTAGTTTCAGATTGAACAGTTCGTTTTAAATGGAACTTAGTTTCGCATCTGGAGTTTACTCTCCCACAAGGTCGACCACTTAGTTTCGTCGAACACATGCGGTTTCGTGTGGCATCGCCACTGATTTCAGGGAACAGGCGCTTGTCCTGGCACAGTATCGAACACAGATAGAACAGTTAGTTTAAAATGGAACTAAGTTTCGCATCTGGAGTTTCCTCTCTCACAAGGCGACCACTTAGTTTCGTCGAACACATACGGTTTCGAGTAGCATCGCCACAGATTTCAGAGAACAGGCGCTTCTCCTGGCACAGTATCGAACACTTAGTTTCAGATTGAACAGATCGTTTTAAATGGAACTATGTTTCGCATCTGGAGTTCCCTCTCTCACAAGGTCGACCACTTTGTTTCGTCGAACACATACGGTTTCGAGTGGCATCGCCGCAGATTTCAGAGAACTGTCGCTTCTCCTGGCACAGTATCGAACACTTAGTTTCAGATAGAACAGTTAGTTTAAAATGGAACTAAATTTCGCATCTGGAGTTTCCTCTCTCACAAGGTCGACCACTTAGTTTCGACGAACATATACGGTTTCGAGTGGCATCGCCACAGATTTCAGAGAACAGGCGCTTCTCCTGGCACAGTAACGAACACTTACTTTCAGATAGAACAATTCGTTTAAAATGGAACTAAGTTTCGCATCTGGAGTTTCCTCTCCCACAAGGTCAACCACTTAGTTTCATCGAACACATACGGTTTCGAGTAGCATCGCCACAGATTTCAGAGAGCAGGCGCTTCGCCTGGCACAGTATCAAACACTTAGTTTCGGATAGAACAATTAGTTTAAAATGGAACTAAGTTTCGCTTCTGGAGTTTCGTCTCTCACAAGGTCGACCACTTAGTTTAGTCGAACACATACGGTTTCGAGTGGCATCGCCCCAGATTTCAGAGAACAGGCGCTTCTCCTGGCACAGTATCGAACACTTAGTTTCAGATTGAACAGTTCGTTTTAAATGGAACTATGTTTCGCATCTGGAGTTTACTCTCCCACAATGTCGACAACTTAGTTTCGTCGAACACATGCGGTTTCGAGTGGCATCGCCACTGATTTCAGGGAACAGGCGCTTCTCCTGGCACAGTATCGAACACTTAGTTTCAGATAGAACAGTTAGTTTAAAATGGAACTAAATTTCGCATCTGGAGTTTCCTCTCTCACAAGGTCGACCACTTAGTTTCGACGAACATATACGGTTTCGAGTGGCATCGCCACAGATTTCAGAGAACAGGCGCTTCTCCTGGCACAGTAACGAACACTTACTTTCAGATAGAACACTTCGTTTAAAATGGAACTAAGTTTCGCATCTGGAGTTTCCTCTCCCACAAGGTCAACCACTTAGTTTCATCGAACACATACGGTTTCGAGTAGCATCGCCACAGATTTCAGAGAGCAGGCGCTTCGCCTGGCACAGTATCAAACACTTAGTTTCGGATAGAACAATTAGTTTAAAATGGAACTAAGTTTCGCTTCTGGAGTTTCCTCTCTCACAAGGTCGACCACTTAGTTTCGTCGAACACATACGGTTTCGAGTGGCATCGCCCCAGATTTCAGAGAACAGGCGCTTCTCCTGGCACAGTATCGAACACTTAGTTTCAGATTGAACAGTTCGTTTTAAATGGAACTATGTTTCGCATCTGGAGTTTACTCTCCCACAATGTCGACAACTTAGTTTCGTCGAACACATGCGGTTTCGAGTGGCATCGCCACTGATTTCAGGGAAAAGGCGCTTCTCCTGGCACAGTATCGAACACAGATAGAACAGTTAGTTTAAAATGGAACTAAGTTTCGCATCTGGAGTTTCCTCTCTCACAAGGCGACCACTTAGTTTCGTCGAACACATACGGTTTCGAGTAGCATCGCCACAGATTTCAGAGAACATGCGCTTCTCCTTGCACAGTATCGAACATTTAGTTTCAGATAGAACAATTAGTTTAAAATGGAACTAAGTTTCGCATCTGGAGTTCCCGCTCTCACAAGGTCGACCACTTTGTTTCGTCGAACACATACGGTTTGGCGTAGCATCGCCACTGATCACAGAGAACAGGCGCTACTCCTGGCACAGTATCGAACACTTAGTTTCAGATAGAACAATTAGTTTAAAATGGAACTGTGTTCCGCATCTGGAGATTCCCCTCTCACAAGGTCGACCATTTAGATTCGTCGAACACATACGGTTTCGAGTAGCATCGCCACAGATTTCAGAGAACAGGCACTTCTCCTGGCACAGTATCGAACACTTAGTTTCACATGGAACATTCGGTTTAAAATGGAACTAAGTTTCGCATCTGAAGTTTCCACTCTCATAAGGCCGGCCACTTAGTTTCGTCGAACACATACGGTTTCGAGTAGCATCGCCACAGATTTCAGAGAAAAGGCGCTTCTCCTGGCACATTATCGAACACTTAGTTTCAGATAGAACAATTAGTTTAAAATGGAACTAGGCTTCGCATCTGGAGTTTCCTCTCTCACAAGGTCGACCACTTAGTTTCGTGGAACACATACGGTTTCGAGTAGCATCGCCACAGATTTCAGAGAACAGGCGCTCCCCCTGGCACAGTATCGAACAGTTAGTTTCAGATAGAACGATTAGTTTAAAAAGGAACAAAGTTTCGAATCTGGAGTTTCCTCTCTCACAAGGTCGACCACTTAGTTTCGTCGAACACATACGGTTTCGAGTAGCATCGCCACAGATTTCAGAGAACAGGCGCTTCTCCTGGCTCATTATCGATCACTTAGTTTCAGATAGAACAATGAGTTTAAAATGGAACTAAGTTTTGCATCTGGAGTTTCCTCTCTCACAAGGTCGACCACTTAGTTTCGTCGAACACATACGGTTTCGAGTAGCATCGCCACAGATTTCAGAGAAAAGGCGCTTCTCCTGGCACATTATCGAACACTTAGTTTCAGATAGAACAATTAGTTTAAAATGGAACTAGGCTTCGCATCTGGAGTTTCCTCTCTCACAAGGTCGACCACTTAGTTTCGTGGAACACATACGGTTTCGAGTATCATCGCCACTGATTTCAGAGAACAGGCGCTTCTCCTGGCACAGTATCGAACACTTTCAGATAGACCAATCAGTTTAAAATGGAACTAAGTTTTGCATCTGGAGTTTCCTCTCTCACAAGGTCGACCACTTAGTTTCGTCGAACACATGCGGTTTCGAGTGGCATCGCCACAGATTTCAGAGAACAGGCGCTTCTCCTGGCACAGTATCGGACACTTAGTTTCAGATAGAAAAATTAGTTTAATATGGAACAAAGCTTCCCATTTGGAGTTTCCTCTCTCACAAGGTCAGCCACTTAGTTTCGCCGAACACATACGCTTTCGAGTAGCATGGCGACAGACTTCCGAGGACAGGCGCTTCTCCTGGCACAGTATCGAACACTTAGTTTCAGAGAGAACAATTAGTTTAAAATAGGAACTAAGTTTCGCATTTGGAGTTTCCTCTCCCACAAGGTCGACCACTTAGTTTCGTCGAACACATACGGTTTCGAGTGGCATCGCCACACATTTCAGGGAGCAGGCGCTTCTCCTAGCTCATTATCGAAGACTTAGTTTCAGATAGAACAATCAGTTTAAAATGGAACTAAGTTTTGCATCTGGAGTTTCCTCTCTCACAAGGTCGACCACTTAGTTTCGTCGAACACATACGGTTTCGAGTGGCATCGCCACAGATTTCAGAGAACAGGCGCTTCTCCCGGCACAGTATCGAACACTTAGTATCGTATAGAACAATTACTTTAAAATGGAACTAAACTTCGCATAAGGAGTTTCCTATCTCACAAGGTGGACCACTTGGTTTCGTCGAACACATACGGTTTGGAGTAGCATCGCCACTGATCACAGAGAACAGGCGCTACTCCTGGCACAGTACCGAACACTTAGTTTCAGATAGAACAATTAATTTAAAATGGAACTGTGTTCCGCATCTGGAGATTCCTCTCGCACAAGGTCGACCATTTAGATTCGTCGAACACATACGGTTTCGAGTAGCATCGCCACAGATTTCAGAGAACAGGCGCTCCCCCTGGCACAGTATCGAACAGTTAGTTTCAGATAGAACGATTAGTTTAAAAAGGAACAAAGTTTCGCATCTGGAGTTTCCTCTCTCACAAGGTCGACCACTTAGTTTCGTCGAACACATACGGTTTCGAGTAGCGTCGCCACAGATTTCAGAGAACAGGCGCTTCTCCTGGCTCATTATCGATCACTTAGTTTCAGATAGAACGATTAGTTTAAAAAGGAACAAAGTTTCGCATCTGGAGTTTCCTCTCTCACAAGGTCGACCACTTAGTTTCGTCGAACACATACGGTTTCGAGTAGCGTCGCCACAGATTTCAGAGAACAGGCGCTTCTCCTGGCTCATTATCGATCACTTAGTTTCAGATAGAACAATCAGTTTAAAATGGAACTAAGTTTTGCATCTGGAGTTTCCTCTCTCACAAGGTCGACCACTTAGTTTCGTCGAACACATACGGTTTCGAGTGGAAATCGCCACAGATTTCAGAGAACAGGCGCTTCTCCTGGCTCATTATCGATCACATAGTTTCAGATAGAACAATCAGTTTAAAATGGAACTAAGTCTCGCATCTGGAGTTTCCTCTTTCACAAGGTCGACCATTTAGATTCGTCGAACACATACGGTTTCGAGTATCATCGCCACTGATTACAGAGAACAGGTGCTTCTCCTGGCACAGTATCGAACACTTTCAGATAGACCAATCAGTTTAAAATGGAACAAAGTTTTGCATCTGGAGTTTCCTCTCTCACAAGGTCGACCACTTAGTTTCGTCGAACACATGCGGTTTCGAGTGGCATCGCCACAGATTTCATAGAACAGGCGCTTCTCCTGGCACAGTATCGGACACTTAGTTTCAGATAGAAAAATTAGTTTAATATGGAACAAAGCTTCCCATTTGGAGTTTCCTCTCTCACAAGGTCAGGCACTTAGTTTCGTCGAACACATACGGTTTCGAGTGGCATCGCCACAGATTTCAGAGAACAGGCGCTTCCCCTGGCACAGTATCGAACACTTAGTTTCAGATAGAACGATTAGTTTAAAAAGGAACAAAGTTTCACATCTGGAGTTTCCTCTCTCACAAGGTCGACCACTCAGTTTCGTCGAACTCATACTGTTTCGAGTAGCATCGCGACAGATTTCAGAGAACAGGCGCTTCTCCTGGCACAGTATCGAACACTTAGTTTCAGATAGAACAATTAGTTTAAAATGGCACTAAATTTCGCGTCTGGAGTTTCCTCTCTCACAAGGTGGACCACTCAGTTTCGTCGAACACATACGTTTTCGAGTGGCATCGCCACAGATTTCTGAGAACAGGCGCTTCCCCTGGCACAGTATCGAACACTTAGTTTCAGATAGAACAATTAGTTTTAAACGGAACTAAGTTTCGCATCTGGAGTTTCCTCTCTCACAAGGTCGACCATTTAGATTCGTCGAACACATACGGGTTCGAGTAGCATCTCCACTGATTTCAGAGAACAGGCGCTTCTCCTGGCACAGTATCGAACACTTTCAGATAGAACAATTAGTTTAAAATGGAACTAAGTTTCGCATCTGGAGTTTCCTCTCTCACAAGGTCGGCCACTTAGTTTCAGATAGAACAATTAGTTTAAAATGGCACTAAATTTCGCGTCTGGAGTTTCCTCTCTCACAAGGTGGACCACTCAGTTTCGTCGAACACATACGTTTTCGAGTGGCATCGCCACAGATTTCTGAGAACAGGCGCTTCCCCTGGCACAGTATCGAACACTTAGTTTCAGATAGAACAATTAGTTTTAAACGGAACTAAGTTTCGCATCTGGAGTTTCCTCTCTCACAAGGTCGACCATTTAGATTCGTCGAACACATACGGGTTCGAGTAGCATCTCCACTGATTTCAGAGAACAGGCGCTTCTCCTGGCACAGTATCGAACACTTTCAGATAGAACAATTAGTTTAAAATGGAACTAAGTTTCGCATCTGGAGTTTCCTCTCTCACAAGGTCGGCCACTTAGTTTCGTTGAACAGATACGGGTTCGAGTAGCATCGGCACTGATTTCAGAGAACAGGCGCTTCTCCTGGCACAGTATCGAACACTTTCAGATAGAACAGTTAGTTTAAAATGGCACTAAGTTTCACGTCTGGAGTTTCCTCTCTCACAAGGTGGACCACTCAGTTTCGTCGAACACATACGTTTTCGAGTGGTATCGCCACAGATTTCAGAGAACTGGCGCTTCTCCTGGCACATTATCGAACACTTAGTTTCAGATAGAACAATTAGTTTAAAATGGAACAATATTTCGCATCTGGAGTTTCCTTTCGCACAAGGTCGACGACTTAATTTCGTCGAACACATACGCTTTCGAGTGGCATCACCAGAGATTTCAGAGAACAGGCGCTTCTCCTGGCACAGTATCGAACACTTTGAGATAGAACAATTGGTTTAAAATGGTACTAAGTTTCGCATTTGGAGTTTCCTCTCTCACAAGGTCGGCCAATTAGTTTCGTCGAACAAATACAGTTTCGAGTGGTATCGCCACAGATTTTAGAGAAAAGGCGCTTCTCCTGGCACAGTATCGGACACTTAGTTTGAGATAGAAAAATTAGTTTAATATGGAACAAAGCTTCCCATTTGGAGTTTCCACTCTCACAAGGTCAGCCACTTAGTTACGTCGAACACATACGGTTTCGAGTGGCATCGCCACAGATTTCAGAGAACATGCGCTTCTCCTTGCACAGTATCGAACATTTAGTTTCAGATAGAACAATTCGTTTAAAATGGAACTAAGTTTCGCATCTGGAGTTCCCTCTCTCACAAGGTCGACCACTTTGTTTCGTCGAACACATACGGTTTCGAGTGGCATTTCGAGTGGCAGATTTCAAAGAACTGTCGCTTCTCCTGGCACAGTATCGAACACTTAGTTTCGGATAGAACAATTAGTTTAAAATGGAACTAAGTTTCGCTTCTGGAGTTTCCTCTCTCACAAGGCGACCACTTAGTTTCGTCGAACACATACGGTTTCGAGTAGCATCGCCACAGATTTCAGAGAACATGCGCTTCTCCTTGCACAGTATCGAACATTTAGTTTCAGATAGAACAATTAGTTTAAAATGGAACTAAGTTTCGCATCTGGAGTTCCCTCTCTCACAAGGTCGACCACTTTGTTTCGTCGAACACATACGGTTTCGAGTGGCATTTCGAGTGGCAGATTTCAAAGAACTGTCGCTTCTCCTGGCACATTATCGAACACTTAGTTTCAGATAGAACAATCAGTTTAAAATGAAACTAAGTTTCGCATCTGGAGTTTCCTCTCTCACAAGGTGAACCACTTAGTTTCGTCGAACACATACGGTTTCGAGTAGCATTGCCACTGATTTGAGAGAACAGGCGCGTCTCCTGGCATAGTATCGAACACTTAGTTTCAGATTGAACAGTTCGTTTTAAATGGAACTAAGTTTCGCATCTGGAGTTTACTCTCCCACAAGGTCGACCACTTAGTTTCGTCGAACACATGCGGTTTCGAGTGGCATCGCCACTGATTTCAGGGAACAGGCGCTTGTCCTGGCACAGTATCGAACACAGATAGAACAGTTAGTTTAAAATGGAACTAAGTTTCGCATCTGGAGTTTCCTCTCTCACAAGGCGACCACTTAGTTTCGTCGAACACATACGGTTTCGAGTAGCATCGCCACAGATTTCAGAGAACATGCGCTTCTCCTGGCACAGTATCGAACATTTAGTTTCAGATAGAACAATTAGTTTAAAATGGAACTAAGTTTCGCATCTGGAGTTCCCTCTCTCACAAGGTCGACCACTTTGTTTCGTCGAACACATACGGTTTCGAGTGGCATCGCCGCAGATTTCAGAGAACTGTCGCTTCTCCTGGCACAGTATCGAACACTTAGTTTCAGATAGAACAGTTAGTTTAAAATGGAACTAAATTTCGCATCTGGAGTTTCCACTCTCACAATGTCGACCACTTAGTTTCGACGAACATATACGGTTTCGAGTGGCATCGCCACAGATTTCAGAGAACAGGCGCTTCTCCTGGCACAGTAACGAACACTTAGTTTCAGATAGAACAATTCGTTTAAAATGGAACTAAGTTTCGCATCTGGAGTTTCCTCTCCCACATTTCCAACCACTTAGTTTCATCGAACACATACGGTTTCGAGTAGCATCGCCACAGATTTCAGAGAACAGGCGCTTCGCCTGGCACAGTATCAAACACTTAGTTTCGGGTAGAACAATTAGTTTAAAATGGAACTAAGTTTCGCTTCTGGAGTTTCCTCTCTCACAAGGCGACCACTTAGTTTCGTCGAACACATACGGTTTCGAGTAGCATTGCCACTGATTTGAGAGAACAGGCGCTTCTCCTGGCACAGTATCGAACACTTAGTTTCAGATGGAACATTTAGTTTAAAATTGAACTATGTTTCGCATCTGGAGTTTCCTTTCTCACAAGGTCGACCGCTTAGTTTCGCCGAGCGCATACGATTTCGAGTGGCATCGCCACAGATTTAAGAGAACAGGCACTTCTGCTGGCACAGCATCGAACACTTAGTTTCAGATAGAACAATTAATTTAAAATGGAACTAAGTTTCGCGTCTGGAGTTTCCTCTCTCACAAGGTGGACCACTCTGTTTCGTCGAACGCATACCGTTTCGAGTGGTATCGCCACAGGTTTCACAGAACGGGCGCTTCCCCGGGCACAGTATCGAACCCTCAGTTTCAGAGAGAACAATTAGTTTAAAATGGAACTAAGTTTCGCATCTGGAGTTTCCTCTCCCACAAGGTCGACCACTTAGTTTCGTCGAACACATACGGTTTCGAGTGGCATCGCCCCAGATTTCAGAGAACAGGCGCTTCTCCTGGCATAGTATCGAACATTTAGTTTCAGATAGAACAATTCGTTTAAAATGGAACTAAGTTTCGCATCTGGAGTTCCCTCTCTCACAAGGTCGACCACTTAGTTTCGTCGAACACATGCGGTTTCGAGTGGCATCGCCACTGATTTCAGGGAACAGGCGCTTGTCCTGGCACAGTATCGAACACAGATAGAACAGTTAGTTTAAAATGGAACTAAGTTTCGCATCTGGAGTTTCCTCTCTCACAAGGCGACCACTTAGTTTCGTCGAACACATACGGTTTCGAGTAGCATCGCCACAGATTTCAGAGAGAAGGCGCATCGCCTGGCACAGTATCGAACACTTATTTCAGACAGAACAATTAGTTTAAAATGGAACTATATTTCGCATCTGTAGTATCCTCTCTCACAAGATCAACCACTTAGTTTCGCCGAACATGTACGGTTTCGAGTGGTATCGCCACACATTTCGTAGAACAGGCGCTTCTCCTGGCACATTATCGAACACTTAGTTTCCGATAGAACAATTAGTTTAAAATGGAATTAAGTTTCGCATCTGGAGTTTCCTCTCCCACAAGGTCGACCACTTAGTTTCCTCGAACACATACGGTTTGGAGTAGCATCGTCACAGATTTCAGAGAACAGGCACTTCTCCTGGCACAGTATCGAACACTTAGTTTCAGATGGAATATTTAGTTTAAAATTGAACTATGTTTCGCATCTGGAGTTTCCTCTCTCACAAGGTCGGCCACTTAGTATCGTCGAACACATACGGTTCAGAGTGGCATCGCCACAGATTTCAAAGAACAGGCGCTTCTCCTGGCACAGTATCGAACACTTAGTATCAGATAGAACAATTACTTTAAAATGGAACTAAGCTTCGCATCTGGAGTTTCCTCTCTCACAAGGTCGGCCACTTAGTTTCGTCGAACACATACGGTTTCGAGTAGCATCGCCACAGATTTCAGAGAACAGGCGCTTCTCCTGGCTCATTATCGATCACTTTGTTTCAGATAGAACAATCAGTTTAAAATGGAACAAAGTCTGGCATCTGGAGTTTCCTCTCTCAGAAGGTCGACCACTTCGTTTCGTCGAACACATACGGTTTCGTGTAGCATCGCGACAGATTTCAGAGAACAGGCGCTTCTCCTGGCACAGTATCGAACACTTAGTTTCAGATGGAACATTTAGTTTAAAATGGAACTAAGTTTCGCATCTGGAGTTTCCTCTCTCAGAAGGTCGACCACTTCGTTTCGTCGAACACATACGGTTTCGTGTAGCATCGCGACAGATTTCAGAGAACAGGCGCTTCTCCTGGCACAGTATCGAACACTTAGTATCAGATAGAACAATCAGTTTAAAATGGAACTAAGTTTCGCATCTGGAGTTTCCTCTCCCACAATGTCGACCACTTAGTTTCGTCGAACACATACGGTTTCGAGTAGCATAGCCACAGATTTCAGAGAACAGGCGCTTCTCCTGACACAGTATCGAACACTTAGTTTCAGGTAGAACAATTAGTTTAAACTGGAACTATGTTTCGCATCTGGAGTTTCCTCTCTCACAAGGTCGGCCACTTAGTATCGTCGAACACATACGGTTCAGAGTGGCATCGCCACAGATTTCAAAGAACAGGCGCTTCTCCTGGCACAGTATCGAACACTTAGTATCAGATAGAACAATTACTTTAAAATGGAACTAAGCTTCGCATCTGGAGTTTCCTCTCTCACAAGGTCGGCCACTTAGTTTCGTCGAACACATACGGTTTCGAGTAGCATCGCCACAGATTTCAGAGAACAGGCGCTTCTCCTGGCTCATTATCGATCACTTTGTTTCAGATAGAACAATCAGTTTAAAATGGAACAAAGTCTGGCATCTGGAGTTTCCTCTCTCAGAAGGTCGACCACTTCGTTTCGTCGAACACATACGGTTTCGTGTAGCATCGCGACAGATTTCAGAGAACAGGCGCTTCTCCTGGCACAGTATCGAACACTTAGTTTCAGATGGAACATTTAGTTTAAAATGGAACTAAGTTTCGCATCTGGAGTTTCCTCTCTCAGAAGGTCGACCACTTCGTTTCGTCGAACACATACGGTTTCGTGTAGCATCGCGACAGATTTCAGAGAACAGGCGCTTCTCCTGGCACAGTATCGAACACTTAGTATCAGATAGAACAATCAGTTTAAAATGGAACTAAGTTTCGCATCTGGAGTTTCCTCTCCCACAAGGTCGACCACTTAGTTTCGTCGAACACATACGGTTTCGAGTAGCATAGCCACAGATTTCAGAGAACAGGCGCTTCTCCTGGCACAGTATCGAACACTTAGTATCAGATAGAACAATTACTTTAAAATGGAACTAAGCTTCGCATCTGGAGTTTCCTCTCTCACAAGGTCGGCCACTTAGTTTCGTCGAACATATACGGTTTCGAGTGGCATCGCCACACAGTTCAGAGAACAGGCGCTTCTCCTGGCACAGTATCGAACACTTAGTTTCAGAGAGAACAATTAGTTTAAAATGGAACCTATTTTCGCATCTTGAGTTTCCTCTCTAAGAAGATCGACCACTTAGTTTCGTCGAACACATACGGTTTCGAGTAGCATCGCGACAGATTTCAGAGAACAGGCGCTTCTCCTGGCACAGTATCGAACACTTAGTATCAGATAGAACAATTACTTTAAAATGGATCTAAGCTTCGCATCTGGAGTTTCCTCTCTCACAAGTTCGGCCACTTAGTATCGTCGAACACATAAGGTTTCGAGTGGCATCGCCATAGATTTCAGAGAACAGGCGCTTCTCCTGGCTCAGTATCGAACACTTAGTTTCAGATAGAAAAATTAGTTTAAAATGGTACTAAGTTTCGCATCAGGAGTTTCCTCTCTTACAAGGTCGACCACTTAGTTTCGTCGAACATATACGGTTTCGAGTGGCATCGCCACAGGTTTCAGAGAACTGGCGCTTCTCCGGGCACAGTATCGAACACTTAGTATCAGATAGAACAATTAATTTAAAATGGAACTAAGCTTCGCATCTGGAGTTTCCTCTCTCACAAGGTCGGCCACTTAGTATCGTCGAACACATACGGTTCAGAGTGGCATCGCCACAGATTTCAAAGAACAGGCGCTTCTCCTGGCACAGTATCGAACACTTAGTATCAGATAGAACAATTACTTTAAAATGGAACTAAGCTTCGCATCTGGAGTTTCCTCTCTCACAAGGTCGGCCACTTAGTTTCGTCGAACACATACGGTTTCGAGTAGCATCGCCACAGATTTCAGAGAACAGGCGCTTCTCCTGGCTCATTATCGATCACTTTGTTTCAGATAGAACAATTAGTTTAAAATGGAACTAAGTTTCGCATCTGGAGTTTCCTCTCTCACAAGGTCGACCACTTAGTTTCGGCGAACACATACGGTTTCGAGTAGCTTCGCGACAGATTTCAGAGAACAGGTGCTTCTCCTGGCACAGAATCGAACACTTAGTTTCAGATAGAACAATTAGTTTAAAATGGGACTAAGTTTCGCTTCTGGAGTTTCGTCTCTCACAAGGTCGGCCACTTAGTTTCGTCGAACACATACGGTTTCGAGTGGCATCGCCACAGATTTCAGAGAACAGGCGCTTCTCCTGGCACAGTATCGAACACTTAGTTTCAGATGGAACATTTAGTTTAAAATGGAACTAAGTTTCGCATCTGGAGTTTCCTCTCTCACAAGGTCGAACACTTAGTTTCGGCGAACACATACGGTTTCGAGCGGCATCGCCACACAGTTCAGAGAACAATCGCTTCTCCTGGCACATTATCGAACACTTAGTTTCAGATAGAACAATTAGTTTAAAATGGAACTAAGTTTCGCATCTGGAGTTTCCTCTCTCACAAGGTCGGCCACTTAGTTTCGTCGAACACATACGGTTTCGAGTGGCATCGCCACAGATTTCAGAGAACAGGCGCTTCTCCTGGCTCATTATCGATCACTTTGTTTCAGATAGAATAATCAGTTTAAAATGGAACAAAGTCTGGCATCTGGAGTTTCCTCTCTCAGAAGGTCGACCACTTCGTTTCGTCGAACACATACGGTTTCGTGTAGCATCGCGACAGATTTCAGAGAACAGGCGCTTCTCCTGGCACAGTATCGAACACTTAGTTTCAGATGGAACATTTAGTTTAAAATGGAACTAAGTTTCGCATCTTTAGTTTCCTCTCTCAGAAGGTCGGCCACTTAGTTTCGTCGAACACATACGGTTCGAGTGGCATCGCCACAGATTTCAAAGAACAGGCGCTTCTCCTGGCACAGTATCGAACACTTAGTATCAGATAGAACAATTACTTTAAAATGGGACTTAGTTTCGCTTCTGGAGTTTCCTCCCTCACAAGGTCGGCCACTTAGTTTCGTCGAACACATACGGTTTCGAGTGGCATCGCCACAGATTTCAGAGAACAGGCGCTTCTCCTGGCACATTATCGAACACTTAGTTTCAGATGGAACATTTAGTTTAAAATGGAACAAAGTCTGGCATCTGGAGTTTCCTCTCTCACAAGGTCGGCCACTTAGTTTCGTCGAACACATACGGTTTCGAGTAGCATCGCCACAGATTTCAGAGAACAGGCGCTTCTCCTGGCTCATTATCGATCACTTTGTTTCAGATAGAACAATTAGTTTAAAATGGAACAAAGTTTCGCATCTGGAGTTTCCTCTCTCACAAGGTCGACCACTTAGTTTCGGCGAACACATACGGTTTCGAGTAGCTTCGCGACAGATTTCAGAGAACAGGTGCTTCTCCTGGCACAGAATCGAACACTTAGTTTCAGATAGAACAATTAGTTTAAAATGGGACTAAGTTTCGCTTCTGGAGTTTCGTCTCTCACAAGGTCGGCCACTTAGTTTCGTCGAACACATACGGTTTCGAGTGGCATCGCCACAGATTTCAGAGAACAGGCGCTTCTCCTGGCACAGTATCGAACACTTAGTTTCAGATGGAACATTTAGTTTAAAATGGAACTAAGTTTCGCATCTGGAGTTTCCTCTCTCACAAGGTCGAACACTTAGTTTCGGCGAACACATACGGTTTCGAGTAGCTTCGCGACAGATTTCAGAGAACAGGTGCTTCTCCTGGCACAGAATCGAACACTTAGTTTCAGATAGAACAATTAGTTTAAAATGGGACTAAGTTTCGCTTCTGGAGTTTCGTCTCTCACAAGGTCGGCCACTTAGTTTCGTCGAACACATACGGTTTCGAGTGGCATCGCCACAGATTTCAGAGAACAGGCGCTTCTCCTGGCACAGTATCGAACACTTAGTTTCAGATGGAACATTTAGTTTAAAATGGAACTAAGTTTCGCATCTGGAGTTTCCTCTCTCACAAGGTCGAACACTTAGTTTCGGCGAACACATACGGTTTCGAGCGGCATCGCCACACAGTTCAGAGAACAATCGCTTCTCCTGGCACATTATCGAACACTTAGTTTCAGATAGAACAATTAGTTTAAAATGGAACTAAGTTTCGCATCTGGAGTTTCCTCTCTCACAAGGTCGGCCACTTAGTTTCGTCGAACACATACGGTTTCGAGTGGCATCGCCACAGATTTCAGAGAACAGGCGCTTCTCCTGGCTCATTATCGATCACTTTGTTTCAGATAGAATAATCAGTTTAAAATGGAACAAAGTCTGGCATCTGGAGTTTCCTCTCTCAGAAGGTCGACCACTTCGTTTCGTCGAACACATACGGTTTCGTGTAGCATCGCGACAGATTTCAGAGAACAGGCGCTTCTCCTGGCACAGTATCGAACACTTAGTTTCAGATGGAACATTTAGTTTAAAATGGAACTAAGTTTCGCATCTTTAGTTTCCTCTCTCAGAAGGTCGGCCACTTAGTTTCGTCGAACACATACGGTTCGAGTGGCATCGCCACAGATTTCAAAGAACAGGCGCTTCTCCTGGCACAGTATCGAACACTTAGTATCAGATAGAACAATTACTTTAAAATGGGACTTAGTTTCGCTTCTGGAGTTTCCTCCCTCACAAGGTCGGCCACTTAGTTTCGTCGAACACATACGGTTTCGAGTGGCATCGCCACAGATTTCAGAGAACAGGCGCTTCTCCTGGCACATTATCGAACACTTAGTTTCAGATGGAACATTTAGTTTAAAATGGAACAAAGTCTGGCATCTGGAGTTTCCTCTCTCAGAAGGTCGACCACTTCGTTTCGTCGAACACATACGGTTTCGTGTAGCATCGCGACAGATTTCAGAGAACAGGCGCTTCTCCTGGCACAGTATCGAACACTTAGTATCTGATAGAACAATTACTTTAAAATGGAACTAAGCTTCGCATCTGGAGTTTCCTCTCTCACAAGGTCGGCCACTTAGTTTCGTCGAACACATACGGTTTCGAGTGGCATCGCCACACAGTTCAGAGAACAGGCGCTTCTCCTGGCACAGTATCGAACACTTAGTTTCAGAGAGAACAATTAGTTTAAAATGGAACTTATTTTCGCATCTTGAGTTTCCTCTCTCAGAAGATCGACCACTTAGTTTCGTCGAACACATACGGTTTCGAGTAGCATCGCGACAGATTTCAGAGAACAGGCGCTTCTCCTGGCACAGTATCGAACACTTAGTATCAGATAGAACAATTACTTTAAAATGGATCTAAGCTTCGCATCTGGAGTTTCCTCTCTCACAAGGTCGGCCACTTAGTATCGTCGAACACATAAGGTTTCGAGTAGCATCGCGACAGATTTCAGAGAACAGGCGCTTCTCCTGGCACAGTATCGAACACTTAGTATCAGATAGAACAATTACTTTAAAATGGATCTAAGCTTCGCATCTGGAGTTTCCTCTCTCAGAAGGTCGACCACTTCGTTTCGTCGAACACATACGGTTTCGAGTAGCATCGCGACAGATTTCAGAGAACAGGCGCTTCTCCTGGCACAGTATCGAACACTTAGTTTCAGATGGAACATTTAGTGTAAAATGGAACTATATTTCGCATCTGGAGTTTCCTCTCTCAGAAGGTCGACCACTTAGTTTCGTCGGACACATACGGTTTCGAGTAGCAACGCCACAGGTTTCAGAGAACAGGCGCTTCTACTGGCAGATTATGGAACACTTAGTTTCAGATGGAAAAATTAGATTAAAATGGTACTAAGTTTCGCATCAGGAGTTTCCTCTCTCACAAGGTCGACCACTTAGTTTCGTCGAACATATACGGTTTCGAGTGGCATCGCCACAGGTTTCAGAGAACTGGCGCTTCTCCGGGCACAGTATCGAACACTTAGTATCAGATAGAACAATTACTTTAAAATGGAACTAAGCTTCGCATCTGGAGTTTCCTCTCTCACAAGGTCGGCCACTTAGTATCGTCGAACACATACGGTTCAGAGTGGCATCGCCACAGATTTCAGAGAACAGGCGCTTCTCCTGGCACAATATCGAACACTTAGTTTCAGATAGAACAATTAGTTTAAAATGGAACTAAGTTTCGCATCTGGAGTTTCCTCTCTCAGAAGGTCGACCACTTCGTTTCGTCGAACACATACGGTTTCGAGTAGCATCGCGATAGATTTCAGAGAACAGGCGCTTCTCCTGGCACAGTATCGAACACTTAGTTTCAGATGGAACATTTAGTTTAAAATGGAACTAAGTTTCGCATCTGGAGTTTCCTCTCTCACAAGGTCGACCACTTAGTTTCGGCGAACACATACGGTTTCGAGTAGCATCGCGACAGATTTCAGAGAACAGGTGCTTCTCCTGGCACACTATCGAACACTTAGTTTCAGATAGAACAATTAGTTTAAAATGGGACTAAGTTTCGCTTCTGGAGTTTCCTCTCTCACAAGGTCGGCCACTTAGTTTCGTCGAACACATACGGTTTCGAGTGGCATCGCCACAGATTTCAGAGAACAGGTGCTTCTGCTGGCACAGTATCGAACACTTAGTTTCAGATGGAACATTTAGTTTAAAATGGAACTAAGTTTCGCATCTGCAGTTTCCTCTCTCACAAGGTCGAACACTTAGTTTCGGCGAACACATACGGTTTCGAGCGGCATCGCCACACAGTTCAGAGAACAGGCGCTTCTCCTGGCACATTATCGAACACTTAGTTTCAGATAGAACGATTAGTTTAAAATGGAACTAAGTTTCGCATCTGGAGTTTCCTCTCTCAGAAGGTCGACCACTTAGTTTCGTCGAACACATACGGTTTCGAGTGGCATCGCCACAGATTTCAAAGAACAGGCGCTACTCCTCGCACAGTATCGAACACTTAGTATCAGATAGAACAATTACTTTAAAATGGAACTAAGCTTCGCATCTGGAGTTTCCTCTCTCACAAGGTCGGCCACTTAGTTTCGTCGAACACATACGGTTTCGAGTAGCATCGCCACAGATTTCAGAGAACAGGCGCTTCTCCTGGCTCATTATCGATCACTTTGTTTCAGATAGAACAATCAGTTTAAAATGGAACAAAGTCTGGCATCTGGAGTTTCCTCTCTCAGAAGGTCGAACACTTCGTTTCGTCGAACACATACGGTTTCGTGTAGCATCGCGACAGATTTCAGAGAACAGGCGCTTCTCCTGGGACAGTATCGAACACTTAGTATCAGATAGAACAATTACTTTAAAATGGAACTAAGCTTCGCATCTGGAGTTTCCTCTCTCACAAGGTCGGCCACTTAGTTTCGTCGAACACATACGGTTTCGAGTAGCATCGCCACAGATTTCAGAGAACAGGTGCTTCTCCTGGCTCATTATCGATCACTTTGTATCAGATAGAACAATCAGTTTAAAATGGAACAAAGTCTGGCATCTGGAGTTTCCTCTCTCAGAAGGTCGAACACTTCGTTTCGTCGAACACATACGGTTTCGTGTAGCATCGCGACAGATTTCAGAGAACAGGCGCTTCTCCTGGCACAGTATCGAACACTTAGTTTCAGATGGAACATTTAGTTTAAAATGGAACTAAGTTTCGTATCTGGAGTTTCCTCTCTCACAAAGTCGACCAGTTAGTTTCGTCGAACACATACGGTTTCGAGTAGCATCGCGACACAGTTCAGAGAACAGGTGCTTCTCCTGGCACACTATCGAACACTTAGTTTCAGATAGAACAATTAGTTTAAAATGGGACTAAGTTTCGCTTCTGGAGTTTCCTCTCTCAGAAGGTCGGCCACTTAGTTTCGTCGAACACATACGGTTCGAGTGGCATCGCCACAGATTTCAAAGAACAGGCGCTTCTCCTGGCACAGTATCGAACACTTAGTATCAGATAGAACAATTACTTTAAAATGGGACTTAGTTTCGCTTCTGGAGTTTCCTCCCTCACAAGGTCGGCCACTTAGTTTCGTCGAACACATACGGTTTCGAGTGGCATCGCGACAGATTTCAGAGAACAGGCGCTTCTCCTGGCACATTATCGAACACTTAGTTTCAGATGGAACATTTAGTTTAAAATGGAACAAAGTCTGGCATCTGGAGTTTCCTCTCTCAGAAGGTCGACCACTTCGTTTCGTCGAACACATACGGTTTCGTGTAGCATCGCGACAGATTTCAGAGAACAGGCGCTTCTCCTGGCACAGTATCGAACACTTAGTATCAGATAGAACAATTACTTTAAAATGGAACTAAGCTTCGCATCTGGAGTTTCCTCTCTCACAAGGTCGGCCACTTAGTTTCGTCGAACACATACGGTTTCGAGTGGCATCGCCACACAGTTCAGAGAACAGGCGCTTCTCCTGGCACAGTATCGAACACTTAGTTTCAGAGAGAACAATTAGTTTAAAATGGAACTTATTTTCGCATCTTGAGTTTCCTCTCTCAGAAGATCGACCACTTAGTTTCGTCGAACACATACGGTTTCGAGTAGCATCGCGACAGATTTCAGAGAACAGGCGCTTCTCCTGGCACAGTATCGAACACTTAGTTTCAGATGGAACATTTAGTGTAAAATGGAACTATATTTCGCATCTGGAGTTTCCTCTCTCAGAAGGTCGACCACTTAGTTTCGTCGGACACATACGGTTTCGAGTAGCAACGCCACAGGTTTCAGAGAACAGGCGCTTCTACTGGCAGATTATGGAACACTTAGTTTCAGATGGAAAAATTAGATTAAAATGGTACAAAGTTTCGCATCAGGAGTTTCCTCTCTCACAAGGTCGACCACTTAGTTTCGTCGAACATATACGGTTTCGAGTGGCATCGCCACAGGTTTCAGAGAACTGGCGCTTCTCCGGGCACAGTATCGAACACTTAGTATCAGATAGAACAATTACTTTAAAATGGAACTAAGCTTCGCATCTGGAGTTTCCTCTCTCACAAGGTCGGCCACTTAGTATCGTCGAACACATACGGTTCAGAGTGGCATCGCCACAGATTTCAGAGAACAGGCGCTTCTCCTGGCACAATATCGAACACTTAGTTTCAGATAGAACAATTAGTTTAAAATGGAACTAAGTTTCGCATCTGGAGTTTCCTCTCTCAGAAGGTCGACCACTTCGTTTCGTCGAACACATACGGTTTCGAGTAGCATCGCGATAGATTTCAGAGAACAGGCGCTTCTCCTGGCACAGTATCGAACACTCAGTTTCAGATGGAACATTTAGTTTAAAATGGAACTAAGTTTCGCATCTGGAGTTTCCTCTCTCACAAGGTCGACCACTTAGTTTCGGCGAACACATACGGTTTCGAGTAGCATCGCGACAGATTTCAGAGAACAGGTGCTTCTCATGGCACACTATCGAACACTTAGTTTCAGATAGAACAATTAGTTTAAAATGGGACTAAGTTTCGCTTCTGGAGTTTCCTCTCTCACAAGGTCGGCCACTTAGTTTCGTCGAACACATACGGTTTCGAGTGGCATCGCCACAGATTTCAGAGAACAGGTGCTTCTGCTGGCACAGTATCGAACACTTAGTTTCAGATGGAACATTTAGTTTAAAATGGAACTAAGTTTCGCATCTGCAGTTTTCTCTCTCACAAGGTCGAACACTTAGTTTCGGCGAACACATACGGTTTCGAGCGGCATCGCCACACAGTTCAGAGAACAGGCGCTTCTCCTGGCACATTATCGAACACTTAGTTTCAGATAGAACGATTAGTTTAAAATGGAACTAAGTTTCGCATCTGGAGTTTCCTCTCTCAGAAGGTCGACCACTTAGTTTCGTCGAACACATACGGTTTCGAGTGGCATCGCCACAGATTTCAAAGAACAGGCGCTACTCCTGGCACAGTATCGAACACTTAGTATCAGATAGAACAATTACTTTAAAATGGAACTAAGCTTCGCATCTGGAGTTTCCTCTCTCACAAGGTCGGCCACTTAGTTTCGTCGAACACATACGGTTTCGAGTAGCATCGCCACAGATTTCAGAGAACAGGCGCTTCTCCTGGCTCATTATCGATCACTTTGTTTCAGATAGAACAATCAGTTTAAAATGGAACAAAGTCTGGCATCTGGAGTTTCCTCTCTCAGAAGGTCGAACACTTCGTTTCGTCGAACACATACGGTTTCGTGTAGCATCGCGACAGATTTCAGAGAACAGGCGCTTCTCCTGGGACAGTATCGAACACTTAGTATCAGATAGAACAATTACTTTAAAATGGAACTAAGCTTCGCATCTGGAGTTTCCTCTCTCACAAGGTCGGCCACTTAGTTTCGTCGAACACATACGGTTTCGAGTAGCATCGCCACAGATTTCAGAGAACAGGTGCTTCTCCTGGCTCATTATCGATCACTTTGTATCAGATAGAACAATCACTTTAAAATGGAACAAAGTCTGGCATCTGGAGTTTCCTCTCTCAGAAGGTCGAACACTTCGTTTCGTCGAACACATACGGTTTCGTGTAGCATCGCGACAGATTTCAGAGAACAGGCGCTTCTCCTGGCACAGTATCGAACACTTAGTTTCAGATGGAACATTTAGTTTAAAATGGAACTAAGTTTCGTATCTGGAGTTTCCTCTCTCACAAAGTCGACCAGTTAGTTTCGTCGAACACATACGGTTTCGAGTAGCATCGCGACACAGTTCAGAGAACAGGTGCTTCTCCTGGCACACTATCGAACACTTAGTTTCAGATAGAACAATTAGTTTAAAATGGGACTAAGTTTCGCTTCTGGAGTTTCCTCTCTCACAAGGTCGGCCACTTAGTTTCGTCGAACACATACGGTTTCGAGTGGCATCGCCACAGATTTCAGAGAACAGGTGCTTCTGCTGGCACAGTATCGAACACTTAGTTTCAGATAGAACAATTAGTTTAAAATGGAACTAAGTTTCGCATCTGGAGTTTCCTCTCTCACAAGGTCGACCACTTAGTTTCGGCGAACACATACGGTTTCGAGTAGCATCGCGACAGATTTCAGAGAACAGGTGCTTCTCCTGGCACACTATCGAACACTTAGTTTCAGATAGAACAATTAGTTTAAAATGGGACTAAGTTTCGCTTCTGGAGTTTCCTCTCTCACAAGGTCGGCCACTTAGTTTCGTCGAACACATACGGTTTCGAGTGGCATCGCCACAGATTTCAAAGAACAGGCGCTACTCCTCGCACAGTATCGAACACTTAGTATCAGATAGAACAATTACTTTAAAATGGAACTAAGCTTCGCATCTGGAGTTTCCTCTCTCACAAGGTCGGCCACTTAGTTTCGTCGAACACATACGGTTTCGAGTAGCATCGCCACAGATTTCAGAGAACAGGCGCTTCTCCTGGCTCATTATCGATCACTTTGTTTCAGATAGAACAATCAGTTTAAAATGGAACAAAGTCTGGCATCTGGAGTTTCCTCTCTCAGAAGGTCGAACACTTCGTTTCGTCGAACACATACGGTTTCGTGTAGCATCGCGACAGATTTCAGAGAACAGGCGCTTCTCCTGGCACAGTAACGAACACTTAGTTTCAGATGGAACATTTAGTTTAAAATGGAACTAAGTTTGGCATCTGGAGTTTCCTCTCTCAGAAGGTCGGCCACTTAGTTTCATCGAACACATACGGTTTCGAGTGGCATCGACACAGATTTCAAAGAACAGGCGCTTCTCCTGGCACAGTATCGAACACTTAGTATCAGATAGAACAATTACTTTAAAATGGAACTAAGCTTCGCATCTGGAGTTTCCTCTCTCACAAGGTCGGCCACTTAGTCTCGTCGAACACATACGGTTTCGAGTGGCATCGCCACACAGTTCAGAGAACAGGGGCTTCTCCTGGCACAGTATCGAACACTTAGTTTCAGATAGAACAATTAGTTTAAAATGGGACTAAGTTTCGCTTCTGGAGTTTCCTCTCTCACAAGGTCGGCCACTTAGTTTCGTCGAACGCATACGGTTTCGAGTGGCATCGCCACAGATTTCAGAGAACAGGTGCTTCTGCTGGCACAGTATCGAACACTTAGTTTCAGATGGAACATTTAGTTTAAAATGGAACTAAGTTTCGCATCTGCAGTTTCCTCTCTCACAAGGTCGAACACTTAGTTTCGGCGAACACATACGGTTTCGAGCGGCATCGCCACACAGTTCAGAGAACAGGCGCTTCTCCTGGCACATTATCGAACACTTAGTTTCAGATAGAACAATTAGTTTAAAATGGAACTAAGTTTCGCATCTGGAGTTTCCTCTCTCAGAAGGTCGACCACTTAGTTTCGTCGAACACATACGGTTTCGAGTGGCATCGCCACAGATTTCAAAGAACAGGCGCTACTCCTCGCACAGTATCGAACACTTAGTATCAGATAGAACAATTACTTTAAAATGGAACTAAGCTTCGCATCTGGAGTTTCCTCTCTCACAAGGTCGGCCACTTAGTTTCGTCGAACACATACGGTTTCGAGTAGCATCGCCACAGATTTCAGAGAACAGGCGCTTCTCCTGGCTCATTATCGATCACTTTGTTTCAGATAGAACAATCAGTTTAAAATGGAACAAAGTCTGGCATCTGGAGTTTCCTCTCTCAGAAGGTCGAACACTTCGTTTCGTCGAACACATACGGTTTCGTGTAGCATCGCGACAGATTTCAGAGAACAGGCGCTTCTCCTGGCACAGTATCGAACACTTAGTTTCAGATGGAACATTTAGTTTAAAATGGAACTAAGTTTCGTATCTGGAGTTTCCTCTCTCACAAAGTCGACCAGTTAGTTTCGTCGAACACATACGGTTTCGAGCAGCATCGCGACAGATTTCAGAAAACAGGCGCTTCTGCTGGCACAGTATCGAACACTTAGTTTCAGATGGAACATTTAGTTTGAAATGGAACTAAGTTTCGCATCTGCAGTTTCCTCTCTCACAAGGTCGAACACTTAGTTTCGACGAACACATACGGTTTCGAGCGGCATCGCCACACAGTTCAGAGAACAGGCGCTTCTCCTGGCACATTATCGAACACTTAGTTTCAGATAGAACAATTAGTTTAAAATGGAACTAAGTTTCGCATCTGGAGTTTCCTCTCTCACAAGGTCGACCACTTAGTTTCGGCGAACACATACGGTTTCGAGTAGCATCGCGACAGATTTCAGAGAACAGGTGCTTCTCCTGGCACACTATCGAACACTTAGTTTCAGATAGAACAATTAATTTAAAAAGGAACTAAGTTTCGCAACTGGAGTTTCCGCTCTCACAAGGTCGACCACTTAGTTTCGTCGAACACATACGGTTTCGAGTAGCATCGCGACAGATTTCCGAGAACAGGCGCTTCTCCTGGTACAGTAACGAACACTTAGTTTCAGATAGAACATTCAGTTTAAAATGGAACTAAGTTTCGTATCTGGAGTTTCCTCTCTCACAAACTCGACCAGTTAGTTTCGTCGAACACATACGGTTTCGAGTAGCATCGCGACAGATTTCAGAGAACAGGCGCTTCTGCTGGCACAGTATCGAACACTTAGTTTCAGATGGAACATTTAGTTTAAAATGGAACTAAGTTTCGCATCTGCAGTTTCCTCTCTCACAAGGTCGAACACTTAGTTTCGACGAACACATACGGTTTCGAGCGGCATCGCCACACAGTTCAGAGAACAGGCGCTTCTCCTGGCACATTATCGAACACTTAGTTTCAGATAGAACAATTAGTTTAAAATGGAACTAAGTTTCGCATCTGGAGTTTCCTCTCTCAGAAGGTCGACCACTTAGTTTCGTCGAACACTTACGGTTTCGAGTGGCATCGCCACACAGTTCAGAGAACAGGGGCTTATCCTGGCACAGTATCGAACACTTAGTTTCACATAGAACAATTAGTTTAAAATGGAACTTATTTTCGCATCTTGAGTTTCCTGTCTCACAAGGTCGACCACTTCGTTTCGTCGAACACATACGGTTTCGAGTAGCATCGCGACAGATTTCAGAGAACAGGCGCTTCTCCTGGCACAGTATCGAACACTTAGTTTCAGATGGAACATTTAGTTTAAAATGGAACTAAGTTTCGCATCTGGAGTTTCCTCTCTCACAAGGTCGACCACTTAGTTTCGGCGAACACATACGGTTTCGAGTAGCATCGCGACAGATTTCAGAGAACAGGTGCTTCTTCTGGCACACTATCGAACACTTAGTTTCAGATAGAACATTTAGTTTAAAATGGAACTAAGTTTCGCATCTGCAGTTTCCTCTCTCACAAGGTCGAACACTTAGTTTCGACGAACACATACGGTTTCGAGCGGCATCGCCACACAGTTCAGAGAACAGGCGCTTCTCCTGGCACATTATCGAACACTTAGTTTCAGATAGAACAATTAGTTTAAAATGGAACTAAGTTTCGCATCTGGAGTTTCCTCTCTCAGAAGGTCGACCACTTAGTTTCGTCGAACACTTACGGTTTCGAGTGGCATCGCCACACAGTTCAGAGAACAGGGGCTTATCCTGGCACAGTATCGAACACTTAGTTTCACATAGAACAATTAGTTTAAAATGGAACTTATTTTCGCATCTTGAGTTTCCTGTCTCACAAGGTCGACCACTTCGTTTCGTCGAACACATACGGTTTCGAGTGGCATCGCCACACAGTTCAGAGAACAGGGGCTTATCCTGGCACAGTATCGAACACTTAGTTTCACATAGAACAATTAGTTTAAAATGGAACTTATTTTCGCATCTTGAGTTTCCTGTCTCACAAGGTCGACCACTTCGTTTCGTCGAACACATACGGTTTCGAGTAGCATCGCGACAGATTTCAGAGAACAGGCGCTTCTCCTGGCACAGTATCGAACACTTAGTTTCAGATGGAACATTTAGTTTAAAATGGAACTAAGTTTCGCATCTGGAATTTACTCTCTCACAAGGTCGACCACTTAGTTTCGTCGAACACATACGGTTTCGAGTAGCATCGCCACATATTTCTGAGAACAGGCGCTTCTCCTGGCACAGTATCGAACACTTAGTTACAGGTAGAAAACTTAGCTTAAAATGGAACTATGTTTCGCATTTGGAGTTTCCTCCCTCACAAGGTCGACCACTTAGTTTGGTCGAACACATACGGTTTCGAGTGGCATCGCCACAGATTTCAGAGAACAGGCGCGTCTCCTGGCACTGTATCGAACACTTAGTTTCAGATGGAACACTTAAATTTAAAATGGCACTATGTTTCGCATCTGGAGTTTCCTCTACCACAAGGTCGACCACTTATTTTCGTCGAACACATACGGTTTCGAGTAGCATCGCCACAGGTTTCAGAGAACAGGCGCTTCTCCTGGCTCAGTATCGAACACTTAGTTTCAGAGAGGAAAATTAGTTTAAAATGGTACTAAGTTTCGCATCAGGAGTTTCCTCTCTCACAAGGTCGATCACTTAGTTTCGTCGAACACATACGGTTTCGAGTAGCAACGCCACAGGTTTCAGAGAACAGGCGCTTCTACTGGCAGATTATGGAACACTTAGTTTCAGATGGAACATCTGGTTTAAAATGGAACTAAGTTTCGCATCTGGAGTTTCCTCTCTCACAAGGTCGACCACTTAATTTCGTCGAACACATACGGTTTCGAGTAGCATCGCCACATATTTCTGAGAACAGGCGCTTCTCCTGGCACAGTATCGAACACTTAGTTACAGGTAGAAAACTTAGCTTAAAATGGAACTATGTTTCGCATTTGGAGTTTCCTCCCTCACAAGGTGGACCACTTAGTTTTGTCGAACACATACGGTTTAGAGTGGCAACGTCACAGATTTCAGAGAACAGGCGCGTCTCCTGGCACTGTATCGAACACTTAGTTTCAGATGGAACACTTAAATTTAAAATGGCACTATGTTTCGCATCTGGAGTTTCCTCTCTCACAAGGTCGAACACTTAGTTTCGGCGAACACATACGGTTTCGAGCGGCATCGCCACACAGTTCAGAGAACAGGCGCTTCTCCTGGCACAGTATCGAACACTTAGTTTCAGATAGAACAATTAGTTTAAAATGGAACTAAGTTTCGCATCTGGAGTTTCCTCTCTCACAAGGTCGGCCACTTAGTTTCGTCGAACACATACGGTTTCGAGTAGCATCGCCACAGATTTCAGAGAACAGGCGCTTCTCCTGGCTCATTATCGATCACTTTGTTTCAGATAGAACAATCAGTTTAAAATGGAACAAAGTCTGGCATCTGGAGTTTCCTCTCTCAGAAGGTCGACAACTTCGTTTCGTCGAACACATACGGTTTCGTGTAGCATCGCCACAGATTTCAGAGAACAGGCGCTTCTCCTGGCACAGTATCGAACACTTAGTTTCAGATGGAATATTTAGTTTAAAATGGAACTAAGTTTCGCATCTGGAGTTTCCTCTCTCAGAAGGCCGGCCACTTAGTTTCGTCGAACACATACGGTTTCGAGTGGCATCGCCACAGATTTCAAAGAACAGGCGCTTCTCCTGGCACAATATCGAACACTTAGTATCAGATAGAACAATTACTTTAAAATGGAACTAAGCTTCGCATCTGGAGTTTCCTCTCTCACAAGGTCGGCCACTTAGTTTCGTCGAACACATACGGTTTCGAGTGGCATCGCCACACAGTTCAGAGAACAGGCGCTTCTCCTGGCACAGTATCGAACACTTAGTTTCAGATAGCACAATTAGTTTAAAATGGAACTTATTTTCGCATCTTGAGTTTCCTCTCTCAGAAGATCGACCACTTAGTTTCGTCGAACCCATACGGTTTCGAGTAGCATCGCGACAGATTTCAGAGAACAGGCGCTTCTCCTGGCACAGTATCGAACACTTAGTATCAGATAGAAGAATTACTTTAAAATGCATCTAAGCTTCGCATCTGGAGTTTCCTCTCTCACAAGTTCGGCCACTTAGTATCGTCGAACACATAAGGTTTCGAGTGGCATCGCCACAGATTTCAGAGAACATGGGCTTCTCCTGGCACAGTATCGAACACTTAGTTTCAGATAGAACAATTACTTTAAAATGGAACTAAGCTTCGCATCTGGAGTTTCCTCTCTCACAAGGTCGGCTACTTAGTTTCGTCGAACACATACGGTTTCGAGTAGCATCGCCACAGATTTCAGAGAACAGGCGCTTCTCCTGGCTCATTATCGATCACTTTGTTTCAGATAGAACAATCAGTTTAAAATGGAACTAAGCTTCGCATCTGGAGTTTCCTCTCTCACAAGTTCGGCCACTTAGTATCGTCGAACACATAAGGTTTCGAGTGGCATCGCGACAGATTTCAGAGAACAGGCGCTTCTCCTGGCACAGTATCGAACACTTAGTTTCAGATGGAACATTTAGTTTAAAATGGAACTAAGTTTCGCATCTGGAGTTTCCTCTCTCAGAAGGTCGACCACTTAGTTTCGTCGAACACATACGGTTTCGAGTAGCAACGCCACAGGTTTCAGAGAACAGGCGCTTCTACTGGCAGATTATGGAACACTTAGTTTCAGATGGAACGTTTGGTTTAAAATGGAACTAAGTTTCGCATCTGGAGTTTCCTCCCTCACAAGGTCGACCACTTAATTTCGTCGAACACATACGGTTTCGAGTAGCATCGCCACATATTTCTGAGAACAGGCGCTTCTCCTGGCACAGTATCGAACACTTAGTTACAGGTAGAAAACTTAGCTTAAAATGGAACTATGTTTCGCATTTGGAGTTTCCTCCCTCACAAGGTCGACCACTTAGTTTCGTCGAACACATACGGTTTCGAGTGGCATCGCCACAGATTTCAGAGAACAGGCGCGTCTCCTGGCACTGTATCGAACACTTAGTTTCAGATGGAACACTTAAATTTAAAATGGCACTATGTTTCGCAACTGGAGTTTCCTCTACCACAAGGTCGACCACTTATTTTCGTCGAACACATACGGTTTCGAGTAGCATCGCCACAGATTTCAGAGAACAGGCGCTTCTCCTGGCTCAGTATCGAACACTTAGTTTCAGATAGAAAAATTAGTTTAAAATGGTACTAAGTTTCGCATCAGGAGTTTCCTCTCTCACAAGGTCGACCACTTAGTTTCGTCGAACACATACGGTTTCGATTAGCATCACGACAGATTTCAGAGAACAGGCGTTTCTCCTGGCACAGTATCGAACACTTAGTTTCAGATGGAACATTTAGGTTAAAATGGAACTAAGTTTCGCATCTGGAGTTTCCTCTCTCAGAAGGTCGGCCACTTAGTTTCGTCGAACACATACGGTTTCGAGTGGCATCGCCACAGATTTCAGAGAACAGGCGCTTCTCCTGGCACAGTATCGAACACTTAGTTTCCGATGGAACATTTAGTTTAAAATGGAACTAAATTTCGCATCTGGAGTTTCCTCTCTCACAAGGTCGAACACTTAGTTTCGGCGAACACATACGGTTTCGAGCGGCATCGCCACACAGTTCAGAGAACAGGCGCTTCTCCTGGCACAGTATCGAACACTTAGTTTCAGATAGAACAATTAGTTTAAAATGGAACTAAGTTTCGCATCTGGAGTTTCCTCTCTCAGAAGGTCGACCACTTAGTTTCGTCGAACACATACGGTTTCGAGTGGCATCGCCACAGATTTCAAACAACAGGCGCTTCTCCTGGCACAGTATCGAACACTTAGTATCAGATAGAACAATTACTTTAAAATGGAACTAAGCTTCGCATCTGGAGTTTCCTCTCTCACAAGGTCGGCCACTTAGTTTCGTCGAACACATACGGTTTCGAGTGGCATCGCCACGCAGTTCAGAGAACAGGCGCTTCTCCTGGCACAGTATCGAACACTTAGTTTCAGATAGAACAATTAGTTTAAAATGGAACTAAGTTTCGCATCTGGGGTTTCCTCTCTCACAAGGTCGACCACTTAGTTTCGATGAACACATACGGTTTCGAGTGGCATCGCCACAGATTTCAGAGAACAGGCGCTTCTCCTGGCACAGTAACGAACACTTAGTTTCAGATAGAACAATTAGTTTAAAATGGAACTAAGTTTCGCATCTGGAATTTACTCTCTCACAAGGTCGACCACTTAGTTTCGTCGAACACATACGGTTTCGAGTAGCATCGCCACATATTTCTGAGAACAGGCGCTTCTCCTGGCACAGTATCGAACACTTAGTTACAGGTAGAAAACTTAGCTTAAAATGGAACTATGTTTCGCATTTGGAGTTTCCTCCCTCACAAGGTCGACCACTTAGTTTCGTCGAACACATACGGTTTCGAGTGGCATCGCCACAGATTTCAGAGAACAGGCGCGTCTCCTGGCACTGTATCGAACACTTAGTTTCAGATGGAACACTTAAATTTAAAATGGCACTATGTTTCGCATCTGGAGTTTCCTCTACCACAAGGTCGACCACTTATTTTCGTCGAACACATACGGTTTCGAGTAGCATCGCCACAGATTTCAGAGAACAGGCGCTTCTCCTGGCTCAGTATCGAACACTTAGTTTCAGATAGAAAAATTAGTTTAAAATGGTACTAAGTTTCGCATCAGGAGTTTCCTCTCCCACAAGGTCGACCACTTAGTTTCGTCGAACACATACGGTTTCGATTAGCATCACGACAGATTTCAGAGAACAGGCGCTTCTCCTGGCACAGTATCGAACACTTAGTTTCAGATGGAACATTTAGGTTAAAATGGAACTAAGTTTCGCATCTGGAGTTTCCTCTCTCAGAAGGTCGGCCACTTAGTTTCGTCGAACACATACGGTTTCGAGTGGCATCGCCACAGATTTCAGAGAACAGGCGCTTCTCCTGGCACAGTATCGAACACTTATTTTCCGATGGAACATTTAGTTTAAAATGGAACTAAGTTTCGCATCTGGAGTTTCCTCTCTCACAAGGTCGAACACTTAGTTTCGGCGAACACATACGGTTTCGAGCGGCATCGCCACACAGTTCAGAGAACAGGCGCTTCTCCTGGCACAGTATCGAACACTTAGTTTCAGATAGAACAATTAGTTTAAAATGGAACTAAGTTTCGCATCTGGAGTTTCCTCTCTCAGAAGGTCGACCACTTAGTTTCGTCGAACACATACGGTTTCGAGTGGCATCGCCACAGATTTCAAAGAACAGGCGCTTCTCCTGGCACAGTATCGAACACTTAGTATCAGATAGAACAATTACTTTAAAATGGCACTAAGCTTCGCATCTGGAGTTTCCTCTTTCACAAGGTCGGCCACTTAGTTTCGTCGAACACATACGGTTTCGAGTGGCATCGCCACACAGTTCAGAGAACAGGCGCTTCTCCTGGCACAGTATCGAACACTTAGTTTCAGATAGAACAATTAGTTTAAAATGGAACTAAGTTTCGCATCTGGGGTTTCCTCTCTCACAAGGTCGACCACTTAGTTTCGATGAACACATACGGTTTCGAGTGGCATCGCCACAGATTTCAGAGAACAGGCGCTTCTCCTGGCACAGTAACGAACACTTAGTTTCAGATAGAACAATTAGTTTAAAATGGAACTATGTTTCGCATCTGTAGTTTCCTCGCTCACAAGGTCGACCACTTAGTTTCGTCGACACATACGGTTTCGAGTGGCATCGCCACAGATTTCAGAGAACAGGCGCTTCTCCTGGCACAGTATCGAACACTTACTTCAGACAGAACAATTAGTTTAAAATGGAACTCTGTTTCGCATCTGGAGTATCCTCTCTCACAAGGACAACCACTTAGTTTCGTCGATCACATACAGTTTCGAGTGGTATCGCCACACATTTCAGAGAACAGCCGGTTCTCCTGGTTCACTATCGAACACTTAGTTTCAGATAGAACAATTAGTTTAAAATGAAACTAAGCTTCGCATCTGGAGTTTCCTCTCTCACAAGGTCGACCACTTAGTTTCGTCGACACATACGGTTTCGAGTGGCATCGCCACAGGTTTCAGGGAACAGGCGCTTCTATTGGCAGATTATCGAATACTTAGATTCAGATAGAATATATAGTTTAAAATGGAAATATGTTTCGCATTTGGAGTTTCGTCCCTCACAAGGACAACCACTTAGTTTCGTCGATCACATACGGTTTCGTGTGGCAACGCCACAGATTTCAGAGAACTGGCGCTTCACCTGGCACAGAATCGAACACTTAGTTTCAGATAGAACAATTAGTTTAAAATGGAACTAAGTTTCGCATCTGGAAATTACTCTCTCACAAGTTCGGCCACTTAGTATCGTCGAACACATAAGGTTTCGAGTGGCATCGCGACAGATTTCAGAGAACAGGCGCTTCTCCTGGCACAGTATCGAACACTTAGTTTCAGATGGAACATTTAGTTTAAAATGGAACTAAGTTTCGCATCTGGAGTTTCCTCTCTCAGAAGGTCGACCACTTAGTTTCGTCGAACACATACGGTTTCGAGTAGCAACGCCACAGGTTTCAGAGAACAGGCGCTTCTACTGGCAGATTATGGAACACTTAGTTTCAGATGGAACATTTGGTTTAAAATGGAACTAAGTTTCGCATCTGGAGTTTCCTCCCTCACAAGGTCGACCACTTAATTTCGTCGAACACATACGGTTTCGAGTAGCATCGCCACATATTTCTGAGAACAGGCGCTTCTCCTGGCACAGTATCGAACACTTAGTTACAGGTAGAAAACTTAGCTTAAAATGGAACTATGTTTCGCATTTGGAGTTTCCTCCCTCACAAGGTCGACCACTTAGTTTCGTCGAACACATACGGTTTCGAGTGGCATCGCCACAGATTTCAGAGAACAGGCGCGTCTCCTGGCACTGTATCGAACACTTAGTTTCAGATGGAACACTTAAATTTAAAATGGCACTATGTTTCGCAACTGGAGTTTCCTCTACCACAAGGTCGACCACTTATTTTCGTCGAACACATACGGTTTCGAGTAGCATCGCCACAGATTTCAGAGAACAGGCGCTTCTCCTGGCTCAGTATCGAACACTTAGTTTCAGATAGAAAAATTAGTTTAAAATGGTACTAAGTTTCGCATCAGGAGTTTCCTCTCTCACAAGGTCGACCACTTAGTTTCGTCGAACACATACGGTTTCGATTAGCATCACGACAGATTTCAGAGAACAGGCGTTTCTCCTGGCACAGTATCGAACACTTAGTTTCAGATGGAACATTTAGGTTAAAATGGAACTAAGTTTCGCATCTGGAGTTTCCTCTCTCAGAAGGTCGGCCACTTAGTTTCGTCGAACACATACGGTTTCGAGTGGCATCGCCACAGATTTCAGAGAACAGGCGCTTCTCCTGGCACAGTATCGAACACTTAGTTTCCGATGGAACATTTAGTTTAAAATGGAACTAAATTTCGCATCTGGAGTTTCCTCTCTCACAAGGTCGAACACTTAGTTTCGGCGAACACATACGGTTTCGAGCGGCATCGCCACACAGTTCAGAGAACAGGCGCTTCTCCTGGCACAGTATCGAACACTTAGTTTCAGATAGAACAATTAGTTTAAAATGGAACTAAGTTTCGCATCTGGAGTTTCCTCTCTCAGAAGGTCGACCACTTAGTTTCGTCGAACACATACGGTTTCGAGTGGCATCGCCACAGATTTCAAACAACAGGCGCTTCTCCTGGCACAGTATCGAACACTTAGTATCAGATAGAACAATTACTTTAAAATGGAACTAAGCTTCGCATCTGGAGTTTCCTCTCTCACAAGGTCGGCCACTTAGTTTCGTCGAACACATACGGTTTCGAGTGGCATCGCCACGCAGTTCAGAGAACAGGCGCTTCTCCTGGCACAGTATCGAACACTTAGTTTCAGATAGAACAATTAGTTTAAAATGGAACTAAGTTTCGCATCTGGGGTTTCCTCTCTCACAAGGTCGACCACTTAGTTTCGATGAACACATACGGTTTCGAGTGGCATCGCCACAGATTTCAGAGAACAGGCGCTTCTCCTGGCACAGTAACGAACACTTAGTTTCAGATAGAACAATTAGTTTAAAATGGAACTAAGTTTCGCATCTGGAATTTACTCTCTCACAAGGTCGACCACTTAGTTTCGTCGAACACATACGGTTTCGAGTAGCATCGCCACATATTTCTGAGAACAGGCGCTTCTCCTGGCACAGTATCGAACACTTAGTTACAGGTAGAAAACTTAGCTTAAAATGGAACTATGTTTCGCATTTGGAGTTTCCTCCCTCACAAGGTCGACCACTTAGTTTCGTCGAACACATACGGTTTCGAGTGGCATCGCCACAGATTTCAGAGAACAGGCGCGTCTCCTGGCACTGTATCGAACACTTAGTTTCAGATGGAACACTTAAATTTAAAATGGCACTATGTTTCGCATCTGGAGTTTCCTCTACCACAAGGTCGACCACTTATTTTCGTCGAACACATACGGTTTCGAGTAGCATCGCCACAGATTTCAGAGAACAGGCGCTTCTCCTGGCTCAGTATCGAACACTTAGTTTCAGATAGAAAAATTAGTTTAAAATGGTACTAAGTTTCGCATCAGGAGTTTCCTCTCCCACAAGGTCGACCACTTAGTTTCGTCGAACACATACGGTTTCGATTAGCATCACGACAGATTTCAGAGAACAGGCGCTTCTCCTGGCACAGTATCGAACACTTAGTTTCAGATGGAACATTTAGGTTAAAATGGAACTAAGTTTCGCATCTGGAGTTTCCTCTCTCAGAAGGTCGGCCACTTAGTTTCGTCGAACACATACGGTTTCGAGTGGCATCGCCACAGATTTCAGAGAACAGGCGCTTCTCCTGGCACAGTATCGAACACTTATTTTCCGATGGAACATTTAGTTTAAAATGGAACTAAGTTTCGCATCTGGAGTTTCCTCTCTCACAAGGTCGAACACTTAGTTTCGGCGAACACATACGGTTTCGAGCGGCATCGCCACACAGTTCAGAGAACAGGCGCTTCTCCTGGCACAGTATCGAACACTTAGTTTCAGATAGAACAATTAGTTTAAAATGGAACTAAGTTTCGCATCTGGAGTTTCCTCTCTCAGAAGGTCGACCACTTAGTTTCGTCGAACACATACGGTTTCGAGTGGCATCGCCACAGATTTCAAAGAACAGGCGCTTCTCCTGGCACAGTATCGAACACTTAGTATCAGATAGAACAATTACTTTAAAATGGCACTAAGCTTCGCATCTGGAGTTTCCTCTCTCACAAGGTCGGCCACTTAGTTTCGTCGAACACATACGGTTTCGAGTGGCATCGCCACACAGTTCAGAGAACAGGCGCTTCTCCTGGCACAGTATCGAACACTTAGTTTCAGATAGAACAATTAGTTTAAAATGGAACTAAGTTTCGCATCTGGGGTTTCCTCTCTCACAAGGTCGACCACTTAGTTTCGATGAACACATACGGTTTCGAGTGGCATCGCCACAGATTTCAGAGAACAGGCGCTTCTCCTGGCACAGTAACGAACACTTAGTTTCAGATAGAACAATTAGTTTAAAATGGAACTATGTTTCGCATCTGTAGTTTCCTCGCTCACAAGGTCGACCACTTAGTTTCGTCGACACATACGGTTTCGAGTGGCATCGCCACAGATTTCAGAGAACAGGCGCTTCTCCTGGCACAGTATCGAACACTTACTTCAGACAGAACAATTAGTTTAAAATGGAACTCTGTTTCGCATCTGGAGTATCCTCTCTCACAAGGACAACCACTTAGTTTCGTCGATCACATACAGTTTCGAGTGGTATCGCCACACATTTCAGAGAACAGCCGGTTCTCCTGGTTCACTATCGAACACTTAGTTTCAGATAGAACAATTAGTTTAAAAAGGCACTAGGTTTCGGGTCTGGAGTTTCCTCTCTCACAAGGTCGACCACTTAGTTTCGTCGACACATACGGTTTCGAGTGGCATCGCCACAGGTTTCAGGGAACAGGCGCTTCTATTGGCAGATTATCGAATACTTAGATTCAGATAGAATATATAGTTTAAAATGGAAATATGTTTCGCATTTGGAGTTTCGTCCCTCACAAGGACAACCACTTAGTTTCGTCGATCACATACGGTTTCGTGTGGCAACGCCACAGATTTCAGAGAACTGGCGCTTCACCTGGCACAGAATCGAACACTTAGTTTCAGATAGAACAATTAGTTTAAAATGGAACTAAGTTTCGCATCTGGAAATTACTCTCTCACAAGGTCGACCACTTAGTTTCGACGAACACATACGGTTTCGAGTAGCATCGCCACAGATTTCAGAGAACAGGCGCTTCTCCTGGCACAGTAACGAACACTTAGTTTCAGATAGAACAATTAGTTTAAAATGGAACTAAGTTTCGCATCTGGAGTTTCCTCTCTCACAAGGTCGACCACTTAGTTTCGATGAACACATACGGTTTCGAGTGGCATCGCCACAGATTTCAGAGAACAGGCGTTTCTCCTGGCACAGTAACGAACACTTAGTTTCAGATAGAACAATTAGTTTAAAATGGAACTATGTTTCGCATCTGGAGTTTCCTCTCTCACAAAGTGGACCACTTAGTTTCGTCAAACACATACGGTTTCGAGTGGCATCGCCACAGATTTCCGAGAACAGGCGCTTCTCCGGGCACAGTATCGAACACTTAGTTTCAGATAGAACAATTAGTTTAGAATAGACCTAAGTTTCGCATCCGGAGTTTCCTCTCTCAGAAGGTCGACCACTTAGTTTCGTCGAACACATACGGTTTCGAGTAGCATCGCCACAGATTTCAGAGAACAGGCGCTTCTCCTGGCACAGTATCGAACACTTAGTTTCAGATAGAACAGTTAGTTTTAAATGAAACTAAGTTTCACTTCTGGAGTTTCCTCTCTCACAAAGTGGACCACTTAGTTTCGTCAAACACATACGGTTTCGAGTGGCATCGCCACAGGTGTCAGAGAACTGGCGGTTCTCCTGGCACAGTATCGAACACTTAGTATCAGATAGAATAATTAGTTTAAAATGGAACTAAGTTTCGCATCTAAAGTTTCCTCTCTCACAAGGTCGACCACTTAGTTTCTTCGAACACATACAGTTTCGAGTGGTATCGCCACACATTTCAGACAACAGCCGGTTCTCCTGGTTCACTATCGAACACTTAGTTTCAGATAGAACAATTAGTTTAAAATGAAACTAAGCTTCGCATCTGGAGTTTCCTCTCTCACAAGGTCGACCACTTAGTTTCGTCGACACATACGGTTTCGAGTGGCATCGCCACAGGTTTCAGGGAACAGGCGCTTCTATTGGCAGATTATCGAATACTTAGATTCAGATAGAATATATAGTTTAAAATGGAAATATGTTTCGCATTTGGAGTTTCGTCCCTCACAAGGACAACCACTTAGTTTCGTCGATCACATACGGTTTCGTGTGGCAACGCCACAGATTTCAGAGAACTGGCGCTTCACCTGGCACAGAATCGAACACTTAGTTTCAGATAGAACAATTAGTTTAAAATGGAACTAAGTTTCGCATCTGGAAATTGCTCTCTCACAAGGTCGACCACTTAGTTTCGACGAACACATACGGTTTCGAGTAGCATCGCCACAGATTTCAGAGAACAGGCGCTTCTCCTGGCACAGTAACGAACACTTAGTTTCAGATAGAACAATTAGTTTAAAATGGAACTAAGTTTCGCATCTGGAGTTTCCTCTCTCACAAGGTCGACCACTTAGTTTCGATGAACACATACGGTTTCGAGTGGCATCGCCACAGATTTCAGAGAACAGGCGTTTCTCCTGGCACAGTAACGAACACTTAGTTTCAGATAGAACAATTAGTTTAAAATGGAACTATGTTTCGCATCTGGAGTTTCCTCTCTCACAAGGTCGACAACTTAGTTTCGATGAACACATACGGTTTCGAGTGGTATCGCCACAGATTTCAGAGAACAGGCGTTTCTCCTGGCACAGTAACGAACACTTAGTTTCTGAGAGAACAATTAGTTTAAAATGGAACTAAGTTTCGCATCTGGAGTTTCCTCTCTCACAAGGTCGACCACTTAGTTTCGACGAACACATACGGTTTCGAGTAGCATCGCCACAGATTTCAGAGAACAGGCGCTTCTCCTGGCACGGTATCGAACACTTACTTCAGACAGAACAATTAGTTAAAATGGAACTCTGTTTCGCATCTGGATTATCCTCTCCCACAAGGTCAACCACTTAGTTTCCTGGAACACATACGGTTTCGAGTGGCATCGCCACAGATTTCAGAGAACAGGCGCTTCTCCTGGCACAGTATCGAACACTTACTTCAGACATAACAATTAGTTTAAAATGGAACTCTGTTTCGCATCTGGAGTATCCTCTCTCACAAGGACAACCACTTAGTTTCGTCGATCACATACGGTTTCGAGTGGCATCGCCACTGATTTCAGGAACAGGCGCTTCACTTGGCACACTATCGAACACTTAGTTTCAGATAGAACAATTAGTTTTAAATGGAACTATGTTTGGCTTCTGGAGTTTCCTCTCTTAGAAGGTCGACCACTTAGTTTCGTCGAACACATACGGTTTTGTGTAGCATCGCTACAGATTTCAGAGAGCAGGCGCTTCTCCTGGCACAGCATCGGTCACTTATGTCAGACAGAACAATTAGTTTAAAATGGAACTATGTTTCGCATCTGGAGCATCCTCTCTCACACGGTCGACCACTTAGTTTCGAAGAACACATACGGTTTCGAGTAGCATCGCCACACAGTTCAGAGAACAGGCGCTTCTCCTGGCACAGTATCGAGCACTTAGTTTCAGATAGAACAATTAGTTTAAAATGGTACTAACTTTCGCATCTGGAGTTTCCTCCCTCACAAGGTCGACCACGTAGTATCGTCGAACACATACGGTTTCGAGTGGCATCGCCACAGATTACAGAGAACAGCCGCTTCTCCTGGCACAGAATCGAACACTTAGTTTCAGATAGAACAATTAGTTTAAAATGGAACTAAGTTTCGCATCTGGAAATTGCTCTCTCACACGGTCGACCACTTAGTTTCGAAGAACACATACGGTTTCGAGTAGCATCGCCACACAGTTCAGAGAACAGGCGCTTCTCCTGGCACAGTATCGAGCACTTAGTTTCAGATAGAACAATTAGTTTAAAATGGTACTAACTTTCGCATCTGGAGTTTCCTCTCTCACAAGGACAACCACTTAGTTTCGTCGATCACATACGGTTTCGAGTGGCATCGCCACTGATTTCAGGAACAGGCGCTTCACTTGGCACACTATCGAACACTTAGTTTCAGATAGAACAATTAGTTTTAAATGGAACTATGTTTCGCATCTGGAGTTTCCTCTCTCACAAGGTCGACCACTTAGTTTCGACGAACACATACGGTTTCGAGTAGCATCGCCACAGATTTCAGAGAACAGGCGCTTCTCCTGGCACGGTATCGAACACTTACTTCAGACAGAACAATTAGTTAAAATGGAACTCTGTTTCGCATCTGGATTATCCTCTCCCACAAGGTCAACCACTTAGTTTCCTGGAACACATACGGTTTCGAGTGGCATCGCCACAGATTTCAGAGAACAGGCGCTTCTCCTGGCACAGTATCGAACACTTACTTCAGACATAACAATTAGTTTAAAATGGAACTCTGTTTCGCATCTGGAGTATCCTCTCTCACAAGGTCGACCATTTAGATTCGTCGAACACATACAGTTTCGAGTAGCATCGCTACAGATTTCAGAGAACAGGCACTTCTCTTGGCACAGTATCGAACACTTTCAGATAGTACAATTAGTTTAAAATGGAATTAAGTTTCGCATCCGGAGTTTCCTCTCTCACAAGTTCGGCCACTTAGCTTCGTCGAACACATACGGTTTCGAGTGGCATCCTCACAGATTTCAGAGAACAGGCGTTTCTCCTGGCACAGTATCGAACACTTAGTCTCAGATAGAACAATTAGTTTAAAATGGAATTATGTGTCGCATCTGGAGTTTCCTATCTCACAAGGTCGGCCACTTAGTTTCGTCGAACACATACGGTTTCGAGTGGCATCGCCACAGATTTCAGAGAACAGCCGCTTCTCCTGGCACAGTATCGAACACTTAGTTTCAGATAGAACAATTAGTTTAAAATGGAACTATGTTTCGCATTTGGAGTTTCCTCTCTCGCAAGGTGGACCACTTAGTTTCGTCAAACACATACGGTTTCGAGTGGCATCGCCACAGATTTCAGAGAACAGGCGCTTCTCCTGGCACAGTATCGAACAGTTAGTTTCATAGAGAACAATTAGTTTAAAATGGAATTAAGTTTCGCATCTGGAGTATCCTCTCTCACAAGATCAACCACTTAGTTTCGTCGGAGATATACGGTTTCGAGTAGCATCCCAACAGATTTCAGAGAACAGGCGCTTCTCCTTGCACAGTATCGAACACTTAGTTACAGATAGAACACTTAGTTTAAAATGGAACTGTGTTTCGCATTTGGAGTTTCCTCTCTCACAAGGTGGACCACTTAGTTTCGTCAAATACATACGGTTTCCAGTGGCATCGCCACAGGTTTCAGAGAACTGGCGCTTCTCCTGGCACGGTATCGAACACTTAGTTTCAGATAGAACAATTAGTTTAAAATGGAACTAAGTTTCGCATCTGGAGATTCCTCTGTCACAAGGCGGCCACATAGTTTCGTGGAACACATTCGGTTTCGAGTAGCATCGTCACAGATTTCAGAGAACAGCCGCTTCTCCTGGCACAGTATCGAACACTTAGTATCAGATAGAACTATTAGTTTAAAATGGAACTAAGTTTCGCATCTGGGGTTTCCTCTCCCACAAGGTCGACCACTTAGTTTCGTCGAACACATACGGTTTCGAGTGGCATCGCCCGAGATTTCAGAGAACAGGCGCTACTCCTGGCACAGTATCGAATACTTAGTTTCAGTTAGAACAATTAATTTAAAATGGGACAAAGTTTCGCATCTGGAGTTTCCTCTCTCAGAAGGTCGACCACTTAGTTTCGTCGAACACATACGGTTTCGAGTGGCATCGCCACAGATTTCAGAGAACAGCCGCTTCTCCTGGCACAGTATCGAACGCTTAGTTTCAGATAGAACAATTAGTTTAAAATGGTACTATCTTTCGCATCTGGAGTTTCCTATCTCACAAGGTCGGCCACTTAGTTTCGTCGAACACATACGGTTTCGAGTGGCATCGCCACAGATTTCAGAGAACAGCCACTTCTCCTGGCACAGTATCGAACACTTAGCTTCAGATAGAACAATTAGTTTAAAATGGTACTAAGTTTCGCATCTGGAGTTTCCTCTCTCACAAGGTCGACGACTTAGTTTCGTCGAACACATACGGTTTCGAGTGGCATCGCCACAGATTTCATAGAACAGCCGCTTCTCCTGGCACAGTATCGAACACTTAGTTTCAGATAGAACAAATAGTTTAAAATGGTACTAACTTTCGCATCTGGAGTTTCCTCCCTCACAAGGTCGACCACGTAGTGTCGTCGAACACATACGGTTTCGAGTGGCATCGCCACAGATTTCAGAGAACAGCCGCTTCTCCTGGCACAGTATCGAACACTTAGTTTCAGATGGAACATTTAGTTTAAAATTGGATTATGTTTCGCATCTGGAGTTTCCTCTCTCACAAGGTCGACCATTTAGATTCGTCGAACACATACAGTTTCGAGTAGCATCGCTACAGATTTCAGAGAACAGGCACTTCTCTTGGCACAGTATCGAACACTTTCAGATAGTACAATTAGTTTAAAATGGAATTAAGTTTCGCATCCGGAGTATCCTCTCTCACAAGGTCGGCCACTTAGCTTCGTCGAACACATACGGTTTCGAGTGGCATCGCCACAGATTTCAGAGAACAGGCGTTTCTCCTGGCACAGTATCGAAAGCTTAGTTTCAGATAGAACAATTAGTTTAAAATGGTACTATCTTTCGCATCTGGAGTTTCCTATCTCACAAGGTCGGCCACTTAGTTTCGTCGAACACATACGGTTTCGAGTGGCATCGCCACAGATTTCATAGAACAGCCGCTTCTCCTGGCACAGTATCGAACACTTAGTTTCAGATAGAACAATTAGTTTAAAATGGTACTAACTTTCGCATCTGGAGTTTCCTCCCTCACAAGGTCGACCACGTAGTATCGTCGAACACATACGGTTTCGAGTGGCATCGCCACCGATTTCAGAGAACAGCCGCTTCTCCTGGCACAGTATCGAACACTTAGTTTCAGATGGAACATTTAGTTTAAAATTGGATTATGTTTCGCATCTGGAGTTTCCTCTCTCACAAGGTCGACCATTTAGATTCGTCGAACACATACAGTTTCGAGTAGCATCGCTACAGATTTCAGAGAACAGGCACTTCTCTTGGCACAGTATCGAACACTTTCAGATAGTACAATTAGTTTAAAATGGAATTAAGTTTCGCATCCGGAGTTTCCTCTCTCACAAGTTCGGCCACTTAGCTTCGTCGAACACATACGGTTTCGAGTGGCATCGCCACAGATTTCAGAGAACAGGCGCTTCTCCTGGCACAGTATCGAACACTTAGTCTCAGATAGAACAATTAGTTTAAAATGGAATTATGTGTCGCATCTGGAGTTTCCTATCTCACAAGGTCGGCCACTTAGTTTCGTCGAACACATACGGTTTCGAGTGGCATCGCCACAGATTTCAGAGAACAGCCGCTTCTCCTGGCACAGTATCGAACACTTAGTTTCAGATAGAACAATTAGTTTAAAATGGAACTATGTTTCGCATTTGGAGTTTCCTCTCTCGCAAGGTGGACCACTTAGTTTCGTCAAACACATACGGTTTCGAGTGGCATCGCCACAGATTTCAGAGAACAGGCGCTTCTCCTGGCACAGTATCGAACACTTAGTTTCATAGAGAACAATTAGTTTAAAATGGAATTAAGTTTCGCATCTGGAGTATCCTCTCTCACAAGATCAACCACTTAGTTTCGTCGGAGATATACGGTTTCGAGTAGCATCCCCACAGATTTCAGAGAACAGCCGCTTCTCCTTGCACAGTATCGAACACTTAGCTTCAGATAGAACAATTAGTTTAAAATGGAATTATGTGTCGCATCTGGAGTTTCCTATCTCACAAGGTCGGCCACTTAGTTTCGTCGAACACATACGGTTTCGAGTGGCATCGCCACAGATTTCAGAGAACAGCCGCTTCTCCTGGCACAGTATCGAACACTTAGTTTCAGATAGAACAATTAGTTTAAAATGGAACTATGTTTCGCATTTGGAGTTTCCTCTCTCGCAAGGTGGACCACTTAGTTTCGTCAAACACATACGGTTTCGAGTGGCATCGCCACAGATTTCAGAGAACAGGCGCTTCTCCTGGCACAGTATCGAACACTTAGTTTCATAGAGAACAATTAGTTTAAAATGGAATTAAGTTTCGCATCTGGAGTATCCTCTCTCACAAGATCAACCACTTAGTTTCGTCGGAGATATACGGTTTCGAGTAGCATCCCCACAGATTTCAGAGAACAGGCGCTTCTCCTTGCACAGTATCGAACACTTAGTTACAGATAGAACACTTAGTTTAAAATGGAACTGTGTTTCGCATTTGGAGTTTCCTCTCTCACAAGGTGGACCACTTAGTTTCGTCAAATACATACGGTTTCCAGTGGCATCGCCACAGGTTTCAGAGAACTGGCGCTTCTCCTGGCACGGTATCGAACACTTAGTTTCAGATAGAACAATTAGTTTAAAATGGAACTAAGTTTCGCATCTGGAGATTCCTCTCTCACAAGGCGGCCACATAGCTTCGTCGAACACATACGGTTTCGATTGACATCGCCACAGATTTCAGAGAACAGGCGTTTCTCCTGGCACAGCATCGAACGCTTAGTTTCAGATAGAACAATTAGTTTAAAATGGTACTATCTTTCGCATCTGGAGTTTCCTATCTCACAAGGTCGGCCACTTAGTTTCGTCGAACACATACGGTTTCGAGTGGCATCGCCACAGATTTCAGAGAACAGCCGCTTCTCCTTGCACAGTATCGAACACTTAGCTTCAGATAGAACAATTAGTTTAAAATGGTACTAAGTTTCGAATCTGGAGTTTCCTCTCTCACAAGGTCGACCACTTAGTTTCGTCGAACACATACGGTTTCGAGTGGCATCGCCACAGATTTCATAGAACAGCCGCTTCTCCTGGCACAGTATCGAACACTTAGTTTCAGATAGAACAATTAGTTTAAAATGGTACTATCTTTCGCATCTGGAGTTTCCTCCCTCACAAGGTCGACCACGTAGTATCGTCGAACACATACGGTTTCGAGTGGCATCGCCACCGATTTCAGAGAACAGCCGCTTCTCCTGGCACAGTATCGAACACTTAGTTTCAGATGGAACATTTAGTTTAAAATTGGATTATGTTTCGCATCTGGAGTTTCCTCTCTCACAAGGTCGACCATTTAGATTCGTCGAACACATACAGTTTCGAGTAGCATCGCTACAGATTTCAGAGAACAGGCACTTCTCTTGGCACAGTATCGAACACTTTCAGATAGTACAATTAGTTTAAAATGGAATTAAGTTTCGCATCCGGAGTTTCCTCTCTCACAAGTTCGGCCACTTAGCTTCGTCGAACACATACGGTTTCGAGTGGCATCGCCACAGATTTCAGAGAACAGGCGTTTCTCCTGGCACAGTATCGAACACTTAGTCTCAGATAGAACAATTAGTTTAAAATGGAATTATGTGTCGCATCTGGAGTTTCCTATCTCACAAGGTCGGCCACTTAGTTTCGTCGAACACATACGGTTTCGAGTGGCATCGCCACAGATTTCAGAGAACAGCCGCTTCTCCTGGCACAGTATCGAACACTTAGTTTCAGATAGAACAATTAGTTTAAAATGGTACTAACTTTCGCATCTGGAGTTTCCTATCTCACAAGGTCTGCCACTTAGCTTCGTCGAACACATACGCTTTCGAGTGGCATCGCCACAGATTTCAGAGAACAGGCGTTTCTCCTGGCACAGTATCGAACACTTAGTCTCAGATAGAACCATTAGTTTAAAATGGAATTATGTGTCGCATATGGAGTTTCCTATCTCACAAGGTCGGCCATTTAGTTTCGTCGAACACATACGGTTTCGAGTGGCATCGCCACAGATTTCAGAGAACAGCCGCTTCTCCTGGCACAATATCGAACACTTAGTTTCAGATAGAACAATTAGTTTAAAATGGAACTATGTTTCGCATTTGGAGTTTCCTCTCTCGCAAGGTGGACCACTTAGTTTCGTCGCACACATACGGTTTCGAGTGGCATCGGCACAGATTTCACAGAACAGGCGCTTCTCCTGGCACAGTATCGAACACTTAGTTTCAGAGAGAACAATTAGTTTAAAATGGAATTAAGTTTCGCATCTGGAGTATCCTCTCTCACAAGATCAACCACTTAGTTTCGTCGAACACATACGGTTTCGAGTGGCATCGCCACACATTTCAGAGAACTGGCGCTTCTCCTGGCACAGTATCGAACACTTAGTTTCAGATAGAACAATTAGTTTAAAATGGTACTAACTTTCGCATCTGGAGTTTCCTCCCTCACAAGGTCGACCACGTAGTATCGTCGAACACATACGGTTTCGAGTGGCATCGCCACAGATTTCAGAGAACAGCCGCTTCTCCTGGCACAGTATCGAACACTTAGTTTCAGATGGAACATTTAGTTTAAAATTGGATTATGTTTCGCATCTGGAGTTTCCTCTCTCACAAGGTCGATCATTTAGATTCGTCGAACACATACAGTTTCGAGTAGCATCGCTACAGATTTCAGAGAACAGGCACTTCTCTTGGCACAGTATCGAACACTTTCAGATAGTACAATTAGTTTAAAATGGAATTAAGTTTCGCATCCGGAGTTTCCTCTCTCACAAGGTCGGCCACTTAGCTTCGTCGAACACATACGGTTTCGAGTGGCATCGCCACAGATTTCAGAGAACAGGCGTTTCTCCTGGCACAGTATCGAACGCTTAGTTTCAGATTGAACAATTAGTTTAAAATGGTACTATCTTTCGCATCTGGAGTTTCCTATCTCACAAGGTCGGCCACTTAGTTTCGTCGAACACATACGGTTTCGAGTGGCATCGCCACAGATTTCAGAGAACAGCCGCTTCTCCTGGCACAGTATCGAACACTTAGTTTCAGATAGAACATTTAGTTTAAAATTGGATTATGTTTCGCATCTGGAGTTTCCTCTCTCACAAGGTCGACCATTTAGATTCGTCGAACACATACAGTTTCGAGTAGCATCGCTACAGATTTCAGAGAACAGGCACTTCTCTTGGCACAGTATCGAACACTTTCAGATAGTACAATTAGTTTAAAATGGAATTAAGTTTCGCATCCGGAGTATCCTCTCTCACAAGGTCGGCCACTTAGCTTCTTCGAACACATACGGTTTCGAGTGGCATCGCCACAGATTTCAGAGAACAGGCGTTTCTCCTGGCATAGTATCGAACGCTTAGTTTCAGATAGAACAATTAGTTTAAAATGGTACTATCTTTCGCATCTGGAGTTTCCTATCTCACAAGGTCGGCCACTTAGTTTCGTCGAACACATACGGTTTCGAGTGGCATCGCCACAGATTTCATAGAACAGCCGCTCCTCCTGGCACAGTATCGAACACTTAGTTTCAGATAGAACAATTAGTTTAAAATGGTACTATCTTTCGCATCTGGAGTTTCCTATCTCACAAGGTCGGCCACTTAGTTTCGTCGAACACATACGGTTTCGAGTGGCATCGCCACAGATTTCATAGAACAGCCGCTTCTCCTGGCACAGTATCGAACACTTAGTTTCAGATAGAACAATTAGTTTAAAATGGTACTAACTTTCGCATCTGGAGTTTCCTCCCTCACAAGGTCGACCACGTAGTATCGTCGAACACATACGGTTTCGAGTGGCATCGCCACCGATTTCAGAGAACAGCCGCTTCTCCTGGCACAGTATCGAACACTTAGTTTCAGATGGAACATTTAGTTTAAAATTGGATTATGTTTCGCATCTGGAGTTTCCTCTCTCACAAGGTCGACCATTTAGATTCGTCGAACACATACAGTTTCGAGTAGCATCGCTACAGATTTCAGAGAACAGGCACTTCTCTTGGCACAGTATCGAACACTTTCAGATAGTACAATTAGTTTAAAATGGAATTAAGTTTCGCATCCGGAGTTTCCTCTCTCACAAGTTCGGCCACTTAGCTTCGTCGAACACATACGGTTTCGAGTGGCATCGCCACAGATTTCAGAGAACAGGCGTTTCTCGTGGCACAGTATCGAACACTTAGTCTCAGATAGAACAATTAGTTTAAAATGGAATTATGTGTCGCATCTGGAGTTTCCTATCACACAAGGTCGGCCACTTAGTTTCGTCGAACACATACGGTTTCGAGTGGCATCGCCACAGATTTCAGAGAACAGCCGCTTCTCCTGGCACAGTATCGAACACTTAGTTTCAGATAGAACAATTAGTTTAAAATGGAACTATGTTTCGCATTTGGAGTTTCCTCTCTCGCAAGGTGGACCACTTAGTTTCGTCAAACACATACGGTTTCGAGTGGCATCGCCACAGATTTCAGAGAACAGGCGCTTCTCCTGGCACAGTATCGAACACTTAGTTTCATAGAGAACAATTAGTTTAAAATGGAATTAAGTTTCGCATCTGGAGTATCCTCTCTCACAAGATCAACCACTTAGTTTCGTCGGAGATATACGGTTTCGAGTAGCATCCCCACAGATTTCAGAGAACAGGCGCTTCTCCTTGCACAGTATCGAACACTTAGTTACAGATAGAACACTTAGTTTAAAATGGAACTGTGTTTCGCATTTGGAGTTTCCTCTCTCACAAGGTGGACCACTTAGTTTCGTCAAATACATACGGTTTCCAGTGGCATCGCCACAGGTTTCAGAGAACTGGCGCTTCTCCTGGCACGGTATCGAACACTTAGTTTCAGATAGAACAATTAGTTTAAAATGGAACTAAGTTTCGCATCTGGAGATTCCTCTCTCACAAGACGGCCACATAGCTTCGTCGAACACATACGGTTTCGAGTGACATCGCCACAGATTTCAGAGAACAGGCGTTTCTCCTGGCACAGTATCGAACGCTTAGTTTCAGATAGAACAATTAGTTTAAAATGGTACTATCTTTCGCATCTGGAGTTTCCTATCTCACAAGGTCGGCCACTTAGTTTCGTCGAACACATACGGTTTCGAGTGGCATCGCCACAGATTTCAGAGAACAGCCGCTTCTCCTTGCACAGTATCGAACACTTAGCTTCAGATAGAACAATTAGTTTAAAATGGTACTAAGTTTCGAATCTGGAGTTTCCTATCTCACAAGGTCGGCCACTTAGTTTCGTCGAACACATACGGTTTCGAGTGGCATCGCCACAGATTTCAGAGAACAGCCGCTTCTCCTGGCACAGTATCGAACACTTAGTTTCAGATAGAACAATTAGTTTAAAATGGTACTAACTTTCACATCTGGAGTTTCCTATCTCACAAGGTCTGCCACTTAGCTTCGTCGAACACATACGCTTTCGAGTGGCATCGCCACAGATTTCAGAGAACAGGCGTTTCTCCTGGCACAGTATCGAACACTTAGTCTCAGATAGAACCATTAGTTTAAAATGGAATTATGTGTCGCATATGGAGTTTCCTATCTCACAAGGTCGGCCATTTAGTTTCGTCGAACACATACGGTTTCGAGTGGCATCGCCACAGATTTCAGAGAACAGCCGCTTCTCCTGGCACAGTATCGAACACTTAGTTTCAGATAGACCAATTAGTTTAAAATGGAACTATGTTTCGCATTTGGAGTTTCCTCTCTCGCAAGGTGGACCACTTAGTTTCGTCGCACACATACGGTTTCGAGTGGCATCGGCACAGATTTCACAGAACAGGCGCTTCTCCTGGCACAGTATCGAACACTTAGTTTCAGAGAGAACAATTAGTTTAAAATGGAATTAAGTTTCGCATCTGGAGTATCCTCTCTCACAAGATCAACCACTTAGTTTCGTCGAACACATACGGTTTCGAGTGGCATCGCCACACATTTCAGAGAACTGGCGCTTCTCCTGGCACAGTATCGAACACTTAGTTTCAGATAGAACAATTAGTTTAAAATGGTACTAACTTTCGCATCTGGAGTTTCCTCCCTCACAAGGTCGACCACGTAGTATCGTCGAACACATACGGTTTCGAGTGGCATCGCCACAGATTTCAGAGAACAGCCGCTTCTCCTGGCACAGTATCGAACACTTAGTTTCAGATGGAACATTTAGTTTAAAATTGGATTATGTCTCGCATCTGGAGTTTCCTCTCTCACAAGGTCGACCATTTAGATTCGTCGAACACATACAGTTTCGAGTAGCATCGCTACAGATTTCAGAGAACAGGCACTTCTCTTGGCACAGTATCGAACACTTTCAGATAGTACAATTAGTTTAAAATGGAATTAAGTTTCGCATCCGGAGTTTCCTCTCTCACAAGGTCGGCCACTTAGCTTCGTCGAACACATACGGTTTCGAGTGGCATCGCCACAGATTTCAGAGAACAGGCGTTTCTCCTGGCACAGTATCGAACGCTTAGTTTCAGATAGAACAATTAGTTTAAAATGGTACTATCTTTCGCATCTGGAGTTTCCTATCTCACAAGGTCGGCCACTTAGTTTCGTCGAACACATACGGTTTCGAGTGGCATCGCCACAGATTTCAGAGAACAGCCGCTTCTCCTGGCACAGTATCGAACACTTAGTTTCAGATAGAACAATTAGTTTAAAATGGAACTATGTTTCGCATTTGGAGTTTCCTCTCTCGCAAGGTGGACCACTTAGTTTCGTCGCACACATACGGTTTCGAGTGGCATCGGCACAGATTTCACAGAACAGGCGCTTCTCCTGGCACAGTATCGAACACTTAGTTTCAGAGAGAACAATTAGTTTAAAATGGAATTAAGTTTCGCATCTGGAGTATCCTCTCTCACAAGATCAACCACTTAGTTTCGTCGAACACATACGGTTTCGAGTGGCATCGCCACACATTTCAGAGAACTGGCGCTTCTCCTGGCACAGTATCGAACACTTAGTTTCAGATAGAACAATTAGTTTAAAATGGTACTAACTTTCGCATCTGGAGTTTCCTCCCTCACAAGGTCGACCACGTAGTATCGTCGAACACATACGGTTTCGAGTGGCATCGCCACAGATTTCAGAGAACAGCCGCTTCTCCTGGCACAGTATCGAACACTTAGTTTCAGATGGAACATTTAGTTTAAAATTGGAATATGTTTCGCATCTGGAGTTTCCTCTCTCACAAGGTCGACCATTTAGATTCGTCGAACACATACAGTTTCGAGTAGCATCGCTACAGATTTCAGAGAACAGGCACTTCTCTTGGCACAGTATCGAACACTTTCAGATAGTACAATTAGTTTAAAATGGAATTAAGTTTCGCATCCGGAGTTTCCTCTCTCACAAGGTCGGCCACTTAGCTTCGTCGAACACATACGGTTTCGAGTGGCATCGCCACAGATTTCAGAGAACAGGCGTTTCTCCTGGCACAGTATCGAACGCTTAGTTTCAGATAGAACAATTAGTTTAAAATGGTACTATCTTTCGCATCTGGAGTTTCCTATCTCACAAGGTCGGCCACTTAGTTTCGTCGAACACATACGGTTTCGAGTGGCATCGCCACAGATTTCAGAGAACAGCCGCTTCTCCTGGCACAGTATCGAACACATAGTTTCAGATAGAACAATTAGTTTAAAATGGTACTAAATTTCGCAGCTGGAGTTTCCTCTCTCACAAGGTCGACCACTTAGTTTCGTCGAACACATACGGTTTCGAGTAGCATCGCGACAGATTTCAGAGAACAGGCGCTTCTCCTGGCACAGTATCGACCACTTAGCTTCAGATAGAACAATTAGTTTAAAATGGAACTAAGTTTCGCATCCGGAGTTTCCTCTCTCACAAGGTCGGCCACTTAGCTTCGTCGAACACATACGGTTTCGCGTGGCATCGCCACAGATTTCAGAGAACAGGCGTTTCTCCTGGCCCAGTATCGAACACTTAGTCTCAGATAGAACAATTAGTTTAAAATGGAATTATGTGTCGCATCTGGAGTTTCCTATCTCACAAGGTCTGCCACTTAGTTTCGTCGACCACATACGGTTTCGAGTGGCGTCGCCACAGATTTCAGAGAACAGCCGCTTCTCCTGGCACAGTATCGAACACTTAGTTTCAGATAGAACAATTAGTTTAAAATGGAACTATGTTTCGCATTTGGAGTTTCCTCTCTCGCAAGGTGGACCACTTAGTTTCGTCGACCACATACGGTTTCGAGTAGCATCGCCACAGATTTCAGAGGACAGGCGCTTCTCCTGGCACAGTATCGAACACTTAGTATCAGATAGAACTATTAGTTTAAAATGGAACTAAGTTTCGCATCTGGGGTTGCCTCTCCCACAAGGTCGACCACTTAGTTTCGTCGAACACATACGGTTTCGAGGGGCATCGCCACAGATTTCAGAGAACAGGCGCTTCTGCTGGCACAGTATCGAAAACTTAGTTTCAGATAGAACAATTAATTTAAAATGGAATTAAGTTTCGCATCTGAAGTTTCCTATCTCACAAGGTCGGCCACTTAGTTTCGTCGAACACATACGGTTTCGAGTGGCATCGCCCGAGATTTCAGAGAACAGGCGCCACTCCTGGCACAGTATCGAATACTTAGTTTCAGATAGAACAATTAGTTTAAATGGAACTAAGTTTCACATCTGGAGTTTCCTCTCTCACAAGGTCGACCACTTAGTTTCGACGAAACACATACTGTTTCGAGTAGCATCGCCACAGATTTAAGAGACCAGTCGCTTCTCCTGGCACAGTATCGGACACTTAGTTTCAGATAGAACAATTAGTTTAAAATGGAACTATGTTTCGCATCCGGAGCTTCCTCTCTCACCATGTCGACCACTTAGTTTCGACGAAACACATACTGTTTCGAGTAGCATCGCCACAGATTTAAGAGACCAGTCGCTTCTCCTGGCACAGTATCGAACACTTAGTTTCAGATAGAGCAATTAGTTTAAAGTGGAACTAAGTTTCGCATCTGGAGTTTCCCGTCTCACAAGGTCGACGACTTAGTTTCGTCGGTTTCGAGTGGCATCGCCACAGATTTCAGAGAACAGGCGCTTCTCCTGGCACAGTATCGAACACTTAGTTTCAGATAGAGCAATTAGTTTAAAGTGGAACTAAGTTTCGCATCTGGAGTTTCCCCTCTCACAAGGTCGACGACTTAGTTTCGTCGGTTTCGAGTGGCATCGCTACAGATTTGAGAGAACAGGCGCTTCTCCTGGCACAGTATCGAACACATAGATTCAGATAGAACAATTAGTTTAAAATGGAACTAAGTTTCGCATCTGGATTTTCCCCTCTCACTACGTCCACCAGTTTGTTTCGTCGAACACATACGGTTTCGAGTGGCCTCGCCACAGATTTCAGAGAACAGGCGCTTCTCCTGGCACACTATCGAACACTCAGTTTCAGATAGAACAATTAGCTTAAAATGGAACTATGTTTCGCATCTGTAGTTTCTTCCCTCACAAGGCGAGCACTTAATTGTGTCGAACACATACGGTTTCGAGTGGCATCGCCACAGATTTCAGAAAACAGGCGCTTCTCCTGGCACAGTATCGAACACTTAGTTTCAGATAGAACAATTAGTTTTAAATGGAACTAAACTTCGCATCTGGAGTTTCCTCTCTCACAAGGTCGACCACTTAGTTTCGACGACCACATACGGTTTCGAGTGGCATCGCCACATATTTCAGAGGACAGGCGTTTCTCCTGACACACTGTCGAACACTTAGTTCCAGGTAGAACAATTAGTTTTAAATGGAACTAAGTTTCGCATCTGGAGTTTCCTCTCTCACAAGGTCGACCACTTAGTTTCGTCGAACACATACGGTTTCGAGTGGCATCGCCACAGATTTCAGAGAACAGCCGCTTCTCCTGGCACAGTATCGACCACTTAGTTTCAGATAGAACAATTAGTTTAAAATGGAACTATGTTTCGCATTTGGAGTTTCCTCTCTCACAAGGTCGACCACTTAGTTTCGTCGAACACATACGGTTTCGAGTGGCATCGCCACAGATTTCATAGAACAGCCGCTTCTCCTGGCACAGTATCGAACACTTAGTTTCAGATAGAACAATTAGTTTAAAATGGTACTAACTTTCGCATCTGGAGTTTCCTCCCTCACAAGGTCGACCACGTAGTATCGTCAAACACATACGGTTTCGAGTGGCATCGCCACAGATTTCAGAGAACAGCCGCTTCTCCTGACACAGTATCGAACACTTAGTTTCAGATGGAACATTTAGTTTAAAATTGGATTATGTTTCGCATCTGGAGTTTCCTCTCTCACAAGGTCGACCATTTAGATTCGTCGAACACATACAGTTTCGAGTAGCATCGCTACAGATTTCAGAGAACAGGCACTTCTCTTGGCACAGTATCGAACACTTTCAGATAGTACAATTAGTTTAAAATGGAATTAAGTTTCGCATCCGGAGTTTCCTCTCTCACAAGTTCGGCCACTTAGCTTCGTCGAACACATACGGTTTCGAGTGGCATCGTCACAGATTTCAGAGAACAGGCGTTTCTCCTGGCACAGTATCGAACACTTAGTCTCAGATAGAACAATTAGTTTAAAATGGAATTATGTGTCGCATCTGGAGTTTCCTATTTCACAAGGTCGGCCACTTAGTTTCGTCGAACACATACGGTTTCGAGTGGCATCGCCACAGATTTTAGAGAACAGCCGCTTCTCCTGGCACAGTATCGAACACTTAGTTTCAGATAGAACAATTAGTTTAAAATGGAACTATGTTTCGCATTTGGAGTTTCCTCTCTCGCAAGGTGGACCACTTAGTTTCGTCAAACACATACGGTTTCGAGTGGCATCGCCACAGATTTCAGAGAACAGGCGCTTCTCCTGGCACAGTATCGAACACTTAGTTTCATAGAGAACAATTAGTTTAAAATGGAATTAAGTTTCGCATCTGGAGTATCCTCTCTCACAAGATCAACCACTTAGTTTCGTCGGAGATATACGGTTTCGAGTAGCATCGCCACAGATTTCAGAGAACAGGCGCTTCTCCTTGCACAGTATCGAACACTTAGTTACAGATAGAACACTTAGTTTAAAATGGAACTGTGTTTCGCATCTGGAGATTCCTCTCTCACAAGGCGGCCACATAGTTTCGTGGAACACATTCGGTTTCGAGTAGCATCGTCACAGATTTCAGAGAACAGCCGCTTCTCCTGGCACAGTATCGAACACTTAGTATCAGATAGAACTATTAGTTTAAAATGGAACTAAGTTTCGCACCTGGGGTTTCCTCTCCCACAAGGTCGACCACTTAGTTTCGTCAAACACATACGGTTTCGAGTGGCATCGCCACAGATTTCAGAGAACAGGCGCTTCTCCTGGCACAGTATCGAACACTTAGTTTCATAGAGAACAATTAGTTTAAAATGGAATTAAGTTTCGCATCTGGAGTATCCTCTCTCACAAGATCAACCACTTAGTTTCGTCGGAGATATACGGTTTCGAGTAGCATCGCCACAGATTTCAGAGAACAGGCGCTTCTCCTTGCACAGTATCGAACACTTAGTTACAGATAGAACACTTAGTTTAAAATGGAACTGTGTTTCGCATCTGGAGATTCCTCTCTCACAAGGCGGCCACATAGTTTCGTGGAACACATTCGGTTTCGAGTAGCATCGTCACAGATTTCAGAGAACAGCCGCTTCTCCTGGCACAGTATCGAACACTTAGTATCAGATAGAACTATTAGTTTAAAATGGTACTAAGTTTCGCATCTGGAGTTTCCTCTCTCACAAGGTCGACGACTTAGTTTCGTCGAACACATACGGTTTCGAGTGGCATCGCCACAGATTTCATAGAACAGCCGCTTCTCCTGGCACAGTATCGAACACTTAGTTTCAGATAGAACAAATAGTTTAAAATGGTACTAACTTTCGCATCTGGAGTTTCCTCCCTCACAAGGTCGACCACGTAGTATCGTCGAACACATACGGTTTCGAGTGGCATCGCCACCGATTTCAGAGAACAGCCGCTTCTCCTGGCACAGTATCGAACACTTAGTTTCAGATGGAACATTTAGTTTAAAATTGGATTATGTTTCGCATCTGGAGTTTCCTCTCTCACAAGGTCGACCATTTAGATTCGTCGAACACATACAGTTTCGAGTAGCATCGCTACAGATTTCAGAGAACAGGCACTTCTCTTGGCACAGTATCGACCACTTTCAGATAGTACAATTAGTTTAAAATGGAATTAAGTTTCGCATCCGGAGTTTCCTCTCTCACAAGGTCGGCCACTTAGCTTCGTCGAACACATACGGTTTCGAGTGGCATCGCCACAGATTTCAGAGAACAGGCGTTTCTCCTGGCACAGTATCGAACGCTTAGTTTCAGATAGAACAATTAGTTTAAAATGGTACTATCTTTCGCATCTGGAGTTTCCTATCTCACAAGGTCGGCCAGTTAGTTTCGTCGAACACATACGGTTTCGAGTGGCATCGCCACAGATTTCAGAGAACAGCCGCTTCTCCTTTCACAGTATCGAACACTTAGTTTCAGATAGAACAAATAGTTTAAAATGGTACTAACTTTCGCATCTGGAGTTTCCTCCCTCACAAGGTCGACCACGTAGTATCGTCGAACACATACGGTTTCGAGTGGCATCGCCACAGATTTCATAGAACAGCCGCTTCTCCTGGCACAGTATCGAACACTTAGTTTCAGACAGAACAATTAGTATAAAATGGTACTAACTTTCGCATCTGGAGTTTCCTCCCTCACAAGGTCGACCACGTAGTATCGTCGAACACATACGGTTTCGAGTGGCATCGCCACCGATTTCAGAGAACAGCCGCTTCTCCTGGCACAGTATCGAACACTTAGTTTCAGATGGAACATTTAGTTTAAAATTGGATTATATTTCGCATCTGGAGTTTCCTCTCTCACAAGGTCGACCATTTAGATTCGTCGAACACATACAGTTTCGAGTAGCATCGCTACAGATTTCAGAGAACAGGCACTTCTCTTGGCACAGTATCGAACACTTTCAGATAGTACAATTAGTTTAAAGTGGAATTAAGTTTCGCATCCGGAGTTTCCTCTCTCACAAGTTCGGCCACTTAGCTTCGTCGAACACATACGGTTTCGAGTGGCATCGCCACAGATTTCAGAGTACAGGCGTTTCTCCTGGCACAGTATCGAACACTTAGTCTCACATAGAACAATTAGTTTAAAATGGAATTATGTGTCGCATCTGGAGTTTCCTATCTCACAAGGTCGGCCACTTAGTTTCGTCGAACACATACGGTTTCGAGTGGCATCGCCACAGATTTCAGAGAACAGCCGCTTCTCCTGGCACAGTATCGAACACTTAGTTTCAGATAGAACAATTAGTTTAAAATGGTACTAACTTTCGCATCTGGAGTTTCCTATCTCACAAGGTCTGCCACTTAGCTTCGTCGAACACATACGCTTTCGAGTGGCATCGCCACAGATTTCAGAGAACAGGCGTTTCTCCTGGCACAGTATCGAACACTTAGTCTCAGATAGAACCATTAGTTTAAAATGGAATTATATGTCGCATCTGGAGTTTCCTATCTCACAAGGTCGGCCATTTAGTTTCGTCGAACACATACGGTTTCGAGTGGCATCGCCACAGATTTCAGAGAACAGCCGCTTCTCCTGGCACAGTATCGAACACTTAGTTTCAGATAGAACAATTAGTTTAAAATGGAACTATGTTTCGCATTTGGAGTTTCCTCTCTCGCAAGGTGGACCACTTAGTTTCGTCGCACACATACGGTTTCGAGTGGCATCGGCACAGATTTCACAGAACAGGCGCTTCTCCTGGCACAGTATCGAACACTTAGTTTCAGAGAGAACAATTAATTTAAAATGGAATTAAGTTTCGCATCTGGAGTATCCTCTCTCACAAGATCAACCACTTAGTTTCGTCGAACACATACGGTTTCGAGTGGCATCGCCACACATTTCAGAGAACTGGCGCTTCTCCTGGCACAGTATCGAACACTTAGTTTCAGATAGAACAATTAGTTTAAAATGGTACTAACTTTCGCATCTGGAGTTTCCTCCCTCACAAGGTCGGCCACGTAGTATCGTCGAACACATACGGTTTCGAGTGGCATCGCCACAGATTTCAGAGAACAGCCGCTTCTCCTGGCACAGTATCGAACACTTAGTTTCAGATGGAACATTTAGTTTAAAATTGGAATATGTTTCGCATCTGGAGTTTCCTCTCTCACAAGGTCGACCATTTAGATTCGTCGAACACATACAGTTTCGAGTAGCATCGCTACAGATTTCAGAGAACAGGCACTTCTCTTGGCACAGTATCGAACACTTTCAGATAGTACAATTAGTTTAAAATGGAATTAAGTTTCGCATCCGGAGTTTCCTCTCTCACAAGGTCGGCCACTTAGCTTCGTCGAACACATACGGTTTCGAGTGGCATCGCCACAGATTTCAGAGAACAGGCGTTTCTCCTGGCACAGTATCGAACGCTTAGTTTCAGATAGAACAATTAGTTTAAAATGGTACTATCTTTCGCATCTGGAGTTTCCTATCTCACAAGGTCGGCCACTTAGTTTCGTCGAACACATACGGTTTCGAGTGGCATCGCCACAGATTTCAGAGAACAGCCGCTTCTCCTGGCACAGTATCGAACACTTAGCTTCAGATAGAACAATTAGTTTAAAATGGTACTAAATTTCGCAGCTGGAGTTTCCTCTCTCACAAGGTCGACCACTTAGTTTCGTCGAACACATACGGTTTCGAGTAGCATCGCGACAGATTTCAGAGAACAGGCGCTTCTCCTGGCACAGTATCGACCACTTAGCTTCAGATAGAACAATTAGTTTAAAATGGAACTAAGTTTCGCATCCGGAGTTTCCTCTCTCACAAGGTCGGCCACTTAGCTTCGTCGAACACATACGGTTTCGCGTGGCATCGCCACAGATTTCAGAGAACAGGCGTTTCTCCTGGCCCAGTATCGAACACTTAGTCTCAGATAGAACAATTAGTTTAAAATGGAATTATGTGTCGCATCTGGAGTTTCCTATCTCACAAGGTCTGCCACTTAGTTTCGTCGAACACATACGGTTTCGAGTGGCATCGCCACAGATTTCAGAGAACAGCCGCTTCTCCTGGCACAGTATCGAACACTTAGTTTCAGATAGAACAATTAGTTTAAAATGGAACTATGTTTCGCATTTGGAGTTTCCTCTCTCGCAAGGTGGACCACTTAGTTTCGTCGACCACATACGGTTTCGAGTAGCATCGCCACAGATTTCAGAGGACAGGCGCTTCTCCTGGCACAGTATCGAACACTTAGTATCAGATAGAACTATTAGTTTAAAATGGAACTAAGTTTCGCATCTGGGGTTGCCTCTCCCACAAGGTCGACCACTTAGTTTCGTCGAACACATACGGTTTCGAGGGGCATCGCCACAGATTTCAGAGAACAGGCGCTTCTGCTGGCACAGTATCGAAAACTTAGTTTCAGATAGAACAATTAATTTAAAATGGAATTAAGTTTCGCATCTGAAGTTTCCTATCTCACAAGGTCGGCCACTTAGTTTCGTCGAACACATACGGTTTCGAGTGGCATCGCCCGAGATTTCAGAGAACAGGCGCCACTCCTGGCACAGTATCGAATACTTAGTTTCAGATAGAACAATTAGTTTAAATGGAACTAAGTTTCACATCTGGAGTTTCCTCTCTCACAAGGTCGACCACTTAGTTTCGACGAAACACATACTGTTTCGAGTAGCATCGCCACAGATTTAAGAGACCAGTCGCTTCTCCTGGCACAGTATCGGACACTTAGTTTCAGATAGAACAATTAGTTTAAAATGGAACTATGTTTCGCATCCGGAGCTTCCTCTCTCACCATGTCGACCACTTAGTTTCGACGAAACACATACTGTTTCGAGTAGCATCGCCACAGATTTAAGAGACCAGTCGCTTCTCCTGGCACAGTATCGAACACTTAGTTTCAGATAGAGCAATTAGTTTAAAGTGGAACTAAATTTCGCATCTGGAGTTTCCCGTCTCACAAGGTCGACGACTTAGTTTCGTCGGTTTCGAGTGGCATCGCCACAGATTTCAGAGAACAGCCGCTTCTCCTGGCACAGTATCGAACACTTAGTTTCAGATAGAACAATTAGTTTAAAATGGAACTATGTTTCGCATTTGGAGTTTCCTCTCTCGCAAGGTGGACCACTTAGTTTCGTCGACCACATACGGTTTCGAGTAGCATCGCCACAGATTTCAGAGGACAGGCGCTTCTCCTGGCACAGTATCGAACACTTAGTATCAGATAGAACTATTAGTTTAAAATGGAACTAAGTTTCGCATCTGGGGTTGCCTCTCCCACAAGGTCGACCACTTAGTTTCGTCGAACACATACGGTTTCGAGGGGCATCGCCACAGATTTCAGAGAACAGGCGCTTCTGCTGGCACAGTATCGAAAACTTAGTTTCAGATAGAACAATTAATTTAAAATGGAATTAAGTTTCGCATCTGAAGTTTCCTATCTCACAAGGTCGGCCACTTAGTTTCGTCGAACACATACGGTTTCGAGTGGCATCGCCACAGATTTCAGAGAACAGCCGCTTCTCCTGGCACAGTATCGAACACTTAGTTTCAGATGGAACATTTAGTTTAAAATTGGAATATGTTTCGCATCTGGAGTTTCCTCTCTCACAAGGTCGACCATTTAGATTCGTCGAACACATACAGTTTCGAGTAGCATCGCTACAGATTTCAGAGAACAGGCACTTCTCTTGGCACAGTATCGAACACTTTCAGATAGTACAATTAGTTTAAAATGGAATTAAGTTTCGCATCCGGAGTTTCCTCTCTCACAAGGTCGGCCACTTAGCTTCGTCGAACACATACGGTTTCGAGTGGCATCGCCACAGATTTCAGAGAACAGGCGTTTCTCCTGGCACAGTATCGAACGCTTAGTTTCAGATAGAACAATTAGTTTAAAATGGTACTATCTTTCGCATCTGGAGTTTCCTATCTCACAAGGTCGGCCACTTAGTTTCGTCGAACACATACGGTTTCGAGTAGCATCGCGACAGATTTCAGAGAACAGGCGCTTCTCCTGGCACAGTATCGACCACTTAGCTTCAGATAGAACAATTAGTTTAAAATGGAACTAAGTTTCGCATCCGGAGTTTCCTATCTCACAAGGTCTGCCACTTAGCTTCGTCGAACACATACGCTTTCGAGTGGCATCGCCACAGATTTCAGAGAACAGGCGTTTCTCCTGGCACAGTATCGAACACTTAGTTTCAGATAGAACAATTACTTCAAAATGGAACTAAGCTTCGCATATTTGAGTTTCCTCTCTCAGAAGGTCGGCCACTTAGTTTCGTCGAACACATACGGTTTCGAGTGGCATCGCCACAGATTTCAGAGAACAGCCGCTTCTCCTGGCACAGTATCGAACACTTAGTTTCAGATAGAACAATTAGTTTAAAATGGAACTATGTTTCGCATTTGGAGTTTCCTCTCTCGCAAGGTGGACCACTTAGTTTCGTCGACCACATACGGTTTCGAGTAGCATCGCCACAGATTTCAGAGGACAGGCGCTTCTCCTGGCACAGTATCGAACACTTAGTATCAGATAGAACTATTAGTTTAAAATGGAACTAAGTTTCGCATCTGGGGTTGCCTCTCCCACAAGGTCGACCACTTAGTTTCGTCGAACACATACGGTTTCGAGGGGCATCGCCACAGATTTCAGAGAACAGGCGCTTCTGCTGGCACAGTATCGAAAACTTAGTTTCAGATAGAACAATTAATTTAAAATGGAATTAAGTTTCGCATCTGAAGTTTCCTATCTCACAAGGTCGGCCACTTAGTTTCGTCGAACACATACGGTTTCGAGTGGCATCGCCCGAGATTTCAGAGAACAGGCGCCACTCCTGGCACAGTATCGAATACTTAGTTTCAGATAGAACAATTAGTTTAAATGGAACTAAGTTTCACATCTGGAGTTTCCTCTCTCACAAGGTCGACCACTTAGTTTCGACGAAACACATACTGTTTCGAGTAGCATCGCCACAGATTTAAGAGACCAGTCGCTTCTCCTGCCACAGTATCGGACACTTAGTTTCAGATAGAACAATTAGTTTAAAATGGAACTATGTTTCGCATCCGGAGCTTCCTCTCTCACCATGTCGACCACTTAGTTTCGACGAAACACATACTGTTTCGAGTAGCATCGCCACAGATTTAAGAGACCAGTCGCTTCTCCTGGCACAGTATCGAACACTTAGTTTCAGATAGAGCAATTAGTTTAAAGTGGAACTAAGTTTCGCATCTGGAGTTTCCCGTCTCACAAGGTCGACGACTTAGTTTTGTCGGTTTCGAGTGGCATCGCCACAGATTTCAGAGAACAGGCGCTTCTCCTGGCACAGTATCGAACACTTAGTTTCAGATAGAGCAATTAGTTTAAAGTGGAACTAAGTTTCGCATCTGGAGTTTCCCCTCTCACAAGGTCGACGACTTAGTTTCGTCGGTTTCGAGTGGCATCGCTACAGATTTGAGAGAACAGGCGCTTCTCCTGGCACAGTATCGAACACATAGATTCAGATAGAACAATTAGTTTAAAATGGAACTAAGTTTCGCATCTGGATTTTCCCCTCTCACTACGTCCACCAGTTTGTTTCGTCGAACACATACGGTTTCGAGTGGCCTCGCCACAGATTTCAGAGAACAGGCGCTTCTCCTGGCACACTATCGAACACTCAGTTTCAGATAGAACAATTAGCTTAAAATGGAACTATGTTTCGCATCTGTAGTTTCTTCCCTCACAAGGCGAGCACTTAATTGTGTCGAACACATACGGTTTCGAGTGGCATCGCCACAGATTTCAGAGGACAGGCGCTTCTCCTGGCACAGTATCGAACACTTAGTCTCACATAGAACAATAAGTTTAAAATGGAATTATGTGTCGCATCTGGAGTTTCCTATCTCACAAGGTCGGCCACTTAGTTTCGTCGAACAAATACGGTTTCGAGTGGCATCGCCACAGATTTCAGAGAACAGCCGCTTCTCCTGGCACAGTATCGAACACTTAGTTTCAGATAGAACAATTAGTTTAAAATGGTACTAACTTTCGCATCTGGAGTTTCCTATCTCACAAGGTCTGCCACTTAGCTTCGTCGAACACATACGCTTTCGAGTGGCATCGCCACAGATTTCAGAGAACAGGCGTTTCTCCTGGCACAGTATCGAACACTTAGTCTCAGATAGAACCATTAGTTTAAAATGGAATTATATGTCGCATCTGGAGTGTCCTATCTCACAAGGTCGGCCATTTAGTTTCGTCGAACACATACGGTTTCGAGTGGCATCGCCACAGATTTCAGAGAACAGCCGCTTCTCCTGGCACAGTATCGAACACTTAGTTTCAGATAGAACAATTAGTTTAAAATGGAACTATGTTTCGCATTTGGAGTTTCCTCTCTCGCAAGGTGGACCACTTAGTTTCGTCGCACACATACGGTTTCGAGTGGCATCGGCACAGATTTCACAGAACAGGCGCTTCTCCTGGCACAGTATCGAACACTTAGTTTCAGAGAGAACAATTAGTTTAAAATGGAATTAAGTTTCGCATCTGGAGTATCCTCTCTCACAAGATCAACCACTTAGTTTCGTCGAACACATACGGTTTCGAGTGGCATCGCCACACATTTCAGAGAACTGGCGCTTCTCCTGGCACAGTATCGAACACTTAGTTTCAGATAGAACAATTAGTTTAAAATGCTACTAACTTTCGCATCTGGAGTTTCCTCTCTCACAATGTCGACCACTTAGTTTCGTCGCACACATACGGTTTCGAGTGGCATCGCCACAGATTTCACAGAACAGGCGCTTCTCCTGGCACAGTATCGAACACTTAGTTTCAGAGAGAACAATTAGTTTAAAATGGAATTAAGTTTCGCATCTGGAGTATCCTCTCTCACAAGATCAACCACTTAGTTTCGTCGAACACATACGGTTTCGAGTGGCATCGCCACACATTTCAGAGAACTGGCGCTTCTCCTGGCACAGTATCGAACACTTAGTTTCAGATAGAACAATTAGTTTAAAATGGTACTAACTTTCGCATCTGGAGTTTCCTCCCTCACAAGGTCGACCACGTAGTATCGTCGAACACATACGGTTTCGAGTGGCATCGCCACAGATTTCAGAGAACAGCCGCTTCTCCTGGCACAGTATCGAACACTTAGTTTCAGATGGAACATTTAGTTTAAAATTGGATTATGTTTCGCATCTGGAGTTTCCTCTCTCACAAGGTCGACCATTTAGATTCGTCGAACACATACAGTTTCGAGTAGCATCGCTACAGATTTCAGAGAACAGGCACTTCTCTTGGCACAGTATCGAACACTTTCAGATAGTACAATTAGTTTAAAATGGAATTAAGTTTCGCATCCGGAGTTTCCTCTCTCACAAGGTCGGCCACTTAGCTTCGTCGAACACATACGGTTTCGAGTGGCATCGCCACAGATTTCAGAGAACAGGCGTTTCTCCTGGCACAGTATCGAACGCTTAGTTTCAGATAGAACAATTAGTTTAAAATGGTACTATCTTTCGCATCTGGAGTTTCCTATCTCACAAGGTCGGCCACTTAGTTTCGTCGAACACATACGGTTTCGAGTGGCATCCCCACAGATTTCAGAGAACAGCCGCTTCTCCTGGCACAGTGTCGAACACTTAGCTTCAGATAGAACAATTAGTTTAAAATGGTACTAAATTTCGCAGCTGGAGTTTCCTCTCTCACAAGGTCGACCACTTAGTTTCGTCGAACACATACGGTTTCGAGTAGCATCGCGACAGATTTCAGAGAACAGGCGCTTCTCCTGGCACAGTATCGACCACTTAGCTTCAGATAGAACAATTAGTTTAAAATGGAACTAAGTTTCGCATCCGGAGTTTCCTCTCTCACAAGGTCGGCCACTTAGCTTCGTCGAACACATACGGTTTCGAGTGGCATCGCCACAGATTTCAGAGAACAGCCGCTTCTACTGGCACAGTATCGACCACTTAGTTTCAGATAGAACAATTAGTTTAAAATGGAACTATGTTTCGCATTTGGAGTTTCCTCTCTCACAAGGTCGACCACTTAGTTTCGTCGAACACATACGGTTTCGAGTGGCATCGCCACAGATTTCATAGAACAGCCGCTTCTCCTGGCACAGTATCGAACACTTAGTTTCAGATAGAACAATTAGTTTAAAATGGTACTAACTTTCGCATCTGGAGTTTCCTCCCTCACAAGGTCGACCACGTAGTATCGTCGAACACATACGGTTTCGAGTGGCATCGCCACAGATTTCAGAGAACAGCCGCTTCTCCTGGCACAGTATCGAACACTTAGTTTCAGATGGAACATTTAGTTTAAAATTGGATTATGTTTCGCATCTGGAGTTTCCTCTCTCACAAGGTCGACCATTTAGATTCGTCGAACACATACAGTTTCGAGTAGCATCGCTACAGATTTCAGAGAACAGGCACTTCTCTTGGCACAGTATCGAACACTTTCAGATAGTACAATTAGTTTAAAATGGAATTAAGTTTCGCATCCGGAGTTTCCTCTCTCACAAGTTCGGCCACTTAGCTTCGTCGAACACATACGGTTTCGAGTGGCATCGTCACAGATTTCAGAGAACAGGCGTTTCTCCTGGCACAGTATCGAACACTTAGTCTCAGATAGAACAATTAGTTTAAAATGGAATTATGTGTCGCATCTGGAGTTTCCTATTTCACAAGGTCGGCCACTTAGTTTCGTCGAACACATACGGTTTCGAGTGGCATCGCCACAGATTTCAGAGAACAGCCGCTTCTCCTGGCACAGTATCGAACACTTAGTTTCAGATAGAACAATTAGTTTAAAATGGAACTATGTTTCGCATTTGGAGTTTCCTCTCTCGCAAGGTGGACCACTTAGTTTCGTCAAACACATACGGTTTCGAGTGGCATCGCCACAGATTTCATAGAACAGCCGCTTCTCCTGGCACAGTATCGAACACTTAGTTTCAGATAGAACAATTAGTTTAAAATGGTACTAACTTTCGCATCTGGTGTTTCCTCCCTCACAAGGTCGACCACGTAGTATCGTCGAACACATACGGTTTCGAGTGGCATCGCCACAGATTTCAGAGAACAGCCGCTTCTCCTGGCACAGTATCGAACACTTAGTTTCAGATGGAACATTTAGTTTAAAATTGGATTATGTTTCGCATCTGGAGTTTCCTCTCTCACAAGGTCGACCATTTAGATTCGTCGAACACATACAGTTTCGAGTAGCATCGCTACAGATTTCAGAGAACAGGCACTTCTCTTGGCACAGTATCGAACACTTTCAGATAGTACAATTAGTTTAAAATGGAATTAAGTTTCGCATCCGGAGTTTCCTCTCTCACAAGGTCGGCCACTTAGCTTCGTCGAACACATACGGTTTCGAGTGGCATCGCCACAGATTTCAGAGAACAGGCGTTTCTCCTGGCACAGTATCGAACGCTTAGTTTCAGATAGAACAATTAGTTTAAAATGGTACTATCTTTCGCATCTGGAGTTTCCTATCTCACAAGGTCGGCCACTTAGTTTCGTCGAACACATACGGTTTCGAGTGGCATCCCCACAGATTTCAGAGAACAGCCGCTTCTCCTGGCACAGTGTCGAACACTTAGCTTCAGATAGAACAATTAGTTTAAAATGGTACTAAATTTCGCAGCTGGAGTTTCCTCTCTCACAAGGTCGACCACTTAGTTTCGTCGAACACATACGGTTTCGAGTAGCATCGCGACAGATTTCAGAGAACAGGCGCTTCTCCTGGCACAGTATCGACCACTTAGCTTCAGATAGAACAATTAGTTTAAAATGGAATTAAGTTTCGCATCCGGAGTTTCCTCTCTCACAAGGTCGGCCACTTAGCTTCGTCGAACACATACGGTTTCGAGTGGCATCGCCACAGATTTCAGAGAACAGCCGCTTCTCCTGGCACAGTATCGACCACTTAGTTTCAGATAGAACAATTAGTTTAAAATGGAACTATGTTTCGCATTTGGAGTTTCCTCTCTCACAAGGTCGACCACTTAGTTTCGTCGAACACATACGGTTTCGAGTGGCATCGCCACAGATTTCATAGAACAGGCGCTTCTCCTGGCACAGTATCGAACACTTAGTTTCAGATAGAACAATTAGTTTAAAATGGTACTAACTTTCGCATCTGGAGTTTCCTCCCTCACAAGGTCGACCACGTAGTATCGTCGAACACATACGGTTTCGAGTGGCATCGCCACAGATTTCAGAGAACAGCCGCTTCTCCTGGCACAGTATCGAACACTTAGTTTCAGATGGAACATTTAGTTTAAAATTGGATTATGTTTCGCATCTGGAGTTTCCTCTCTCACAAGGTCGACCATTTAGATTCGTCGAACACATACAGTTTCGAGTAGCATCGCTACAGATTTCAGAGAACAGGCACTTCTCTTGGCACAGTATCGAACACTTTCAGATAGTACAATTAGTTTAAAGTGGAATTAAGTTTCGCATCCGGAGTTTCCTCTCTCACAAGTTCGGCCACTTAGCTTCGTCGAACACATACGGTTTCGAGTGGCATCGCCACAGATTTCAGAGTACAGGCGTTTCTCCTGGCACAGTATCGAACACTTAGTCTCACATAGAACAATTAGTTTAAAATGGAATTATGTGTCGCATCTGGAGTTTCCTATCTCACAAGGTCGGCCACTTAGTTTCGTCGAACACATACGGTTTCGAGTGGCATCGCCACAGATTTCAGAGAACAGCCGCTTCTCCTGGCACAGTATCGAACACTTAGTTTCAGATAGAACAATTAGTTTAAAATGGTACTAACTTTCGCATCTGGAGTTTCCTATCTCACAAGGTCTGCCACTTAGCTTCGTCGAACACATACGCTTTCGAGTGGCATCGCCACAGATTTCAGAGAACAGGCGTTTCTCCTGGCACAGTATCGAACACTTAGTTTCAGATAGAACAATTACTTCAAAATGGAACTAAGCTTCGCATCTTGAGTTTCCTCTCTCAGAAGGTCGGCCACTTAGTTTCGTCGAACACATACGGTTTCGAGTGGCATCGCCACACAGTTCAGAGAACAGGCGCTTCTCCTGGCACAGTATCGAACACTTAGTTTCAGATAGCACAATTAGTTTAAAATGGAACTTATTTTCGCATCTTGAGTTTCCTCTCTCAGAAGATCGACCACTTAGTTTCGTCGAACACATACGGTTTCGAGTAGCATCGCGACAGATATCAGAGAACAGGCGCTTCTCCTGGCACAGTATCGAACACTTAGTATCAGATAGAAGAATTACTTTAAAATGGATCTAAGCTTCGCATCTGGAGTTTCCTCTCTCACAAGTTCGGCCACTTAGTATCGTCGAACACATAAGGTTTCGAGTGGCATCGCCACAGATTTCACAGAACAGGCGCTTCTCCTGGCACAGTATCGAACACTTAGTTTCAGAGAGAACAATTAGTTTAAAATGGAATTAAATTTCGCATCTGGAGTATCCTCTCTCACAAGATCAACCACTTAGTTTCGTCGAACACATACGGTTTCGAGTGGCATCGCCACACATTTCAGAGAACTGGCGCTTCTCCTGGCACAGTATCGAACACTTAGTTTCAGTTAGAACAATTAGTTTAAAATGGTACTAACTTTCGCATCTGGAGTTTCCTCCCTCACAAGGTCGACCACGTAGTATCGTCGAACACATACGGTTTCGAGTGGCATCGCCACAGATTTCAGAGAACAGCCGCTTCTCCTGGCACAGTATCGAACACTTAGTTTCAGATGGAACATTTAGTTTAAAATTGGATTATGTTTCGCATCTGGAGTTTCCTCTCTCACAAGGTCGACCATTTAGATTCGTCGAACACATACAGTTTCGAGTAGCATCGCTACAGATTTCAGAGAACAGGCACTTCTCTTGGCACAGTATCGAACACTTTCAGATAGTACAATTAGTTTAAAATGGAATTAAGTTTCGCATCCGGAGTTTCCTCTCTCACAAGGTCGGCCACTTAGCTTCGTCGAACACATACGGCTTCGAGTGGCATCGCCACAGATTTCAGAGAACAGGCGTTTCTCCTGGCACAGTATCGAACGCTTAGTTTCAGATAGAACAATTAGTTTAAAATGGTACTATCTTTCGCATCTGGAGTTTCCTATCTCACAAGGTCGGCCACTTAGTTTCGTCGAACACATACGGTTTCGAGTGGCATCCCCACAGATTTCAGAGAACAGCCGCTTCTCCTGGCACAGTGTCGAACACTTAGCTTCAGATAGAACAATTAGTTTAAAATGGTACTAAATTTCGCAGCTGGAGTTTCCTCTCTCACAAGGTCGACCACTTAGTTTCGTCGAACACATACGGTTTCGAGTAGCATCGCGACAGATTTCAGAGAACAGGCGCTTCTCCTGGCACAGTATCGACCACTTAGCTTCAGATAGAACAATTAGTTTAAAATGGAACTAAGTTTCGCATCCGGAGTTTCCTCTCTCACAAGGTCGGCCACTTAGCTTCGTCGAACACATACGGTTTCGAGTGGCATCGCCACAGATTTCAGAGAACAGCCGCTTCTCCTGGCACAGTATCGAACACTTAGTTTCAGATAGAACAATTAGTTTAAAATGGAACTATGTTTCGCATTTGGAGTTTCCTCTCTCACAAGGTCGACCACTTAGTTTCGTCGAACACATACGGTTTCGAGTGGCATCGCCACAGATTTCATAGAACAGCCGCTTCTCCTGGCACAGTATCGAACACTTAGTTTCAGATAGAACAATTAGTTTAAAATGGTACTAACTTTCGCATCTGGAGTTTCCTCCCTCACAAGGTCGACCACGTAGTATCGTCGAACACATACGGTTTCGAGTGGCATCGCCACAGATTTCAGAGAACAGCCGCTTCTCCTGGCACAGTATCGAACACTTAGTTTCAGATGGAACATTTAGTTTAAAATTGGATTATGTTTCGCATCTGGAGTTTCCTCTCTCACAAGGTCGACCATTTAGATTCGTCGAACACATACAGTTTCAAGTAGCATCGCTACAGATTTCAGAGAACAGGCACTTCTCTTGGCACAGTATCGAACACTTTCAGATAGTACAATTAGTTTAAAATGGAATTAAGTTTCGCATCCGGAGTTTCCTCTCTCACAAGTTCGGCCACTTAGCTTCGTCGAACACATACGGTTTCGAGTGGCATCGTCACAGATTTCAGAGAACAGGCGTTTCTCCTGGCACAGTATCGAACACTTAGTCTCAGATAGAACAATTAGTTTAAAATGGAATTATGTGTCGCATCTGGAGTTTCCTATTTCACAAGGTCGGCCACTTAGTTTCGTCGAACACATACGGTTTCGAGTGGCATCGCCACAGATTTCAGAGAACAGCCGCTTCTCCTGGCACAGTATCGAACACTTAGTTTCAGATAGAACAATTAGTTTAAAATGGAACTATGTTTCGCATTTGGAGTTTCCTCTCTCGCAAGGTGGACCACTTAGTTTCGTCAAACACATACGGTTTCGAGTGGCATCGCCACAGATTTCATAGAACAGCCGCTTCTCCTGGCACAGTATCGAACACTTAGTTTCAGATAGAACAATTAGTTTAAAATGGTACTAACTTTCGCATCTGGAGTTTCCTCCCTCACAAGGTCGACCACGTAGTATCGTCGAACACATACGGTTTCGAGTGGCATCGCCACAGATTTCAGAGAACAGCCGCTTCTCCTGGCACAGTATCGAACACTTAGTTTCAGATGGAACATTTAGTTTAAAATTGGATTATGTTTCGCATCTGGAGTTTCCTCTCTCACAAGGTCGACCATTTAGATTCGTCGAACACATACAGTTTCAAGTAGCATCGCTACAGATTTCAGAGAACAGGCACTTCTCTTGGCACAGTATCGAACACTTTCAGATAGTACAATTAGTTTAAAATGGAATTAAGTTTCGCATCCGGAGTTTCCTCTCTCACAAGGTCGGCCACTTAGCTTCGTCGAACACATACGGTTTCGAGTGGCATCGCCACAGATTTCAGAGAACAGGCGTTTCTCCTGGCACAGTATCGAACGCTTAGTTTCAGATAGAACAATTAGTTTAAAATGGTACTATCTTTCGCATCTGGAGTTTCCTATCTCACAAGGTCGGCCACTTAGTTTCGTCGAACACATACGGTTTCGAGTGGCATCCCCACAGATTTCAGAGAACAGCCGCTTCTCCTGGCACAGTGTCGAACACTTAGCTTCAGATAGAACAATTAGTTTAAAATGGTACTAAATTTCGCAGCTGGAGTTTCCTCTCTCACAAGGTCGACCACTTAGTTTCGTCGAACACATACGGTTTCGAGTAGCATCGCGACAGATTTCAGAGAACAGGCGCTTCTCCTGGCACAGTATCGACCACTTAGCTTCAGATAGAACAATTAGTTTAAAATGGAACTAAGTTTCGCATCCGGAGTTTCCTCACTCACAAGGTCGGCCACTTAGCTTCGTCGAACACATACGGTTTCGAGTGGCATCGCCACAGATTTCAGAGAACAGCCGCTTCTCCTGGCACAGTATCGACCACTTAGTTTCAGATAGAACAATTAGTTTAAAATGGAACTATGTTTCGCATTTGGAGTTTCCTCTCTCACAAGGTCGACCACTTAGTTTCGTCGAACACATACGGTTTCGAGTGGCATCGCCACAGATTTCATAGAACAGCCGCTTCTCCTGGCACAGTATCGAACACTTAGTTTCAGATAGAACAATTAGTTTAAAATGGTACTAACTTTCGCATCTGGAGTTTCCTCCCTCACAAGGTCGACCACGTAGTATCGTCGAACACATACGGTTTCGAGTGGCATCGCCACAGATTTCAGAGAACAGCCGCTTCTCCTGGCACAGTATCGAACACTTAGTTTCAGATGGAACATTTAGTTTAAAATTGGATTATGTTTCGCATCTGGAGTTTCCTCTCTCACAAGGTCGACCATTTAGATTCGTCGAACACATACAGTTTCGAGTAGCATCGCTACAGATTTCAGAGAACAGGCACTTCTCTTGGCACAGTATCGAACACTTTCAGATAGTACAATTAGTTTAAAGTGGAATTAAGTTTCGCATCCGGAGTTTCCTCTCTCACAAGTTCGGCCACTTAGGTTCGTCGAACACATACGGTTTCGAGTGGCATCGCCACAGATTTCAGAGTACAGGCGTTTCTCCTGGCACAGTATCGAACACTTAGTCTCACATAGAACAATTAGTTTAAAATGGAATTATGTGTCGCATCTGGATTTTCCTATCTCACAAGGTCGGCCACTTAGTTTCGTCGAACACATACGGTTTCGAGTGGCATCGCCACAGATTTCAGAGAACAGCCGCTTCTCCTGGCACAGTATCGAACACTTAGTTTCAGATAGAACAATTAGTTTAAAATGGTACTAACTTTCGCATCTGGAGTTTCCTATCTCACAAGGTCTGCCACTTAGCTTCGTCGAACACATACGCTTTCGAGTGGCATCGCCACAGATTTCAGAGAACAGGCGTTTCTCCTGGCACAGTATCGAACACTTAGTTTCAGATAGAACAATTACTTCAAAATGGAACTAAGCTTCGCATATTTGAGTTTCCTCTCTCAGAAGGTCGGCCACTTAGTTTCGTCGAACACATACGGTTTCGAGTGGCATCGCCACACAGTTCAGAGAACAGGCGCTTCTCCTGGCACAGTATCGAACACTTAGTTTCAGATAGCACAATTAGTTTAAAATGGAACTTATTTTCGCATCTTGAGTTTCCTCTCTCAGAAGATCGACCACATAGTTTCGTCGAACAAATACGGTTTCGAGTAGCATCGCGACAGATATCAGAGAACAGGCGCTTCTCCTGGCACAGTATCGAACACTTAGTATCAGATAGAAGAATTACTTTAAAATGGATCTAAGCTTCGCATCTGGAGTTTCCTCTCTCACAAGTTCGGCCACTTAGTATCGTCGAACACATAAGGTTTCGAGTGGCATCGCCACAGATTTCAGAGAACATGGGCTTCTCCTGGCACAGTATCGAACACTTAGTTTCAGATAGAACAATTACTTTAAAATGGAACTAAGCTTCGCATCTGGAGTTTCCTCTCTCAGAAGGTCGACCACTTCGTTTCGTCGAACACATACGGTTTCGAGTAGCATCGCGACAGATTTCAGAGAACAGGCGCTTCTCCTGGCACAGTATCGAACACTTAGTTTCAGATGGAACATTTAGTTTAAAATGGAACTAAGTTTCGCATCTGGAGTTTCCTCTCTCACAAGGTCGACCACTTAGTTTCGGCGAACACATACGGTTTCGAGTAGCATCGCGACAGATTTCAGAGAACAGGTGCTTCTCCTGGCACAGTATCGAACACTTAGTTTCAGATAGAACAATTACTTTAAAATGGAACTAAGCTTCGCATCTGGAGTTTCCTCTCTCACAAGGTCGGCCACTTAGTATCGTCGAACACATACGGTTCAGATTGGCATCGCCACAGATTTCAGAGAACAGGCGCTTCTCCTGGCACAATAGCGAACACTTAGTTTCAGATAGAACAATTAGTTTAAAATGGAACTAAGTTTCGCATCTGGAGTTTCCTCTCTCAGAAGGTCGACCACTTCGTTTCGTCGAACACATACGGTTTCGAGTAGCATCGCCACAGATTTCAGAGAACAGGCGCTTCTCCTGGCTCAGTATCGAACACTTAGTTTCAGATAGGAAAATTAGTTTAAAATGGTACTAAGTTTCGCATCAGGAGTTTCCTCTCTCACAAGGTCGACCACTTAGTTTCGTCGAACACATACGGTTTCGAGTAGCATCGCGACAGATTTCAGAGAACAGGCGCTTCTCCTGGCACAGTATCGAACACTTAGTTTCAGATGGAACATTTAGTTTAAAATGGAACTAAGTTTCGCATCTGGAGTTTCCTCTCTCAGAAGGTCGGCCACTTAGTTTCGTCGAACACATACGGTTTCGAGTGGCATCGCCACAGATTTCAGAGAACAGGCGCTTCTCCTGGCACAGTATCGAACACTTAGTTTCAGATGGAACATTTAGTTTAAAATGGAACTAAGTTTCGCATCTGGAGTTTCCTCTCTCACAACAGGCGCTTCTCCTGGCACAGTATCGAATACTTAGTTTAAAATGGAACTAAGTTTCGCATCAGGAGTTTCCTCTCTCACAAGGTCGACCACTTAGTTTCGTCGAACACATACGGTTTCGAGTGGCATCGCCACAGATTTCAGGAACAGGCGCTTCACTTGGCACACTATCGAACACTTAGTTTCAGATAGAACAGTTAGTTTTAAATGGAACTATGTTTCGCTTCTGGAGTTTCCTCTCTTAGAAGGTCGACCACTTAGTTTCGTCGAACACATACGGTTTTGTGTAGCATCGCGACAGATTTCAGAGAGCAGGCGCTTCTCCTGGCACAGCATCGGTCACTTATGTCAGACAGAACAATTAGTTTAAAATGGAACTATGTTTCGCATCTGGAGCATCCTCCCTCACACAGTCGACCACTTAGTTTCGAAGAACACATACGGTTTCGAGTAGCATCGCCACACAGTTCAGAGAACAGGCGCTTCTCCTGGCACAGTATCGAACACTTAGTTTCAGATAGAACAATTAGTTTAAAATGGAACTTATTTTCGCATCTTGAGTTTCCTCTCTCATAAGGTCGACGACTTAGTTTCGTTGAACACATTCGGTTTCGAGTGGCATCGCCACAGATTACAGAGAACAGGCGCTTCTCCTGGCACAGTATCGAACACTTACTTCAGACAGAACAATTAGTTTAAAATGGAACTAAGCTTCGCATCTGGAGTTTCCTCTCTCACAAGGTCGGCTACTTAGTTTCGTCGAACACATACGGTTTCGAGTAGCATCGCAACAGATTTCAGAGAATAGGCGCTTCTCCTGGCACAGTATCGAAAACTAAGTTTGAGATAGAACAATAAGATTAAAATGAAACTAAATTTCGCATCTGGAGTTTCCTCTCTCACAAGGTCGACCACTTAGTTTCGTCGACACATACGGTTTCGAGCGGCATCGCCACACAGTTGAGAGAACAGGAGCTTCTCCTGGCACAGTATCGAACACTTAGTTTCAGATAGAACAAGTAGTTTAAAATGGAACTAAGTTTCGCATTTGGAGTTTCCTCTCTCACAAGATCGACCACTCAGTTTCGTCGAACACATACGGTTTCGAGTGGCATCGCCACAGATTTCAGAGAACAGGCGCTTCTCCTGGCACAGTACCGAACACTTAGTTTCAGATAGAACAATTAGTTTAAAATGGAACTATGTTTCGCATCTAGAGTTTCCTCTCTCACAAGGTCGACTACTTAGTTTCTTCGAACACATACAGTTTCGAGTGGCATCGCCACAGATTTCAGAGAACATGGGCTTCTCCTGGCACAGTATCGAACACTTAGTTTCAGATAGAACAATTAATTTAAAAAGGAACTAAGTTTCGCAAATGGAGTTTCCGCTCTCACAAGGTCGACCACTTAGTTTCGTCGAACACATACGGTTTCGGGTAGCATCGCCACAGATTTCAGAGAACAGGCGCTTCTCCTGGCACAGTATCGAACACTTAGTTTCAGATAGAACAACTAGTTTAAAATGCAACTATGTTTCGCATCTGGAGTTTCCTCTCTCACAAGGTCGGCAACTGAGTTTCGTCGAACACATACGGTTTCGAGTGGCATCGCCACAGATTTCAGAGAACAGGCGCTTCTCCTGGCACAGTCGCGAACACTTAGTTTCAGATAGAACAATAAGATTAAAATGGAACTATGTTTCCCATCTGGAGTATCCTGTCTCACAAGGTCAACCACTTAGTTTCGTCGAAAACATACGGTTTCGAGCGGCATCGCCACACAGTTCAGAGAACAGGCGCTTCTCCTGGCACAGTATCGAAAACTTAGTTTCAGATAGAACAATAAGATCAAAATGGAACTAAGTTTCGCATCTGGAGTTTCCTCTCTCACAGGATCGACCACTTTGTTTCGTCGAACACATACGGTTTCGAGTGGTATCGCCACAGATTTCAGAGAACAGGCGCTTCTCCTGGCACAGTATCGAACACTTAGTTTCAGATAGAAAAATTAGTTTAAAATGGAACTAAGTTTCGCTTTTGGAGTTTCCTCTCTCACAAGGTCGACCACTTAGTTTCGTCGAACACATACGGTTTCGAGTGGCATCGCCACAGATTTCAGAGAACAGACGCTTCTCCTGGCACAGTATCGAACACTAAGTTTCAGTTAGAATATTTAGTTTAAAATTGAAATTTGTTTCGCATTTGGAGTTTCCTCTCTCACAAGGTCGACCACTTATTTTCGTCGAACACATACGTTTTCGAGTAGTATCGCCACAGATTTCGCAGAACGGGAGTTTCTCCTGGCACAGCATCGAACACTTAGTTTCAGATAGAACAACTAGTTTAAAATGCAACTATGTTTCGCATCTGGAGTTTCCTCTCTCACAAGGTCGGCAACTTAGTTTCGTCGAACACATACGGTTTCGAGTGGTATCGCCACAGATTTCGGAGAACGGGAGTTTCTCCTGGCACAGTATCGAACACTTAGTTTCAGATAGAACAATTTGTTTAAAATGGAACTATGTTTCGCATCTGGAGTTTCCTCTCTCACAAGGTCGGCCACTTAGTTCTGTCGAACACATACGGTTTGGAGTGGTATCGCCACACATTTCAGAGAACAGGCGCTTCTCCTGGCACAGTATCGAAAACTTAGTTTTAGATAGAACAATAAGATTAAAATGGAACTAAGTTTCGCTTCTGGAGTTTCCTCTCTGACAGGATCGACCACTTTGTTTCGTCGAACACATACGGTTTCGAGTGGTATCGCCACAGATTTCAGAGAACAGGCGCTTCTCCTGGCACAGTATCGAACACTTAGTTTCAGATAGAACAATTAGCTTAAAATGGAACTAAGTTTCGCATCTGGAGTTTCCTCTCTCACAAGGCCGACCACCTAGTTTCGTCGAACGCATACGATTTCGAGTAGCACCGCCACAGATTTCAGAGAACAGGCGCTTCCCCTGGCACAGTATCGAACACTTAGTTTCAGATAGAGCAATTATTTTAAAGTGGAACTAAGTTTCGCATTTGGAGTTTACTCTCCCACAAGGTCGACCACTTAGTTTCGTCGAACACATACGGTTTCGAGTGGCACCGCCACAGATTTCAGAGAACAGGCGCTTCTCCTGGCACAGAATCGAACACTTAGTTACAGATAGAACACTTAGTTTAAAATGGAACTATGTTTCCCATTTGGAGTTTCCTCTCTCACAAGGTGGACCACTTAGTTTCGTCGAACAGATACGGTTTCGAGTAGCATCGCCACTGATTTCAGAGAACAGGCGCTTCTCCTGGCACAGTATCGAAAACTTAGTTTCAGATATAACAATTAATTTAAAATGGAACAATGTTTCGCATCTGGAGTTTCCTTTCGCACAAGGTCGACAACTTAATTTCGTCGAACACATACGGTTTCGAGTGGCATCGCCACAGATTTCAGAGAACAGGTGCGTCTCCTGGCACAGTATCGAACACTTAGTTTCAGATAGAACAATTAGTTTAAAATGGAACTAAGTTTCGCATCTGGAGTTTCCTCTCTCACAAGGTCGACAACTTAGTTTCGTCGAACACATACGGTTTCGAGTAGCATCGCCACAGATTTCAGAGAACGGGCGCTTCTCCTGGCACATTATCGAACACATAGTTTCAGGTAGAACAATTAGTTTAAAATGGAACTAAGTTCCGCATCTGGAGTTTTCTCTCCCACAAGGTTGGCCACTTAGTTTCGTCGAACACATACGGTTTCGAGTGGCATCGCCACAGATTTCAGAGAACAGGCGCTTCTCCTGGCACAGTATCGACCACTTAGTTTCAGATAGAACAATCAGTTTAAAATGGAACTAAGTTTCGCATCTGGAGTTTCCTCTCCCACAAGGTCGACCACTTAGTTTCGTCGAACACATACGGTTGCGAGTAGCATCGCCACAGATTTCAGAGAACAGGCGCTTCTCCTGGCACAGTATCGACCACTTAGTTTCAGATAGAACAATTAGTTTAAAATGGAACTAAGTTTCGCATCTGGAGTTTCCTCTCTCACAAGGTCGGCCACTTAGTTACGTCGAACACATACGGGTTCGAGTAGCATCGCCACTGATTTCAGAGAACAGGCGCTTCTCCTGGCACAGTATCGAACACTTTCAGATAGAACAATTAGTTTAAAATGGAACTAAGTTCCACATCTGGAGTATGCTCTCCCACAAGGTCGACCACTTAGTTTCGTGGAACACATACGGTTTCGAGTAGCATCGCCACAGATTTCAGAGAACGGGCGCTTCTCCTGGCACATTATCGAACACATAGTTTCAGGTAGAACAATTAGTTTAAAATGGAACTAAGTTTCGCATCTGGAGTTTCCTCTCCCACAAGGTCGACCACTTAGTTTCGTCGAACACATACGGTTGGGAGTAGCATCGCCACAGATTTCAGAGAACAGGCGCTTCTCCTGGCACAGTATCGACCACTTAGTTTCAGATAGAACAATTAGTTTAAAATGGAACTAAGTTTCGCATCTGGAGTTTCCTCTCTCACAAGGTCGGCCACTTAGTTACGTCGAACACATACGGGTTCGAGTAGCATCGCCACTGATTTCATAGAACAGGCGCTTCTCCTGGCACAGTATCGAACACTTTCAGATAGAACAATTAGTTTAAAATGGAACTAAGTTCCGCATCTGGAGTTTTCTCTCCCACAAGGTCGACCACTTAGTTTCGTCGAACACATACGGTTTCCAGTAGCATCGCCACAGATTTCAGAGAACGGGCGCTTCTCCTGGCACATTAACGAACACATAGTTTCAGGTAGAACAATTAGTTTAAAATGGAACTAAGTTTCGCGTCTGGAGTTTCCTCTCTCAGAAGGTCGACCACTTAGTTTCGTCGAACACTTACGCTTTCGAGTAGCATCGCGACAGATTTTAGAGAACAGGCGCTTCTCCTGGCACAGTATCGAACACTTAGTTTCAGATAGAACAATTAGTTTAAAATGGAACTAAGTTTCGCATCTGGAGTTTCCTCTCTCAGAAGGTCGGCCACTTAGTTTCGTCGAACACATACGGTTTCGAGTGGCATCGCCACAGATTTCAGAGAACAGGCGCTTCTCCTGGCACAGTATCGACCACTTAGTTTCAGATAGAACAATCAGTTTAAAATGGAACTAAGTTTCGCATCTGGAGTTTCCTCTCCCACAAGGTCGACCACTTAGTTTCGTCGAACACTTCCGCTTTCGAGTAGCATCGCGACAGATTTTAGAGAACAGGCGCTTCTCCTGGCACAGTATCGAACACTTAGTTTCAGATAGAACAATTAGTTTAAAATGGAACTAAGTTTCGAATCTGGAGTTTCCTCTCTCACAAGGTCGGCCACTTAGTTTCGTCGAACACATACGGTTTCGAGTGGCATCGCCACAGATTTCAGAGAACGGGCGCTTCTCCTGGCACATTATCGAACACATAGTTTCAGGTAGAACAATTAGTTTAAAATGGAACTGAGTTTCGCGTCTGGAGTTTCCTTTCTCAGAAGGTCGACCACTTAGTTTCGTCAAACACTTAAGGTTTCGAGTAGCATCGCGACAGATTTCAGAGAACAGGCGCTTCTCCTGGCACAGTATCGAACACTTAGTTTCAGATAGAACAATTAGTTTAAAATGGAACTAAGTTTCGCATCTGGAGTTTCCTCTCTCACAAGGTCGGCACTTAGTTACGTCGAACACATACGGGTTCGAGTAGCATCGCCACAGATTTCAGAGAACAGGCGCTTCTCCTGGCACATTATCGAACACTTAGTTTCAGATAGAACAATTAGTTTAAAATGGAACTAAGTTTCGCATCTGGAGTTTCCTCTCTCACAAGGTCGGCCACTTAGTTTCGTCGAACACATACGGTTTCGAGTGGCATCGCCACAGATTTCATAGAACGGGCGCTTCTCCTGGCACATTATCGAACACTTAGTTTCAGATAGAACAATTAGTTTAAAATGGAACTAAGTTTCGCATCTGGAGTTTCCTCCCTCACAAGGTCGTCCACTTAGTTTCGTCGAACACTTACGGTTTCGAGTAGCATCGCGACAGATTTCAGAGAACAGGCGCTTCTCCTGGCACTGTAACGAACACTTAGTATCAGATAGAACAATTAGTTTAAAATGGAACTAAGTTTCGCATCTGGAGTTTCCTCTCTCACAAGGTCGTCCACTTAGTTTCGTCGAACACTTACGGTCTCGAGTAGCATCGCGACAGATTTCAGAGAACAGGCGCTTCTCCTGGCACAGAATCGAACACTTAGTTTCAGACAGAACAATTAGTTTAAAATGGACTATGTTTCGCATCTGGAGTATGCTCTCTCACAAGGTCGACCACTTAATTTCGTCGAACATATACGGTTTCGAGTGGCATCGCTACACATTTCAGAGAACAGGCGCTTCTCCTGGCACATTATCGAAAACTTAGTTTCAGATAGAACAATTAGTTTAAAATGGAACTAAGTTTCGCATCTGGAGTTTCCTCTCTCACAAGGTCGTCCACTTAGTTTCGTCGAACACTTACGGTTTCGAGTAGCATCGCGACAGATTTCCGAGAACAGGCGCTTCTCCTGGCACTGTAACGAACACTTAGTTTCAGATAGAACAATTCGTTTAAAATGGAACTAAGTTTCGCATCTGGAGTTTCCTCTCCCACAAGGTCAACCACTTAGTTTCATCGAACACATACGGTTTCGAGTAGCATCGCCACAGATTTCAGAGAGCAGGCGCTTCGCCTGGCACAGTATCAAACACTTAGTTTCGGATAGAACAATTAGTTTAAAATGGAACTAAGTTTCGCTTCTGGAGTTTCCTCTCTCACAAGGTCGACCACTTAGTTTCGTCGAACACATACGGTTTCGAGTGGCATCGCCCCAGATTTCAGAGAACAGGCGCTTCTCCTGGCACAGTATCGAACACTTAGTTTCAGATTGAACAGTTCGTTTTAAATGGAACTATGTTTCGCATCTGGAGTTTACTCTCCCACAATGTCGACAACTTAGTTTCGTCGAACACATACGGTTTCGACTGGCATCGCCACAGATTTCAGAGAACGGGCGCTTCCCCTGGCACATTATCGAACACATAGTTTCAGGTAGAACAATTAGTTTAAAATGGAACTAAGTTTCGCGTCTGGAGTTTCCTCTCTCAGAAGGTCGACCACTTAGTTTCGTCGAACACTTACGGTTTCGAGTGGCATCGCCACAGATTTCAGAGAACAGGCGCTTGTCCTGGCACAGTATCGACCACTTAGTTTCAGACAGAACAATTAGTTTAAAATGGACTATGTTTCGCATCTGGATTATGCTCTCTCACAAGGTCAACCACTTAATTTCGTCGAACACATACGGTTTCGAGTGGCATCGCTACACATTTCAGAGAACAGGCGCTTCTCCTGGCACAGTGTCGAACACATAGTTTCAGATAGAACAATTAGTTTAAAATGGAACTAAGTTTCGCATCTGGAGTATCCTGTCCCACAAGGTCGGCCACTTAATTTCGTCGAACACATACGGTTTCGAGTGGCATCGCTACACATTTCAGAGAACAGGCGCTTCTCCTGGCACAGTGTCGAACACATAGTTTCAGATAGAATAATTAGTTTAAAATGGAACTAAGTTTCGCATCTGGAGTATCCTGTCCCACAAGGTCGGCCACTTAGTTTCGTCGAACACATACGGTTTCGAGTGGCATCGCCACAGATTTCAGAGAACGGGCGCTTCTCCTGGCACATTATCGAACACATAGTTTCAGGTAGAACAATTAGTTTAAAATGGAACTAAGTTTCGCGTCTGGAGTTTCCTCTCTCAGAAGGTCGACCACTTAGTTTCGTCGAACACTTACGGTTTCGAGTAGCATCGCGACAGATTTCAGAGAACAGGCGCTTCTCCTGGCACAGAATCGAACACTTAGTTTCAGATAGAACAATTAGTTTAAATGGAAGTAAGTTTCGCATCTGGAGTTTCCTCTCTCACAAGGTCGACCACTTAGTTTTGTCGAACACATACGGTCTCGAGTAGCATCGCCACAGTTTTCAGAGAGCAGGCGCTTCTCCTGGCACATTATCGAACACTTAGTTTCAGATAGAACAATTAGTTTAAAATGGAACTAAGTTTCGCATCTGGAGTTTCCTCTCTCACAAGGTCGTCCACTTAGTTTCGTCGAACACTTACGGTTTCGAGTAGCATCGCGACAGAGTTCAGAGAACAGGCGCTTCTCCTGGCCCTGTAACGAACACTTAGTTTCAGATAGAACAATTAGTTTAAAATGGAACTAAGTTTCGCATCTGGAGTTTCCTCTCTCACAATGTCGTCCACTTAGTTTCGTCGAACACTTACGGTTTCGAGTAGCATCGCGACAGATTTCAGAGAACAGGCGCTTCTCCTGGCACAGAATCGAACACTTAGTTTCAGACAGAACAATTAGTTTAAAATGGACTATGTTTCGCATCTGGAGTATGCTCTCTCACAAGGTCAACCACTTAATTTCGTCGAACACATACGGTTTCGAGTGGCATCGCTACACACTTCAGAGAACAGGTGCTTCTCCTGGCACAGTGTCGAACACATAGTTTCAGATAGAACAATTAGTTTAAAATGGAACTAAATTTCGCATCTGGAGTATCCTGTCCCACAAGGTCGGCCACTTAGTTTCGTCGAACACTTACCGTTCCGAGTGGTATCGCCACAAGTTTCACAGAACGGGCGCTTCTCCTGGCACAGTATCGAACACTTAGTTTCAGAGAGAACAATTAGTTTAAAATGGAACTGAGTTTCGCATCCGGAGTTTCCTCTCTCAGAAGGTCGACCACTTAGTTTCGTCGAACACATACGGTTTCGAGAGGCATCGCCACAGATTTCAGAGAACAGGCGCTTCTCCTGCCACAGTATCGAACACTTTGTTTCAGATAGGATTATTAGTTTAAAATGAACTAAGTTTCGCAATTTCGAGTTTCCTCCCTCACAAGGTCGACCACTTAGTTTCGTCGAACACATACGGTTTCGAGAGGCATCGCCACAGTTTTCAGAGAGCAGGCGCTTCTCCTGGCACATTATCGAACACATAGTTTCAGGTAGAACAATTAGTTTAAAATGGAACTAAGTTTCGCGTCTGGAGTTTCCTCTCTCACAAGGTCGGCCACTTAGTTGCGTCGAACACATACGTTTTCGAGTGGCATCGCCACAGATTTCAGAGAACAGGCGCTTCTTCTGGCACAGTATCGGACACATAGTTTCAGATAGACCAATTAGTTTAAAATGGAACTGAGTTTCGCATCCGGAGTTTCCTCTCTCAGAAGGTCGACCACTTAGTTTCGTCGAACACATACGGTTTCGAGAGGCATCGCCACAGATTTCAGAGAACAGGCGCTTCTCCTGCCACAGTATCGAACACTTTGTTTCAGATAGGATTATTAGTTTAAAATGAACTAAGTTTCGCAATTTGGAGTTTCCTCCCTCACAAGGTCGACCACTTAGTTTCGTCGAACTCGTACGGTTTCGAATGGCGTCGCCACATATTTCAGAGAACAGGCGCTTCTCCTGACACTGTATCGAACACTTAGTTTCAGATAGAACAATTAGTTTAAAATGGAACTAAGTTTCGCGTCTGGAGTTTCCTCTCTCACAAGGTCGGCCACTTAGTTACGTCGAACACTTACCGTTCCGAGTGGTATCGCCACAAGTTTCACAGAACGGGCGCTTCTCCTGGCACAGTATCGAACACTTAGTTTCAGAGAGAACAATTAGTTTAAAATGGAAATAAGATTCGCATCTGAAGTTTCCTCTCTCACAAGGTCGGCCACTTAGTTGCGTCGAACACATACGTTTTCGAGTGGCATCGCCACAGATTTCAGAGAACAGGCGCTTCTCCTGGCACAGTATCGAACACTTAGTTTCAGAGAGAACAATTAGTTTAAAATGGAAATAAGATTCGCATCTGAAGTTTCCTCTCTCACAAGGTCGGCCACTTAGTTGCGTCGAACACATACGTTTTCGAGTGGCATCGCCACAGATTTCAGAGAACAGGCGCTTCTCCTGGCACAGTATCGAACACTTAGTTTCAGAGAGAACAATTAGTTTAAAATGGAAATAAGATTCGCATCTGAAGTTTCCTCTCTCACAAGGTCGGCCACTTAGTTGCGTCGAACACATACGTTTTCGAGTGGCATCGCCACAGATTTCAGAGAACAGGCGCTTCTCCTGGCATAGTATCGAACACTTAGTTTCAGATTGAACAGTTCGTTTTAAATGGAACTTAGTTTCGCATCCGGAGTTTCCTCTCTCAGAAGGTCGACCACTTAGTTTCGTCGAACACATACGGTTTCGAGAGGCATCGCCACAGATTTCAGAGAACAGGCGCTTCTCCTGCCACAGTATCGAACACTTTGTTTCAGATAGGATTATTAGTTTAAAATGAACTAAGTTTCGCAATTTGGAGTTTCCTCCCTCACAAGGTCGACCACTTAGTTTCGTCGAACTCGTACGGTTTCGAATGGCGTCGCCACATATTTCAGAGAACAGGCGCTTCTCCTGACACTGTATCGAACACTTAGTTTCAGATAGAACAATTAGTTTAAAATGGAACTAAGTTTCGCGTCTGGAGTTTCCTCTCTCACAAGGTCGGCCACTTAGTTACGTCGAACACTTACCGTTCCGAGTGGTATCGCCACAAGTTTCACAGAACGGGCGCTTCTCCTGGCACAGTATCGAACACTTAGTTTCAGAGAGAACAATTAGTTTAAAATGGAAATAAGATTCGCATCTGAAGTTTCCTCTCTCACAAGGTCGACCACTTAGTTTCGTGGAACACATACGGTTTCGAGTAGCATCGCCACAGATTTCAGAGAACAGGCGCTCCCCCTGGCACAGTATCGAACAGTTAGTTTCAGATAGAACGATTAGTTTAAAAAGGAACTAAGTTTTGCATCTGGAGTTTCCTCTCTCACAAGGTCGACCACTTAGTTTCGTCGAACACATACGGTTTCGAGTAGCATCGCCACAGATTTCAGAGAAAAGGCGCTTCCCCTGGCACATTATCGAACACTTAGTTTCAGATAGAACAATTAGTTTAAAATGGAACTAGGCTTCGCATCTGGAGTTTCCTCTCTCACAAGGTCGACCACTTAGTTTCGTGGAACACATACGGTTTCGAGTATCATCGCCACTGATTTCAGAGAACAGGCGCTTCTCCTGGCACAGTATCGAACACTTTCAGATAGACCAATCAGTTTAAAATGGAACTAAGTTTTGCATCTGGAGTTTCCTCTCTCACAAGGTCGACCACTTAGTTTCGTCGAACACATGCGGTTTCGAGTGGCATCGCCACAGATTTCAGAGAACAGGCGCTTCTCCTGGCACAGTATCGGACACTTAGTTTCAGATAGAAAAATTAGTTTAATATGGAACAAAGCTTCCCATTTGGAGTTTCCTCTCTCACAAGGTCAGCCACTTAGTTTCGTCGAACACATACGGTTTCGAGTGGCATCGCCACAGATTTCAGAGAACAGTCGCTTCCCCTGGCACAGTATCGAACACTTAGTTTCAGATAGGATAATTAGTTTAAAATGGAACTAAATTTTGCAATTTAGAATTTCGTCTCTCAAAAGGTCGACCAATTAGTTTCGCCGAACACATACGCTTTCGAGTAGCATGGCGACAGACTTCCGAGGACAGGCGCTTCTCCTGGCACAGTATCGAACACTTAGTTTCAGAGAGAACAATTAGTTTAAAATAGGAACTAAGTTTCGCATTTGGAGTTTCCTCTCCCACAAGGTCGACCACTTAGTTTCGTCGAACACATACGGTTTCGAGTGGCATCGCCACACATTTCAGGGAGCAGGCGCTTCTCCTAGCTCATTATCGAAGACTTAGTTTCAGATAGAACAATCAGTTTAAAATGGAACTAAGTTTTGCATCTGGAGTTTCCTCTCTCACAAGGTCGACCACTTAGTTTCGTCGAACACATACGGTTTCGAGTGGCATCGCCACAGATTTCAGAGAACAGGCGCTTCTCCCGGCACAGTATCGAACACTTAGTATCGTATAGAACAATTACTTTAAAATGGAACTAAACTTCGCATAAGGAGTTTCCTGTCTCACAAGGTGGACCACTTGGTTTCGTCGAACACATACGGTTTGGAGTAGCATCGCCACTGATCACAGAGAACAGGCGCTACTCCTGGCACAGTACCGAACACTTAGTTTCAGATAGAACAATTAATTTAAAATGGAACTGTGTTCCGCATCTGGAGATTCCTCTCGCACAAGGTCGACCATTTAGATTCGTCGAACACATTCGGTTTCGAGTAGCATCGCCACAGATTTCAGAGTACAGGCGCTCCCCCTGGCACAGTATCGAACAGTTAGTTTCAGATAGAACGATTAGTTTAAAAAGGAACAAAGTTTCGCATCTGGAGTTTCCTCTCTCACAAGGTCGACCACTTAGTTTCGTCGAACACATACGGTTTCGAGTAGCGTCGCCACAGATTTCAGAGAACAGGCGCTTCTCCTGGCTCATTATCGATCACTTAGTTTCAGATAGAACAATCAGTTTAAAATGGAACTAAGTTTTGCATCTGGAGTTTCCTCTCTCACAAGGTCGACCACTTAATTCGTCGAACACATACGGTTTCGAGTGGAAATCGCCACAGATTTCAGAGAACAGGCGCTTCTCCTGGCTCATTATCGATCACATAGTTTCAGATAGAACAATCAGTTTAAAATGGAACTAAGTCTCGCATCTTGAGTTTCCTCTTTCACAAGGTCGACCATTTAGATTCGTCGAACAGATACGGTTTCGAGTATCATCGCCACTGATTACAGAGAACAGGCGCTTCTCCTGGCACAGTATCGAACACTTTCAGATAGACCAATCAGTTTAAAATGGAACAAAGTTTTGCATCTGGAGTTTCCTCTCTCACAAGGTCGACCACTTAGTTTCGTCGAACACATGCGGTTTCGAGTGGCATCGCCACAGATTTCAGAGAACAGGCGCTTCTCCTGGCACAGTATCGGACACTTAGTTTCAGATAGAAAAATTAGTTTAATATGGAACAAAGCTTCCCATTTGGAGTTTCCTCTCTCACAAGGTCAGGCACTTAGTTTCGTCGAACACATACGGTTTCGAGTGGCATCGCCACAGATTTCAGAGAACAGGCGCTTCCCCTGGCACAGTATCGAACACTTAGTTTCAGATAGAACGATTAGTTTAAAAAGGAACAAAGTTTCACATCTGGAGTTTCCTCTCTCACAAGGTCGACCACTCAGTTTCGTCGAACTCATACTGTTTCGAGTAGCATCGCGACAGATTTCAGAGAACAGGCGCTTCTCCTGGCACAGTATCGAACACTTAGTTTCAGATAGATCAATTAGTTTAAAATGGCACTAAATTTCGCGTCTGGAGTTTCCTCTCTCACAAGGTGGACCACTCAGTTTCGTCGAACACATACGTTTTTGAGTGGCATCGCCACAGATTTCTGAGAACAGGCGCTTCCCCTGGCACAGTATCGAACACTTAGTTTCAGAGAGAACAATTAGTTTAAAATGGAAATAAGTTTCGCATCTGGAGTTTACTCTCTCACAAGGTCGACCACTTAGTTTCGTCGAACTCATACTGTTTCGAGTGGCATCGCCACACATTTCAGAGGACAGGCGCTTCTCCTGGCACAGTATCGAACACTTAGTATCAGATAGAACAATTAGTTTAAAATGGAAATAAGTTTCACATCTGAAGTTTCCTCTCTCACAAGGTGGACCACTTAGTTTCGTCGAACACATACGGTTTCGAGTGGCATCGCCACAGATTTCAGAGAACAGGCGCTTCTCCTGGCACAGTATCGAACACTTAGTTTCAGATAGAACAATTAGTTTAAAATGGAACTAAGTTTCGCATCTGGAGTTTCCTCTCCCACAAGGTCGACCACTTAGTTTCGTCGAACACATACGGTTTCGAGTAGCATAGCCACAGATTTCAGAGAACAAGCGCTTCTCCTGGCACATTATCGATCACTTAGTTTCAGATAGAACAATTAGTTTAAAATGGTACTAAGTTTCGCATCAGGAGTTTCCTCTCTCACAAGGTCGACCACTTAGTTTCGTCGAACATATACGGTTTCGAGTGGCATCGCCACAGGTTTCAGAGAACTGGCGCTTCTCCGGGCACAGTATCGAACACTTAGTATCAGAGAGAACAATTACTTTAAAATGGAACTAAGCTTCGCATCTGGAGTTTCCTCTCTCACAAGGTCGGCCACTTAGTATCGTCGAACACATACGGTTCAGAGTGGCATCGCCACAGATTTCAGAGAACAGGCGCTTCTCCTGGCACAATATCGAACACTTAGTTTCAGATAGAACAATTAGTTTAAAATGGAACTAAGTTTCGCATCTGGAGTTTCCTCTCTCAGAAGGTCGACCACTTCGTTTCGTCGAACACATACGGTTTCGAGTAGCATCGCGATAGATTTCAGAGAACAGGCGCTTCTCCTGGCACAGTATCGAACACTCAGTTTCAGATGGAACATTTAGTTTAAAATGGAACTAAGTTTTGCATCTGGAGTTTCCTCTCTCACAAGGTCGACCACCTAGTATCGTCGAACACATACGGTTCAGAGTGGCATCGCCACAGATTTCAGAGAACAGGCGCTTCTCCTGGCACAATATCGAACACTTAGTTTCAGATAGAACAATTAGTTTAAAATGGAACTAAGTTTCGCATCTGGAGTTTCCACTCTCACAAGGTCGACCAATTAGTTTCGTCGATCACATACGGTTTCGAGTGGCATCGCCACAGATTTCAGAGAACAGGCGCTTCTCCTAGCACAGTATGGAACACTTAGTTTCAGATGGAACATTTAGTTTAAAATTGAACTATATTTCGCATCTGGAGTTTCCTCTCTCACACGGTCTACCACTTACTTTCGTCGAACACATTCGGCTTCGAGTAGCAACGCCACAGGTCTCAGAGAACAGGCGCTTCTCCTGGCACAGTATCGAACACTTAGTTTCAGATAGAACAATCAGTTCAAAATGGAACTAAGTTCCGCATCTGGAGTTTCCTCTCTCACCATGTCGACAACTTAGTTTCGTCGACACATACGGTTTCGAGTGGCATCGCCACAGGTTTCAGGGAACAGGCGCTTCTATTGGCAGATTATCGAATACTTAGATTCAGATAGAATATATAGTTTAAAATGGAAATATGTTTCGCATTTGGAGTTTCGTCCCTCACAAGGACAACCACTTAGTTTCGTCGATCACATACGGTTTCGTGTGGCAACGCCACAGATTTCAGAGAACTGGCGCTTCACCTGGCACAGAATCGAACACTTAGTTTCAGATAGAACAATTAGTTTAAAATGGAACTAAGTTTCGCATCTGGAAATTACTCTCTCACAAGGTCGACCACTTAGTTTCGACGAACACATACGGTTTCGAGTAGCATCGCCACAGATTTCAGAGAACAGGCGCTTCTCCTGGCACAGTATCGAACACTTAGTTTCAGATAGAACAATTAGTTTAAAATGAAACTAAGCTTCGCATCTGGAGTTTCCTCTCTCACAAGGTCGACCACTTAGTTTCGTCGACACATACGGTTTCGAGTGGCATCGCCACAGGTTTCAGGGAACAGGCGCTTCTATTGGCAGATTATCGAATACTTAGATTCAGATAGAATATATAGTTTAAAATGGAAATATGTTTCGCATTTGGAGTTTCGTCCCTCACAAGGACAACCACTTAGTTTCGTCGATCACATACGGTTTCGTGTGGCAACGCCACAGATTTCAGAGAACTGGCGCTTCACCTGGCACAGAATCGAACACTTAGTTTCAGATAGAACAATTAGTTTAAAATGGAACTAAGTTTCGCATCTGGAAATTACTCTCTCACAAGGTCGACCACTTAGTTTCGACGAACACATACGGTTTCGAGTAGCATCGCCACAGATTTCAGAGAACAGGCGCTTCTCCTGGCACAGTAACGAACACTTAGTTTCAGATAGAACAATTAGTTTAAAATGGAACTAAGTTTCGCATCTGGAGTTTCCTCTCTCACAAGGTCGACCACTTAGTTTCGATGAACACATACGGTTTCGAGTGGCATCGCCACAGATTTCAGAGAACAGGCGTTTCTCCTGGCACAGTAACGAACACTTAGTTTCAGATAGAACAATTAGTTTAAAATGGAACTATGTTTCGCATCTGGAGTTTCCTCTCTCACAAAGTGGACCACTTAGTTTCGTCAAACACATACGGTTTCGAGTGGAATCGCCACAGATTTCCGAGAACAGGCGCTTCTCCGGGCACAGTATCGAACACTTAGTTTCAGATAGAACAATTAGTTTAGAATAGACCTAAGTTTCGCATCCGGAGTTTCCTCTCTCAGAAGGTCGACCACTTAGTTTCGTCGAACACATACGGTTTCGAGTAGCATCGCCACAGATTTCAGGGAACAGGCGCTTCTCCTGGCATAGTATCGAACACTTAGTTTCGTCGAACACATACGTTTTCGAGTAGCATCGCCACAGATTTCAGAGAACAGGCGCTTCTCCTGGCACAGTATCGAACACTTAGTTTCAGATAGAACAGTTAGTTTTAAATGAAACTAAGTTTCACTTCTGGAGTTTCCTCTCTCACAAAGTGGACCACTTAGTTTCGTCAAACACATACGGTTTCGAGTGGCATCGCCACAGGTGTCAGAGAACTGGCGCTTCTCCTGGCACAGTATCGAACACTTAGTATCAGATAGAATAATTAGTTTAAAATGGAACTAAGTTTCGCATCTAAAGTTTCCTCTCTCACAAGGTCGACCACTTAGTTTCTTCGAACACATACAGTTTCGAGTGGTATCGCCACACATTTCAGAGAACAGCCGGTTCTCCTGGTTCACTATCGAACACTTAGTTTCAGATAGAACAATTAGTTTAAAATGAAACTAAGCTTCGCATCTGGAGTTTCCTCTCTCACAAGGTCGACCACTTAGTTTCGTCGACACATACGGTTTCGAGTGGCATCGCCACAGGTTTCAGGGAACAGGCGCTTCTATTGGCAGATTATCGAATACTTAGATTCAGATAGAATATATAGTTTAAAATGGAAATATGTTTCGCATTTGGAGTTTCGTCCCTCACAAGGACAACCACTTAGTTTCGTCGATCACATACGGTTTCGTGTGGCAACGCCACAGATTTCAGAGAACTGGCGCTTCACCTGGCACAGAATCGAACACTTAGTTTCAGATAGAACAATTAGTTTAAAATGGAACTAAGTTTCGCATCTGGAAATTACTCTCTCACAAGGTCGACCACTTAGTTTCGACGAACACATACGGTTTCGAGTAGCATCGCCACAGATTTCAGAGAACAGGCGCTTCTCCTGGCACAGTAACGAACACTTAGTTTCAGATAGAACAATTAGTTTAAAATGGAACTAAGTTTCGCATCTGGAGTTTCCTCTCTCACAAAGTCGACCACTTAGTTTCGATGAACACATACGGTTTCGAGTGGCATCGCCACAGATTTCAGAGAACAGGCGTTTCTCCTGGCACAGTAACGAACACTTAGTTTCAGATAGAACAATTAGTTTAAAATGGAACTATGTTTCGCATCTGGAGTTTCCTCTCTCACAAAGTGGACCACTTAGTTTCGTCAAACACATACGGTTTCGAGTGGCATCGCCACAGATTTCCGAGAACAGGCGCTTCTCCGGGCACAGTATCGAACACTTAGTTTCAGATAGAACAATTAGTTTAGAATAGACCTAAGTTTCGCATCCGGAGTTTCCTCTCTCAGAAGGTCGACCACTTAGTTTCGTCGAACACATACGGTTTCGAGTAGCATCGCCACAGATTTCAGGGAACAGGCGCTTCTCCTGGCATAGTATCGAACACTTAGTTTCGTCGAACACATACGTTTTCGAGTAGCATCGCCACAGATTTCAGAGAACAGGCGCTTCTCCTGGCACAGTATCGAACACTTAGTTTCAGATAGAACAGTTAGTTTTAAATGAAACTAAGTTTCACTTCTGGAGTTTCCTCTCTCACAAAGTGGACCACTTAGTTTCGTCAAACACATACGGTTTCGAGTGGCATCGCCACAGGTGTCAGAGAACTGGCGCTTCTCCTGGCACAGTATCGAACACTTAGTATCAGATAGAATAATTAGTTTAAAATGGAACTAAGTTTCGCATCTAAAGTTTCCTCTCTCACAAGGTCGACCACTTAGTTTCTTCGAACACATACAGTTTCGAGTGGTATCGCCACACATTTCAGAGAACAGCCGGTTCTCCTGGTTCACTATCGAACACTTAGTTTCAGATAGAACAATTAGTTTAAAATGAAACTAAGCTTCGCATCTGGAGTTTCCTCTCTCACAAGGTCGACCACTTAGTTTCGTCGACACATATGGTTTCGAGTGGCATCGCCACAGGTTTCAGGGAACAGGCGCTTCTATTGGCAGATTATCGAATACTTAGATTCAGATAGAATATATAGTTTAAAATGGAAATATGTTTCGCATTTGGAGTTTCGTCCCTCACAAGGACAACCACTTAGTTTCGTCGATCACATACGGTTTCGTGTGGCAACGCCACAGATTTCAGAGAACTGGCGCTTCACCTGGCACAGAATCGAACACTTAGTTTCAGATAGAACAATTAGTTTAAAATGGAACTAAGTTTCGCATCTGGAAATTACTCTCTCACAAGGTCGACCACTTAGTTTCGACGAACACATACGGTTTCGAGTAGCATCGCCACAGATTTCAGAGAACAGGCGCTTCTCCTGGCACAGTAACGAACACTTAGTTTCAGATAGAACAATTAGTTTAAAATGGAACTAAGTTTCGCATCTGGAGTTTCCTCTCTCACAAGGTCGACCACTTAGTTTCGATGAACACATACGGTTTCGAGTGGCATCGCCACAGATTTCAGAGAACAGGCGTTTCTCCTGGCACAGTAACGAACACTTAGTTTCAGATAGAACAATTAGTTTAAAATGGAACTATGTTTCGCATCTGGAGTTTCCTCTCTCACAAGGTCGACAACTTAGTTTCGATGAACACATACGGTTTCGAGTGGCATCGCCACAGATTTCAGAGAACAGGCGTTTCTCCTGGCACAGTAACGAACACTTAGTTTCAGAGAGAACAATTAGTTTAAAATGGAACTAAGTTTCGCATCTGGAGTTTCCTCTCTCACAAGGTCGACCACTTAGTTTCGACGAACACATACGGTTTCGAGTGGCATCGCCACAGATTTCAGAGAACAGGCGCTTCTCCTGGCACAGTATCGAACACTTATTTTCCGATGGAACACTTAGTTTAAAATGGAACTAAGTTTCGCATCTGGAGTTTCCTCTCTCACAAGGTCGAACACTTAGTTTCGGCGAACACATACGGTTTCGAGCGGCATCGCCACACAGTTCAGAGAACAGGCGCTTCTCCTGGCACAGTATCGAACACTTAGTTTCAGATAGAACAATTAGTTTAAAATGGAACTAAGTTTCGCATCTGGAGTTTCCTCTCTCAGAAGGTCGACCACTTAGTTTCGTCGAACACATACGGTTTCGAGTGGCATCGCCACAGATTTCAAAGAACAGGCGCTTCTCCTGGCACAGTATCGAACACTTAGTATCAGATAGAACAATTACTTTAAAATGGCACTAAGCTTCGCATCTGGAGTTTCCTCTCTCACAAGGTCGGCCACTTAGTTTCGTCGAACACATACGGTTTCGAGTGGCATCGCCACACAGTTCAGAGAACAGGCGCTTCTCCTGGCACAGTATCGAACACTTAGTTTCAGATAGAACAATTAGTTTAAAATGGAACTAAGTTTCGCATCTGGGGTTTCCTCTCTCACAAGGTCGACCACTTAGTTTCGATGAACACATACGGTTTCGAGTGGCATCGCCACAGATTTCAGAGAACAGGCGCTTCTCCTGGCACAGTAACGAACACTTAGTTTCAGATAGAACAATTAGTTTAAAATGGAACTATGTTTCGCATCTGTAGTTTCCTCGCTCACAAGGTCGACCACTTAGTTTCGTCGACACATACGGTTTCGAGTGGCATCGCCACAGATTTCAGAGAACAGGCGCTTCTCCTGGCACAGTATCGAACACCTACTTCAGACAGAACAATTAGTTTAAAATGGAACTCTGTTTCGCATCTGGAGTATCCTCTCTCACAAGGACAACCACTTAGTTTCGTCGATCACATACAGTTTCGAGTGGTATCGCCACACATTTCAGAGAACAGCCGGTTCTCCTGGTTCACTATCGAACACTTAGTTTCAGATAGAACAATTAGTTTAAAATGAAACTAAGCTTCGCATCTGGAGTTTCCTCTCTCACAAGGTCGACCACTTAGTTTCGTCGACACATACGGTTTCGAGTGGCATCGCCACAGGTTTCAGGGAACAGGCGCTTCTATTGGCAGATTATCGAATACTTAGATTCAGATAGAATATATAGTTTAAAACGGAAATATGTTTCGCATTTGGAGTTTCGTCCCTCACAAGGACAACCACTTAGTTTCGTCGATCACATACGGTTTCGAGTGGCATCGCCACAGATTTCAAAGAACAGGCGCTTCTCCTGGCACAGTATCGAACACTTAGTATCAGATAGAACAATTACTTTAAAATGGCACTAAGCTTCGCATCTGGAGTTTCCTCTCTCACAAGTTCGGCCACTTAGTTTCGTCGAACACATACGGTTTCGAGTGGCATCGCCACACAGTTCAGAGAACAGGCGCTTCTCCTGGCACAGTATCGAACACTTAGTTTCAGATAGAACAATTAGTTTAAAATGGAACTAAGTTTCGCATCTGGGGTTTCCTCTCTCACAAGGTCGACCACTTAGTTTCGATGAACACATACGGTTTCGAGTGGCATCGCCACAGATTTCAGAGAACAGGCGCTTCTCCGGGCACAGTATCGAACACTTAGTTTCAGATAGAACAATTAGTTTAGAATAGACCTAAGTTTCGCATCCGGAGTTTCCTCTCTCAGAAGGTCGACCACTTAGTTTCGTCGAACACATACGGTTTCGAGTAGCATCGCCACAGATTTCAGGGAACAGGCGCTTCTCCTGGCATAGTATCGAACACTTAGTTTCGTCGAACACATACGTTTTCGAGTAGCATCGCCACAGATTTCAGAGAACAGGCGCTTCTCCTGGCACAGTATCGAACACTTAGTTTCAGATAGAACAGTTAGTTTTAAATGAAACTAAGTTTCACTTCTGGAGTTTCCTCTCTCACAAAGTGGACCACTTAGTTTCGTCAAACACATACGGTTTCGAGTGGCATCGCCACAGGTGTCAGAGAACTGGCGCTTCTCCTGGCACAGTATCGAACACTTAGTATCAGATAGAATAATTAGTTTAAAATGGAACTAAGTTTCGCATCTAAAGTTTCCTCTCTCACAAGGTCGACCACTTAGTTTCTTCGAACACATACAGTTTCGAGTGGTATCGCCACACATTTCAGAGAACAGCCGGTTCTCCTGGTTCACTATCGAACACTTAGTTTCAGATAGAACAATTAGTTTAAAATGAAACTAAGCTTCGCATCTGGAGTTTCCTCTCTCACAAGGTCGACCACTTAGTTTCGTCGACACATACGGTTTCGAGTGGCATCGCCACAGGTTTCAGGGAACAGGCGCTTCTATTGGCAGATTATCGAATACTTAGATTCAGATAGAATATATAGTTTAAAATGGAAATATGTTTCGCATTTGGAGTTTCGTCCCTCACAAGGACAACCACTTAGTTTCGTCGATCACATACGGTTTCGTGTGGCAACGCCACAGATTTCAGAGAACTGGCGCTTCACCTGGCACAGAATCGAACACTTAGTTTCAGATAGAACAATTAGTTTAAAATGGAACTAAGTTTCGCATCTGGAAATTACTCTCTCACAAGGTCGACCACTTAGTTTCGACGAACACATACGGTTTCGAGTAGCATCGCCACAGATTTCAGAGAACAGGCGCTTCTCCTGGCACAGTAACGAACACTTAGTTTCAGATAGAACAATTAGTTTAAAATGGAACTAAGTTTCGCATCTGGAGTTTCCTCTCTCACAAGGTCGACCACTTAGTTTCGATGAACACATACGGTTTCGAGTGGCATCGCCACAGATTTCAGAGAACGGGCGTTTCTCCTGGCACAGTAACGAACACTTAGTTTCAGATAGAACAATTAGTTTATAATGGAACTATGTTTCGCATCTGGAGTTTCCTCTCTCACAAGGTCGACAACTTAGTTTCGATGAACACATACGGTTTCGAGTGGCATCGCCACAGATTTCAGAGAACAGGCGTTTCTCCTGGCACAGTAACGAACACTTAGTTTCAGAGAGAACAATTAGTTTAAAATGGAACTAAGTTTCGCATCTGGAGTTTCCTCTCTCACAAGGTCGACCACTTAGTTTCGACGAACACATACGGTTTCGAGTAGCATCGCCACAGATTTCAGAGAACAGGCGCTTCTCCTGGCACGGTATCGAACACTTACTTCAGACAGAACAATTAGTTAAAATGGAACTCTGTTTCGCATCTGGATTATCCTCTCCCACAAGGTCAACCACTTAGTTTCCTGGAACACATACGGTTTCGAGTGGCATCGCCACAGATTTCAGAGAACAGGCGCTTCTCCTGGCACAGTATCGAACACTTACTTCAGACATAACAATTAGTTTAAAATGGAACTCTGTTTCGCATCTGGAGTATCCTCTCTCACAAGGACAACCACTTAGTTTCGTCAATCACATACGGTTTCGAGTGGCATCGCCACTGATTTCAGGAACAGGCGCTTCACTTGGCACACTATCGAACACTTAGTTTCAGATAGAACAATTAGTTTTAAATGGAACTATGTTTGGCTTCTGGAGTTTCCTCTCTTAGAAGGTCGACCACTTAGTTTCGTCGAACACATTCGGTTTTGTGTAGCATCGCGACAGATTTCAGAGAGCAGGCGCTTCTCCTGGCACAGCATCGGTCACTTATGTCAGACAGAACAATTAGTTTAAAATGGAACTATGTTTCGCATCTGGAGCATCCTCTCTCACACGGTCGACCACTTAGTTTCGAAGAACACATACGGTTTCGAGTAGCATCGCCCACAGTTCAGAGAACAGGCGCTTCTCCTGGCACAGTATCGAACACTTAGTTTCAGATAGAACAATTAGTTTAAAATGGAACTAAGTTTCGCATCTGGAATTTACTCTCTCACAAGGTCGACCACTTAGTTTCGACGAACACATACGGTTTCGAGTAGCATCGCCACAGATTTCCGAGAACAGGCGCTTCTCCTGGCACAGTAACGAACACTTAGTTTCAGATAGAACAATTAGTTTAAAATGGAACTAAGTTTCGTATCTGGAGTTTCCTCTCTCACAAGGTCGACCACTTAGTTTCGATGAACACATACGGTTTCGAGTGGCATCGCCACAGATTTCAGAGAACAGGCGTTTCTCCTGGCACAGTAACGAACACTTAGTTTCAGATAGAAAAATTAGTTTAAAATGGAACTAAGTTTCGCATCTGGAGTTTCCTCTCTCACAAGGTCGACCACTTAGTTTCGATGAACACATACGGTTTCGAGTGGCATCGCCACAGATTTCAGAGAACAGGCGTTTCTCCTGGCACAGTAACGAACACTTAGTTTCAGAGAGAACAATTAGTTTAAAATGGAACTAAGTTTCGCATCTGGAGTTTCCTCTCTCACAAGGTCGACCACTTAGTTTCGACGAACACATACGGTTTCGAGTAGCATCGCCACAGATTTCAGAGAACAGGCGCTTCTCCTGGCACGGTATCGAACACTTACTTCAGACAGAACAATTAGTTAAAATGGAACTCTGTTTCGCATCTGGATTATCCTCTCCCACAAGGTCAACCACTTAGTTTCCTGGAACACATACGGTTTCGAGTGGCATCGCCACAGATTTCAGAGAACAGGCGCTTCTCCTGGCACAGTATCGAACACTTAGTATCAGATAGAACAATTAGTTTAAAATTGAACTATGTTTCGCAGCTGGAGTCTCCTCTCTCACAAGGGGGACCACTTCGTTTCATCGAACACATACGGTTTCGAGTGGCATCACCACAGATTTCAGAGAACAGGCGCTTCTCCTGGCACAGTATCGAACACTTAGTTTCAGATGGAACATTTGGTTTAAAATGGAACTAAGTTTCTCATCCGGAGTTTCCTCTCTCACAAGTTCAACAACTTTGTTTCGTCGAACACATACGGTTTCGAGTAGCATCGCCACACAGTTCAGGGAACAGGCGCTTCTCCTGGCACATTATCGAACACTTAGTTTCAGAGAGAACAATTAGTTTAAAATGGAACTAAGTTTCGCATCTGGAGTATCCTCTCTCACAAGGACAACCACTTAGTTTCGTCGAACACATACGGTTTCGAGTGGCATCGCCACAGATTTCAGAGAACTGGCGCTTCACCTGGCACAGAATCGAACACTTAGTTTCAGATAGAACAATTAGTTTAAAATGGAACTAAGTTTCGCATCTGGAAATTACTCTCTCACAATGTCGACCACTTAGTTTCGACGAACACATACGGTTTCGAGTAGCCTCGCCACAGATTTCAGAGAACAGGCGCTACTCCTGGCACAGTAACGAACACTTAGTTTCAGATAGAACAATTAGTTTAAAATGGAACTAAGTTTCGCATCTGGAGTTTCCTCTCTCACAAGGTCGACCACTTAGTTTCGATGAACACATACGGTTTCGAGTGGCATCGCCACAGATTTCAGAGAACAGGCGTTTCTCCTGGCACAGTAACGAACACTTAGTTTCAGATAGAACAATTAGTTTAAAATGGAACTAAGTTTCGCATCTGGAGTTTCCTCTCTCACAAGGTCGACCACTTAGTTTCGATGAACACATACGGTTTCGAGTGGCATCGCCACAGATTTCAGAGAACAGGCGTTTCTCCTGGCACAGTAACGAACACTTAGTTTCAGAGAGAACAATTAGTTTAAAATGGAACTAAGTTTCGCATCTGGAGTTTCCTCTCTCACAAGGTCGACCTCTTAGTTTCGACGAACACATACGGTTTCGAGTAGCATCGCCACAGATTTCAGAGAACAGGCGCTTCTCCTGGCACGGTATCGAACACTTACTTCAGACAGAACAATTAGTTAAAATGGAACTCTGTTTCGCATCTGGATTATCCTCTCCCACAAGGTCAACCACTTAGTTTCCTGGAACACATACGGTTTCGAGTGGCATCGCCACAGATTTCAGAGAACAGGCGCTTCTCCTGGCACAGTACCGAACACTTAGTTTCAGATAGAACAATTAGTTTAAAATGGAACCAAATTTCGCATCTAGAGTTTCCTCTCTCACAAGGTCGACCACTTACTTTCATCGAACACATAGAGTTTCGAGTGGTATCGCCACAGATTTCAGAGAACAGGCGCTTCTGCTGGCACAATATCGAACACTTACTTTCAGATAGAACAATTATTTTAAAATGGAACTTATTTTCGCATCTGAAGTTTCTTCTCGAACAAGGTCGGCCACTTAGTTTCGTCGAACACATACGGTTTCGAGTGGCATCGCCACAGATTTCAGAGAAAAGGCGCTTCTCCTGGCACAGTATCGAACACTTAGTATCAGATAGAACAATTAGTTTAAAATTGAACTATGTTTCGCAGCTGGAGTCTCCTCTCTCACAAGGGGGCCACATAGTTTCGTGGAACACATTCTGTTTCGAGTAGCATCGCCACAGATTTCAGAGAACAGGCGCTTCTCCTGGCACAGTATCAAACACTTAGTTTCGGAGACAACAATTAGTTTAAAATGGAAATATATTTCGCATTTGGAGTTTCCTCTCTCACAAGTTCGACCACTTAGTTTCGTCGAACTCATACTGTTTCGAGTGGCATCGCCATACATTTCAGAGGACAGGCGCTTCTCCTGGCACAGTATCGAATACTTAGTTTCAGATAGAACAATTAGTTTAAAATGGAACTATGTTTCGCATTTGGTGTTTCCTCTCTCGCAAGGTGGACAACTTAGTTTCGTCAAACACATACGGTTTCGAGTGGCATCGCCACAGATTTCAGAGAACAGGCGCTTCTCCTGGCACAGCATCGAACACTTAGTTTCGGAGAGAACAATTAGTTTAAAATGGAATTAAGTTTCGCATCTGGAGTATCCTCTCTCACAAGATCAACCACTCAGTTTCGTCGAAAACATATGGTTTCGAGTGGCATCGCCACACATTTCAGGGAGCTGGCGCTTCTCCTAGCACAGGATCGAACACTTAGTTCCAGATAGAACAGTTAGTTTTAAATGAAACTAAGTTTCACTTCTGGAGTTTCCTCTCTCACAAGGTCGTCCACTTAGTTTCGTCGAACACATACGGTTTCGAGTGGCATCGCCACAGATTTCAGAGAACAGGCGCTTCTCCTGGGACAGTATCGGACACTTAGTTTCAGATAGAAAAATTAGTTTAAAATGAAACTAAGTTTCGCATCAGGAGTTTCCTCTCTCACAAAGTCGACCACTTAGTTTCGTCGAACACATACGGTTTCGAGTAGCATCGCCACAGATTTCAGAGAGCAGGCGCTTCTCCTGGCACAGTATCGAACACTTAGTTTCAGATAGAACAATTAGTTTAAAATGAAATTATGTTCCGTATCTGGTGAATCCCCTCTCACAAGGTCGACCACTTAGTTTCGTCGAACACATACGGTTTCGAGTGGCATCGCCACACATTTCAGAGAACAGGCGCTTCTCCTGGCACAGTATCGAACACTTAGTCTCCGATAGAACAATTAATTTAAAATGGACCTATGTTTCGCATCTGGAGTTTCCTCTCCCACAAGGTCGACCACTCAGTTTCGTCGAACACATACGGTTTCGAGTGGCATCGCTACACATTTCAGAGATCAGGCGCTTCTCCTGGCAGAGTGTCGAACACATAGTTTCAGATAGAACAATTAGTTTAAAATGGAACTGAGTTTCGCATCTGGAGTTTCGTTTCGCACAAGGTCGACGACTTAATTTCGTCGAACACATACGGTTTCGAGTGGCATTGCCAGAGATTTCAGAGAACAGGGGCTTCTCCTGGAACAGTATCGAACACTTTCAGATAGAACAATTAGTTTAAAATGGAACTAAGTTTCGCATCTGGAGTTTCCTCACTCACAAGGTCGGCCACCTAGTTTCGTCGAACATATACGGTTTCGAGTAGCATCGCCACAGATTTCAGAGAACAGGCGCTTCTCGTGGCTGAGTAACGAACACTTAGTTTCAGATAGAACAATTTGCTTAAAATGGAACTAAGTTTCGCATCTGGAGTTTCCTCTCCCACAAGGCCGACCACTTAGTTTCCTCGAACACATACGGTTTCGAGTAGCATCGCCACAGATTTCAGAGAACAGGCGCTTCTCCTGGCACAGTATCGAACACTTAGTCTCCGATAGAACAATTAATTTAAAATGGACCTATGTTTCGCATTTGGAGTTTCCTCACTCACAAGGTCGGCCACCTAGTTTCGTCGAACATATACGGTTTCGAGTAGCATCGCCACAGATTTCAGAGAACAGGCGCTTCTCGTGGCTGAGTAACGAACACTTAGTTTCAGATAGAACAATTTGCTTAAAATGGTACTAAGTTTCGCATCTGGAGTTTCCTCTCCCACAAGGCCGACGACTTAGTTTCCTCGAACACATACGGTTTCGAGTAGCATCGCCACAGATTTCAGAGAACAGGCGCTTCTCCTGGCACAGTATCGAACACTTAGTCTCCGATAGAACAATTAATTTAAAATGGACCTATGTTTCGCATTTGGAGTTTCCTCACTCACAAGGTCGGCCACCTAGTTTCGTCGAACATATACGGTTTCGAGTAGCATCGCCACAGATTTCAGAGAACAGGCGCTTCTCGTGGCTGAGTAACGAACACTTAGTTTCAGATAGAACAATTTGCTTAAAATGGAACTAAGTTTCGCATCTGGAGTTTCCTCTCCCACAAGGCCGACCACTTAGTTTCCTCGAACACATACGGTTTCGAGTAGCATCGCCACAGATTTCAAAGAACAGGCGCTTCTCCTGGCACAGTATCGAACACTTAGATTCACATAGAACAATTAGTTTAAAATGGAACTAAGTTTCGCAACTGGAGTTTCCTCTCTCACAAGGGGGCCACATAGTTTCGTGGAACACATTCTGTTTCGAGTAGCATCGCCACAGATTTCAGAGAACAGGCGCTTCTCCTGGCACAGCATCGAACACTTAGTTTCGGAGAGAACAATTAGTTTAAAATGGAATTAAGTTTCGCATCTGGAGTATCCTCTCTCACAAGATCAACCACTCAGTTTCGTCGAAAACATATGGTTTCGAGTGGCATCGCCACACATTTCAGGGAGCTGGCGCTTCTCCTAGCACAGGATCGAACACTTAGTTCCAGATAGAACAATTTGCTTAAAATGGAACTAAGTTTCGCATCTGGAGTTTCCTCTCCCACAAGGCCGACCACTTAGTTTCCTCGAACACATACGGTTTCGAGTAGCATCGCCACAGATTTCAAAGAACAGGCGCTTCTCCTGGCACAGTATCGAACACTTAGATTCACATAGAACAATTAGTTTAAAATGGAACTAAGTTTCGCAACTGGAGTTTCCTCTCTCACAAGGCGGCCACATAGTTTCGTGGAACACATTCTGTTTCGAGTAGCATCGCCACAGATTTCAGAGAACAGGCGCTTCTCCTGGCACAGTATCAAACACTTAGTTTCGGAGAGAACAATTAGTTTAAAATGGAAATATATTTCGCATTTGGAGTTTCCTCTCTCACAAGTTCGACCACTTAGTTTCGTCGAACTCATACTGTTTCGAGTGGCATCGCCACACATTTCAGAGGACAGGCGCTTCTCCTGGCACAGTATCGAACACTTAGTTTCAGATAGAAAAATTAGTTTAAAATGGTACTAACTTTCGCATCTGGAGTTTCCTATCTCACAAGGTCGGCCACTTAGTTTCGTCGAACACATACGGTTTCGAGGGGCATCGCCACAGATTTCAGAGAACAGCCGCTTCTCCTGGCACAGTATCGAACACTTAGCTTCAGATAGAACAATTAGTTTAACATGGTACTAAGTTTTGCAGCTGGAGTTTCCTCTCTCACAAGGTCGACCACGTAGTATCGTCGAACACATACGGTTTCGAGTGGCATCGCCACAGATTTCAGAGAACAGCCGCTTCTCCTGGCACAGTATCGAACACTTAGTTTCAGATAGAACAATTAGTTTAAAATGGAACAATGTTTCGCATCCGGAGTTTCCTCTCTCACCATGTCGACCACTTAGTTTCGTCGAACACATACAGTTTCGAGTAGCATCGCCACAGATTTCAAAGAACAGGCGCTTCTCCTGGCACAGTATCGAACACTTAGATTCACATAGAACAATTAGTTTAAAATGGAACTAAGTTTCGCAACTGGAGTTTCCTCTCTCACAAGGCGGCCACATAGTTTCGTGGAACACATTCTGTTTCGAGTAGCATCGCCACAGATTTCAGAGAACAGGCGCTTCTCCTGGCACAGTATCAAACACTTAGTTTCGGAGAGAACAATTAGTTTAAAATGGAAATATATTTCGCATTTGGAGTTTCCTCTCTCACAAGTTCGACCACTTAGTTTCGTCGAACTCATACTGTTTCGAGTGGCATCGCCATACATTTCAGAGGACAGGCGCTTCTCCTGGCACAGTATCGAACACTTAGTTTCGGAGAGAACAATTAGTTTAAAATGGAATTAAGTTTCGCATCTGGAGTATCTTCTCTCACAAGATCAACCACTCAGTTTCGTCGAAAACATATGGTTTCGAGTGGCATCGCCACACATTTCAGGGAGCTGGCGCTTCTCCTAGCACAGGATCGAACACTTAGTTTCAGATAGAACAATTAGTTTAAAATGGTACTAACTTTCGCATTTGGAGTTTCCTCCCTCACAAGGTCGACCACGTAGTATCGTCGAACACATACGGTTTCGAGTGGCATCGCCACAGATTTCAGAGAACAGCCGCTTCTCCTGGCACAGTATCGAACACTTAGTTTCAGATAGAACAATTAGTTTAAAATGGTACTAACTTTCGCATCTGGAGTTTCCTATCTCACAAGGTCGGCCACTTAGTTTCGTCGAACACATACGGTTTCGAGTGGCATCGCCACACATTTCAGAAAACTGGCGCTTCTCCTGGCACAGTATCGAACACTTAGTTTCAGATAGAACAATTAGTTTAAAATGGTACTAACTTTCGCATCTGGAGTTTCCTCTCTCACAAGGTCGACCACTTAGTATCGTCGAACACATACGGATTAGAGTGGCATCGCCACAGATTTCAGAGAACAGGCGTTTCTCCTGGCACAGTATCGAACACTTAGTCTCAGATAGAACAATTAGTTTAAAATGGAATTATGTTTCGCATCTGGAGTTTCCTCTCTCACAAGGTCGACCATTTAGTTTCGTCGGAGATATACGGTTTCGAGTAGCATCGCCACAGATTTCAGAGAACAGGCGCTTCTCCTTGCACAGTATCGAACACTTAGTTACAGATAGAACACTTAGTTTAAAATGGAACTGTGTTTCGCATTTGGAGTTTCCTCTCTCACAAGGTGGACCACTTAGTTTCGTCAAATACATACGGTTTCCAGTGGCATCGCCACAGGTTTCAGAGAACTGGCGCTTCTCCTGGCACGGTATCGAACACTTAGTTTCAGATAGAACAATTGGTTTAAAATGGAACTAAGTTTCGCATCTGGAGATTCCTCTCTCACAAGGCGGCCACATAGTTTCGTGGAACACATTCGGTTTCGAGTAGCATCGTCCCAGATTTCAGAGAACAGGCGCTTCTCCTGGCACAGTATCGAACACTTAGTATCAGATAGAACTATTAGTTTAAAATGGAACTAAGTTTCGCATCTGGGGTTTCCTCTCCCACAAGGTCGACCACTTAGTTTCGTCGAACACATACGGTTTCGAGTGGCATCGCCCGAGATTTCAGAGAACAGGCGCTACTCCTGGCACAGTATCGAATATTTAGTTTCAGTTAGAACAATTAATTTAAAATGGGACAAAGTTTAGCATCTGGAGTTTCCTCTCTCAGAAGGTCGACCACTTAGTTTCGTCCAACACATACGGTTTCGAGTGGCATCGCCACAGATTTCAGAGAACAGGCGCTACTCCTGGCACAGTATCGAATACTTAGTTTCAGTTAGAACAATTAATTTAAAATGGGACAAAGTTTCGCATCTGGAGTTTCCTCTCTCAGAAGGTCGACCACTTAGTTTCGTCGAACACATACGGTTTCGAGTGGCATCGCCACAGATTTCAGAGAACAGCCGCTTCTCCTGGCACAGTATCGAACGCTTAGTTTCAGATAGAACAATTAGTTTAAAATGGTACTATCTTTCGCATCTGGAGTTTCCTCCCTCACAAGGTCGACCACGTAGTATAGTCGAACACATACGGTTTCGAGTGGCATCGCCACAGATTTCAGAGAACAGCCGCTTCTCCTGGCACAGTATCGAACACTTAATTTCAGATGGAACATTTAGTTTAAAATTGGATTATGTTTCGCATCTGGAGTTTCCTCTCTCACAAGGTCGGCCACTTAGTTTCGTCGAACACATACGGTTTCGAGTGGCATCGCCACAGATTTCAGAGAACAGCCGCTTCTCCTGGCACAGTATCGAATACTTAGTTTCAGATAGAACAATTAGTTTAAAATGGTACTAACTTTCGCATCTGGAGTTTCCTCTCTCACAAGGTCGACCACTTAGTTTCGTCGAACACATACGGTTTCGAGTGGCATCGCCACAGATTTCATAGAACAGCCGCTTCTCCTGGCACAGTATCGAGCACTTAGTTTCAGATAGAACAATTAGTTTAAAATGGTACTAACTTTCGCATCTGGAGTTTCCTCTCTCACAAGGTCGACCACGTAGTATCGTCGAACACATACGGTTTCGAGTGGCATCGCCACAGATTTCAGAGAACAGCCGCTTCTCCTGGCACACTATCGAACACTTAGCTTCAGATAGAACAATTAGTTTAAAATGGTACTAAGTTTCGCATCTGGAGTTTCCTCTCTCACAAGGTCGACGACTTAGTTTCGTCGAACACATGCGGTTTCGAGTGGCATCGCCACAGATTTCATAGAACAGCCGCTTCTCCTGGCACAGTATCGAACACTTAGTTTCAGATAGAACAATCAGTTTAAAATGGAACTAAGTTTCGCATCTGGAGTTTCCTCTCCCACAAGGTCGACCACTTAGTTTCGTCGAACACATACGGTTGCGAGTAGCATCGCCACAGATTTCAGAGAACAGGCGCTTCTCCTGGCACAGTATCGACCACTTAGTTTCAGATAGAACAATTAGTTTAAAATGGAACTAAGTTTCGCATCTGGAGTTTCCTCTCTCACAAGGTCGGCCACTTAGTTACGTCGAACACATACGGGTTCGAGTAGCATCGCCACTGATTTCAGAGAACAGGCGCTTCTCCTGGCACAGTATCGAACACTTTCAGATAGAACAATTAGTTTAAAATGGAACTAAGTTCCGCATCTGGAGTTTTCTCTCCCACAAGGTCGACCACTTAGTTTCGTCGAACACATACGGTTTCGAGTAGCATCGCCACAGATTTCAGAGAACGGGCGCTTCTCCTGGCACATTATCGAACACATAGTTTCAGGTAGAACAATTACTTTAAAATGGAACTAAGTTTCGCGTCTGGAGTTTCCTCTCTCAGAAGGTCGACCACTTAGTTTCGTCGAACACTTACGGTTTCGAGTAGCATCGCGACAGATTTTAGAGAACAGGCGCTTCTCCTGGCACAGTATCGAACACTTAGTTTCAGATAGAACAATTAGTTTAAAATGGAACTAAGTTTCGCATCTGGAGTTTCCTCTCTCACAAGGTCGGCCACTTAGTTTCGTCGAACACATACGGTTTCGAGTGGCATCGCCACAGATTTCAGAGAACAGGCGCTTCTCCTGGCACAGTATCGACCACTTAGTTTCAGATAGAACAATCAGTTTAAAATGGAACTAAGTTTCGCATCTGGAGTTTCCTCTCCCACAAGGTCGACCACTTAGTTTCGTCGAACACATACGGTTGCGAGTAGCATCGCCACAGATTTCAGAGAACAGGCGCTTCTCCTGGCACAGTATCGACCACTTAGTTTCAGATAGAACAATTAGTTTAAAATGGAACTAAGTTTCGCATCTGGAGTTTCCTCTCCCACAAGGTCGACCACTTAGTTTCGTCGAACACATACGGTTGCGAGTAGCATCGCCACAGATTTCAGAGAACAGGCGCTTCTCCTGGCACAGTATCGAACACTTAGTTTCAGATAGAACAATTAGTTTAAAATGGAACTAAGTTTCGCATCTGGAGTTTCCTCTCTCACAAGGTTGGCCACTTAGTTTCGTTGAACACATACGGTTTCGAGTGGCATCGCCACAGATTTCAGAGAACAGGCGCTTCTCCTGGCACAGTATCGACCACTTAGTTTCAGATAGAACAATCAGTTTAAAATGGAACTAAGTTTCGCATCTGGAGTTTCCTCTCCCACAAGGTCGACCACTTAGTTTCGTCGAACACATACGGTTGCGAGTAGCATCGCCACAGATTTCAGAGAACAGGCGCTTCTCCTGGCACAGTATCGACCACTTAGTTTCAGATAGAACAATTAGTTTAAAATGGAACTAAGTTTCGCATCTGGAGTTTCCTCTCTCACAAGGTCGGCCACTTAGTTACGTCGAACACATACGGGTTCGAGTAGCATCGCCACTGATTTCAGAGAACAGGCGCTTCTCCTGGCACAGTATCGAACACTTTCAGATAGAACAATTAGTTTAAAATGGAACTAAGTTCCGCATCTGGAGTTTTCTCTCCCACAAGGTCGACCACTTAGTTTCGTCGAACACATACGGTTTCGAGTAGCATCGCCACAGATTTCAGAGAACAGGCGCTTCTCCTGGCACATTATCGAACACATAGTTTCAGGTAGAACAATTAGTTTAAAATGGAACTAAGTTTCGCGTCTGGAGTTTCCTCTCTCAGAAGGTCGACCACTTAGTTTCGTCGAACACTTACGGTTTCGAGTAGCATCGCGACAGATTTTAGAGAACAGGCGCTTCTCCTGGCACAGTATCGAACACTTAGTTTCAGATAGAACAATTAGTTTAAAATGGAACTAAGTTTCGCATCTGGAGTTTCCTCTCTCACAAGGTCGGCCACTTAGTTTCGTCGAACACATACGGTTTCGAGTGGCATCGCCACAGATTTCAGAGAACAGGCGCTTCTCCTGGCACAGTATCGACCACTTAGTTTCAGATAGAACAATCAGTTTAAAATGGAACTAAGTTTCGCATCTGGAGTTTCCTCTCCCACAAGGTCGACCACTTAGTTTCGTCGAACACATACGGTTGCGAGTAGCATCGCCACAGATTTCAGAGAACAGGCGCTTCTCCTGGCACAGTATCGACCACTTAGTTTCAGATAGAACAATTAGTTTAAAATGGAACTAAGTTTCGCATCTGGAGTTTCCTCTCCCACAAGGTCGACCACTTAGTTTCGTCGAACACATACGGTTGCGAGTAGCATCGCCACAGATTTCAGAGAACAGGCGCTTCTCCTGGCACAGTATCGAACACTTAGTTTCAGATAGAACAATTAGTTTAAAATGGAACTAAGTTTCGCATCTGGAGATTCCTCTCTCACAAGGTCGGCCACTTAGTTTCGTCGAACACATACGGTTTAGAGTGGCATAGCCACAGATTTCAGAGAACGGGCGCTTCTCCTGGCACATTATCGAACACATAGTTTCAGGTAGAACAATTAGTTTAAAATGGAACTAAGTTTCGCGTCTGGAGTTTCCTCTCTCAGAAGGTCGACCACTTATTTTCGTTGAACACTTACGGTTTCGAGTAGCATCGCGACAGATTTCAGAGAACAGGCGCTTCTCCTGGCACAGTATCGAACACTTAGTTTCAGATAGAACAATTAGTTTAAAATGGAACTAAGTTTCGCATCTGGAGTTTCCTCTCTCACAAGGTCGGCCACTTAGTTTCGTCGAACACATACGGTTTCGAGTGGCATCGCCACAGATTTCAGAGAACAAGCGCTTCTCCTGGCACAATATCGATCACTTAGTTTCAGATAGAACAATTAGTTTAAAATGGAACTTAATTTCGCATCTGGAGTTTCCTCTCTCACAAGGTCGGCCACTTAGTTACGTCGAACACATACGGGTTCGAGTAGCATCGCCACTGATTTCAGAGAACAGGCGCTTCTCCTGGCACAGTATCGAACACTTTCAGATAGAACAATTAGTTTAAAATGGAACTAAGTTCCGCATCTGGAGATTCCTCTCTCACAAGGTCTTCCACTTAATTTCGTCGAACACATACGGTTTCGAGTGGCATCGCCACAGATTTCAGAGAACAGGTGCTTCTCCTGGCACAGTATCGAACACTTAGTTTCAGATAGAACAATTAGTTTAAAATGGAACTAAGTTTCGAATCTGGAGTTTCCTCTCTCACAAGGTCGGCCACTTAGTTTCGTCGAACACATACGGTTTCGAGTGGCATCGCCACAGATTTCAGAGAACAGGCGCTTCTCCTGGCACAGTATCGACCACTTAGTTTCACATAGAACAATCAGTTTAAAATGGAACTAAGTTTCGCATCTGGAGATTCCTCTCCCACAAGGTCGACCACTTAGTTTCGTCGAACACATACGGTTGCGAGTAGCATCGCCACAGATTTCAGAGAACAGGCGCTTCTCCTGGCACAGTAACGAACACTTAGTTTCAGATAGAACAATTAGTTTAAAATGGAACTAAGTTTCGCATCTGGAGGTTCCTCTCTCACAAGGTCGGCCACTTAGTTACGTCGAACACATACGGGTACGAGTAGCATCGCCACTGATTTCAGAGAACAGGCGCTTCTCCTGGCACAGTGTCGAACACATAGTTTCAGATAGAACAATTAGTTTAAAATGGAACTAAGTTTCGCATCTGGAGTATCCTGTCCCACAAGGTCGGCCACTTAGTTTCGTCGAACACATACGGGTTCGAGTAGCATCGCCACTGATTTCAGAGAACAGGCGCTTCTCCTGGCACAGTATCGAACACTTTCAGATAGAACAATTAGTTTAAAATGGAACTAAGTTCCGCATCTGGAGTTTTCTCTCCCACAAGGTCGACCACTTAGTTTCGTCGGACACATACGGTTTCGAGTAGCATCGCCACAGATTTCAGAGAACGGGCGCTTCTCCTGGCACATTATCGAACACATAGTTTCAGGTAGAACAATTAGTTTAAAATGGAACTAAGTTTCGCGTCTGGAGTTTCCTCTCTCAGAAGGTCGACCACTTAGTTTCGTCGAACACTTACGGTTTCGAGTAGCATCGCGACAGATTTTAGAGAACAGGCGCTTCTCCTGGCACAGTATCGAACACTTAGTTTCAGATAGAACAATTAGTTTAAAATGGAACTAAGTTTCGCATCTGGAGTTTCCTGTCCCACAAGGTCGGCCACTTAGTTTCGTCGAACACATACGGTTTCGAGTGGCATCGCCACAGATTTCAGAGAACAGGCGCTTCTCCTGGCACAGTATCGAACACTTTCAGATAGAACAATTAGTTTAAAATGGAACTAAGTTCCGCATCTGGAGTTTTCTCTCCCACAAGGTCGACCACTTAGTTTCGTCGAACACATACGGTTGCGAGTAGCATCGCCACAGATTTCAGAGAACAGGCGCTTCTCCTGGCACAGTATCGACCACTTAGTTTCAGATAGAACAATTAGTTTAAAATGGAACTAAGTTTCGCATCTGGAGTTTCCTCTCTCACAAGGTCGGCCACTTAGTTACGTCGAACACATACGGGTCCGAGTAGCATCGCCACTGATTTCAGAGAACAGGCGCTTCTCCTGGCACAGTATCGAATACTTTCAGATAGAACAATTAGTTTAAAATGGAACTAAGTTCCGCATCTGGAGTTTTCTCTCCCACAAGGTTGGCCACTTAGTTTCGTCGAACACATACGGTTTCGAGTGGCATCGCCACAGATTTCAGAGAACAGGCGCTTCTCCTGGCACAGTATCGACCACTTAGTTTCAGATAGAACAATCAGTTTAAAATGGAACTAAGTTTCGCATCTGGAGTTTCCTCTCCCACAAGGTCGACCACTTAGTTTCGTCGAACACATACGGTTGCGAGTAGCATCGCCACAGATTTCAGAGAACAGGCGCTTCTCCTGGCACAGTATCGACCACTTAGTTTCAGATAGAACAATTAGTTTAAAATGGAACTAAGTTTCGCATCTGGAGTTTCCTCTCTCACAAGGTCGGCCACTTAGTTACGTCGAACACATACGTGTTCGAGTAGCATCGCCACAGATTTCAGAGAACGGGCGCTTCTCCTGGCACATTATCGAACACATAGTTTCAGGTAGAACAATTAGTTTAAAATGGAACTAAGTTTCGCATCTGGAGTTTCCTCTCCCACAAGGTCGACCACTTAGTTTCGTCGAACACATACGGTTGCGAGTAGCATCGCCACAGATTTCAGAGAACAGGCGCTTCTCCTGGCACAGTATCGACCACTTAGTTTCAGATAGAACAATTAGTTTAAAATGGAACTAAGTTCCGCATCTGGAGTTTCCTCTCCCACAAGGTCGACCACTTAGTTTCGTCGAACACATACGGTTGCGAGTAGCATCGCCACAGATTTCAGAGAACAGGCGCTTCTCCTGGCACAGTATCGAACACTTTCAGATAGAACAATTAGTTTAAAAAGGAACTAAGTTCCACATCTGGAGTTTTCTCTCCCACAAGGTCGACCACTTAGTTTCGTGGAACACATACGGTTTCGAGTAGCATCGCCACAGATTTCAGAGAACGGGCGCTTCTCCTGGCACATTATCGAACACATAGTTTCAGGTAGAACAATTAGTTTAAAATGGAACTAAGTTTCGCATCTGGAGTTTCCTCTCCCACAAGGTCGACCACTTAGTTTCGTCGAACACATACGGTTGCGAGTAGCATCGCCACAGATTTCAGAGAACAGGCGCATCTCCTGGCACAGTATCGAACACTTAGTTTCAGATAGAACAATCAGTTTAAAATGGAACTAAGTTTCGCATCTGGAGTTTCCTCTCCCACAAGGTCGACCACTTAGTTTCGTCGAACACATACGGTTGCGAGTAGCATCGCCACAGATTTCAGAGAACAGGCGCTTCTCCTGGCACAGTATCGACCACATAGTTTCAGATAGAACAATTAGTTTAAAATGGAACTAAGTTTCGCATCTGGAGTATCCTGTCCCACAAGGTCGGCCACTTAGTTTCGTCGAACACATACGGTTTCGAGTGGCATCGCCACAGATTTCAGAGAACAGGCGCTTCTCCTGGCACAGTATCGACCACTTAGTTTCAGATAGAACAATCAGTTTAAAATGGAACTAAGTTTCGCATCTGGAGTTTCCTCTCCCACAAGGTCGACCACTTAGTTTCGTCGAACACATACGGTTGCGAGTAGCATCGCCACAGATTTCAGAGAACAGGCGCTTCTCCTGGCACAGTATCGACCACTTAGTTTCAGATAGAACAATTAGTTTAAAATGGAACTAAGTTTCGCATCTGGAGTTTCCTCTCTCACAAGGTCGGCCACTTAGTTACGTCGAACACATACGTGTTCGAGTAGCATCGCCACAGATTTCAGAGAACGGGCGCTTCTCCTGGCACATTATCGAACACATAGTTTCAGGTAGAACAATTAGTTTAAAATGGAACTAAGTTTCGCATCTGGAGTTTCCTCTCCCACAAGGTCGACCACTTAGTTTCGTCGAACACATACGGTTGCGAGTAGCATCGCCACAGATTTCAGAGAACAGGCGCTTCTCCTGGCACAGTATCGACCACTTAGTTTCAGATAGAACAATTAGTTTAAAATGGAACTAAGTTCCGCATCTGGAGTTTCCTCTCCCACAAGGTCTACCACTTAGTTTCGTCGAACACATACGGTTGCGAGTAGCATCGCCACAGATTTCAGAGAACAGGCGCTTCTCCTGGCACAGTATCGAACACTTTCAGATAGAACAATTAGTTTAAAATGGAACTAAGTTCCACATCTGGAGTTTTCTCTCCCACAAGGTCGACCACTTAGTTTCGTGGAACACATACGGTTTCGAGTAGCATCGCCACAGATTTCAGAGAACGGGCGCTTCTCCTGGCACATTATCGAACACATAGTTTCAGGTAGAACAATTAGTTTAAAATGGAACTAAGTTTCGCATCTGGAGTTTCCTCTCCCACAAGGTCGACCACTTAGTTTCGTCGAACACATACGGTTGCGAGTAGCATCGCCACAGATTTCAGAGAACAGGCGCTTCTCCTGGCACAGTATCGACCACTTAGTTTCAGATAGAACAATTAGTTTAAAATGGAACTAAGTTTCGCATCTGGAGTTTCCTCTCTCACAAGGTCGGCCACTTAGTTACGTCGAACACATACGGGTTCGAGTAGCATCGCCACTGATTTCAGAGAACAGGCGCTTCTCCTGGCACAGTATCGAACACTTTCAGATAGAACAATTAGTTTAAAATGGAACTAAGTTCCGCATCTGGAGTTTTCTCTCCCACAAGGTCGACCACTTAGTTTCGTCGAACACATACGGTTTCGAGTAGCATCGCCACAGATTTCAGAGAACGGGCGCTTCTCCTGGCACATTATCGAACACATAGTTTCAGGTAGAACAATTAGTTTAAAATGGAACTAAGTTTCGCGTCTGGAGTTTCCTCTCTCAGAAGGTCGACCACTTAGTTTCGTCGAACACTTACGGTTTCGAGTAGCATCGCGACAGATTTTAGAGAACAGGCGCTTCTCCTGACACAGTATCGAACACTTAGTTTCAGATAGAACAATTAGTTTAAAATGGAACTAAGTTTCGCATCTGGAGTTTCCTCTCTCACAAGGTCGGCCACTTAGTTTCGTCGAACACATACGGTTTCGAGTGGCATCGCCACAGATTTCAGAGAACAGGCGCTTCTCCTGGCACAGTATCGACCACTTAGTTTCAGATAGAACAATCAGTTTAAAATGGAACTAAGTTTCGCATCTGGAGTTTCCTCTCCCACAAGGTCGACCACTTAGTTTCGTCGAACACATACGGTTGCGAGTAGCATCGCCACAGATTTCAGAGAACAGGCGCTTCTCCTGGCACAGTATCGACCACTTAGTTTCAGATAGAACAATTAGTTTAAAATGGAACTAAGTTTCGCATCTGGAGTTTCCTCTCCCACAAGGTCGACCACTTAGTTTCGTCGAACACATACGGTTGCGAATAGCATCGCCACAGATTTCAGAGAACAGGCGCTTCTCCTGGCACAGTATCGAACACTTAGTTTCAGATAGTACAATTAGTTTAAAATGGAACTAAGTTTCGCATCTGGAGTTTCCTCTCTCACAAGGTTGGCCACTTAGTTTCGTCGAACACATACGGTTTCGAGTGGCATCGCCACAGATTTCAGAGAACAGGCGCTTCTCCTGGCACAGTATCGACCACTTAGTATCAGATAGAACAATCAGTTTAAAATGGAACTAAGTTTCGCATCTGGAGTTTCCTCTCCCACAAGGTCGACCACTTAGTTTCGTCGAACACATACGGTTGCGAGTAGCATCGCCACAGATTTCAGAGAACAGGCGCTTCTCCTGGCACAGTATCGACCACTTAGTTTCAGATAGAACAATTAGTTTAAAATGGAACTAAGTTTCGCATCTGGAGTTTCCTCTCTCACAAGGTCGGCCACTTAGTTACGTCGAACACATACGGGTTCGAGTAGCATCGCCACTGATTTCAGAGAACAGGCGCTTCTCCTGGCACAGTATCGAACACTTTCAGATAGAACAATTAGTTTAAATGGAAGTAAGTTTCGCATCTGGAGTTTCCTCTCTCACAAAGTTGACCACTTAGTTTCGTCGAACACATACGGTTTCGAGTAGCATCGCCACAGATTTCAGAGAACAGGCGCTTCTCCTGGCACAGTATCGACCACTTAGTTTCAGATAGAACAATTAGTTTAAAATGGAACTAAGTTTCGCATCTGGAGTTTCCTCTCTCACAAGGTCGGCCACTTAGTTACGTCGAACACATACGGGTTCGAGTAGCATCGCCACTGATTTCAGAGAACAGGCGCTTCTCCAGGCACAGTATCGAACACTTTCAGATAGAACAATTAGTTTAAATGGAAGTAAGTTTCGCATCTGGAGTTTCCTCTCTCACAAAGTTGACCACTTAGTTTCGTCGAACACATACGGTTTCGAGTAGCATCGCCACAGTTTTCAGAGAACAGGCGCTTCTCCTGGCACAGTATCGAACACTTAGTATCAGATAGAACAATTAGTTTATAATGGAACTAAGTTTCGCATCTGGAGTATCCTGTCCCACAAGGTCGGCCACTTAGTTTCGTCGAACACATACGGTTTCGAGTGGCATCGCCACAGATTTAAGAGAACGGGCGCTTCTCCTGGCACATTATCGAACACATAGTTTCAGGTAGAACAATTAGTTTAAAATGGAACTAAGTTTCGCGTCTGGAGTCTCCTCTCTCAGAAGGTCGACCACTTAGTTTCGTCGAACACTTACGGTTTCGAGTAGCATCGCGACAGATTTTAGAGAACAGGCGCTTCTCCTGGCACAGTATCGAACACTTTCAGATAGAACAATTAGTTTAAAATGGAACTAAGTTCCGCATCTGGAGTTTTCTCTCCCACAAGGTCGACCACTTAGTTTCGTCGAACACATACGGTTGCGAGTAGCATCGCCACAGATTTCAGAGAACAGGCGCTTCTCCTGGCACAGTATCGACCACTTAGTTTCAGATAGAACAATTAGTTTAAAATGGAACTAAGTTTCGCATCTGGAGTTTCCTCTCTCACAAGGTCGGCCACTTAGTTACGTCGAACACATACGGGTCCGAGTAGCGTCGCCACTGATTTCAGAGAACAGGCGCTTCTCCTGGCACAGTATCGAACACTTTCAGATAGAACAATTAGTTTAAAATGGAACTAAGTTCCGCATCTGGAGTTTTCTCTCCCACAAGGTTGGCCACTTAGTTTCGTCGAACATTAACGGTTTCGAGTGGCATCGCCACAGATTTCAGAGAACAGGCGCTTCTCCTGGCACAGTATCGACCACTTAGTTTCAGATAGAACAATCAGTTTAAAATGGAACTAAGTTTCGCATCTGGAGTTTCCTCTCCCACAAGGTCGACCACTTAGTTTCGTCGAACACATACGGTTGCGAGTAGCATCGCCACAGATTTCAGAGAACAGGCGCTTCTCCTGGCACAGTATCGACCACTTAGTTTCAGATAGAACAATTAGTTTAAAATGGAACTAAGTTTCGCATCTGGAGTTTCCTCTCTCACAAGGTCGGCCACTTAGTTACGTCGAACACATACGGTTGCGAGTAGCATCGCCACAGATTTCAGAGAACGGGCGCTTCTCCTGGCACAGTATCGACCACTTAGTTTCAGATAGAACAATTAGTTTAAAATGGAACTAAGTTTCGCATCTGGAGTTTCCTCTCTCACAAGGTCGGCCACTTAGTTACGTCGAACACATACGGGTTCGAGTAGCATCGCCACTGATTTCAGAGAACAGGCGCTTCTCCTGGCACAGTATCGAACACTTTCAGATAGAACAATTAGTTTAAATGGAAGTAAGTTTCGCATCTGGAGTTTCCTCTCTCACAAAGTTGACCACTTAGTTTCGTCGAACACATACGGTTTCGAGTAGCATCGCCACAGATTTCAGAGAACAGGCGCTTCTCCTGGCACAGTATCGACCACTTAGTTTCAGATAGAACAATTAGTTTAAAATGGAACTAAGTTTCGCATCTGGAGTTTCCTCTCTCACAAGGTCGGCCACTTAGTTACGTCGAACACATACGGGTTCGAGTAGCATCGCCACTGATTTCAGAGAACAGGCGCTTCTCCTGGCACAGTATCGAACACTTTCAGATAGAACAATTAGTTTAAATGGAAGTAAGTTTCGCATCTGGAGTTTCCTCTCTCACAAAGTTGACCACTTAGTTTCGTCGAACACATACGGTTTCGAGTAGCATCGCCACAGTTTTCAGGGAACAGGCGCTTCTCCTGGCACAGTATCGAACACTTAGTATCAGATAGAACAATTAGTTTATAATGGAACTAAGTTTCGCATCTGGAGTATCCTGTCCCACAAGGTCGGCCACTTAGTTTCGTCGAACACATACGGTTTCGAGTGGCATCGCCACAGATTTAAGAGAACGGGCTCTTCTCCTGGCACATTATCGAACACATAGTTTCAGGTAGAACAATTAGTTTAAAATGGAACTAAGTTTCGCATCTGGAGTTTCCTCTCCCACAAGGTCGACCACTTAGTTTCGTCGAACACATACGGTTGCGAGTAGCATCGCCACAGATTTCAGAGAACAGGCGCTTCTCCTGGCACAGTATCGACCACTTAGTTTCAGATAGAACAATTAGTTTAAAATGGAACTAAGTTTCGCATCTGGAGTTTCCTCTCTCACAAGGTCGGCCACTTAGTTACGTCGAACACATACGGGTTCGAGTAGCATCGCCACTGATTTCATAGAACAGGCGCTTCTCCTGGCACAGTATCGAACACTTTCGGATAGAACAATTAGTTTAAAATGGAACTAAGTTCCGCATCTGGAGTTTTCTCTCCCACAAGGTCGACCACTTAGTTTCGTCGAACACATACGGTTGCGAGTAGCATCGCCACAGATTTCAGAGAACAGGCGCTTCTCCTGGCACAGTATCGACCACTTAGTTTCAGATAGAACAATTAGTTTAAAATGGAACTAAGTTTCGCATCTGGAGTTTCCTCTCTCACAAGGTCGGCCACTTAGTTACGTCGAACACATACGGGTCCGAGTAGCGTCGCCACTGATTTCAGAGAACAGGCGCTTCTCCTGGCACAGTATCGAACACTTTCAGATAGAACAATTAGTTTAAAATGGAACTAAGTTCCGCATCTGGAGTTTTCTCTCCCACAAGGTTGGCCACTTAGTTTCGTCGAACACATACGGTTTCGAGTGGCATCGCCACAGATTTCAGAGAACAGGCGCTTCTCCTGGCACAGTATCGACCACTTAGTTTCAGATAGAACAATCAGTTTAAAATGGAACTAAGTTTCGCATCTGGAGTTTCCTCTCCCACAAGGTCGACCACTTAGTTTCGTCGAACACATACGGTTGCGAGTAGCATCGCCACAGATTTCAGAGAACAGGCGCTTCTCCTGGCACAGTATCGACCACTTAGTTTCAGATAGAACAATTAGTTTAAAATGGAACTAAGTTTCGCATCTGGAGTTTCCTCTCTCACAAGGTCGGCCACTTAGTTACGTCGAACACATACGGGTTCGAGTAGCATCGCCACTGATTTCAGAGAACAGGCGCTTCTCCTGGCACAGTATCGAACACTTTCAGATAGAACAATTAGTTTAAAATGGAACTAAGTTCCACATCTGGAGTTTTCTCTCCCACAAGGTCGACCACTTAGTTTCGTGGAACACATACGGTTTCGAGTAGCATCGCCACAGATTTCAGAGAACGGGCGCTTCTCCTGGCACATTATCGAACACATAGTTTCAGGTAGAACAATTAGTTTAAAATGGAACTAAGTTTCGCATCTGGAGTTTCCTCTCCCACAAGGTCGACCACTTAGTTTCGTCGAACACATACGGTTGCGAGTAGCATCGCCACAGATTTCAGAGAACAGGCGCTTCTCCTGGCACAGTATCGACCACTTAGTTTCAGATAGAACAATTAGTTTAAAATGGAACTAAGTTTCGCATCTGGAGTTTCCTCTCTCACAAGGTCGGCCACTTAGTTACGTCGAACACATACGGGTTCGAGTAGCATCGCCACTGATTTCATAGAACAGGCGCTTCTCCTGGCACAGTATCGAACACTTTCAGATAGAACAATTAGTTTAAAATGGAACTAAGTTTCGCATCCGGAGTTTTCTCTCCCACAAGGTCGACCACTTAGTTTCGTCGAACACATACGGTTTCGAGTAGCATCGCCACAGATTTCAGAGAACGGGCGCTTCTCCTGGCACATTAACTATCACTTAGTTTCAGATAGAACAATTAGTTTAAAATGGAACTAACTTTCGCATCTGGAGTTTCCTCTCTGACAAGGTCGGCCACTTAGTTACGTCGAACACATACGGGTTCGAGTAGCATCGCCACTGATTTCAGAGAACAGGCGCTTCTCCTGGCACAGTATCGAACACTTTCAGATAGAACAATTAGTTTAAAATGGAACTAAGTTCCGCATCTGGAGTTTCCTCTCTCACAAGGTCGTCCACTTAATTTCGTCGAACACATACGGTTTCGAGTGGCATCGCCACAGATTTCAGAGAACAGGCGCTTCTCCTGGCACAGTATCGAACACTTAGTTTCAGATAGAACAATTAGTTTAAAATGGAACTAAGTTTCGAATCTGGAGTTTCCTCTCTCACAAGGTCGGCCACTTAGTTTCGTCGAACACATACGGTTTCGAGTGGCATCGCCACAGATTTCAGAGAACGGGCGCTTCTCCTGGCACATTATCGAACACATAGTTTCAGGTAGAACAATTAGTTTAAAATGGAACTGAGTTTCGCGTCTGGAGTTTCCTTTCTCAGAAGGTCGACCACTTAGTTTCGTCAAACACTTAAGGTTTCGAGTAGCATCGCGACAGATTTCAGAGAACAGGCGCTTCTCCTGGCACTGTAACGAACACTTAGTATCAGATAGAACAATTAGTTTAAAATGGAACTAAGTTTCGCATCTGGAGTTTCCTCTCTCACAAGGTCGTCCACTTAGTTTCGTCGAACACTTACGGTCTCGAGTAGCATCGCGACAGATTTCAGAGAACAGGCGCTTCTCCTGGCACAGAATCGAACACTTAGTTTCAGACAGAACAATTAGTTTAAAATGGACTATGTTTCGCATCTGGAGTATGCTCTCTCACAAGGTCAACCACTTAATTTCGTCGAACATATACGGTTTCGAGTGGCATCGCTACACATTTCAGAGAACAGGCGCTTCTCCTGGCACATTATCGAACACTTAGTTTCAGATAGAACAATTAGTTTAAAATGGAACTAAGTTTCGCATCTGGAGTTTCCTCTCTCACAAGGTCGTCCACTTAGTTTCGTCGAACACTTACGGTTTCGAGTAGCATCGCGACAGATTTCCGAGAACAGGCGCTTCTCCTGGCACTGTAACGAACACTTAGTTTCAGATAGAACAATTCGTTTAAAATGGAACTAAGTTTCGCATCTGGAGTTTCCTCTCCCACAAGGTCAACCACTTAGTTTCGTCGAACACATACGGTTTCGAGTAGCATCGCCACAGATTTCAGAGAGCAGGCGCTTCGCCTGGCACAGTATCAAACACTTAGTTTCGGATAGTACAATTAGTTGAAAATGGAACTAAGTTTCGCTTCTGGAGTTTCCTCCCTCACAAGGTCGACCACTTAGTTTCGTCGAACACATACGGTTTCGAGTGGCATCGCCCCAGATTTCAGAGAACAGGCGCTTCTCCTGGCACAGTATCGAACACTTAGTTTCAGATTGAACAGTTCGTTTTAAATGGAACTATGTTTCGCATCTGGAGTTTACTCTCCCACAAGGTCGACAACTTAGTTTCGTCGAACACATACGGTTTCGACTGGCATCGCCACAGATTTCAGAGAACGGGCGCTTCTCCTGGCACATTATCGAACACATAGTTTCAGGTAGAACAATTAGTTTAAAATGGAACTAAGTTTCGCGTCTGGAGTTTCCTCTCTCAGAAGGTCGACCACTTAGTTTCGTCGAACACTTACGGTTTCGAGTGGCATCGCCACAGATTTCAGAGAACAGGCGCTTCTCCTGGCACAGTATCGACCACTTAGTTTCAGACAGAACAATTAGTTTAAAATGGACTATGTTTCGCATCTGGATTATGCTCTCTCACAAGGTCAACCACTTAATTTCGTCGAACACATACGGTTTCGAGTGGCATCGCTACACATTTCAGAGAACAGGCGCTTCTCCTGGCACAGTGTCGAACACATAGTTTCAGATAGAACAATTAGTTTAAAATGGAACTAAGTTTCGCATCTGGAGTATCCTGTCCCACAAGGTCGGCCACTTAATTTCGTCGAACACATACGGTTTCGAGTGGCATCGCTACACATTTCAGAGAACAGGCGCTTCTCCTGGCACAGTGTCGAACACATAGTTTCAGATAGAATAATTAGTTTAAAATGGAACTAAGTTTCGCATCTGGAGTATCCTGTCCCACAAGGTCGGCCACTTAGTTTCGTCGAACACATACGGTTTCGAGTGGCATCGCCACAGATTTCAGAGAACGGGCGCTTCTCCTGGCACATTATCGAACACATAGTTTCAGGTAGAACAATTAGTTTAAAATGGAACTAAGTTTCGCCTCTGGAGTTTCCTCTCTCAGAAGGTCGACCACTTAGTTTCGTCGAACACTTACGGTTTCGAGTAGCATCGCGACAGATTTCAGAGAACAGGCGCTTCTCCTGGCACAGAATCGAACACTTAGTTTCAGATAGAACAATTAGTTTAAATGGAAGTAAGTTTCGCATCTGGAGTTTCCTCTCTCACAAGGTCGACCACTTAGTTTTGTCGAACACATACGGTCTCGAGTAGCATCGCCACAGTTTTCAGAGAGCAGGCGCTTCTCCTGGCACAGTATCGAACACTTATTTCAGACAGAACAATTAGTTTAAAATGGACTATGTTTCGCATCCGGAGTATGCTCTCTCACAAGGTCAACCACTTAATTTCGTCGAACACATACGGTTTCGAGTGGCATCGCCACAGATTTCAGAGAACGGGCGCTTCTCCTGGCACATTATCGAACACATAGTTTCAGGTAGAACAATTAGTTTAAAATGGAACTAAGTTTCGCGTCTGGAGTTTCCTCTCTCAGAAGGTCGACCACTTAGTTTCGTCGAACACTTACGGTTTCGAGTAGCATCGCGACAGATTTTAGAGAACAGGCGCTTCTCCTGGCACAGTATCGAACACTTAGTTTCAGATAGAACAATTAGTTTAAAATGGAACTAAGTTTCGCATCTGGAGTTTCCTCTCTCACAAGGTCGGCACTTAGTTACGTCGAACACATACGGGTTCGAGTAGCATCGCCACAGATTTCAGAGAACAGGCGCTTCTCCTGGCACATTATCGAACACTTAGTTTCAGATAGAACAATTAGTTTAAAATGGAACTAAGTTTCGCATCTGGAGTTTCCTCTCTCACAAGGTCGTCCACTTAGTTTCGTCGAACACTTACGGTTTCGAGTAGCATCGCGACAGATTTCAGAGAACAGGCGCTTCTCCTGGCACAGAATCGAACACTTAGTTTCAGACAGAACAATTAGTTTAAAATGGACTATGTTTCGCATCTGGAGTATGCTCTCTCACAAGGTCAACCACTTAGTTTCGTCGAACACTTACGGTTTCGAGTAGCATCGCGACAGATTTCAGAGAACAGGCGCTTCTCCTGGCCCTGTAACGAACACTTAGTTTCAGATAGAACAATTAGTTTAAAATGGAACTAAGTTTCGCATCTGGAGTTTCCTCTCTCACAATGTCGTCCACTTAGTTTCGTCGAACACTTACGGTTTCGAGTAGCATCGCGACAGATTTCAGAGAACAGGCGCTTCTCCTGGCACAGAATCGAACACTTAGTTTCAGACAGAACAATTAGTTTAAAATGGACTATGTTTCGCATCTGGAGTATGCTCTCTCACAAGGTCAACCACTTAATTTCGTCGAACACATACGGTTTCGAGTGGCATCGCTACACACTTCAGAGAACAGGCGCTTCTTCTGGCACAGTATCGGACACATAGTTTCAGATAGACCAATTAGTTTAAAATGGAACTGAGTTTCGCATCCGGAGTTTCCTCTCTCAGAAGGTCGACCACTTAGTTTCGTCGAACACATACGGTTTCGAGAGGCATCGCCACAGATTTCAGAGAACAGGCGCTTCTCCTGGCACAGTATCGACCACTTAGTTTCAGACAGAACAATTAGTTTAAAATGGACTATGTTTCGCATCTGGATTATGCTCTCTCACAAGGTCAACCACTTAATTTCGTCGAACACATACGGTTTCGAGTGGCATCGCTACACATTTCAGAGAACAGGCGCTTCTCCTGGCACAGTGTCGAACACATAGTTTCAGATAGAACAATTAGTTTAAAATGGAACTAAGTTTCGCATCTGGAGTATCCTGTCCCACAAGGTCGGCCACTTAATTTCGTCGAACACATACGGTTCCGAGTGGCATCGCTACACATTTCAGAGAACAGGCGCTTCTCCTGGCACAGTGTCGAACACATAGTTTCAGATAGAATAATTAGTTTAAAATGGAACTAAGTTTCGCATCTGGAGTATCCTGTCCCACAAGGTCGGCCACTTAGTTTCGTCGAACACATACGGTTTCGAGTGGCATCGCCACAGATTTCAGAGAACGGGCGCTTCTCCTGGCACATTATCGAACACATAGTTTCAGGTAGAACAATTAGTTTAAAATGGAACTAAGTTTCGCCTCTGGAGTTTCCTCTCTCAGAAGGTCGACCACTTAGTTTCGTCGAACACTTACGGTTTCGAGTAGCATCGCGACAGATTTCAGAGAACAGGCGCTTCTCCTGACACAGTATCGAACACTCAGTTTCAGATAGAACAATTAGTTTAAATGGAAGTAAATGTCGCATCTGGAGTTTCCTCTCTCACAAGGTCGACCACTTAGTTTTGTCGAACACATACGGTCTCGAGTAGCATCGCCACAGTTTTCAGAGAGCAGGCGCTTCTCCTGGCACAGTATCGAACACTTATTTCAGACAGAACAATTAGTTTAAAATGGACTATGTTTCGCATCCGGAGTATGCTCTCTCACAAGGTCAACCACTTAATTTCGTCGAACACATACGGTTTCGAGTGGCATCGCCACAGATTTCAGAGAACGGGCGCTTCTCCTGGCACATTATCGAACACATAGTTTCAGGTAGAACAATTAGTTTAAAATGGAACTAAGTTTCGCGTCTGGAGTTTCCTCTCTCAGAAGGTCGACCACTTAGTTTCGTCGAACACTTACGGTTTCGAGTAGCATCGCGACAGATTTTAGAGAACAGGCGCTTCTCCTGGCACAGTATCGAACACTTAGTTTCAGATAGAACAATTAGTTTAAAATGGAACTAAGTTTCGCATCTGGAGTTTCCTCTCTCACAAGGTCGGCTCTTAGTTACGTCGAACACATACGGGTTCGAGTAGCATCGCCACAGATTTCAGAGAACAGGCGCTTCTCCTGGCACATTATCGAACACTTAGTTTCAGATAGAACAATTAGTTTAAAATGGAACTAAGTTTCGCATCTGGAGTTTCCTCTCTCACAAGGTCGTCCACTTAGTTTCGTCGAACACTTACGGTTTCGAGTAGCATCGCGACAGATTTCAGAGAACAGGCGCTTCTCCTGGCACAGAATCGAACACTTAGTTTCAGACAGAACAATTAGTTTAAAATGGACTATGTTTCGCATCTGGAGTATGCTCTCTCACAAGGTGAACCACTTAGTTTCGTCGAACACTTACGGTTTCGAGTAGCATCGCGACAGATTTCAGAGAACAGGCGCTTCTCCTGGCCCTGTAACGAACACTTAGTTTCAGATAGAACAATTAGTTTAAAATGGAACTAAGTTTCGCATCTGGAGTTTCCTCTCTCACAATGTCGTCCACTTAGTTTCGTCGAACACTTACGGTTTCGAGTAGCATCGCGACAGATTTCAGAGAACAGGCGCTTCTCCTGGCACAGAATCGAACACTTAGTTTCAGATAGATCAATTAGTTTAAATGGAAGTAAGTTTCGCATCTGGAGTTTCCTCTCTCACAAGGTCGACCACTTAGTTTTGTCGAACACATACGGTTTCGAGTAGCATCGCGACAGATTTCAGAGAACAGGCGCTTCTCCTGGCACAGAATCGAACACTTAGTTTCAGACAGAACAATTAGTTTAAAATGGACTATGTTTCGCATCTGGAGTATGCTCTCTCACAAGGTCAACCACTTAGTTTCGTCGAACACTTACGGTTTCGAGTGGCATCGCCACAGATTTCAGAGAACGGGCGCTTCTCCTGGCACATTATCGAACACATAGTTTCAGGTAGAACAATTAGTTTAAAATGGAACTAAGTTTCGCGTCTGGAGTTTCCTCTCTCAGAAGGTCGACCACTTAGTTTCGTCGAACACTTACGGTTTCGAGTAGCATCGCGACAGATTTTAGAGAACAGGCGCTTCTCCTGGCACAGTATCGAACACTTAGTTTCAGATAGAACAATTAGTTTAAAATGGAACTAAGTTTCGCATCTGGAGTTTCCTCTCTCACAAGGTCGGCCACTTAGTTTCGTCGAACACATACGGTTTCGAGTGGCATCGCCACAGATTTCATAGAACGGGCGCTTCTCCGGGCACATTATCGAACACTTAGTTTCAGATAGAACAATTAGTTTAAAATGGAACTAAGTTTCGCATCTGGAGTTTCCTCCCTCACAAGGTCGTCCACTTAGTTTCGTCGAACACTTACGGTTTCGAGTAGCATCGCGACAGATTTCAGAGAACAGGCGCTTCTCCTGGCACTGTAACGAACACTTAGTATCAGATAGAACAATTAGTTTAAAATGGAACTAAGTTTCGCATCTGGAGTTTCCTCTCTCACAAGGTCGTCCACTTAGTTTCGTCGAACACTTACGGTCTCGAGTAGCATCGCGACAGATTTCAGAGAACAGGCGCTTCTCCTGGCACAGAATCGAACACTTAGTTTCAGACAGAACAATTAGTTTAAAATGGACTATGTTTCGCATCTGGAGTATGCTCTCTCACAAGGTCAACCACTTAATTTCGTCGAACATATACGGTTTCGAGTGGCATCGCTACACATTTCAGAGAACAGGCGCTTCTCCTGGCACATTATCGAACACTTAGTTTCAGATAGAACAATTAGTTTAAAATGGAACTAAGTTTCGCATCTGGAGTTTCCTCTCTCACAAGGTCGTCCACTTAGTTTCGTCGAACACTTACGGTTTCGAGTAGCATCGCGACAGATTTCCGAGAACAGGCGCTTCTCCTGGCACTGTAACGAACACTTAGTTTCAGATAGAACAATTAGTTTAAAATGGAACTAAGTTTCGCATCTGGAGTTTCCTCTCCCACAAGGTCAACCACTTAGTTTCATCGAACACATACGGTTTCGAGTAGCATCGCCACAGATTTCAGAGAGCAGGCGCTTCGCCTGGCACAGTATCAAACACTTAGTTTCGGATAGTACAATTAGTTGAAAATGGAACTAAGTTTCGCTTCTGGAGTTTCCTCCCTCACAAGGTCGACCACTTAGTTTCGTCGAACACATACGGTTTCGAGTGGCATCGCCCCAGATTTCAGAGAACAGGCGCTTCTCCTGGCACAGTATCGAACACTTAGTTTCAGATTGAACAGTTCGTTTTAAATGGAACTATGTTTCGCATCTGGAGTTTACTCTCCCACAAGGTCGACAACTTAGTTTCGTCGAACACATACGGTTTCGACTGGCATCGCCACAGATTTCAGAGAACGGGCGCTTCTCCTGGCACATTATCGAACACATAGTTTCAGGTAGAACAATTAGTTTAAAATGGAACTAAGTTTCGCGTCTGGAGTTTCCTCTCTCAGAAGGTCGACCACTTAGTTTCGTCGAACACTTACGGTTTCGAGTGGCATCGCCACAGATTTCAGAGAACAGGCGCTTCTCCTGGCACAGTATCGACCACTTAGTTTCAGACAGAACAATTAGTTTAAAATGGACTATGTTTCGCATCTGGATTATGCCCTCTCACAAGGTCAACCACTTAATTTCGTCGAACACATACGGTTTCGAGTGGCATCGCTACACATTTCAGAGAACAGGCGCTTCTCCTGGCACAGTGTCGAACACATAGTTTCAGATAGAACAATTAGTTTAAAATGGAACTAAGTTTCGCATCTGGAGTATCCTGTCCCACAAGGTCGGCCACTTAATTTCGTCGAACACATACGGTTTCGAGTGGCATCGCTACACATTTCAGAGAACAGGCGCTTCTCCTGGCACAGTGTCGAACACATAGTTTCAGATAGAATAATTAGTTTAAAATGGACTATGTTTCGCATCTGGAGTATGCTCTCTCACAAGGTCAACCACTTAGTTTCGTCGAACACTTACGGTTTCGAGTAGCATCGCGACAGATTTCAGAGAACAGGCGCTTCTCCTGGCCCTGTAACGAACACTTAGTTTCAGATAGAACAATTAGTTTAAAATGGAACTAAGTTTCGCATCTGGAGTTTCCTCTCTCACAATGTCGTCCACTTAGTTTCGTCGAACACTTACGGTTTCGAGTAGCATCGCGACAGATTTCAGAGAACAGGCGCTTCTCCTGGCACAGAATCGAACACTTAGTTTCAGGTAGAACAATTAGTTTAAACTGGAACTATGTTTCGCATCTGGAGTTTCCTCTCTGACAAGGTCGGCCACTTAGTTACGTCGAACACATACGGGTTCGAGTAGCATCGCCACTGATTTCAGAGAACAGGCGCTTCTCCTGGCACAGTATCGAACACTTTCAGATAGAACAATTAGTTTAAAATGGAACTAAGTTTCGCATCTGGAGTTTCCTCTCTCACAAGGTCGTCCACTTAGTTTCGTCGAACACTTACGGTTTCGAGTAGCATCGCGACAGATTTCAGAGAACAGGCGCTTCTCCTGGCACAGAATCGAACACTTAGTTTCAGACAGAACAATTAGTTTAAAATGGACTATGTTTCGCATCTGGAGTATGCTCTCTCACAAGGTCAACCACTTAGTTTCGTCGAACACTTACGGTTTCGAGTAGCATCGCGACAGATTTCAGAGAACAGGCGCTTCTCCTGGCCCTGTAACGAACACTTAGTTTCAGATAGAACAATTAGTTTAAAATGGAACTAAGTTTCGCATCTGGAGTTTCCTCTCTCACAATGTCGTCCACTTAGTTTCGTCGAACACTTACGGTTTCGAGTAGCATCGCGACAGATTTCAGAGAACAGGCGCTTCTCCTGGCACAGAATCGAACACTTAGTTTCAGACAGAACAATTAGTTTAAAATGGACTATGTTTCGCATCTGGAGTATGCTCTCTCACAAGGTCAACCACTTAATTTCGTCGAACACATACGGTTTCGAGTGGCATCGCTACACACTTCAGAGAACAGGCGCTTCTTCTGGCACAGTATCGGACACATAGTTTCAGATAGACCAATTAGTTTAAAATGGAACTGAGTTTCGCATCCGGAGTTTCCTCTCTCAGAAGGTCGACCACTTAGTTTCGTCGAACACATACGGTTTCGAGAGGCATCGCCACAGATTTCAGAGAACAGGCGCTTCTCCTGCCACAGTATCGAACACTTTGTTTCAGATAGGATTATTAGTTTAAAATGAACTAAGTTTCGCAATTTGGAGTTTCCTCCCTCACAAGGTCGACCACTTAGTTTCGTCGAACTCGTACGGTTTCGAATGGCGTCGCCACATATTTCAGAGAACAGGCGCTTCTCCTGACACTGTATCGAACACTTAGTTTCAGATAGAACAATTAGTTTAAAATGGAACTAAGTTTCGCGTCTGGAGTTTCCTCTCTCACAAGGTCGGCCACTTAGTTACGTCGAACACTTACCGTTCCGAGTGGTATCGCCACAAGTTTCACAGAACGGGCGCTTCTCCTGGCACAGTATCGAACACTTAGTTTCAGAGAGAACAATTAGTTTAAAATGGAAATAAGATTCGCATCTGAAGTTTCCTCCCTCACAAGGTCGACCACTTAGTTTCGTCGAACTCGTACGGTTTCGAATGGCGTCGCCACATATTTCAGAGAACAGGCGCTTCTCCTGACACTGTATCGAACACTTAGTTTCAGATAGAACAATTAGTTTAAAATGGAACTAAGTTTCGCATCCGGAATTTCCTCTCTCAGAAGGTCGACCACTTACTTTCGTCGAACACATTCGGTTTCGAGTAGCAACGCCAGAGGTTTCAGAGGACAGGCGGTTCTACTGGCAGAGTATCGAATACTTAGTTTCAGATAGAATATTTAGTTTCAAATGTAAATATGTTTCGCATTTGGATTTTCCTCCCTCACAAGGTCGACCACTTAGTTTCGTCGAATATATACGGTTTCGAGAGGCATCGCCACAGATTTCAGAGAACAGGCGCTTCTCCTGGCACAGTAACGAACACTTAGTTGCAGATAGAACAATGAGTTTAAAATGGAACTAAGTTTCGCATCTGGAGTTTCCTCTCCCACAAGGTCGACCACTTAGTTTCGTCGAACACATACGGTTTCGAGTGGCATCGCCCCAGATTTCAGAGAACAGGCGCTTCTCCTGGCATAGTATCGAACACTTAGTTTCAGATTGAACAGTTCGTTTTAAATGGAACTTAGTTTCGCATCTGGAGTTTACTCTCCCACAAGGTCGACCACTTAGTTTCGTCGAACACATGCGGTTTCGTGTGGCATCGCCACTGATTTCAGGGAACAGGCGCTTGTCCTGGCACAGTATCGAACACAGATAGAACAGTTAGTTTAAAATGGAACTAAGTTTCGCATCTGGAGTTTCCTCTCTCACAAGGCGACCACTTAGTTTCGTCGAACACATACGGTTTCGAGTAGCATCGCCACAGATTTCAGAGAACAGGCGCTTCTCCTGGCACAGTATCGAACACTTAGTTTCAGATTGAACAGTTCGTTTTAAATGGAACTATGTTTCGCATCTGGAGTTCCCTCTCTCACAAGGTCGACCACTTTGTTTCGTCGAACACATACGGTTTCGAGTGGCATCGCCGCAGATTTCAGAGAACTGTCGCTTCTCCTGGCACAGTATCGAACACTTAGTTTCAGATAGAACAGTTAGTTTAAAATGGAACTAAATTTCGCATCTGGAGTTTCCTCTCTCACAAGGTCGACCACTTAGTTTCGACGAACATATACGGTTTCGAGTGGCATCGCCACAGATTTCAGAGAACAGGCGCTTCTCCTGGCACAGTAACGAACACTTACTTTCAGATAGAACAATTCGTTTAAAATGGAACTAAGTTTCGCATCTGGAGTTTCCTCTCCCACAAGGTCAACCACTTAGTTTCATCGAACACATACGGTTTCGAGTAGCATCGCCACAGATTTCAGAGAGCAGGCGCTTCGCCTGGCACAGTATCAAACACTTAGTTTCGGATAGAACAATTAGTTTAAAATGGAACTAAGTTTCGCTTCTGGAGTTTCCTCTCTCACAAGGTCGACCACTTAGTTTAGTCGAACACATACGGTTTCGAGTGGCATCGCCCCAGATTTCAGAGAACAGGCGCTTCTCCTGGCACAGTATCGAACACTTAGTTTCAGATTGAACAGTTCGTTTTAAATGGAACTATGTTTCGCATCTGGAGTTTACTCTCCCACAATGTCGACAACTTAGTTTCGTCGAACACATGCGGTTTCGAGTGGCATCGCCACTGATTTCAGGGAACAGGCGCTTCTCCTGGCACAGTATCGAACACTTAGTTTCAGATAGAACAGTTAGTTTAAAATGGAACTAAATTTCGCATCTGGAGTTTCCTCTCTCACAAGGTCGACCACTTAGTTTCGACGAACATATACGGTTTCGAGTGGCATCGCCACAGATTTCAGAGAACAGGCGCTTCTCCTGGCACAGTAACGAACACTTACTTTCAGATAGAACACTTCGTTTAAAATGGAACTAAGTTTCGCATCTGGAGTTTCCTCTCCCACAAGGTCAACCACTTAGTTTCATCGAACACATACGGTTTCGAGTAGCATCGCCACAGATTTCAGAGAGCAGGCGCTTCGCCTGGCACAGTATCAAACACTTAGTTTCGGATAGAACAATTAGTTTAAAATGGAACTAAGTTTCGCTTCTGGAGTTTCCTCTCTCACAAGGTCGACCACTTAGTTTCGTCGAACACATACGGTTTCGAGTGGCATCGCCCCAGATTTCAGAGAACAGGCGCTTCTCCTGGCACAGTATCGAACACTTAGTTTCAGATTGAACAGTTCGTTTTAAATGGAACTATGTTTCGCATCTGGAGTTTACTCTCCCACAATGTCGACAACTTAGTTTCGTCGAACACATGCGGTTTCGAGTGGCATCGCCACTGATTTCAGGGAACAGGCGCTTCTCCTGGCACAGTATCGAACACAGATAGAACAGTTAGTTTAAAATGGAACTAAGTTTCGCATCTGGAGTTTCCTCTCTCACAAGGCGACCACTTAGTTTCGTCGAACACATACGGTTTCGAGTAGCATCGCCACAGATTTCAGAGAACATGCGCTTCTCCTTGCACAGTATCGAACATTTAGTTTCAGATAGAACAATTAGTTTAAAATGGAACTAAGTTTCGCATCTGGAGTTCCCGCTCTCACAAGGTCGACCACTTTGTTTCGTCGAACACATACGGTTTGGCGTAGCATCGCCACTGATCACAGAGAACAGGCGCTACTCCTGGCACAGTATCGAACACTTAGTTTCAGATAGAACAATTAGTTTAAAATGGAACTGTGTTCCGCATCTGGAGATTCCCCTCTCACAAGGTCGACCATTTAGATTCGTCGAACACATACGGTTTCGAGTAGCATCGCCACAGATTTCAGAGAACAGGCACTTCTCCTGGCACAGTATCGAACACTTAGTTTCACATGGAACATTCGGTTTAAAATGGAACTAAGTTTCGCATCTGAAGTTTCCACTCTCATAAGGCCGGCCACTTAGTTTCGTCGAACACATACGGTTTCGAGTAGCATCGCCACAGATTTCAGAGAAAAGGCGCTTCTCCTGGCACATTATCGAACACTTAGTTTCAGATAGAACAATTAGTTTAAAATGGAACTAGGCTTCGCATCTGGAGTTTCCTCTCTCACAAGGTCGACCACTTAGTTTCGTGGAACACATACGGTTTCGAGTAGCATCGCCACAGATTTCAGAGAACAGGCGCTCCCCCTGGCACAGTATCGAACAGTTAGTTTCAGATAGAACGATTAGTTTAAAAAGGAACAAAGTTTCGAATCTGGAGTTTCCTCTCTCACAAGGTCGACCACTTAGTTTCGTCGAACACATACGGTTTCGAGTAGCATCGCCACAGATTTCAGAGAACAGGCGCTTCTCCTGGCTCATTATCGATCACTTAGTTTCAGATAGAACAATGAGTTTAAAATGGAACTAAGTTTTGCATCTGGAGTTTCCTCTCTCACAAGGTCGACCACTTAGTTTCGTCGAACACATACGGTTTCGAGTAGCATCGCCACAGATTTCAGAGAAAAGGCGCTTCTCCTGGCACATTATCGAACACTTAGTTTCAGATAGAACAATTAGTTTAAAATGGAACTAGGCTTCGCATCTGGAGTTTCCTCTCTCACAAGGTCGACCACTTAGTTTCGTGGAACACATACGGTTTCGAGTATCATCGCCACTGATTTCAGAGAACAGGCGCTTCTCCTGGCACAGTATCGAACACTTTCAGATAGACCAATCAGTTTAAAATGGAACTAAGTTTTGCATCTGGAGTTTCCTCTCTCACAAGGTCGACCACTTAGTTTCGTCGAACACATGCGGTTTCGAGTGGCATCGCCACAGATTTCAGAGAACAGGCGCTTCTCCTGGCACAGTATCGGACACTTAGTTTCAGATAGAAAAATTAGTTTAATATGGAACAAAGCTTCCCATTTGGAGTTTCCTCTCTCACAAGGTCAGCCACTTAGTTTCGCCGAACACATACGCTTTCGAGTAGCATGGCGACAGACTTCCGAGGACAGGCGCTTCTCCTGGCACAGTATCGAACACTTAGTTTCAGAGAGAACAATTAGTTTAAAATAGGAACTAAGTTTCGCATTTGGAGTTTCCTCTCCCACAAGGTCGACCACTTAGTTTCGTCGAACACATACGGTTTCGAGTGGCATCGCCACACATTTCAGGGAGCAGGCGCTTCTCCTAGCTCATTATCGAAGACTTAGTTTCAGATAGAACAATCAGTTTAAAATGGAACTAAGTTTTGCATCTGGAGTTTCCTCTCTCACAAGGTCGACCACTTAGTTTCGTCGAACACATACGGTTTCGAGTGGCATCGCCACAGATTTCAGAGAACAGGCGCTTCTCCCGGCACAGTATCGAACACTTAGTATCGTATAGAACAATTACTTTAAAATGGAACTAAACTTCGCATAAGGAGTTTCCTATCTCACAAGGTGGACCACTTGGTTTCGTCGAACACATACGGTTTGGAGTAGCATCGCCACTGATCACAGAGAACAGGCGCTACTCCTGGCACAGTACCGTACACTTAGTTTCAGATAGAACAATTAATTTAAAATGGAACTGTGTTCCGCATCTGGAGATTCCTCTCGCACAAGGTCGACCATTTAGATTCGTCGAACACATACGGTTTCGAGTAGCATCGCCACAGATTTCAGAGAACAGGCGCTCCCCCTGGCACAGTATCGAACAGTTAGTTTCAGATAGAACGATTAGTTTAAAAAGGAACAAAGTTTCGCATCTGGAGTTTCCTCTCTCACAAGGTCGACCACTTAGTTTCGTCGAACACATACGGTTTCGAGTAGCGTCGCCACAGATTTCAGAGAACAGGCGCTTCTCCTGGCTCATTATCGATCACTTAGTTTCAGATAGAACGATTAGTTTAAAAAGGAACAAAGTTTCGCATCTCGAGTTTCCTCTCTCACAAGGTCGACCACTTAGTTTCGTCGAACACATACGGTTTCGAGTAGCGTCGCCACAGATTTCAGAGAACAGGCGCTTCTCCTGGCTCATTATCGATCACTTAGTTTCAGATAGAACAATCAGTTTAAAATGGAACTAAGTTTTGCATCTGGAGTTTCCTCTCTCACAAGGTCGACCACTTAGTTTCGTCGAACACATACGGTTTCGAGTGGAAATCGCCACAGATTTCAGAGAACGGGCGCTTCTCCTGGCTCATTATCGATCACATAGTTTCAGATAGAACAATCAGTTTAAAATGGAACTAAGTCTCGCATCTGGAGTTTCCTCTTTCACAAGGTCGACCATTTAGATTCGTCGAACACATACGGTTTCGAGTATCATCGCCACTGATTACAGAGAACAGGTGCTTCTCCTGGCACAGTATCGAACACTTTCAGATAGACCAATCAGTTTAAAATGGAACAAAGTTTTGCATCTGGAGTTTCCTCTCTCACAAGGTCGACCACTTAGTTTCGTCGAACACATGCGGTTTCGAGTGGCATCGCCACAGATTTCATAGAACAGGCGCTTCTCCTGGCACAGTATCGGACACTTAGTTTCAGATAGAAAAATTAGTTTAATATGGAACAAAGCTTCCCATTTGGAGTTTCCTCTCTCACAAGGTCAGGCACTTAGTTTCGTCGAACACATACGGTTTCGAGTGGCATCGCCACAGATTTCAGAGAACAGGCGCTTCCCCTGGCACAGTATCGAACACTTAGTTTCAGATAGAACGATTAGTTTAAAAAGGAACAAAGTTTCACATCTGGAGTTTCCTCTCTCACAAGGTCGACCACTCAGTTTCGTCGAACTCATACTGTTTCGAGTAGCATCGCGACAGATTTCAGAGAACAGGCGCTTCTCCTGGCACAGTATCGAACACTTAGTTTCAGATAGAACAATTAGTTTAAAATGGCACTAAATTTCGCGTCTGGAGTTTCCTCTCTCACAAGGTGGACCACTCAGTTTCGTCGAACACATACGTTTTCGAGTGGCATCGCCACAGATTTCTGAGAACAGGCGCTTCCCCTGGCACAGTATCGAACACTTAGTTTCCGATAGAACAATTAGTTTTAAACGGAACTAAGTTTCGCATCTGGAGTTTCCTCTCTCACAAGGTCGACCATTTAGATTCGTCGAACACATACGGGTTCGAGTAGCATCTCCACTGATTTCAGAGAACAGGCGCTTCTCCTGGCACAGTATCGAACACTTTCAGATAGAACAATTAGTTTAAAATGGAACTAAGTTTCGCATCTGGAGTTTCCTCTCTCACAAGGTCGGCCACTTAGTTTCAGATAGAACAATTAGTTTAAAATGGCACTAAATTTCGCGTCTGGAGTTTCCTCTCTCACAAGGTGGACCACTCAGTTTCGTCGAACACATACGTTTTCGAGTGGCATCGCCACAGATTTCTGAGAACAGGCGCTTCCCCTGGCACAGTATCGAACACTTAGTTTCAGATAGAACAATTAGTTTTAAACGGAACTAAGTTTCGCATCTGGAGTTTCCTCTCTCACAAGGTCGACCATTTAGATTCGTCGAACACATACGGGTTCGAGTAGCATCTCCACTGATTTCAGAGAACAGGCGCTTCTCCTGGCACAGTATCGAACACTTTCAGATAGAACAATTAGTTTAAAATGGAACTAAGTTTCGCATCTGGAGTTTCCTCTCTCACAAGGTCGGCCACTTAGTTTCGTTGAACAGATACGGGTTCGAGTAGCATCGCCACTGATTTCAGAGAACAGGCGCTTCTCCTGGCACAGTATCGAACACTTTCAGATAGAACAATTAGTTTAAAATGGAACTAAGTTTCGCATTTGGAGTTTCCTTTTTCACAAGGTCGGCCACTTAGTTACGTCGAACACATACGGGGTCGAGTAGCATCGGCACTGATTTCAGAGAACAGGCGCTTCTCCTGGCACAGTATCGAACACTTTCAGATAGAACAGTTAGTTTAAAATGGCACTAAGTTTCACGTCTGGAGTTTCCTCTCTCACAAGGTGGACCACTCAGTTTCGTCGAACACATACGTTTTCGAGTGGTATCGCCACAGATTTCAGAGAACTGGCGCTTCTCCTGGCACATTATCGAACACTTAGTTTCAGATAGAACAATTAGTTTAAAATGGAACAATATTTCGCATCTGGAGTTTCCTTTCGCACAAGGTCGACGACTTAATTTCGTCGAACACATACGCTTTCGAGTGGCATCACCAGAGATTTCAGAGAACAGGCGCTTCTCCTGGCACAGTATCGAACACTTTGAGATAGAACAATTGGTTTAAAATGGTACTAAGTTTCGCATTTGGAGTTTCCTCTCTCACAAGGTCGGCCAATTAGTTTCGTCGAACAAATACAGTTTCGAGTGGTATCGCCACAGATTTTAGAGAAAAGGCGCTTCTCCTGGCACAGTATCGAACACTTTGAGATAGAAAAATTAGTTTAATATGGAACAAAGCTTCCCATTTGGAGTTTCCACTCTCACAAGGTCAGCCACTTAGTTACGTCGAACACATACGGTTTCGAGTGGCATCGCCACAGATTTCAGAGAACATGCGCTTCTCCTTGCACAGTATCGAACATTTAGTTTCAGATAGAACAATTCGTTTAAAATGGAACTAAGTTTCGCATCTGGAGTTCCCTCTCTCACAAGGTCGACCACTTTGTTTCGTCGAACACATACGGTTTCGAGTGGCATTTCGAGTGGCAGATTTCAAAGAACTGTCGCTTCTCCTGGCACAGTATCGAACACTTAGTTTCGGATAGAACAATTAGTTTAAAATGGAACTAAGTTTCGCTTCTGGAGTTTCCTCTCTCACAAGGCGACCACTTAGTTTCGTCGAACACATACGGTTTCGAGTAGCATCGCCACAGATTTCAGAGAACATGCGCTTCTCCTTGCACAGTATCGAACATTTAGTTTCAGATAGAACAATTAGTTTAAAATGGAACTAAGTTTCGCATCTGGAGTTCCCTCTCTCACAAGGTCGACCACTTTGTTTCGTCGAACACATACGGTTTCGAGTGGCATTTCGAGTGGCAGATTTCAAAGAACTGTCGCTTCTCCTGGCACATTATCGAACACTTAGTTTCAGATAGAACAATCAGTTTAAAATGAAACTAAGTTTCGCATCTGGAGTTTCCTCTCTCACAAGGTGAACCACTTAGTTTCGTCGAACACATACGGTTTCGAGTAGCATTGCCACTGATTTGAGAGAACAGGCGCGTCTCCTGGCATAGTATCGAACACTTAGTTTCAGATTGAACAGTTCGTTTTAAATGGAACTAAGTTTCGCATCTGGAGTTTACTCTCCCACAAGGTCGACCACTTAGTTTCGTCGAACACATGCGGTTTCGAGTGGCATCGCCACTGATTTCAGGGAACAGGCGCTTGTCCTGGCACAGTATCGAACACAGATAGAACAGTTAGTTTAAAATGGAACTAAGTTTCGCATCTGGAGTTTCCTCTCTCACAAGGCGACCACTTAGTTTCGTCGAACACATACGGTTTCGAGTAGCATCGCCACAGATTTCAGAGAACATGCGCTTCTCCTGGCACAGTATCGAACATTTAGTTTCAGATAGAACAATTAGTTTAAAATGGAACTAAGTTTCGCATCTGGAGTTCCCTCTCTCACAAGGTCGACCACTTTGTTTCGTCGAACACATACGGTTTCGAGTGGCATCGCCGCAGATTTCAGAGAACTGTCGCTTCTCCTGGCACAGTATCGAACACTTAGTTTCAGATAGAACAGTTAGTTTAAAATGGAACTAAATTTCGCATCTGGAGTTTCCACTCTCACAAGGTCGACCACTTAGTTTCGGCGAACACATACGGTTTCGAGTAGCTTCGCGACAGATTTCAGAGAACAGGTGCTTCTCCTGGCACAGAATCGAACACTTAGTTTCAGATAGAACAATTAGTTTAAAATGGGACTAAGTTTCGCTTCTGGAGTTTCGTCTCTCATAAGGTCGGCCACTTAGTTTCGTCGAACACATACGGTTTCGAGTGGCATCGCCACAGATTTCAGAGAACAGGCGCTTCTCCTGGCACAGTATCGAACACTTAGTTTCAGATGGAACATTTAGTTTAAAATGGAAGTAAGTTTCGCATCTGGAGTTTCCTCTCTCACAAGGTCGAACACTTAGTTTCGGCGAACACATACGGTTTCGAGCGGCATCGCCACACAGTTCAGAGAACAATCGCTTCTCCTGGCACATTATCGAACACTTAGTTTCAGATAGAACAATTAGTTTAAAATGGAACTAAGTTTCGCATCTGGAGTTTCCTCTCTCACAAGGTCGGCCACTTAGTTTCGTCGAACACATACGGTTTCGAGTGGCATCGCCACAGATTTCAGAGAACAGGCGCTTCTCCTGGCTCATTATCGATCACTTTGTTTCAGATAGAATAATCAGTTTAAAATGGAACAAAGTCTGGCATCTGGAGTTTCCTCTCTCAGAAGGTCGACCACTTCGTTTCGTCGAACACATACGGTTTCGTGTAGCATCGCGACAGATTTCAGAGAACAGGCGCTTCTCCTGGCACAGTATCGAACACTTAGTTTCAGATGGAACATTTAGTTTAAAATGGAACTAAGTTTCGCATCTTTAGTTTCCTCTCTCAGAAGGTCGGCCACTTAGTTTCGTCGAACACATACGGTTCGAGTGGCATCGCCACAGATTTCAAAGAACAGGCGTTTCTCCTGGCACAGTATCGAACACTTAGTATCAGATAGAACAATTACTTTAAAATGGGACTTAGTTTCGCTTCTGGAGTTTCCTCCCTCACAAGGTCGGCCACTTAGTTTCGTCGAACACATACGGTTTCGAGTGGCATCGCCACAGATTTCAGAGAACAGGCGCTTCTCCTGGCACATTATCGAACACTTAGTTTCAGATGGAACATTTAGTTTAAAATGGAACAAAGTCTGGCATCTGGAGTTTCCTCTCTCAGAAGGTCGACCACTTCGTTTCGTCGAACACATACGGTTTCGTGTAGCATCGCGACAGATTTCAGAGAACAGGCGCTTCTCCTGGCACAGTATCGAACACTTAGTATCAGATAGAACAATTACTTTAAAATGGAACTAAGCTTCGCATCTGGAGTTTCCTCTCTCACAAGGTCGGCCACTTAGTTTCGTCGAACACATACGGTTTCGAGTGGCATCGCCACACAGTTCAGAGAACAGGCGCTTCTCCTGGCACAGTATCGAACACTTAGTTTCAGAGAGAACAATTAGTTTAAAATGGAACTTATTTTCGCATCTTGAGTTTCCTCTCTCAGAAGATCGACCACTTAGTTTCGTCGAACACATACGGTTTCGAGTAGCATCGCGACAGATTTCAGAGAACAGGCGCTTCTCCTGGCACAGTATCGAACACTTAGTATCAGATAGAACAATTACTTTAAAATGGATCTAAGCTTCGCATCTGGAGTTTCCTCTCTCACAAGGTCGGCCACTTAGTATCGTCGAACACATAAGGTTTCGAGTAGCATCGCGACAGATTTCAGAGAACAGGCGCTTCTCCTGGCACAGTATCGAACACTTAGTATCAGATAGAACAATTACTTTAAAATGGATCTAAGCTTCGCATCTGGAGTTTCCTCTCTCAGAAGGTCGACCACTTCGTTTCGTCGAACACATACGGTTTCGAGTAGCATCGCGACAGATTTCAGAGAACAGGCGCTTCTCCTGGCACAGTATCGAACACTTAGTTTCAGATGGAACATTTAGTGTAAAATGGAACTATATTTCGCATCTGGAGTTTCCTCTCTCAGAAGGTCGACCACTTAGTTTCGTCGGACACATACGGTTTCGAGTAGCAACGCCACAGGTTTCAGAGAACAGGCGCTTCTACTGGCAGATTATGGAACACTTAGTTTCAGATGGAAAAATTAGATTAAAATGGTACTAAGTTTCGCATCAGGAGTTTCCTCTCTCACAAGGTCGACCACTTAGTTTCGTCGAACATATACGGTTTCGAGTGGCATCGCCACAGGTTTCAGAGAACTGGCGCTTCTCCGGGCACAGTATCGAACACTTAGTATCAGATAGAACAATTACTTTAAAATGGAACTAAGCTTCGCATCTGGAGTTTCCTCTCTCACAAGGTCGGCCACTTAGTATCGTCGAACACATACGGTTCAGAGTGGCATCGCCACAGATTTCAGAGAACAGGCGCTTCTCCTGGCACAATATCGAACACTTAGTTTCAGATAGAACAATTAGTTTAAAATGGAACTAAGTTTCGCATCTGGAGTTTCCTCTCTCAGAAGGTCGACCACTTCGTTTCGTCGAACACATACGGTTTCGAGTAGCATCGCGATAGATTTCAGAGAACAGGCGCTTCTCCTGGCACAGTATCGAACACTCAGTTTCAGATGGAACATTTAGTTTAAAATGGAACTAAGTTTCGCATCTGGAGTTTCCTCTCTCACAAGGTCGACCACTTAGTTTCGGCGAACACATACGGTTTCGAGTAGCATCGCGACAGATTTCAGAGAACAGGTGCTTCTCCTGGCACACTATCGAACACTTAGTTTCAGATAGAACAATTAGTTTAAAATGGGACTAAGTTTCGCTTCTGGAGTTTCCTCTCTCACAAGGTCGGCCACTTAGTTTCGTCGAACACATACGGTTTCGAGTGGCATCGCCACAGATTTCAGAGAACAGGCGCTTCTACTGGCAGATTATGGAACACTTAGTTTCAGATGGAAAAATTAGATTAAAATGGTACTAAGTTTCGCATCAGGAGTTTCCTCTCTCACAAGGTCGACCACTTAGTTTCGTCGAACATATACGGTTTCGAGTGGCATCGCCACAGGTTTCAGAGAACTGGCGCTTCTCCGGGCACAGTATCGAACACTTAGTATCAGATAGAACAATTACTTTAAAATGGAACTAAGCTTCGCATCTGGAGTTTCCTCTCTCACAAGGTCGGCCACTTAGTATCGTCGAACACATACGGTTCAGAGTGGCATCGCCACAGATTTCAGAGAACAGGCGCTTCTCCTGGCACAATATCGAACACTTAGTTTCAGATAGAACAATTAGTTTAAAATGGAACTAAGTTTCGCATCTGGAGTTTCCTCTCTCAGAAGGTCGACCACTTCGTTTCGTCGAACACATACGGTTTCGAGTAGCATCGCGATAGATTTCAGAGAACAGGCGCTTCTCCTGGCACAGTATCGAACACTCAGTTTCAGATGGAACATTTAGTTTAAAATGGAACTAAGTTTCGCATCTGGAGTTTCCTCTCTCACAAGGTCGACCACTTAGTTTCGGCGAACACATACGGTTTCGAGTAGCATCGCGACAGATTTCAGAGAACAGGTGCTTCTCCTGGCACACTATCGAACACTTAGTTTCAGATAGAACAATTAGTTTAAAATGGGACTAAGTTTCGCTTCTGGAGTTTCCTCTCTCACAAGGTCGGCCACTTAGTTTCGTCGAACACATACGGTTTCGAGTGGCATCGCCACAGATTTCAGAGAACAGGTGCTTCTGCTGGCACAGTATCGAACACTTAGTTTCAGATGGAACATTTAGTTTAAAATGGAACTAAGTTTCGCATCTGCAGTTTCCTCTCTCACAAGGTCGAACACTTAGTTTCGGCGAACACATACGGTTTCGAGCGGCATCGCCACACAGTTCAGAGAACAGGCGCTTCTCCTGGCACATTATCGAACACTTAGTTTCAGATAGAACGATTAGTTTAAAATGGAACTAAGTTTCGCATCTGGAGTTTCCTCTCTCAGAAGGTCGACCACTTAGTTTCGTCGAACACATACGGTTTCGAGTGGCATCGCCACAGATTTCAAAGAACAGGCGCTACTCCTCGCACAGTATCGAACACTTAGTATCAGATAGAACAATTACTTTAAAATGGAACTAAGCTTCGCATCTGGAGTTTCCTCTCTCACAAGGTCGGCCACTTAGTTTCGTCGAACACATACGGTTTCGAGTAGCATCGCCACAGATTTCAGAGAACAGGTGCTTCTCCTGGCTCATTATCGATCACTTTGTATCAGATAGAACAATCAGTTTAAAATGGAACAAAGTCTGGCATCTGGAGTTTCCTCTCTCAGAAGGTCGACCACTTCGTTTCGTCGAACACATACGGTTTCGAGTAGCATCGCGACAGATTTCAGAGAACAGGCGCTTCTCCTGGCACAGTATCGAACACTTAGTTTCAGATGGAACATTTAGTGTAAAATGGAACTATATTTCGCATCTGGAGTTTCCTCTCTCAGAAGGTCGACCACTTAGTTTCGTCGGACACATACGGTTTCGAGTAGCAACGCCACAGGTTTCAGAGAACAGGCGCTTCTACTGGCAGATTATGGAACACTTAGTTTCAGATGGAAAAATTAGATTAAAATGGTACTAAGTTTCGCATCAGGAGTTTCCTCTCTCACAAGGTCGACCACTTAGTTTCGTCGAACATATACGGTTTCGAGTGGCATCGCCACAGGTTTCAGAGAACTGGCGCTTCTCCGGGCACAGTATCGAACACTTAGTATCAGATAGAACAATTACTTTAAAATGGAACTAAGCTTCGCATCTGGAGTTTCCTCTCTCACAAGGTCGGCCACTTAGTATCGTCGAACACATACGGTTCAGAGTGGCATCGCCACAGATTTCAGAGAACAGGCGCTTCTCCTGGCACAATATCGAACACTTAGTTTCAGATAGAACAATTAGTTTAAAATGGAACTAAGTTTCGCATCTGGAGTTTCCTCTCTCAGAAGGTCGACAACTTCGTTTCGTCGAACACATACGGTTTCGAGTAGCATCGCGATAGATTTCAGAGAACAGGCGCTTCTCCTGGCACAGTATCGAACACTCAGTTTCAGATGGAACATTTAGTTTAAAATGGAACTAAGTTTCGCATCTGGAGTTTCCTCTCTCACAAGGTCGACCACTTAGTTTCGGCGAACACATACGGTTTCGAGTAGCATCGCGACAGATTTCAGAGAACAGGTGCTTCTCCTGGCACACTATCGAACACTTAGTTTCAGATAGAACAATTAGTTTAAAATGGGACTAAGTTTCGCTTCTGGAGTTTCCTCTCTCACAAGGTCGGCCACTTAGTTTCGTCGAACACATACGGTTTCGAGTGGCATCGCCACAGATTTCAGAGAACAGGCGCTTCTGCTGGCACAGTATCGAACACTTAGTTTCAGATGGAACATTTAGTTTAAAATGGAACTAAGTTTCGCATCTGCAGTTTCCTCTCTCACAAGGTCGAACACTTAGTTTCGGCGAACACATACGGTTTCGAGCGGCATCGCCACACAGTTCAGAGAACAGGCGCTTCTCCTGGCACATTATCGAACACTTAGTTTCAGATAGAACGATTAGTTTAAAATGGAACTAAGTTTCGCATCTGGAGTTTCCTCTCTCAGAAGGTCGACCACTTAGTTTCGTCGAACACATACGGTTTCGAGTGGCATCGCCACAGATTTCAAAGAACAGGCGCTACTCCTCGCACAGTATCGAACACTTAGTATCAGATAGAACAATTACTTTAAAATGGAACTAAGCTTCGCATCTGGAGTTTCCTCTCTCACAAGGTAGGCCACTTAGTTTCGTCGAACACATACGGTTTCGAGTAGCATCGCCACAGATTTCAGAGAACAGGCGCTTCTCCTGGCTCATTATCGATCACTTTGTTTCAGATAGAACAATCAGTTTAAAATGGAACAAAGTCTGGCATCTGGAGTTTCCTCTCTCAGAAGGTCGAACACTTCGTTTCGTCGAACACATACGGTTTCGTGTAGCATCGCGACAGATTTCAGAGAACAGGCGCTTCTCCTGGGACAGTATCGAACACTTAGTATCAGATAGAACAATTACTTTAAAATGGAACTAAGCTTCGCATCTGGAGTTTCCTCTCTCACAAGGTCGGCCACTTAGTTTCGTCGAACACATACGGTTTCGAGTAGCATCGCCACAGATTTCAGAGAACAGGTGCTTCTCCTGGCTCATTATCGATCACTTTGTATCAGATAGAACAATCAGTTTAAAATGGAACAAAGTCTGGCATCTGGAGTTTCCTCTCTCAGAAGGTCGAACACTTCGTTTCGTCGAACACATACGGTTTCGTGTAGCATCGCGACAGATTTCAGAGAACAGGCGCTTCTCCTGGCACAGTATCGAACACTTAGTTTCAGATGGAACATTTAGTTTAAAATGGAACTAAGTTTCGTATCTGGAGTTTCCTCTCTCACAAAGTCGACCAGTTAGTTTCGTCGAACACATACGGTTTCGAGTAGCATCGCGACACAGTTCAGAGAACAGGTGCTTCTCCTGGCACACTATCGAACACTTAGTTTCAGATAGAACAATTAGTTTAAAATGGGACTAAGTTTCGCTTCTGGAGTTTCCTCTCTCAGAAGGTCGGCCACTTAGTTTCGTCGAACACATACGGTTCGAGTGGCATCGCCACAGATTTCAAAGAACAGGCGCTTCTCCTGGCACAGTATCGAACACTTAGTATCAGATAGAACAATTACTTTAAAATGGGACTTAGTTTCGCTTCTGGAGTTTCCTCCCTCACAAGGTCGGCCACTTAGTTTCGTCGAACACATACGGTTTCGAGTGGCATCGCGACAGATTTCAGAGAACAGGTGCTTCTCCTGGCACATTATCGAACACTTAGTTTCAGATGGAACATTTAGTTTAAAATGGAACAAAGTCTGGCATCTGGAGTTTCCTCTCTCAGAAGGTCGACCACTTCGTTTCGTCGAACACATACGGTTTCGTGTAGCATCGCGACAGATTTCAGAGAACAGGCGCTTCTCCTGGCACAGTATCGAACACTTAGTATCAGATAGAACAATTACTTTAAAATGGAACTAAGCTTCGCATCTGGAGTTTCCTCTCTCACAAGGTCGGCCACTTAGTTTCGTCGAACACATACGGTTTCGAGTGGCATCGCCACACAGTTCAGAGAACAGGCGCTTCTCCTGGCACAGTATCGAACACTTAGTTTCAGAGAGAACAATTAGTTTAAAATGGAACTTATTTTCGCATCTTGAGTTTCCTCTCTCAGAAGATCGACCACTTAGTTTCGTCGAACACATACGGTTTCGAGTAGCATCGCGACAGATTTCAGAGAACAGGCGCTTCTCCTGGCACAGTATCGAACACTTAGTATCAGATAGAACAATTACTTTAAAATGGATCTAAGCTTCGCATCTGGAGTTTCCTCTCTCACAAGGTCGGCCACTTAGTATCGTCGAACACATAAGGTTTCGAGTAGCATCGCGACAGATTTCAGAGAACAGGCGCTTCTCCTGGCACAGTATCGAACACTTAGTATCAGATAGAACAATTACTTTAAAATGGATCTAAGCTTCGCATCTGGAGTTTCCTCTCTCAGAAGGTCGACCACTTCGTTTCGTCGAACACATACGGTTTCGAGTAGCATCGCGACAGATTTCAGAGAACAGGCGCTTCTCCTGGCACAGTATCGAACACTTAGTTTCAGATGGAACATTTAGTGTAAAATGGAACTATATTTCGCATCTGGAGTTTCCTCTCTCAGAAGGTCGACCACTTAGTTTCGTCGGACACATACGGTTTCGAGTAGCAACGCCACAGGTTTCAGAGAACAGGCGCTTCTACTGGCAGATTATGGAACACTTAGTTTCAGATGGAAAAATTAGATTAAAATGGTACTAAGTTTCGCATCTGGAGTTTCCTCTCTCACAAGGTCGACCACTTAGTTTCGTCGAACACATACGGTTTCGAGTGGCATCGCCACAGGTTTCAGAGAACTGGCGCTTCTCCGGGCACAGTATCGAACACTTAGTATCAGATAGAACAATTACTTTAAAATGGAACTAAGCTTCGCATCTGGAGTTTCCTCTCTCACAAGGTCGGCCACTTAGTATCGTCGAACACATACGGTTCAGAGTGGCATCGCCACAGATTTCAGAGAACAGGCGCTTCTCCTGGCACAATATCGAACACTTAGTTTCAGATAGAACAATTAGTTTAAAATGGAACTAAGTTTCGCATCTGGAGTTTCCTCTCTCAGAAGGTCGACCACTTCGTTTCGTCGAACACATACGGTTTCGAGTAGCATCGCGACAGATTTCAGAGAACAGGCGCTTCTCCTGGCACAGTATCGAACACTCAGTTTCAGATGGAACATTTAGTTTAAAATGGAACTAAGTTTCGCATCTGGAGTTTCCTCTCTCACAAGGTCGACCACTTAGTTTCGGCGAACACATACGGTTTCGAGTAGCATCGCGACAGATTTCAGAGAACAGGTGCTTCTCCTGGCACACTATCGAACACTTAGTTTCAGATAGAACAATTAGTTTAAAATGGGACTAAGTTTCGCTTCTGGAGTTTCCTCTCTCACAAGGTCGGCCACTTAGTTTCGTCGAACACATACGGTTTCGAGTGGCATCGCCACAGATTTCAGAGAACAGGTGCTTCTGCTGGCACAGTATCGAACACTTAGTTTCAGATGGAACATTTAGTTTAAAATGGAACTAAGTTTCGCATCTGCAGTTTTCTCTCTCACAAGGTCGAACACTTAGTTTCGGCGAACACATACGGTTTCGAGCGGCATCGCCACACAGTTCAGAGAACAGGCGCTTCTCCTGGCACATTATCGAACACTTAGTTTCAGATAGAACGATTAGTTTAAAATGGAACTAAGTTTCGCATCTGGAGTTTCCTCTCTCAGAAGGTCGACCACTTAGTTTCGTCGAACACATACGGTTTCGAGTGGCATCGCCACAGATTTCAAAGAACAGGCGCTACTCCTCGCACAGTATCGAACACTTAGTATCAGATAGAACAATTACTTTAAAATGGAACTAAGCTTCGCATCTGGAGTTTCCTCTCTCACAAGGTCGGCCACTTAGTTTCGTCGAACACATACGGTTTCGAGTAGCATCGCCACAGATTTCAGAGAACAGGCGCTTCTCCTGGCTCATTATCGATCACTTTGTTTCAGATAGAACAATCAGTTTAAAATGGAACAAAGTCTGGCATCTGGAGTTTCCTCTCTCAGAAGGTCGAACACTTCGTTTCGTCGAACACATACGGTTTCGTGTAGCATCGCGACAGATTTCAGAGAACAGGCGCTTCTCCTGGGACAGTATCGAACACTTAGTATCAGATAGAACAATTACTTTAAAATGGAACTAAGCTTCGCATCTGGAGTTTCCTCTCTCACAAGGTCGGCCACTTAGTTTCGTCGAACACATACGGTTTCGAGTAGCATCGCCACAGATTTCAGAGAACAGGTGCTTCTCCTGGCTCATTATCGATCACTTTGTATCAGATAGAACAATCAGTTTAAAGTGGAACAAAGTCTGGCATCTGGAGTTTCCTCTCTCAGAAGGTCGAACACTTCGTTTCGTCGAACACATACGGTTTCGTGTAGCATCGCGACAGATTTCAGAGAACAGGCGCTTCTCCTGGCACAGTATCGAACACTTAGTTTCAGATGGAACATTTAGTTTAAAATGGAACTAAGTTTCGTATCTGGAGTTTCCTCTCTCACAAAGTCGACCAGTTAGTTTCGTCGAACACATACGGTTTCGAGTAGCATCGCGACACAGTTCAGAGAACAGGTGCTTCTCCTGGCACACTATCGAACACTTAGTTTCAGATAGAACAATTAGTTTAAAATGGGACTAAGTTTCGCTTCTGGAGTTTCCTCTCTCACAAGGTCGGCCACTTAGTTTCGTCGAACACATACGGTTTCGAGTGGCATCGCCACAGATTTCAGAGAACAGGTGCTTCTGCTGGCACAGTATCGAACACTTAGTTTCAGATAGAACAATTAGTTTAAAATGGAACTAAGTTTCGCATCTGGAGTTTCCTCTCTCACAAGGTCGACCACTTAGTTTCGGCGAACACATACGGTTTCGAGTAGCATCGCGACAGATTTCAGAGAACAGGTGCTTCTCCTGGCACACTATCGAACACTTAGTTTCAGATAGAACAATTAGTTTAAAATGGGACTAAGTTTCGCTTCTGGAGTTTCCTCTCTCACAAGGTCGGCCACTTAGTTTCGTCGAACACATACGGTTTCGAGTGGCATCGCCACAGATTTCAAAGAACAGGCGCTACTCCTCGCACAGTATCGAACACTTAGTATCAGATAGAACAATTACTTTAAAATGGAACTAAGCTTCGCATCTGGAGTTTCCTCTCTCACAAGGTCGGCCACTTAGTTTCGTCGAACACATACGGTTTCGAGTAGCATCGCCACAGATTTCAGAGAACAGGCGCTTCTCCTGGCTCATTATCGATCACTTTGTTTCAGATAGAACAATCAGTTTAAAATGGAACAAAGTCTGGCATCTGGAGTTTCCTCTCTCAGAAGGTCGAACACTTCGTTTCGTCGAACACATACGGTTTCGTGTAGCATCGCGACAGATTTCAGAGAACAGGCGCTTCTCCTGGCACAGTAACGAACACTTAGTTTCAGATGGAACATTTAGTTTAAAATGGAACTAAGTTTGGCATCTGGAGTTTCCTCTCTCAGAAGGTCGGCCACTTAGTTTCATCGAACACATACGGTTTCGAGTGGCATCGACACAGATTTCAAAGAACAGGCGCTTCTCCTGGCACAGTATCGAACACTTAGTATCAGATAGAACAATTACTTTAAAATGGAACTAAGCTTCGCATCTGGAGTTTCCTCTCTCACAAGGTCGGCCACTTAGTCTCGTCGAACACATACGGTTTCGAGTGGCATCGCCACACAGTTCAGAGAACAGGGGCTTCTCCTGGCACAGTATCGAACACTTAGTTTCAGATAGAACAATTAGTTTAAAATGGGACTAAGTTTCGCTTCTGGAGTTTCCTCTCTCACAAGGTCGGCCACTTAGTTTCGTCGAACGCATACGGTTTCGAGTGGCATCGCCACAGATTTCAGAGAACAGGTGCTTCTGCTGGCACAGTATCGAACACTTAGTTTCAGATGGAACATTTAGTTTAAAATGGAACTAAGTTTCGCATCTGCAGTTTCCTCTCTCACAAGGTCGAACACTTAGTTTCGGCGAACACATACGGTTTCGAGCGGCATCGCCACACAGTTCAGAGAACAGGCGCTTCTCCTGGCACATTATCGAACACTTAGTTTCAGATAGAACAATTAGTTTAAAATGGAACTAAGTTTCGCATCTGGAGTTTCCTCTCTCAGAAGGTCGACCACTTAGTTTCGTCGAACACATACGGTTTCGAGTGGCATCGCCACAGATTTCAAAGAACAGGCGCTACTCCTCGCACAGTATCGAACACTTAGTATCAGATAGAACAATTACTTTAAAATGGAACTAAGCTTCGCATCTGGAGTTTCCTCTCTCACAAGGTCGGCCACTTAGTTTCGTCGAACACATACGGTTTCGAGTAGCATCGCCACAGATTTCAGAGAACAGGCGCTTCTCCTGGCTCATTATCGATCACTTTGTTTCAGATAGAACAATCAGTTTAAAATGGAACAAAGTCTGGCATCTGGAGTTTCCTCTCTCAGAAGGTCGAACACTTCGTTTCGTCGAACACATACGGTTTCGTGTAGCATCGCGACAGATTTCAGAGAACAGGCGCTTCTCCTGGCACAGTATCGAACACTTAGTTTCAGATGGAACATTTAGTTTAAAATGGAACTAAGTTTCGTATCTGGAGTTTCCTCTCTCACAAAGTCGACCAGTTAGTTTCGTCGAACACATACGGTTTCGAGCAGCATCGCGACAGATTTCAGAAAACAGGCGCTTCTGCTGGCACAGTATCGAACACTTAGTTTCAGATGGAACATTTAGTTTGAAATGGAACTAAGTTTCGCATCTGCAGTTTCCTCTCTCACAAGGTCGAACACTTAGTTTCGACGAACACATACGGTTTCGAGCGGCATCGCCACACAGTTCAGAGAACAGGCGCTTCTCCTGGCACATTATCGAACACTTAGTTTCAGATAGAACAATTAGTTTAAAATGGAACTAAGTTTCGCATCTGGAGTTTCCTCTCTCACAAGGTCGACCACTTAGTTTCGGCGAACACATACGGTTTCGAGTAGCATCGCGACAGATTTCAGAGAACAGGTGCTTCTCCTGGCACACTATCGAACACTTAGTTTCAGATAGAACAATTAATTTAAAAAGGAACTAAGTTTCGCAACTGGAGTTTCCGCTCTCACAAGGTCGACCACTTAGTTTCGTCGAACACATACGGTTTCGAGTAGCATCGCGACAGATTTCCGAGAACAGGCGCTTCTCCTGGTACAGTAACGAACACTTAGTTTCAGATAGAACATTCAGTTTAAAATGGAACTAAGTTTCGTATCTGGAGTTTCCTCTCTCACAAAGTCGACCAGTTAGTTTCGTCGAACACATACGGTTTCGAGTAGCATCGCGACAGATTTCAGAGAACAGGCGCTTCTGCTGGCACAGTATCGAACACTTAGTTTCAGATGGAACATTTAGTTTAAAATGGAACTAAGTTTCGCATCTGCAGTTTCCTCTCTCACAAGGTCGAACACTTAGTTTCGACGAACACATACGGTTTCGAGCGGCATCGCCACACAGTTCAGAGAACAGGCGCTTCTCCTGGCACATTATCGAACACTTAGTTTCAGATAGAACAATTAGTTTAAAATGGAACTTATTTTCGCATCTTGAGTTTCCTGTCTCACAAGGTCGACCACTTCGTTTCGTCGAACACATACGGTTTCGAGTAGCATCGCGACAGATTTCAGAGAACAGGCGCTTCTCCTGGCACAGTATCGAACACTTAGTTTCAGATGGAACATTTAGTTTAAAATGGAACTAAGTTTCGCATCTGGAGTTTCCTCTCTCACAAGGTCGACCACTTAGTTTCGGCGAACACATACGGTTTCGAGTAGCATCGCGACAGATTTCAGAGAACAGGTGCTTCTCCTGGCACACTATCGAACACTTAGTTTCAGATAGACCATTTAGTTTAAAATGGAACTAAGTTTCGCATCTGCAGTTTCCTCTCTCACAAGGTCGAACACTTAGTTTCGGCGAACACATACGGTTTCGAGCGGCATCGCCACACAGTTCAGAGAACAGGCGCTTCTCCTGGCACATTATCGAACACTTAGTTTCAGATAGAACAATTAGTTTAAAATGGAACTAAGTTTCGCATCTGGAGTTTCCTCTCTCAGAAGGTCGACCACTTAGTTTCGTCGAACACATACGGTTTCGAGTGGCATCGCCACAGATTTCAAAGAACAGGCGCTTCTCCTGGCACAGTATCGAACACTTAGTATCAGATTGAACAATTACTTTAAAATGGAACTAAGCTTCGCATCTGGAGTTTCCTCTCTCACAAGGTCGGCCACTTAGTTTCGTCGAACACATACGGTTTCGAGTAGCATCGCCACAGATTTCAGAGAACAGGCGCTTCTCCTGGCTCATTATCGATCACTTTGTTTCAGATAGAACAATCAGTTTAAAATGGAACAAAGTCTGGCATCTGGAGTTTCCTCTCTCAGAAGGTCGAACACTTCGTTTCGTCGAACACATACGGTTTCGTGTAGCATCGCGACAGATTTCAGAGAACAGGCGCTTCTCCTGGCACAGTATCGAACACTTAGTTTCAGATGGAACATTTAGTTTAAAATGGAACTAAGTTTCGCATCTGGAGTTTCCTCTCTCAGAAGGTCGGCCACTTAGTTTCGTCGAACACATACGGTTTCGAGTGGCATCGACACAGATTTCAAAGAACAGGCGCTTCTCCTGGCACAGTATCGAAAACTTAGTATCAGATAGAACAATTACTTTAAAATGGAACTAAGCTTCGCATCTGGAGTTTCCTCTCTCACAAGGTCGGCCACTTAGTTTCGTCGAACACATACGGTTTCGAGTGGCATCGCCACACAGTTCAGAGAACAGGGGCTTCTCCTGGCACAGTATCGAACACTTAGTTTCAGATAGAACATTTAGTTTAAAATGGAACTAAGTTTCGCATCTGGAGTTTCCTCTCTCAGAAGGTCGACCACTTAGTTTCGTCGAACACATACGGTTTCGAGTAGCAACGCCACAGGTTTCAGAGAACAGGCGCTTCTACTGGCAGATTATGGAACACTTAGTTTCAGATGGAACATCTGGTTTAAAATGGAACTAAGTTTCGCATCTGGAGTTTCCTCTCTCACAAGGTCGACCACTTAATTTCGTCGAACACATACGGTTTCGAGTAGCATCGCCACATATTTCTGAGAACAGGCGCTTCTCCTGGCACAGTATCGAACACTTAGTTACAGGTAGAAAACTTAGCTTAAAATGGAACTATGTTTCGCATTTGGAGTTTCCTCCCTCACAAGGTCGACCACTTAGTTTGGTCGAACACATACGGTTTCGAGTGGCATCGCCACAGATTTCAGAGAACAGGCGCGTCTCCTGGCACTGTATCGAACACTTAGTTTCAGATGGAACACTTAAATTTAAAATGGCACTATGTTTCGCATCTGGAGTTTCCTCTACCACAAGGTCGACCACTTATTTTCGTCGAACACATACGGTTTCGAGTAGCATCGCCACAGGTTTCAGAGAACAGGCGCTTCTCCTGGCTCAGTATCGAACACTTAGTTTCAGAGAGGAAAATTAGTTTAAAATGGTACTAAGTTTCGCATCAGGAGTTTCCTCTCTCACAAGGTCGATCACTTAGTTTCGTCGAACACATACGGTTTCGAGTAGCAACGCCACAGGTTTCAGAGAACAGGCGCTTCTACTGGCAGATTATGGAACACTTAGTTTCAGATGGAACATCTGGTTTAAAATGGAACTAAGTTTCGCATCTGGAGTTTCCTCTCTCACAAGGTCGACCACTTAATTTCGTCGAACACATACGGTTTCGAGTAGCATCGCCACATATTTCTGAGAACAGGCGCTTCTCCTGGCACAGTATCGAACACTTAGTTACAGGTAGAAAACTTAGCTTAAAATGGAACTATGTTTCGCATTTGGAGTTTCCTCCCTCACAAGGTGGACCACTTAGTTTTGTCGAACACATACGGTTTAGAGTGGCAACGTCACAGATTTCAGAGAACAGGCGCGTCTCCTGGCACTGTATCGAACACTTAGTTTCAGATGGAACACTTAAATTTAAAATGGCACTATGTTTCGCATCTGGAGTTTCCTCTCTCACAAGGTCGAACACTTAGTTTCGGCGAACACATACGGTTTCGAGCGGCATCGCCACACAGTTCAGAGAACAGGCGCTTCTCCTGGCACAGTATCGAACACTTAGTTTCAGATAGAACAATTAGTTTAAAATGGAACTAAGTTTCGCATCTGGAGTTTCCTCTCTCACAAGGTCGGCCACTTAGTTTCGTCGAACACATACGGTTTCGAGTAGCATCGCCACAGATTTCAGAGAACAGGCGCTTCTCCTGGCTCATTATCGATCACTTTGTTTCAGATAGAACAATCAGTTTAAAATGGAACAAAGTCTGGCATCTGGAGTTTCCTCTCTCAGAAGGTCGACAACTTCGTTTCGTCGAACACATACGGTTTCGTGTAGCATCGCCACAGATTTCAGAGAACAGGCGCTTCTCCTGGCACAGTATCGAACACTTAGTTTCAGATGGAATATTTAGTTTAAAATGGAACTAAGTTTCGCATCTGGAGTTTCCTCTCTCAGAAGGTCGGCCACTTAGTTTCGTCGAACACATACGGTTTCGAGTGGCATCGCCACAGATTTCAAAGAACAGGCGCTTCTCCTGGCACAATATCGAACACTTAGTATCAGATAGAACAATTACTTTAAAATGGAACTAAGCTTCGCATCTGGAGTTTCCTCTCTCACAAGCTCGACCACTTAGTTTCGTCGAACACATACGGTTTCGAGTGGCATCGCCACACAGTTCAGAGAACAGGCGCTTCTCCTGGCACAGTATCGAACACTTAGTTTCAGATAGCACAATTAGTTTAAAATGGAACTTATTTTCGCATCATGAGTTTCCTCTCTCAGAAGATCGACCACTTAGTTTCGTCGAACCCATACGGTTTCGAGTAGCATCGCGACAGATTTCAGAGAACAGGCGCTTCTCCTGGCACAGTATCGAACACTTAGTATCAGATAGAAGAATTACTTTAAAATGCATCTAAGCTTCGCATCTGGAGTTTCCTCTCTCACAAGTTCGGCCACTTAGTATCGTCGAACACATAAGGTTTCGAGTGGCATCGCCACAGATTTCAGAGAACATGGGCTTCTCCTGGCACAGTATCGAACACTTAGTTTCAGATAGAACAATTACTTTAAAATGGAACTAAGCTTCGCATCTGGAGTTTCCTCTCTCACAAGGTCGGCTACTTAGTTTCGTCGAACACATACGGTTTCGAGTAGCATCGCCACAGATTTCAGAGAACAGGCGCTTCTCCTGGCTCATTATCGATCACTTTGTTTCAGATAGAACAATCAGTTTAAAATGGAACTAAGCTTCGCATCTGGAGTTTCCTCTCTCACAAGTTCGGCCACTTAGTATCGTCGAACACATAAGGTTTCGAGTGGCATCGCGACAGATTTCAGAGAACAGGCGCTTCTCCTGGCACAGTATCGAACACTTAGTTTCAGATGGAACATTTAGTTTAAAATGGAACTAAGTTTCGCATCTGGAGTTTCCTCTCTCAGAAGGTCGACCACTTAGTTTCGTCGAACACATACGGTTTCGAGTAGCAACGCCACAGGTTTCAGAGAACAGGCGCTTCTACTGGCAGATTATGGAACACTTAGTTTCAGATGGAACGTTTGGTTTAAAATGGAACTAAGTTTCGCATCTGGAGTTTCCTCCCTCACAAGGTCGACCACTTAATTTCGTCGAACACATACGGTTTCGAGTAGCATCGCCACATATTTCTGAGAACAGGCGCTTCTCCTGGCACAGTATCGAACACTTAGTTACAGGTAGAAAACTTAGCTTAAAATGGAACTATGTTTCGCATTTGGAGTTTCCTCCCTCACAAGGTCGACCACTTAGTTTCGTCGAACACATACGGTTTCGAGTGGCATCGCCACAGATTTCAGAGAACAGGCGCGTCTCCTGGCACTGTATCGAACACTTAGTTTCAGATGGAACACTTAAATTTAAAATGGCACTATGTTTCGCAACTGGAGTTTCCTCTACCACAAGGTCGACCACTTATTTTCGTCGAACACATACGGTTTCGAGTAGCATCGCCACAGATTTCAGAGAACAGGCGCTTCTCCTGGCTCAGTATCGAACACTTAGTTTCAGATAGAAAAATTAGTTTAAAATGGTACTAAGTTTCGCATCAGGAGTTTCCTCTCTCACAAGGTCGACCACTTAGTTTCGTCGAACACATACGGTTTCGATTAGCATCACGACAGATTTCAGAGAACAGGCGTTTCTCCTGGCACAGTATCGAACACTTAGTTTCAGATGGAACATTTAGGTTAAAATGGAACTAAGTTTCGCATCTGGAGTTTCCTCTCTCAGAAGGTCGGCCACTTAGTTTCGTCGAACACATACGGTTTCGAGTGGCATCGCCACAGATTTCAGAGAACAGGCGCTTCTCCTGGCACAGTATCGAACACTTAGTTTCCGATGGAACATTTAGTTTAAAATGGAACTAAATTTCGCATCTGGAGTTTCCTCTCTCACAAGGTCGAACACTTAGTTTCGGCGAACACATACGGTTTCGAGCGGCATCGCCACACAGTTCAGAGAACAGGCGCTTCTCCTGGCACAGTATCGAACACTTAGTTTCAGATAGAACAATTAGTTTAAAATGGAACTAAGTTTCGCATCTGGAGTTTCCTCTCTCAGAAGGTCGACCACTTAGTTTCGTCGAACACATACGGTTTCGAGTGGCATCGCCACAGATTTCAAACAACAGGCGCTTCTCCTGGCACAGTATCGAACACTTAGTATCAGATAGAACAATTACTTTAAAATGGAACTAAGCTTCGCATCTGGAGTTTCCTCTCTCACAAGGTCGGCCACTTAGTTTCGTCGAACACATACGGTTTCGAGTGGCATCGCCACGCAGTTCAGAGAACAGGCGCTTCTCCTGGCACAGTATCGAACACTTAGTTTCAGATAGAACAATTAGTTTAAAATGGAACTAAGTTTCGCATCTGGGGTTTCCTCTCTCACAAGGTCGACCACTTAGTTTCGATGAACACATACGGTTTCGAGTGGCATCGCCACAGATTTCAGAGAACAGGCGCTTCTCCTGGCACAGTAACGAACACTTAGTTTCAGATAGAACAATTAGTTTAAAATGGAACTAAGTTTCGCATCTGGAATTTACTCTCTCACAAGGTCGACCACTTAGTTTCGTCGAACACATACGGTTTCGAGTAGCATCGCCACATATTTCTGAGAACAGGCGCTTCTCCTGGCACAGTATCGAACACTTAGTTACAGGTAGAAAACTTAGCTTAAAATGGAACTATGTTTCGCATTTGGAGTTTCCTCCCTCACAAGGTCGACCACTTAGTTTCGTCGAACACATACGGTTTCGAGTGGCATCGCCACAGATTTCAGAGAACAGGCGCGTCTCCTGGCACTGTATCGAACACTTAGTTTCAGATGGAACACTTAAATTTAAAATGGCACTATGTTTCGCATCTGGAGTTTCCTCTACCACAAGGTCGACCACTTATTTTCGTCGAACACATACGGTTTCGAGTAGCATCGCCACAGATTTCAGAGAACAGGCGCTTCTCCTGGCTCAGTATCGAACACTTAGTTTCAGATAGAAAAATTAGTTTAAAATGGTACTAAGTTTCGCATCAGGAGTTTCCTCTCCCACAAGGTCGACCACTTAGTTTCGTCGAACACATACGGTTTCGATTAGCATCACGACAGATTTCAGAGAACAGGCGCTTCTCCTGGCACAGTATCGAACACTTAGTTTCAGATGGAACATTTAGGTTAAAATGGAACTAAGTTTCGCATCTGGAGTTTCCTCTCTCAGAAGGTCGGCCACTTAGTTTCGTCGAACACATACGGTTTCGAGTGGCATCGCCACAGATTTCAGAGAACAGGCGCTTCTCCTGGCACAGTATCGAACACTTATTTTCCGATGGAACATTTAGTTTAAAATGGAACTAAGTTTCGCATCTGGAGTTTCCTCTCTCACAAGGTCGAACACTTAGTTTCGGCGAACACATACGGTTTCGAGCGGCATCGCCACACAGTTCAGAGAACAGGCGCTTCTCCTGGCACAGTATCGAACACTTAGTTTCAGATAGAACAATTAGTTTAAAATGGAACTAAGTTTCGCATCTGGAGTTTCCTCTCTCAGAAGGTCGACCACTTAGTTTCGTCGAACACATACGCTTTCGAGTGGCATCGCCACAGATTTCAAAGAACAGGCGCTTCTCCTGGCACAGTATCGAACACTTAGTATCAGATAGAACAATTACTTTAAAATGGCACTAAGCTTCGCATCTGGAGTTTCCTCTCTCACAAGGTCGGCCACTTAGTTTCGTCGAACACATACGGTTTCGAGTGGCATCGCCACACAGTTCAGAGAACAGGCGCTTCTCCTGGCACAGTATCGAACACTTAGTTTCAGATAGAACAATTAGTTTAAAATGGAACTAAGTTTCGCATCTGGGGTTTCCTCTCTCACAAGGTCGACCACTTAGTTTCGATGAACACATACGGTTTCGAGTGGCATCGCCACAGATTTCAGAGAACAGGCGCTTCTCCTGGCACAGTAACGAACACTTAGTTTCAGATAGAACAATTAGTTTAAAATGGAACTATGTTTCGCATCTGTAGTTTCCTCGCTCACAAGGTCGACCACTTAGTTTCGTCGACACATACGGTTTCGAGTGGCATCGCCACAGATTTCAGAGAACAGGCGCTTCTCCTGGCACAGTATCGAACACTTACTTCAGACAGAACAATTAGTTTAAAATGGAACTCTGTTTCGCATCTGGAGTATCCTCTCTCACAAGGACAACCACTTAGTTTCGTCGATCACATACAGTTTCGAGTGGTATCGCCACACATTTCAGAGAACAGCCGGTTCTCCTGGTTCACTATCGAACACTTAGTTTCAGATAGAACAATTAGTTTAAAATGAAACTAAGCTTCGCATCTGGAGTTTCCTCTCTCACAAGGTCGACCACTTAGTTTCGTCGACACATACGGTTTCGAGTGGCATCGCCACAGGTTTCAGGGAACAGGCGCTTCTATTGGCAGATTATCGAATACTTAGATTCAGATAGAATATATAGTTTAAAATGGAAATATGTTTCGCATTTGGAGTTTCGTCCCTCACAAGGACAACCACTTAGTTTCGTCGATCACATACGGTTTCGTGTGGCAACGCCACAGATTTCAGAGAACTGGCGCTTCACCTGGCACAGAATCGAACACTTAGTTTCAGATAGAACAATTAGTTTAAAATGGAACTAAGTTTCGCATCTGGAAATTACTCTCTCACAAGTTCGGCCACTTAGTATCGTCGAACACATAAGGTATCGAGTGGCATCGCGACAGATTTCAGAGAACAGGCGCTTCTCCTGGCACAGTATCGAACACTTAGTTTCAGATGGAACATTTAGTTTAAAATGGAACTAAGTTTCGCATCTGGAGTTTCCTCTCTCAGAAGGTCGACCACTTAGTTTCGTCGAACACATACGGTTTCGAGTAGCAACGCCACAGGTTTCAGAGAACAGGCGCTTCTACTGGCAGATTATGGAACACTTAGTTTCAGATGGAACATTTGGTTTAAAATGGAACTAAGTTTCGCATCTGGAGTTTCCTCCCTCACAAGGTCGACCACTTAATTTCGTCGAACACATACGGTTTCGAGTAGCATCGCCACATATTTCTGAGAACAGGCGCTTCTCCTGGCACAGTATCGAACACTTAGTTACAGGTAGAAAACTTAGCTTAAAATGGAACTATGTTTCGCATTTGGAGTTTCCTCCCTCACAAGGTCGACCACTTAGTTTCGTCGAACACATACGGTTTCGAGTGGCATCGCCACAGATTTCAGAGAACAGGCGCGTCTCCTGGCACTGTATCGAACACTTAGTTTCAGATGGAACACTTAAATTTAAAATGGCACTATGTTTCGCAACTGGAGTTTCCTCTACCACAAGGTCGACCACTTATTTTCGTCGAACACATACGGTTTCGAGTAGCATCGCCACAGATTTCAGAGAACAGGCGCTTCTCCTGGCTCAGTATCGAACACTTAGTTTCAGATAGAAAAATTAGTTTAAAATGGTACTAAGTTTCGCATCAGGAGTTTCCTCTCTCACAAGGTCGACCACTTAGTTTCGTCGAACACATACGGTTTCGATTAGCATCACGACAGATTTCAGAGAACAGGCGTTTCTCCTGGCACAGTATCGAACACTTAGTTTCAGATGGAACATTTAGGTTAAAATGGAACTAAGTTTCGCATCTGGAGTTTCCTCTCTCAGAAGGTCGGCCACTTAGTTTCGTCGAACACATACGGTTTCGAGTGGCATCGCCACAGATTTCAGAGAACAGGCGCTTCTCCTGGCACAGTATCGAACACTTAGTTTCCGATGGAACATTTAGTTTAAAATGGAACTAAGTTTCGCATCTGGAGTTTCCTCTCTCAGAAGGTCGACCACTTAGTTTCGTCGAACACATACGGTTTCGAGTGGCATCGCCACAGATTTCAAACAACAGGCGCTTCTCCTGGCACAGTATCGAACACTTAGTATCAGATAGAACAATTACTTTAAAATGGAACTAAGCTTCGCATCTGGAGTTTCCTCTCTCACAAGGTCGGCCACTTAGTTTCGTCGAACACATACGGTTTCGAGTGGCATCGCCACGCAGTTCAGAGAACAGGCGCTTCTCCTGGCACAGTATCGAACACTTAGTTTCAGATAGAACAATTAGTTTAAAATGGAACTAAGTTTCGCATCTGGGGTTTCCTCTCTCACAAGGTCGACCACTTAGTTTCGATGAACACATACGGTTTCGAGTGGCATCGCCACAGATTTCAGAGAACAGGCGCTTCTCCTGGCACAGTAACGAACACTTAGTTTCAGATAGAACAATTAGTTTAAAATGGAACTAAGTTTCGCATCTGGAATTTACTCTCTCACAAGGTCGACCACTTAGTTTCGTCGAACACATACGGTTTCGAGTAGCATCGCCACATATTTCTGAGAACAGGCGCTTCTCCTGGCACAGTATCGAACACTTAGTTACAGGTAGAAAACTTAGCTTAAAATGGAACTATGTTTCGCATTTGGAGTTTCCTCCCTCACAAGGTCGACCACTTAGTTTCGTCAAACACATACGGTTTCGAGTGGCATCGCCACAGATTTCAGAGAACAGGCGCGTCTCCTGGCACTGTATCGAACACTTAGTTTCAGATGGAACACTTAAATTTAAAATGGCACTATGTTTCGCATCTGGAGTTTCCTCTACCACAAGGTCGACCACTTATTTTCGTCGAACACATACGGTTTCGAGTAGCATCGCCACAGATTTCAGAGAACAGGCGCTTCTCCTGGCTCAGTATCGAACACTTAGTTTCAGATAGAAAAATTAGTTTAAAATGGTACTAAGTTTCGCATCAGGAGTTTCCTCTCCCACAAGGTCGACCACTTAGTTTCGTCGAACACATACGGTTTCGATTAGCATCACGACAGATTTCAGAGAACAGGCGCTTCTCCTGGCACAGTATCGAACACTTAGTTTCAGATGGAACATTTAGGTTAAAATGGAACTAAGTTTCGCATCTGGAGTTTCCTCTCTCAGAAGGTCGGCCACTTAGTTTCGTCGAACACATACGGTTTCGAGTGGCATCGCCACAGATTTCAGAGAACAGGCGCTTCTCCTGGCACAGTATCGAACACTTATTTTCCGATGGAACATTTAGTTTAAAATGGAACTAAGTTTCGCATCTGGAGTTTCCTCTCTCACAAGGTCGAACACTTAGTTTCGGCGAACACATACGGTTTCGAGCGGCATCGCCACACAGTTCAGAGAACAGGCGCTTCTCCTGGCACAGTATCGAACACTTAGTTTCAGATAGAACAATTAGTTTAAAATGGAACTAAGTTTCGCATCTGGAGTTTCCTCTCTCAGAAGGTCGACCACTTAGTTTCGTCGAACACATACGGTTTCGAGTGGCATCGCCACAGATTTCAAAGAACAGGCGCTTCTCCTGGCACAGTATCGAACACTTAGTATCAGATAGAACAATTACTTTAAAATGGCACTAAGCTTCGCATCTGGAGTTTCCTCTCTCACAAGGTCGGCCACTTAGTTTCGTCGAACACATACGGTTTCGAGTGGCATCGCCACACAGTTCAGAGAACAGGCGCTTCTCCTGGCACAGTATCGAACACTTAGTTTCAGATAGAACAATTAGTTTAAAATGGAACTAAGTTTCGCATCTGGAGTTTCCTCTCTCACAAGGTCGACCACTTAGTTTCGATGAACACATACGGTTTCGAGTGGCATCGCCACAGATTTCAGAGAACAGGCGCTTCTCCTGGCACAGTAACGAACACTTAGTTTCAGATAGAACAATTAGTTTAAAATGGAACTATGTTTCGCATCTGTAGTTTCCTCGCTCACAAGGTCGACCACTTAGTTTCGTCGACACATACGGTTTCGAGTGGCATCGCCACAGATTTCAGAGAACAGGCGCTTCTCCTGGCACAGTATCGAACACTTACTTCAGACAGAACAATTAGTTTAAAATGGAACTCTGTTTCGCATCTGGAGTATCCTCTCTCACAAGGACAACCACTTAGTTTCGTCGATCACATACAGTTTCGAGTGGTATCGCCACACATTTCAGAGAACAGCCGGTTCTCCTGGTTCACTATCGAACACTTAGTTTCAGATAGAACAATTAGTTTAAAATGAAACTAAGCTTCGCATCTGGAGTTTCCTCTCTCACAAGGTCGACCACTTAGTTTCGTCGACACATACGGTTTCGAGTGGCATCGCCACAGGTTTCAGGGAACAGGCGCTTCTATTGGCAGATTATCGAATACTTAGATTCAGATAGAATATATAGTTTAAAATGGAAATATGTTTCGCATTTGGAGTTTCGTCCCTCACAAGGACAACCACTTAGTTTCGTCGATCACATACGGTTTCGTGTGGCAACGCCACAGATTTCAGAGAACTGGCGCTTCACCTGGCACAGAATCGAACACTTAGTTTCAGATAGAACAATTAGTTTAAAATGGAACTAAGTTTCGCATCTGGAAATTACTCTCTCACAAGGTCGACCACTTAGTTTCGACGAACACATACGGTTTCGAGTAGCATCGCCACAGATTTCAGAGAACAGGCGCTTCTCCTGGCACAGTAACGAACACTTAGTTTCAGATAGAACAATTAGTTTAAAATGGAACTAAGTTTCGCATCTGGAGTTTCCTCTCTCACAAGGTCGACCACTTAGTTTCGATGAACACATACGGTTTCGAGTGGCATCGCCACAGATTTCAGAGAACAGGCGCTTCTCCTGGCACGGTATCGAACACTTACTTCAGACAGAACAATTAGTTAAAATGGAACTCTGTTTCGCATCTGGATTATCCTCTCCCACAAGGTCAACCACTTAGTTTCCTGGAACACATACGGTTTCGAGTGGCATCGCCACAGATTTCCGAGAACAGGCGCTTCTCCGGGCACAGTATCGAACACTTAGTTTCAGATAGAACAATTAGTTTAGAATAGACCTAAGTTTCGCATCCGGAGTTTCCTCTCTCAGAAGGTCGACCACTTAGTTTCGTCGAACACATACGGTTTCGAGTAGCATCGCCACAGATTTCAGAGAACAGGCGCTTCTCCTGGCACAGTATCGAACACTTAGTTTCAGATAGAACAGTTAGTTTTAAATGAAACTAAGTTTCACTTCTGGAGTTTCCTCTCTCACAAAGTGGACCACTTAGTTTCGTCAAACACATACGGTTTCGAGTGGCATCGCCACAGGTGTCAGAGAACTGGCGCTTCTCCTGGCACAGTATCGAACACTTAGTATCAGATAGAACAATTAGTTTAAAATGGTACTAACTTTCGCATCTGGAGTTTCCTCTCTCACAAGGACAACCACTTAGTTTCGTCGATCACATACGGTTTCGAGTGGCATCGCCACTGATTTCAGGAACAGGCGCTTCACTTGGCACACTATCGAACACTTAGTTTCAGATAGAACAATTAGTTTTAAATGGAACTATGTTTCGCATCTGGAGTTTCCTCTCTCACAAGGTCGACCACTTAGTTTCGACGAACACATACGGTTTCGAGTAGCATCGCCACAGATTTCAGAGAACAGGCGCTTCTCCTGGCACGGTATCGAACACTTACTTCAGACAGAACAATTAGTTAAAATGGAACTCTGTTTCGCATCTGGATTATCCTCTCCCACAAGGTCAACCACTTAGTTTCCTGGAACACATACGGTTTCGAGTGGCATCGCCACAGATTTCAGAGAACAGGCGCTTCTCCTGGCACAGTATCGAACACTTACTTCAGACATAACAATTAGTTTAAAATGGAACTCTGTTTCGCATCTGGAGTATCCTCTCTCACAAGGTCGACCATTTAGATTCGTCGAACACATACAGTTTCGAGTAGCATCGCTACAGATTTCAGAGAACAGGCACTTCTCTTGGCACAGTATCGAACACTTTCAGATAGTACAATTAGTTTAAAATGGAATTAAGTTTCGCATCCGGAGTTTCCTCTCTCACAAGTTCGGCCACTTAGCTTCGTCGAACACATACGGTTTCGAGTGGCATCGTCACAGATTTCAGAGAACAGGCGTTTCTCCTGGCACAGTATCGAACACTTAGTCTCAGATAGAACAATTAGTTTAAAATGGAATTATGTGTCGCATCTGGAGTTTCCTATCTCACAAGGTCGGCCACTTAGTTTCGTCGAACACATACGGTTTCGAGTGGCATCGCCACAGATTTCAGAGAACAGCCGCTTCTCCTGGCACAGTATCGAACACTTAGTTTCAGATAGAACAATTAGTTTAAAATGGAACTATGTTTCGCATTTGGAGTTTCCTCTCTCGCAAGGTGGACCACTTAGTTTCGTCAAACACATACGGTTTCGAGTGGCATCGCCACAGATTTCAGAGAACAGGCGCTTCTCCTGGCACAGTATCGAACAGTTAGTTTCATAGAGAACAATTAGTTTAAAATGGAATTAAGTTTCGCATCTGGAGTATCCTCTCTCACAAGATCAACCACTTAGTTTCGTCGGAGATATACGGTTTCGAGTAGCATCCCCACAGATTTCAGAGAACAGGCGCTTCTCCTTGCACAGTATCGAACACTTAGTTACAGATAGAACACTTAGTTTAAAATGGAACTGTGTTTCGCATTTGGAGTTTCCTCTCTCACAAGGTGGACCACTTAGTTTCGTCAAATACATACGGTTTCCAGTGGCATCGCCACAGGTTTCAGAGAACTGGCGCTTCTCCTGGCACGGTATCGAACACTTAGTTTCAGATAGAACAATTAGTTTAAAATGGAACTAAGTTTCGCATCTGGAGATTCCTCTGTCACAAGGCGGCCACATAGTTTCGTGGAACACATTCGGTTTCGAGTAGCATCGTCACAGATTTCAGAGAACAGCCGCTTCTCCTGGCACAGTATCGAACACTTAGTATCAGATAGAACTATTAGTTTAAAATGGAACTAAGTTTCGCATCTGGGGTTTCCTCTCCCACAAGGTCGACCACTTAGTTTCGTCGAACACATACGGTTTCGAGTGGCATCGCCCGAGATTTCAGAGAACAGGCGCTACTCCTGGCACAGTATCGAATACTTAGTTTCAGTTAGAACAATTAATTTAAAATGGGACAAAGTTTCGCATCTGGAGTTTCCTCTCTCAGAAGGTCGACCACTTAGTTTCGTCGAACACATACGGTTTCGAGTGGCATCGCCACAGATTTCAGAGAACAGCCGCTTCTCCTGGCACAGTATCGAACGCTTAGTTTCAGATAGAACAATTAGTTTAAAATGGTACTATCTTTCGCATCTGGAGTTTCCTATCTCACAAGGTCGGCCACTTAGTTTCGTCGAACACATACGGTTTCGAGTGGCATCGCCACAGATTTCAGAGAACAGCCACTTCTCCTGGCACAGTATCGAACACTTAGCTTCAGATAGAACAATTAGTTTAAAATGGTACTAAGTTTCGCATCTGGAGTTTCCTCTCTCACAAGGTCGACGACTTAGTTTCGTCGAACACATACGGTTTCGAGTGGCATCGCCACAGATTTCATAGAACAGCCGCTTCTCCTGGCACAGTATCGAACACTTAGTTTCAGATAGAATAAATAGTTTAAAATGGTACTAACTTTCGCATCTGGAGTTTCCTCCCTCACAAGGTCGACCACGTAGTGTCGTCGAACACATACGGTTTCGAGTGGCATCGCCACAGATTTCAGAGAACAGCCGCTTCTCCTGGCACAGTATCGAACACTTAGTTTCAGATGGAACATTTAGTTTAAAATTGGATTATGTTTCGCATCTGGAGTTTCCTCTCTCACAAGGTCGACCATTTAGATTCGTCGAACACATACAGTTTCGAGTAGCATCGCTACAGATTTCAGAGAACAGGCACTTCTCTTGGCACAGTATCGAACACTTTCAGATAGTACAATTAGTTTAAAATGGAATTAAGTTTCGCATCCGGAGTATCCTCTCTCACAAGGTCGGCCACTTAGCTTCGTCGAACACATACGGTTTCGAGTGGCATCGCCACAGATTTCAGAGAACAGGCGTTTCTCCTGGCACAGTATCGAACGCTTAGTTTCAGATAGAACAATTAGTTTAAAATGGTACTATCTTTCGCATCTGGAGTTTCCTATCTCACAAGGTCGGCCACTTAGTTTCGTCGAACACATACGGTTTCGAGTGGCATCGCCACAGATTTCATAGAACAGCCGCTTCTCCTGGCACAGTATCGAACACTTAGTTTCAGATAGAACAATTAGTTTAAAATGGTACTAACTTTCGCATCTGGAGTTTCCTCCCTCACAAGGTCGACCACGTAGTATCGTCGAACACATACGGTTTCGAGTGGCATCGCCACCGATTTCAGAGAACAGCCGCTTCTCCTGGCACAGTATCGAACACTTAGTTTCAGATGGAACATTTAGTTTAAAATTGGATTATGTTTCGCATCTGGAGTTTCCTCTCTCACAAGGTCGACCATTTAGATTCGTCGAACACATACAGTTTCGAGTAGCATCGCTACAGATTTCAGAGAACAGGCACTTCTCTTGGCACAGTATCGAACAATTTCAGATAGTACAATTAGTTTAAAATGGAATTAAGTTTCGCATCCGGAGTTTCCTCTCTCACAAGTTCGGCCACTTAGCTTCGTCGAACACATACGGTTTCGAGTGGCATCGCCACAGATTTCAGAGAACAGGCGTTTCTCCTGGCACAGTATCGAACACTTAGTCTCAGATAGAACAATTAGTTTAAAATGGAATTATGTGTCGCATCTGGAGTTTCCTATCTCACAAGGTCGGCCACTTAGTTTCGTCGAACACATACGGTTTCGAGTGGCATCGCCACAGATTTCAGAGAACAGCCGCTTCTCCTGGCACAGTATCGAACACTTAGTTTCAGATAGAACAATTAGTTTAAAATGGAACTATGTTTCGCATTTGGAGTTTCCTCTCTCGCAAGGTGGACCACTTAGTTTCGTCAAACACATACGGTTTCGAGTGGCATCGCCACAGATTTCAGAGAACAGGCGCTTCTCCTGGCACAGTATCGAACACTTAGTTTCATAGAGAACAATTAGTTTAAAATGGAATTAAGTTTCGCATCTGGAGTATCCTCTCTCACAAGATCAACCACTTAGTTTCGTCGGAGATATACGGTTTCGAGTAGCATCCCCACAGATTTCAGAGAACAGGCGCTTCTCCTTGCACAGTATCGAACACTTAGTTACAGATAGAACACTTAGTTTAAAATGGAACTGTGTTTTGCATTTGGAGTTTCCTCTCTCACAAGGTGGACCACTTAGTTTCGTCAAATACATACGGTTTCCAGTGGCATCGCCACAGGTTTCAGAGAACTGGCGCTTCTCCTGGCACGGTATCGAACACTTAGTTTCAGATAGAACAATTAGTTTAAAATGGAACTAAGTTTCGCATCTGGAGATTCCTCTCTCACAAGGCGGCCACATAGCTTCGTCGAACACATACGGTTTCGATTGACATCGCCACAGATTTCAGAGAACAGGCGTTTCTCCTGGCACAGCATCGAACGCTTAGTTTCAGATAGAACAATTAGTTTAAAATGGTACTATCTTTCGCATCTGGAGTTTCCTATCTCACAAGGTCGGCCACTTAGTTTCGTCGAACACATACGGTTTCGAGTGGCATCGCCACAGATTTCAGAGAACAGCCGCTTCTCCTTGCACAGTATCGAACACTTAGCTTCAGATAGAACAATTAGTTTAAAATGGTACTAAGTTTCGAATCTGGAGTTTCCTCTCTCACAAGGTCGACCACTTAGTTTCGTCGAACACATACGGTTTCGAGTGGCATCGCCACAGATTTCATAGAACAGCCGCTTCTCCTGGCACAGTATCGAACACTTAGTTTCAGATAGAACAATTAGTTTAAAATGGTACTAACTTTCGCATCTGGAGTTTCCTCCCTCACAAGGTCGACCACGTAGTATCGTCGAACACATACGGTTTCGAGTGGCATCGCCACCGATTTCAGAGAACAGCCGCTTCTCCTGGCACAGTATCGAACACTTAGTTTCAGATGGAACATTTAGTTTAAAATTGGATTATGTTTCGCATCTGGAGTTTCCTCTCTCACAAGGTCGACCATTTAGATTCGTCGAACACATACAGTTTCGAGTAGCATCGCTACAGATTTCAGAGAACAGGCACTTCTCTTGGCACAGTATCGAACACTTTCAGATAGTACAATTAGTTTAAAATGGAATTAAGTTTCGCATCCGGAGTTTCCTCTCTCACAAGTTCGGCCACTTAGCTTCGTCGAACACATACGGTTTCGAGTGGCATCGCCACAGATTTCAGAGAACAGGCGCTTCTCCTGGCACAGTATCGAACACTTAGTTTCAGATAGAACAATTAGTTTAAAATGGAATTATGTGTCGCATCTGGAGTTTCCTATCTCACAAGGTCGGCCACTTAGTTTCGTCGAACACATACGGTTTCGAGTGGCATCGCCACAGATTTCAGAGAACAGCCGCTTCTCCTGGCACAGTATCGAACACTTAGTTTCAGATAGAACAATTAGTTTAAAATGGTACTAACTTTCGCATCTGGAGTTTCCTATCTCACAAGGTCTGCCACTTAGCTTCGTCGAACACATACGCTTTCGAGTGGCATCGCCACAGATTTCAGAGAACAGGCGTTTCTCCTGGCACAGTATCGAACACTTAGTCTCAGATAGAACCATTAGTTTAAAATGGAATTATGTGTCGCATATGGAGTTTCCTATCTCACAAGGTCGGCCATTTAGTTTCGTCGAACACATACGGTTTCGAGTGGCATCGCCACAGATTTCAGAGAACAGCCGCTTCTCCTGGCACAATATCGAACACTTAGTTTCAGATAGAACAATTAGTTTAAAATGGAACTATGTTTCGCATTTGGAGTTTCCTCTCTCGCAAGGTGGACCACTTAGTTTCGTCGCACACATACGGTTTCGAGTGGCATCGGCACAGATTTCACAGTACAGGCGCTTCTCCTGGCACAGTATCGAACACTTAGTTTCAGAGAGAACAATTAGTTTAAAATGGAATTAAGTTTCGCATCTGGAGTATCCTCTCTCACAAGATCAACCACTTAGTTTCGTCGAACACATACGGTTTCGAGTGGCATCGCCACACATTTCAGAGAACTGGCGCTTCTCCTGGCACAGTATCGAACACTTAGTTTCAGATAGAACAATTAGTTTAAAATGGTACTAACTTTCGCATCTGGAGTTTCCTCCCTCACAAGGTCGACCACGTAGTATCGTCGAACACATACGGTTTCGAGTGGCATCGGCACAGATTTCAGAGAACAGCCGCTTCTCCTGGCACAGTATCGAACACTTAGTTTCAGATGGAACATTTAGTTTAAAATTGGATTATGTTTCGCATCTGGAGTTTCCTCTCTCACAAGGTCGACCATTTAGATTCGTCGAACACATACAGTTTCGAGTAGCATCGCTACAGATTTCAGAGAACAGGCACTTCTCTTGGCACAGTATCGAACACTTTCAGATAGTACAATTAGTTTAAAATGGAATTAAGTTTCGCATCCGGAGTTTCCTCTCTCACAAGGTCGGCCACTTAGCTTCGTCGAACACATACGGTTTCGAGTGGCATCGCCACAGATTTCAGAGAACAGGCGTTTCTCCTGGCACAGTATCGAACGCTTAGTTTCAGATAGAACAATTAGTTTAAAATGGTACTATCTTTCGCATCTGGAGTTTCCTATCTCACAAGGTCGGCCACTTAGTTTCGTCGAACACATACGGTTTCGAGTGGCATCGCCACAGATTTCAGAGAACAGCCGCTTCTCCTGGCACAGTATCGAACACTTAGTTTCAGATAGAACATTTAGTTTAAAATTGGATTATGTTTCGCATCTGGAGTTTCCTCTCTCACAAGGTCGACCATTTAGATTCGTCGAACACATACAGTTTCGAGTAGCATCGCTACAGATTTCAGAGAACAGGCACTTCTCTTGGCACAGTATCGAACACTTTCAGATAGTACAATTAGTTTAAAATGGAATTAAGTTTCGCATCCGGAGTATCCTCTCTCACAAGGTCGGCCACTTAGCTTCTTCGAACACATACGGTTTCGAGTGGCATCGCCACAGATTTCAGAGAACAGGCGTTTCTCCTGGCACAGTATCGAACGCTTAGTTTCAGATAGAACAATTAGTTTAAAATGGTACTATCTTTCGCATCTGGAGTTTCCTATCTCACAAGGTCGGCCACTTAGTTTCGTCGAACACATACGGTTTCGAGTGGCATCGCCACAGATTTCATAGAACAGCCGCTCCTCCTGGCACAGTATCGAACACTTAGTTTCAGATAGAACAATTAGTTTAAAATGGTACTATCTTTCGCATCTGGAGTTTCCTATCTCACAAGGTCGGCCACTTAGTTTCGTCGAACACATACGGTTTCGAGTGGCATCGCCACAGATTTCATAGAACAGCCGCTTCTCCTGGCACAGTATCGAACACTTAGTTTCAGATAGAACAATTAGTTTAAAATGGTACTAACTTTCGCATCTGGAGTTTCCTCCCTCACAAGGTCGACCACGTAGTATCGTCGAACACATACGGTTTCGAGTGGCATCGCCACCGATTTCAGAGAACAGCCGCTTCTCCTGGCACAGTATCGAACACTTAGTTTCAGATGGAACATTTAGTTTAAAATTGGATTATGTTTCGCATCTGGAGTTTCCTCTCTCACAAGGTCGACCATTTAGATTCGTCGAACACATACAGTTTCGAGTAGCATCGCTACAGATTTCAGAGAACAGGCACTTCTCTTGGCACAGTATCGAACACTTTCAGATAGTACAATTAGTTTAAAATGGAATTAAGTTTCGCATCCGGAGTTTCCTCTCTCACAAGTTCGGCCACTTAGCTTCGTCGAACACATACGGTTTCGAGTGGCATCGCCACAGATTTCAGAGAACAGGCGTTTCTCGTGGCACAGTATCGAACACTTAGTCTCAGATAGAACAATTAGTTTAAAATGGAATTATGTGTCGCATCTGGAGTTTCCTATCTCACAAGGTCGGCCACTTAGTTTCGTCGAACACATACGGTTTCGAGTGGCATCGCCACAGATTTCAGAGAACAGCCGCTTCTCCTGGCACAGTATCGAACACTTAGTTTCAGATAGAACAATTAGTTTAAAATGGAACTATGTTTCGCATTTGGAGTTTCCTCTCTCGCAAGGTGGACCACTTAGTTTCGTCAAACACATACGGTTTCGAGTGGCATCGCCACAGATTTCAGAGAACAGGCGCTTCTCCTGGCACAGTATCGAACACTTAGTTTCATAGAGAACAATTAGTTTAAAATGGAATTAAGTTTCGCATCTGGAGTATCCTCTCTCACAAGATCAACCACTTAGTTTCGTCGGAGATATACGGTTTCGAGTAGCATCCCCACAGATTTCAGAGAACAGGCGCTTCTCCTTGCACAGTATCGAACACTTAGTTACAGATAGAACACTTAGTTTAAAATGGAACTGTGTTTCGCATTTGGAGTTTCCTCTCTCACAAGGTGGACCACTTAGTTTCGTCAAATACATACGGTTTCCAGTGGCATCGCCACAGGTTTCAGAGAACTGGCGCTTCTCCTGGCACGGTATCGAACACTTAGTTTCAGATAGAACAATTAGTTTAAAATGGAACTAAGTTTCGCATCTGGAGATTCCTCTCTCACAAGGCGGCCACATAGCTTCGTCGAACACATACGGTTTCGAGTGACATCGCCACAGATTTCAGAGAACAGGCGTTTCTCCTGGCACAGTATCGAACGCTTAGTTTCAGATAGAACAATTAGTTTAAAATGGTACTATCTTTCGCATCTGGAGTTTCCTATCTCACAAGGTCGGCCACTTAGTTTCGTCGAACACATACGGTTTCGAGTGGCATCGCCACAGATTTCAGAGAACAGCCGCTTCTCCTTGCACAGTATCGAACACTTAGCTTCAGATAGAACAATTAGTTTAAAATGGTACTAAGTTTCGAATCTGGAGTTTCCTCTCTCACAAGGTCGACCACTTAGTTTCGTCGAACACATACGGTTTCGAGTGGCATCGCCACAGATTTCATAGAACAGCCGCTTCTCCTGGCACAGTATCGAACACTTAGTTTCAGATAGAACAATTAGTTTAAAATGGTACTAACATTCGCATCTGGAGTTTCCTCCCTCACAAGGTCGACCACGTAGTATCGTCGAACACATACGGTTTCGAGTGGCATCGCCACCGATTTCAGAGAACAGCCGCTTCTCCTGGCACAGTATCGAACACTTAGTTTCAGATGGAACATTTAGTTTAAAATTGGATTATGTTTCGCATCTGGAGTTTCCTCTCTCACAAGGTCGACCATTTAGATTCGTCGAACACATACAGTTTCGAGTAGCATCGCTACAGATTTCAGAGAACAGGCACTTCTCTTGGCACAGTATCGAACACTTTCAGATAGTACAATTAGTTTAAAATGGAATTAAGTTTCGCATCCGGAGTTTCCTCTCTCACAAGTTCGGCCACTTAGCTTCGTCGAACACATACGGTTTCGAGTGGCATCGCCACAGATTTCAGAGAACAGGCGTTTCTCCTGGCACAGTATCGAACACTTAGTCTCAGATAGAACAATTAGTTTAAAATGGAATTATGTGTCGCATCTGGAGTTTCCTATCTCACAAGGTCGGCCACTTAGTTTCGTCGAACACATACGGTTTCGAGTGGCATCGCCACAGATTTCAGAGAACAGCCGCTTCTCCTGGCACAGTATCGAACACTTAGTTTCAGATAGAACAATTAGTTTAAAATGGTACTAACTTTCGCATCTGGAGTTTCCTATCTCACAAGGTCTGCCACTTAGCTTCGTCGAACACATACGCTTTCGAGTGGCATCGCCACAGATTTCAGAGAACAGGCGTTTCTCCTGGCACAGTATCGAACACTTAGTCTCAGATAGAACCATTAGTTTAAAATGGAATTATGTGTCGCATATGGAGTTTCCTATCTCACAAGGTCGGCCATTTAGTTTCGTCGAACACATACGGTTTCGAGTGGCATCGCCACAGATTTCAGAGAACAGCCGCTTCTCCTGGCACAGTATCGAACACTTAGTTTCAGATAGAACAATTAGTTTAAAATGGAACTATGTTTCGCATTTGGAGTTTCCTCTCTCGCAAGGTGGACCACTTAGTTTCGTCGCACACATACGGTTTCGAGTGGCATCGGCACAGATTTCACAGAACAGGCGCTTCTCCTGGCACAGTATCGAACACTTAGTTTCAGAGAGAACAATTAGTTTAAAATGGAATTAAGTTTCGCATCTGGAGTATCCTCTCTCACAAGATCAACCACTTAGTTTCGTCGAACACATACGGTTTCGAGTGGCATCGCCACACATTTCAGAGAACTGGCGCTTCTCCTGGCACAGTATCGAACACTTAGTTTCAGATAGAACAATTAGTTTAAAATGGTACTAACTTTCGCATCTGGAGTTTCCTATCTCACAAGGTCGACCACGTAGTATCGTCGAACACATACGGTTTCGAGTGGCATCGCCACAGATTTCAGAGAACAGCCGCTTCTCCTGGCACAGTATCGAACACTTAGTTTCAGATGGAACATTTAGTTTAAAATTGGATTATGTTTCGCATCTGGAGTTTCCTCTCTCACAAGGTCGACCATTTAGATTCGTCGAACACATACAGTTTCGAGTAGCATCGCTACAGATTTCAGAGAACAGGCACTTCTCTTGGCACAGTATCGAACACTTTCAGATAGTACAATTAGTTTAAAATGGAATTAAGTTTCGCATCCGGAGTTTCCTCTCTCACAAGGTCGGCCACTTAGCTTCGTCGAACACATACGGTTTCGAGTGGCATCGCCACAGATTTCAGAGAACAGGCGTTTCTCCTGGCACAGTATCGAACGCTTAGTTTCAGATAGAACAATTAGTTTAAAATGGTACTATCTTTCGCATCTGGAGTTTCCTATCTCACAAGGTCGGCCACTTAGTTTCGTCGAACACATACGGTTTCGAGTGGCATCGCCACAGATTTCAGAGAACAGCCGCTTCTCCTGGCACAGTATCGAACACTTAGTTTCAGATAGAACAATTAGTTTAAAATGGTACTAACTTTCGCATCTGGAGTTTCCTATCTCACAAGGTCTGCCACTTAGCTTCGTCGAACACATACGGTTTCGAGTGGCATCGCCACAGATTTCAGAGAACAGCCGCTTCTCCTGGCACAGTATCGAACACTTAGTTTCAGATAGAACAATTAGTTTAAAATGGAACTATGTTTCGCATTTGGAGTTTCCTCTCTCGCAAGGTGGACCACTTAGTTTCGTCGCACACATACGGTTTCGAGTGGCATCGGCACAGATTTCACAGAACAGGCGCTTCTCCTGGCACAGTAACGAACACTTAGTTTCAGAGAGAACAATTAGTTTAAAATGGAATTAAGTTTCGCATCTGGAGTATCCTCTCTCACAAGATCAACCACTTAGTTTCGTCGAACACATACGGTTTCGAGTGGCATCGCCACACATTTCAGAGAACTGGCGCTTCTCCTGGCACAGTATCGAACACTTAGTTTCAGATAGAACAATTAGTTTAAAATGGTACTAACTTTCGCATCTGGAGTTTCCTCCCTCACAAGGTCGACCACGTAGTATCGTCGAACACATACGGTTTCGAGTGGCATCGCCACAGATTTCAGAGAACAGCCGCTTCTCCTGGCACAGTATCGAACACTTAGTTTCAGATGGAACATTTAGTTTAAAATTGGAATATGTTTCGCATCTGGAGTTTCCTCTCTCACAAGGTCGACCATTTAGATTCGTCGAACACATACAGTTTCGAGTAGCATCGCTACAGATTTCAGAGAACAGGCACTTCTCTTGGCACAGTATCGAACACTTTCAGATAGTACAATTAGTTTAAAATGGAATTAAGTTTCGCATCCGGAGTTTCCTCTCTCACAAGGTCGGCCACTTAGCTTCGTCGAACACATACGGTTTCGAGTGGCATCGCCACAGATTTCAGAGAACAGGCGTTTCTCCTGGCACAGTATCGAACACTTAGTTTCAGATAGAACAATTAGTTTAAAATGGTACTATGTTTCGCATCTGGAGTTTCCTATCTCACAAGGTCGGCCACTTAGTTTCGTCGAACACATACGGTTTCGAGTGGCATCGCCACAGATTTCAGAGAACAGCCGCTTCTCCTGGCACAGTATCGAACACATAGTTTCAGATAGAACAATTAGTTTAAAATGGAACTAAATTTCGCAGCTGGAGTTTCCTCTCTCACAAGGTCGACCACTTAGTTTCGTCGAACACATACGGTTTCGAGTAGCATCGCGACAGATTTCAGAGAACAGGCGCTTCTCCTGGCACAGTATCGACCACTTAGCTTCAGATAGAACAATTAGTTTAAAATGGAACTAAGTTTCGCATCCGGAGTTTCCTCTCTCACAAGGTCGGCCACTTAGCTTCGTCGAACACATACGGTTTCGCGTGGCATCGCCACAGATTTCAGAGAACAGGCGTTTCTCCTGGCACAGTATCGAACACTTAGTCTCAGATAGAACAATTAGTTTAAAATGGAATTATGTGTCGCATCTGGAGTTTCCTATCTCACAAGGTCTGCCACTTAGTTTCGTCGACCACATACGGTTTCGAGTGGCGTCGCCACAGATTTCAGAGAACAGCCGCTTCTCCTGGCACAGTATCGAACACTTAGTTTCAGATAGAACAATTAGTTTAAAATGGAACTATGTTTCGCATTTGGAGTTTCCTCTCTCGCAAGGTGGACCACTTAGTTTCGTCGACCACATACGGTTTCGAGTAGCATCGCCACAGATTTCAGAGGACAGGCGCTTCTCCTGGCACAGTATCGAACACTTAGTATCAGATAGAACTATTAGTTTAAAATGGAACTAAGTTTCGCATCTGGGGTTGCCTCTCCCACAAGGTCGACCACTTAGTTTCGTCGAACACATACGGTTTCGAGGGGCATCGCCACAGATTTCAGAGAACAGGCGCTTCTGCTGGCACAGTATCGAAAACTTAGTTTCAGATAGAACAATTAATTTAAAATGGAATTAAGTTTCGCATCTGAAGTTTCCTATCTCACAAGGTCGGCCACTTAGTTTCGTCGAACACATACGGTTTCGAGTGGCATCGCCCGAGATTTCAGAGAACAGGCGCCACTCCTGGCACAGTATCGAATACTTAGTTTCAGATAGAACAATTAGTTTAAATGGAACTAAGTTTCACATCTGGAGTTTCCTCTCTCACAAGGTCGACCACTTAGTTTCGACGAAACACATACTGTTTCGAGTAGCATCGCCACAGATTTAAGAGACCAGTCGCTTCTCCTGGCACAGTATCGGACACTTAGTTTCAGATAGAACAATTAGTTTAAAATGGAACTATGTTTCGCATCCGGAGCTTCCTCTCTCACCATGTCGACCACTTAGTTTCGACGAAACACATACTGTTTCGAGTAGCATCGCCACAGATTTAAGAGACCAGTCGCTTCTCCTGGCACAGTATCGGACACTTAGTTTCAGATAGAACAATTAGTTTAAAATGGAACTATGTTTCGCATCCGGAGCTTCCTCTCTCACCATGTCGACCACTTAGTTTCGACGAAACACATACTGTTTCGAGTAGCATCGCCACAGATTTAAGAGACCAGTCGCTTCTCCTGGCACAGTATCGAAAACTTAGTTTCAGATAGAACAATTAATTTAAAATGGAATTAAGTTTCGCATCTGAAGTTTCCTATCTCACAAGGTCGGCCACTTAGTTTCGTCGAACACATACGGTTTCGAGTGGCATCGCCCGAGATTTCAGAGAACAGGCGCCACTCCTGGCACAGTATCGAATACTTAGTTTCAGATAGAACAATTAGTTTAAATGGAACTAAGTTTCACATCTGGAGTTTCCTCTCTCACAAGGTCGACCACTTAGTTTCGACGAAACACATACGGTTTCGAGGGGCATCGCCACAGATTTCAGAGAACAGGCGCTTCTGCTGGCACAGTATCGAAAACTTAGTTTCAGATAGAACAATTAATTTAAAATGGAATTAAGTTTCGCATCTGAAGTTTCCTATCTCACAAGGTCGGCCACTTAGTTTCGTCGAACACATACGGTTTCGAGTGGCATCGCCCGAGATTTCAGAGAACAGGCGCCACTCCTGGCACAGTATCGAATACTTAGTTTCAGATAGAACAATTAGTTTAAATGGAACTAAGTTTCACATCTGGAGTTTCCTCTCTCACAAGGTCGACCACTTAGTTTCGACGAAACACATACTGTTTCGAGTAGCATCGCCACAGATTTAAGAGACCAGTCGCTTCTCCTGGCACAGTATCGGACACTTAGTTTCAGATAGAACAATTAGTTTAAAATGGAACTATGTTTCGCATCCGGAGCTTCCTCTCTCACCATGTCGACCACTTAGTTTCGACGAAACACATACTGTTTCGAGTAGCATCGCCACAGATTTAAGAGACCAGTCGCTTCTCCTGGCACAGTATCGAAAACTTAGTTTCAGATAGAGCAATTAGTTTAAAGTGGAACTAAGTTTCGCATCTGGAGTTTCCCGTCTCACAAGGTCGACGACTTAGTTTCGTCGGTTTCGAGTGGCATCGCCACAGATTTCAGAGAACAGGCGCTTCTCCTGGCACAGTATCGAACACTTAGTTTCAGATAGAGCAATTAGTTTAAAGTGGAACTAAGTTTCGCATCTGGAGTTTCCCCTCTCACAAGGTCGACGACTTAGTTTCGTCGGTTTCGAGTGGCATCGCTACAGATTTGAGAGAACAGGCGCTTCTCCTGGCACAGTATCGAACACATAGATTCAGATAGAACAATTAGTTTAAAATGGAACTAAGTTTCGCATCTGGATTTTCCCCTCTCACTACGTCCACCAGTTTGTTTCGTCGAACACATACGGTTTCGAGTGGCCTCGCCACAGATTTCAGAGAACAGGCGCTTCTCCTGGCACACTATCGAACACTCAGTTTCAGATAGAACAATTAGCTTAAAATGGAACTATGTTTCGCATCTGTAGTTTCTTCCCTCACAAGGCGAGCACTTAATTGTGTCGAACACATACGGTTTCGAGTGGCATCGCCACAGATTTCAGAAAACAGGCGCTTCTCCTGGCACAGTATCGAACACTTAGTTTCAGATAGAACAATTAGTTTTAAATGGAACTAAACTTCGCATCTGGAGTTTCCTCTCTCACAAGGTCGACCACTTAGTTTCGACGACCACATACGGTTTCGAGTGGCATCGCCACATATTTCAGAGGACAGGCGTTTCTCCTGACACACTGTCGAACACTTAGTTCCAGGTAGAACAATTAGTTTTAAATGGAACTAAGTTTCGCATCTGGAGTTTCCTCTCTCACAAGGTCGACCACTTAGTTTCGTCGAACACATACGGTTTCGAGTGGCATCGCCACAGATTTCAGAGAACAGCCGCTTCTCCTGGCACAGTATCGACCACTTAGTTTCAGATAGAACAATTAGTTTAAAATGGAACTATGTTTCGCATTTGGAGTTTCCTCTCTCACAAGGTCGACCACTTAGTTTCGTCGAACACATACGGTTTCGAGTGGCATCGCCACAGATTTCATAGAACAGCCGCTTCTCCTGGCACAGTATCGAACACTTAGTTTCAGATAGAACAATTAGTTTAAAATGGTACTAACTTTCGCATCTGGAGTTTCCTCCCTCACAAGGTCGACCACGTAGTATCGTCAAACACATACGGTTTCGAGTGGCATCGCCACAGATTTCAGAGAACAGCCGCTTCTCCTGACACAGTATCGAACACTTAGTTTCAGATGGAACATTTAGTTTAAAATTGGATTATGTTTCGCATCTGGAGTTTCCTCTCTCACAAGGTCGACCATTTAGATTCGTCGAACACATACAGTTTCGAGTAGCATCGCTACAGATTTCAGAGAACAGGCACTTCTCTTGGCACAGTATCGAACACTTTCAGATAGTACAATTAGTTTAAAATGGAATTAAGTTTCGCATCCGGAGTTTCCTCTCTCACAAGTTCGGCCACTTAGCTTCGTCGAACACATACGGTTTCGAGTGGCATCGTCACAGATTTCAGAGAACAGGCGTTTCTCCTGGCACAGTATCGAACACTTAGTCTCAGATAGAACAATTAGTTTAAAATGGAATTATGTGTCGCATCTGGAGTTTCCTATTTCACAAGGTCGGCCACTTAGTTTCGTCGAACACATACGGTTTCGAGTGGCATCGCCACAGATTTTAGAGAACAGCCGCTTCTCCTGGCACAGTATCGAACACTTAGTTTCAGATAGAACAATTAGTTTAAAATGGAACTATGTTTCGCATTTGGAGTTTCCTCTCTCGCAAGGTGGACCACTTAGTTTCGTCAAACACATACGGTTTCGAGTGGCATCGCCACAGATTTCAGAGAACAGGCGCTTCTCCTGGCACAGTATCGAACACTTAGTTTCATAGAGAACAATTAGTTTAAAATGGAATTAAGTTTCGCATCTGGAGTATCCTCTCTCACAAGATCAACCACTTAGTTTCGTCGGAGATATACGGTTTCGAGTAGCATCGCCACAGATTTCAGAGAACAGGCGCTTCTCCTTGCACAGTATCGAACACTTAGTTACAGATAGAACACTTAGTTTAAAATGGAACTGTGTTTCGCATCTGGAGATTCCTCTCTCACAAGGCGGCCACATAGTTTCGTGGAACACATTCGGTTTCGAGTAGCATCGTCACAGATTTCAGAGAACAGCCGCTTCTCCTGGCACAGTATCGAACACTTAGTATCAGATAGAACTATTAGTTTAAAATGGAACTAAGTTTCGCACCTGGGGTTTCCTCTCCCACAAGGTCGACCACTTAGTTTCGTCGAACACATACGGTTTCGAGTGGCATCGCCCGAGATTTCAGAGAACAGGCGCTACTCCTGGCACAGTATCGAATACTTAGTTTCAGTTAGAACAATTAATTTAAAATGGGACAAAGTTTCGCATCTGGAGTTTCCTCTCTCAGAAGGTCGACCACTTAGTTTCGTCGAACACATACGGTTTCGAGTGGCATCGCCACAGATTTCAGAGAACAGCCGCTTCTCCTGGCACAGTATCGAACGCTTAGTTTCAGATAGAACAATTAGTTTAAAATGGTACTATCTTTCGCATCTGGAGTTTCCTATCTCACAAGGTCGGCCACTTAGTTTCGTCGAACACATACGGTTTCGAGTGGCATCGCCACAGATTTCAGAGAACAGCCGCTTCTCCTGGCACAGTATCGAACACTTAGTTTCAGATAGAACAAATAGTTTAAAATGGTACTAACTTTCGCATCTGGAGTTTCCTCCCTCACAAGGTCGACCACGTAGTATCGTCGAACACATACGGTTTCGAGTGGCATCGCCACCGATTTCAGAGAACAGCCGCTTCTCCTGGCACAGTATCGAACACTTAGTTTCAGATGGAACATTTAGTTTAAAATTGGATTATGTTTCGCATCTGGAGTTTCCTCTCTCACAAGGTCGACCATTTAGATTCGTCGAACACATACAGTTTCGAGTAGCATCGCTACAGATTTCAGAGAACAGGCACTTCTCTTGGCACAGTATCGAACACTTTCAGATAGTACAATTAGTTTAAAATGGAATTAAGTTTCGCATCCGGAGTTTCCTCTCTCACAAGGTCGGCCACTTAGCTTCGTCGAACACATACGGTTTCGAGTGGCATCGCCACAGATTTCAGAGAACAGGCGTTTCTCCTGGCACAGTATCGAACGCTTAGTTTCAGATAGAACAATTAGTTTAAAATGGTACTATCTTTCGCATCTGGAGTTTCCTATCTCACAAGGTCGGCCACTTAGTTTCGTCGAACACATACGGTTTCGAGTGGCATCGCCACAGATTTCAGAGAACAGCCGCTTCTCCTTGCACAGTATCGAACACTTAGTTTCAGATAGAACAAATAGTTTAAAATGGTACTAACTTTCGCATCTGGAGTTTCCTCCCTCACAAGGTCGACCACGTAGTATCGTCGAACACATACGGTTTCGAGTGGCATCGCCACAGATTTCATAGAACAGCCGCTTCTCCTGGCACAGTATCGAACACTTAGTTTCAGATAGAACAATTAGTATAAAATGGTACTAACTTTCGCATCTGGAGTTTCCTCCCTCACAAGGTCGACCACGTAGTATCGTCGAACACATACGGTTTCGAGTGGCATCGCCACCGATTTCAGAGAACAGCCGCTTCTCCTGGCACAGTAACGAACACTTAGTTTCAGATGGAACATTTAGTTTAAAATTGGATTATATTTCGCATCTGGAGTTTCCTCTCTCACAAGGTCGACCATTTAGATTCGTCGAACACATACAGTTTCGAGTAGCATCGCTACAGATTTCAGAGAACAGGCACTTCTCTTGGCACAGTATCGAACACTTTCAGATAGTACAATTAGTTTAAAGTGGAATTAAGTTTCGCATCCGGAGTTTCCTCTCTCACAAGTTCGGCCACTTAGCTTCGTCGAACACATACGGTTTCGAGTGGCATCGCCACAGATTTCAGAGTACAGGCGTTTCTCCTGGCACAGTATCGAACACTTAGTCTCACATAGAACAATTAGTTTAAAATGGAATTATGTGTCGCATCTGGAGTTTCCTATCTCACAAGGTCGGCCACTTAGTTTCGTCGAACACATACGGTTTCGAGTGGCATCGCCACAGATTTCAGAGAACAGCCGCTTCTCCTGGCACAGTATCGAACACTTAGTTTCAGATAGAACAATTAGTTTAAAATGGTACTAACTTTCGCATCTGGAGTTTCCTATCTCACAAGGTCTGCCACTTAGCTTCGTCGAACACATACGCTTTCGAGTGGCATCGCCACAGATTTCAGAGAACAGGCGTTTCTCCTGGCACAGTATCGAACACTTAGTCTCAGATAGAACCATTAGTTTAAAATGGAATTATATGTCGCATCTGGAGTTTCCTATCTCACAAGGTCGGCCATTTAGTTTCGTCGAACACATACGGTTTCGAGTGGCATCGCCACAGATTTCAGAGAACAGCCGCTTCTCCTGGCACAGTATCGAACACTTAGTTTCAGATAGAACAATTAGTTTAAAATGGAACTATGTTTCGCATTTGGAGTTTCCTCTCTCGCAAGGTGGACCACTTAGTTTCGTCGCACACATACGGTTTCGAGTGGCATCGGCACAGATTTCACAGAACAGGCGCTTCTCCTGGCACAGTATCGAACACTTAGTTTCAGAGAGAACAATTAATTTAAAATGGAATTAAGTTTCGCATCTGGAGTATCCTCTCTCACAAGATCAACCACTTAGTTTCGTCGAACACATACGGTTTCGAGTGGCATCGCCACACATTTCAGAGAACTGGCGCTTCTCCTGGCACAGTATCGAACACTTAGTTTCAGATAGAACAATTAGTTTAAAATGGTACTAACTTTCGCATCTGGAGTTTCCTCCCTCACAAGGTCGGCCACGTAGTATCGTCGAACACATACGGTTTCGAGTGGCATCGCCACAGATTTCAGAGAACAGCCGCTTCTCCTGGCACAGTATCGAACACTTAGTTTCAGATGGAACATTTAGTTTAAAATTGGAATATGTTTCGCATCTGGAGTTTCCTCTCTCACAAGGTCGACCATTTAGATTCGTCGAACACATACAGTTTCGAGTAGCATCGCTACAGATTTCAGAGAACAGGCACTTCTCTTGGCACAGTATCGAACACTTTCAGATAGTACAATTAGTTTAAAATGGAATTAAGTTTCGCATCCGGAGTTTCCTCTCTCACAAGGTCGGCCACTTAGCTTCGTCGAACACATACGGTTTCGAGTGGCATCGCCACAGATTTCAGAGAACAGGCGTTTCTCCTGGCACAGTATCGAACGCTTAGTTTCAGATAGAACAATTAGTTTAAAATGGTACTATCTTTCGCATCTGGAGTTTCCTATCTCACAAGGTCGGCCACTTAGTTTCGTCGAACACATACGGTTTCGAGTGGCATCGCCACAGATTTCAGAGAACAGCCGCTTCTCCTGGCACAGTATCGAACACTTAGCTTCAGATAGAACAATTAGTTTAAAATGGAACTAAGTTTCGCATCCGGAGTTTCCTCTCTCACAAGGTCGGCCACTTAGCTTCGTCGAACACATACGGTTTCGCGTGGCATCGCCACAGATTTCAGAGAACAGGCGTTTCTCCTGGCACAGTATCGAACACTTAGTCTCAGATAGAACAATTAGTTTAAAATGGAATTATGTGTCGCATCTGGAGTTTCCTATCTCACAAGGTCTGCCACTTAGTTTCGTCGAACACATACGGTTTCGAGTGGCATCGCCACAGATTTCAGAGAACAGCCGCTTCTCCTGGCACAGTATCGAACACTTAGTTTCAGATAGAACAATTAGTTTAAAATGGAACTATGTTTCGCATTTGGAGTTTCCTCTCTCGCAAGGTGGACCACTTAGTTTCGTCGACCACATACGGTTTCGAGTAGCATCGCCACAGATTTCAGAGGACAGGCGCTTCTCCTGGCACAGTATCGAACACTTAGTATCAGATAGAACAATTAGTTTAAAATGGAATTATGTGTCGCATCTGGAGTTTCCTATCTCACAAGGTCGGCCACTTAGTTTCGTCGAACACATACGGTTTCGAGTGGCATCGCCACAGATTTCAGAGAACAGCCGCTTCTCCTGGCACAGTATCGAACACTTAGTTTCAGATAGAACAATTAGTTTAAAATGGTACTAACTTTCGCATCTGGAGTTTCCTATCTCACAAGGTCTGCCACTTAGCTTCGTCGAACACATACGCTTTCGAGTGGCATCGCCACAGATTTCAGAGAACAGGCGTTTCTCCTGGCACAGTATCGAACACTTAGTCTCAGATAGAACCATTAGTTTAAAATGGAATTATATGTCGCATCTGGAGTTTCCTATCTCACAAGGTCGGCCATTTAGTTTCGTCGAACACATACGGTTTCGAGTGGCATCGCCACAGATTTCAGAGAACAGCCGCTTCTCCTGGCACAGTATCGAACACTTAGTTTCAGATAGAACAATTAGTTTAAAATGGAACTATGTTTCGCATTTGGAGTTTCCTCTCTCGCAAGGTGGACCACTTAGTTTCGTCGCACACATACGGTTTCGAGTGGCATCGGCACAGATTTCACAGAACAGGCGCTTCTCCTGGCACAGTATCGAACACTTAGTTTCAGAGAGAACAATTAATTTAAAATGGAATTAAGTTTCGCATCTGGAGTATCCTCTCTCACAAGATCAACCACTTAGTTTCGTCGAACACATACGGTTTCGAGTGGCATCGCCACACATTTCAGAGAACTGGCGCTTCTCCTGGCACAGTATCGAACACTTAGTTTCAGATAGAACAATTAGTTTAAAATGGTACTAACTTTCGCATCTGGAGTTTCCTCCCTCACAAGGTCGGCCACGTAGTATCGTCGAACACATACGGTTTCGAGTGGCATCGCCACAGATTTCAGAGAACAGCCGCTTCTCCTGGCACAGTATCGAACACTTAGTTTCAGATGGAACATTTAGTTTAAAATTGGAATATGTTTCGCATCTGGAGTTTCCTCTCTCACAAGGTCGACCATTTAGATTCGTCGAACACATACAGTTTCGAGTAGCATCGCTACAGATTTCAGAGAACAGGCACTTCTCTTGGCACAGTATCGAACACTTTCAGATAGTACAATTAGTTTAAAATGGAATTAAGTTTCGCATCCGGAGTTTCCTCTCTCACAAGGTCGGCCACTTAGCTTCGTCGAACACATACGGTTTCGAGTGGCATCGCCACAGATTTCAGAGAACAGGCGTTTCTCCTGGCACAGTATCGAACGCTTAGTTTCAGATAGAACAATTAGTTTAAAATGGTACTATCTTTCGCATCTGGAGTTTCCTATCTCACAAGGTCGGCCACTTAGTTTCGTCGAACACATACGGTTTCGAGTGGCATCGCCACAGATTTCAGAGAACAGCCGCTTCTCCTGGCACAGTATCGAACACTTAGCTTCAGATAGAACAATTAGTTTAAAATGGTACTAAATTTCGCAGCTGGAGTTTCCTCTCTCACAAGGTCGACCACTTAGTTTCGTCGAACACATACGGTTTCGAGTAGCATCGCGACAGATTTCAGAGAACAGGCGCTTCTCCTGGCACAGTATCGACCACTTAGCTTCAGATAGAACAATTAGTTTAAAATGGAACTAAGTTTCGCATCCGGAGTTTCCTCTCTCACAAGGTCGGCCACTTAGCTTCGTCGAACACATACGGTTTCGCGTGGCATCGCCACAGATTTCAGAGAACAGGCGTTTCTCCTGGCACAGTATCGAACACTTAGTCTCAGATAGAACAATTAGTTTAAAATGGAATTATGTGTCGCATCTGGAGTTTCCTATCTCACAAGGTCTGCCACTTAGTTTCGTCGAACACATACGGTTTCGAGTGGCATCGCCACAGATTTCAGAGAACAGCCGCTTCTCCTGGCACAGTATCGAACACTTAGTTTCAGATAGAACAATTAGTTTAAAATGGAACTATGTTTCGCATTTGGAGTTTCCTCTCTCGCAAGGTGGACCACTTAGTTTCGTCGACCACATACGGTTTCGAGTAGCATCGCCACAGATTTCAGAGGACAGGCGCTTCTCCTGGCACAGTATCGAACACTTAGTATCAGATAGAACTATTAGTTTAAAATGGAACTAAGTTTCGCATCTGGGGTTGCCTCTCCCACAAGGTCGACCACTTAGTTTCGTCGAACACATACGGTTTCGAGGGGCATCGCCACAGATTTCAGAGAACAGGCGCTTCTGCTGGCACAGTATCGAAAACTTAGTTTCAGATAGAACAATTAATTTAAAATGGAATTATGTGTCGCATCTGGAGTTTCCTATCTCACAAGGTCGGCCACTTAGTTTCGTCGAACACATACGGTTTCGAGTGGCATCGCCCGAGATTTCAGAGAACAGGCGCCACTCCTGGCACAGTATCGAATACTTAGTTTCAGATAGAACAATTAGTTTAAATGGAACTAAGTTTCACATCTGGAGTTTCCTCTCTCACAAGGTCGACCACTTAGTTTCGACGAAACACATACTGTTTCGAGTAGCATCGCCACAGATTTAAGAGACCAGTCGCTTCTCCTGGCACAGTATCGGACACTTAGTTTCAGATAGAACAATTAGTTTAAAATGGAACTATGTTTCGCATCCGGAGCTTCCTCTCTCACCATGTCGACCACTTAGTTTCGACGAAACACATACTGTTTCGAGTAGCATCGCCACAGATTTAAGAGACCAGTCGCTTCTCCTGGCACAGTATCGAACACTTAGTTTCAGATAGAGCAATTAGTTTAAAGTGGAACTAAGTTTCGCATCTGGAGTTTCCCGTCTCACAAGGTCGACGACTTAGTTTCGTCGGTTTCGAGTGGCATCGCCACAGATTTCAGAGAACAGCCGCTTCTCCTGGCACAGTATCGAACACTTAGTTTCAGATAGAACAATTAGTTTAAAATGGAACTATGTTTCGCATTTGGAGTTTCCTCTCTCGCAAGGTGGACCACTTAGTTTCGTCGACCACATACGGTTTCGAGTAGCATCGCCACAGATTTCAGAGGACAGGCGCTTCTCCTGGCACAGTATCGAACACTTAGTATCAGATAGAACTATTAGTTTAAAATGGAACTAAGTTTCGCATCTGGGGTTGCCTCTCCCACAAGGTCGACCACTTAGTTTCGTCGAACACATACGGTTTCGAGGGGCATCGCCACAGATTTCAGAGAACAGGCGCTTCTGCTGGCACAGTATCGAAAACTTAGTTTCAGATAGAACAATTAATTTAAAATGGAATTAAGTTTCGCATCTGAAGTTTCCTATCTCACAAGGTCGGCCACTTAGTTTCGTCGAACACATACGGTTTCGAGTGGCATCGCCACAGATTTCAGAGAACAGCCGCTTCTCCTGGCACAGTATCGAACACTTAGTTTCAGATGGAACATTTAGTTTAAAATTGGAATATGTTTCGCATCTGGAGTTTCCTCTCTCACAAGGTCGACCATTTAGATTCGTCGAACACATACAGTTTCGAGTAGCATCGCTACAGATTTCAGAGAACAGGCACTTCTCTTGGCACAGTATCGAACACTTTCAGATAGTACAATTAGTTTAAAATGGAATTAAGTTTCGCATCCGGAGTTTCCTCTCTCACAAGGTCGGCCACTTAGCTTCGTCGAACACATACGGTTTCGAGTGGCATCGCCACAGATTTCAGAGAACAGGCGTTTCTCCTGGCACAGTATCGAACGCTTAGTTTCAGATAGAACAATTAGTTTAAAATGGTACTATCTTTCGCATCTGGAGTTTCCTATCTCACAAGGTCGGCCACTTAGTTTCGTCGAACACATACGGTTTCGAGTAGCATCGCGACAGATTTCAGAGAACAGGCGCTTCTCCTGGCACAGTATCGACCACTTAGCTTCAGATAGAACAATTAGTTTAAAATGGAACTAAGTTTCGCATCCGGAGTTTCCTATCTCACAAGGTCTGCCACTTAGCTTCGTCGAACACATACGCTTTCGAGTGGCATCGCCACAGATTTCAGAGAACAGGCGTTTCTCCTGGCACAGTATCGAACACTTAGTTTCAGATAGAACAATTACTTCAAAATGGAACTAAGCTTCGCATATTTGAGTTTCCTCTCTCAGAAGGTCGGCCACTTAGTTTCGTCGAACACATACGGTTTCGAGTGGCATCGCCACAGATTTCAGAGAACAGCCGCTTCTCCTGGCACAGTATCGAACACTTAGTTTCAGATAGAACAATTAGTTTAAAATGGAACTATGTTTCGCATTTGGAGTTTCCTCTCTCGCAAGGTGGACCACTTAGTTTCGTCGACCACATACGGTTTCGAGTAGCATCGCCACAGATTTCAGAGGACAGGCGCTTCTCCTGGCACAGTATCGAACACTTAGTATCAGATAGAACTATTAGTTTAAAATGGAACTAAGTTTCGCATCTGGGGTTGCCTCTCCCACAAGGTCGACCACTTAGTTTCGTCGAACACATACGGTTTCGAGTGGCATCGCCACAGATTTCAGAGAACAGGCGCTTCTGCTGGCACAGTATCGAAAACTTAGTTTCAGATAGAACAATTAATTTAAAATGGAATTAAGTTTCGCATCTGAAGTTTCCTATCTCACAAGGTCGGCCACTTAGTTTCGTCGAACACATACGGTTTCGAGTGGCATCGCCCGAGATTTCAGAGAACAGGCGCCACTCCTGGCACAGTATCGAATACTTAGTTTCAGATAGAACAATTAGTTTAAATGGAACTAAGTTTCACATCTGGAGTTTCCTCTCTCACAAGGTCGACCACTTAGTTTCGACGAAACACATACTGTTTCGAGTAGCATCGCCACAGATTTAAGAGACCAGTCGCTTCTCCTGCCACAGTATCGGACACTTAGTTTCAGATAGAACAATTAGTTTAAAATGGAACTATGTTTCGCATCCGGAGCTTCCTCTCTCACCATGTCGACCACTTAGTTTCGACGAAACACATACTGTTTCGAGTAGCATCGCCACAGATTTAAGAGACCAGTCGCTTCTCCTGGCACAGTATCGAACACTTAGTTTCAGATAGAGCAATTAGTTTAAAGTGGAACTAAGTTTCGCATCTGGAGTTTCCCGTCTCACAAGGTCGACGACTTAGTTTCGTCGGTTTCGAGTGGCATCGCCACAGATTTCAGAGAACAGGCGCTTCTCCTGGCACAGTATCGAACACTTAGTTTCAGATAGAGCAATTAGTTTAAAGTGGAACTAAGTTTCGCATCTGGAGTTTCCCCTCTCACAAGGTCGACGACTTAGTTTCGTCGGTTTCGAGTGGCATCGCTACAGATTTGAGAGAACAGGCGCTTCTCCTGGCACAGTATCGAACACATAGATTCAGATAGAACAATTAGTTTAAAATGGAACTAAGTTTCGCATCTGGATTTTCCCCTCTCACTACGTCCACCAGTTTGTTTCGTCGAACACATACGGTTTCGAGTGGCCTCGCCACAGATTTCAGAGAACAGGCGCTTCTCCTGGCACACTATCGAACACTCAGTTTCAGATAGAACAATTAGCTTAAAATGGAACTATGTTTCGCATCTGTAGTTTCTTCCCTCACAAGGCGAGCACTTAATTGTGTCGAACACATACGGTTTCGAGTGGCATCGCCACAGATTTCAGAGGACAGGCGCTTCTCCTGGCACAGTATCGAACACTTAGTCTCACATAGAACAATAAGTTTAAAATGGAATTATGTGTCGCATCTGGAGTTTCCTATCTCACAAGGTCGGCCACTTAGTTTCGTCGAACACATACGGTTTCGAGTGGCATCGCCACAGATTTCAGAGAACAGCCGCTTCTCCTGGCACAGTATCGAACACTTAGTTTCAGATAGAACAATTAGTTTAAAATGGTACTAACTTTCGCATCTGGAGTTTCCTATCTCACAAGGTCTGCCACTTAGCTTCGTCGAACACATACGCTTTCGAGTGGCATCGCCACAGATTTCAGAGAACAGGCGTTTCTCCTGGCACAGTATCGAACACTTAGTCTCAGATAGAACCATTAGTTTAAAATGGAATTATATGTCGCATCTGGAGTGTCCTATCTCACAAGGTCGGCCATTTAGTTTCGTCGAACACATACGGTTTCGAGTGGCATCGCCACAGATTTCAGAGAACAGCCGCTTCTCCTGGCACAGTATCGACCACTTAGTTTCAGATAGAACAATTAGTTTAAAATGGAACTATGTTTCGCATTTGGAGTTTCCTCTCTCGCAAGGTGGACCACTTAGTTTCGTCGCACACATACGGTTTCGAGTGGCATCGGCACAGATTTCACAGAACAGGCGCTTCTCCTGGCACAGTATCGAACACTTAGTTTCAGAGAGAACAATTAGTTTAAAATGGAATTAAGTTTCGCATCTGGAGTATCCTCTCTCACAAGATCAACCACTTAGTTTCGTCGAACACATACGGTTTCGAGTGGCATCGCCACACATTTCAGAGAACTGGCGCTTCTCCTGGCACAGTATCGAACACTTAGTTTCAGATAGAACAATTAGTTTAAAATGCTACTAACTTTCGCATCTGGAGTTTCCTCTCTCAAAATGTCGACCACTTAGTTTCGTCGCACACATACGGTTTCGAGTGGCATCGCCACAGATTTCACAGAACAGGCGCTTCTCCTGGCACAGTATCGAACACTTAGTTTCAGAGAGAACAATTAGTTTAAAATGGAATTAAGTTTCGCATCTGGAGTATCCTCTCTCACAAGATCAACCACTTAGTTTCGTCGAACACATACGGTTTCGAGTGGCATCGCCACACATTTCAGAGAACTGGCGCTTCTCCTGGCACAGTATCGAACACTTAGTTTCAGATAGAACAATTAGTTTAAAATGGTACTAACTTTCGCATCTGGAGTTTCCTCCCTCACAAGGTCGACCACGTAGTATCGTCGAACACATACGGTTTCGAGTGGCATCGCCACAGATTTCAGAGAACAGCCGCTTCTCCTGGCACAGTATCGAACACTTAGTTTCAGATGGAACATTTAGTTTAAAATTGGATTATGTTTCGCATCTGGAGTTTCCTCTCTCACAAGGTCGACCATTTAGATTCGTCGAACACATACAGTTTCGAGTAGCATCGCTACAGATTTCAGAGAACAGGCACTTCTCTTGGCACAGTATCGAACACTTTCAGATAGTACAATTAGTTTAAAATGGAATTAAGTTTCGCATCCGGAGTTTCCTCTCTCACAAGGTCGGCCACTTAGCTTCGTCGAACACATACGGTTTCGAGTGGCATCGCCACAGATTTCAGAGAACAGGCGTTTCTCCTGGCACAGTATCGAACGCTTAGTTTCAGATAGAACAATTAGTTTAAAATGGTACTATCTTTCGCATCTGGAGTTTCCTATCTCACAAGGTCGGCCACTTAGTTTCGTCGAACACATACGGTTTCGAGTGGCATCCCCACAGATTTCAGAGAACAGCCGCTTCTCCTGGCACAGTGTCGAACACTTAGCTTCAGATAGAACAATTAGTTTAAAATGGTACTAAATTTCGCAGCTGGAGTTTCCTCTCTCACAAGGTCGACCACTTAGTTTCGTCGAACACATACGGTTTCGAGTAGCATCGCGACAGATTTCAGAGAACAGGCGCTTCTCCTGGCACAGTATCGACCACTTAGCTTCAGATAGAACAATTAGTTTAAAATGGAACTAAGTTTCGCATCCGGAGTTTCCTCTCTCACAAGGTCGGCCACTTAGCTTCGTCGAACACATACGGTTTCGAGTGGCATCGCCACAGATTTCAGAGAACAGCCGCTTCTCCTGGCACAGTATCGACCACTTAGTTTCAGATAGAACAATTAGTTTAAAATGGAACTATGTTTCGCATTTGGAGTTTCCTCTCTCACAAGGTCGACCACTTAGTTTCGTCGAACACATACGGTTTCGAGTGGCATCGCCACAGATTTCATAGAACAGCCGCTTCTCCTGGCACAGTATCGAACAGTTAGTTTCAGATAGAACAATTAGTTTAAAATGGTACTAACTTTCGCATCTGGAGTTTCCTCCCTCACAAGGTCGACCACGTAGTATCGTCGAACACATACGGTTTCGAGTGGCATCGCCACAGATTTCAGAGAACAGCCGCTTCTCCTGGCACAGTATCGAACACTTAGTTTCAGATGGAACATTTAGTTTAAAATTGGATTATGTTTCGCATCTGGAGTTTCCTCTCTCACAAGGTCGACCATTTAGATTCGTCGAACACATACAGTTTCGAGTAGCATCGCTACAGATTTCAGAGAACAGGCACTTCTCTTGGCACAGTATCGAACACTTTCAGATAGTACAATTAGTTTAAAATGGAATTAAGTTTCGCATCCGGAGTTTCCTCTCTCACAAGTTCGGCCACTTAGCTTCGTCGAACACATACGGTTTCGAGTGGCATCGTCACAGATTTCAGAGAACAGGCGTTTCTCCTGGCACAGTATCGAACACTTAGTCTCAGATAGAACAATTAGTTTAAAATGGAATTATGTGTCGCATCTGGAGTTTCCTATTTCACAAGGTCGGCCACTTAGTTTCGTCGAACACATACGGTTTCGAGTGGCATCGCCACAGATTTCAGAGAACAGCCGCTTCTCCTGGCACAGTATCGAACACTTAGTTTCAGATAGAACAATTAGTTTAAAATGGAACTATGTTTCGCATTTGGAGTTTCCTCTCTCGCAAGGTGGACCACTTAGTTTCGTCAAACACATACGGTTTCGAGTGGCATCGCCACAGATTTCATAGAACAGCCGCTTCTCCTGGCACAGTATCGAACACTTAGTTTCAGATAGAACAATTAGTTTAAAATGGTACTAACTTTCGCATCTGGTGTTTCCTCCCTCACAAGGTCGACCACGTAGTATCGTGGAACACATACGGTTTCGAGTGGCATCGCCACAGATTTCAGAGAACAGCCGCTTCTCCTGGCACAGTATCGAACACTTAGTTTCAGATGGAACATTTAGTTTAAAATTGGATTATGTTTCGCATCTGGAGTTTCCTCTCTCACAAGGTCGACCATTTAGATTCGTCGAACACATACAGTTTCGAGTAGCATCGCTACAGATTTCAGAGAACAGGCACTTCTCTTGGCACAGTATCGAACACTTTCAGATAGTACAATTAGTTTAAAATGGAATTAAGTTTCGCATCCGGAGTTTCCTCTCTCACAAGGTCGGCCACTTAGCTTCGTCGAACACATACGGTTTCGAGTGGCATCGCCACAGATTTCAGAGAACAGGCGTTTCTCCTGGCACAGTATCGAACGCTTAGTTTCAGATAGAACAATTAGTTTAAAATGGTACTATCTTTCGCATCTGGAGTTTCCTATCTCACAAGGTCGGCCACTTAGTTTCGTCGAACACATACGGTTTCGAGTGGCATCCCCACAGATTTCAGAGAACAGCCGCTTCTCCTGGCACAGTGTCGAACACTTAGCTTCAGATAGAACAATTAGTTTAAAATGGTACTAAATTTCGCAGCTGGAGTTTCCTCTCTCACAAGGTCGACCACTTAGTTTCGTCGAACACATACGGTTTCGAGTAGCATCGCGACAGATTTCAGAGAACAGGCGCTTCTCCTGGCACAGTATCGACCACTTAGCTTCAGATAGAACAATTAGTTTAAAATGGAACTAAGTTTCGCATCCGGAGTTTCCTCTCTCACAAGGTCGGCCACTTAGCTTCGTCGAACACATACGGTTTCGAGTGGCATCGCCACAGATTTCAGAGAACAGCCGCTTCGCCTGGCACAGTATCGACCACTTAGTTTCAGATAGAACAATTAGTTTAAAATGGAACTATGTTTCGCATTTGGAGTTTCCTCTCTCACAAGGTCGACCACTTAGTTTCGTCGAACACATACGGTTTCGAGTGGCATCGCCACAGATTTCATAGAACAGCCGCTTCTCCTGGCACAGTATCGAACACTTAGTTTCAGATAGAACAATTAGTTTAAAATGGTACTAACTTTCGCATCTGGAGTTTCCTCCCTCACAAGGTCGACCACGTAGTATCGTCGAACACATACGGTTTCGAGTGGCATCGCCACAGATTTCAGAGAACAGCCGCTTCTCCTGGCACAGTATCGAACACTTAGTTTCAGATGGAACATTTAGTTTAAAATTGGATTATGTTTCGCATCTGGAGTTTCCTCTCTCACAAGGTCGACCATTTAGATTCGTCGAACACATACAGTTTCGAGTAGCATCGCTACAGATTTCAGAGAACAGGCACTTCTCTTGGCACAGTATCGAACACTTTCAGATAGTACAATTAGTTTAAAGTGGAATTAAGTTTCGCATCCGGAGTTTCCTCTCTCACAAGTTCGGCCACTTAGCTTCGTCGAACACATACGGTTTCGAGTGGCATCGCCACAGATTTCAGAGTACAGGCGTTTCTCCTGGCACAGTATCGAACACTTAGTCTCACATAGAACAATTAGTTTAAAATGGAATTATGTGTCGCATCTGGAGTTTCCTATCTCACAAGGTCGGCCACTTAGTTTCGTCGAACACATACGGTTTCGAGTGGCATCGCCACAGATTTCAGAGAACAGCCGCTTCTCCTGGCACAGTATCGAACACTTAGTTTCAGATAGAACAATTAGTTTAAAATGGTACTAACTTTCGCATCTGGAGTTTCCTATCTCACAAGGTCTGCCACTTAGCTTCGTCGAACACATACGCTTTCGAGTGGCATCGCCACAGATTTCAGAGAACAGGCGTTTCTCCTGGCACAGTATCGAACACTTAGTTTCAGATAGAACAATTACTTCAAAATGGAACTAAGCTTCGCATCTTGAGTTTCCTCTCTCAGAAGGTCGGCCACTTAGTTTCGTCGAACACATACGGTTTCGAGTGGCATCGCCACACAGTTCAGTGAACAGGCGCTTCTCCTGGCACAGTATCGAACACTTAGTTTCAGATAGCACAATTAGTTTAAAATGGAACTTATTTTCGCATCTTGAGTTTCCTCTCTCAGAAGATCGACCACTTAGTTTCGTCGAACACATACGGTTTCGAGTAGCATCGCGACAGATATCAGAGAACAGGCGCTTCTCCTGGCACAGTATCGAACACTTAGTATCAGATAGAAGAATTACTTTAAAATGGATCTAAGCTTCGCATCTGGAGTTTCCTCTCTCACAAGTTCGGCCACTTAGTATCGTCGAACACATAAGGTTTCGAGTGGCATCGCCACAGATTTCACAGAACAGGCGCTTCTCCTGGCACAGTATCGAACACTTAGTTTCAGAGAGAACAATTAGTTTAAAATGGAATTAAATTTCGCATCTGGAGTATCCTCTCTCACAAGATCAACCACTTAGTTTCGTCGAACACATACGGTTTCGAGTGGCATCGCCACACATTTCAGAGAACTGGCGCTTCTCCTGGCACAGTATCGAACACTTAGTTTCAGTTAGAACAATTAGTTTAAAATGGTACTAACTTTCGCATCTGGAGTTTCCTCCCTCACAAGGTCGACCACGTAGTATCGTCGAACACATACGGTTTCGAGTGGCATCGCCACAGATTTCAGAGAACAGCCGCTTCTCCTGGCACAGTATCGAACACTTAGTTTCAGATGGAACATTTAGTTTAAAATTGGATTATGTTTCGCATCTGGAGTTTCCTCTCTCACAAGGTCGACCATTTAGATTCGTCGAACACATACAGTTTCGAGTAGCATCGCTACAGATTTCAGAGAACAGGCACTTCTCTTGGCACAGTATCGAACACTTTCAGATAGTACAATTAGTTTAAAATGGAATTAAGTTTCGCATCCGGAGTTTCCTCTCTCACAAGGTCGGCCACTTAGCTTCGTCGAACACATACGGCTTCGAGTGGCATCGCCACAGATTTCAGAGAACAGGCGTTTCTCCTGGCACAGTATCGAACGCTTAGTTTCAGATAGAACAATTAGTTTAAAATGGTACTATCTTTCGCATCTGGAGTTTCCTATCTCACAAGGTCGGCCACTTAGTTTCGTCGAACACATACGGTTTCGAGTGGCATCCCCACAGATTTCAGAGAACAGCCGCTTCTCCTGGCACAGTGTCGAACACTTAGCTTCAGATAGAACAATTAGTTTAAAATGGTACTAAATTTCGCAGCTGGAGTTTCCTCTCTCACAAGGTCGACCACTTAGTTTCGTCGAACACATACGGTTTCGAGTAGCATCGCGACAGATTTCAGAGAACAGGCGCTTCTCCTGGCACAGTATCGACCACTTAGCTTCAGATAGAACAATTAGTTTAAAATGGAACTAAGTTTCGCATCCGGAGTTTCCTCTCTCACAAGGTCGGCCACTTAGCTTCGTCGAACACATACGGTTTCGAGTGGCATCGCCACAGATTTCAGAGAACAGCCGCTTCTCCTGGCACAGTATCGAACACTTAGTTTCAGATAGAACAATTAGTTTAAAATGGAACTATGTTTCGCATTTGGAGTTTCCTCTCTCACAAGGTCGACCACTTAGTTTCGTCGAACACATACGGTTTCGAGTGGCATCGCCACAGATTTCATAGAACAGCCGCTTCTCCTGGCACAGTATCGAACACTTAGTTTCAGATAGAACAATTAGTTTAAAATGGTACTAACTTTCGCATCTGGAGTTTCCTCCCTCACAAGGTCGACCACGTAGTATCGTCGAACACATACGGTTTCGAGTGGCATCGCCACAGATTTCAGAGAACAGCCGCTTCTCCTGGCACAGTATCGAACACTTAGTTTCAGATGGAACATTTAGTTTAAAATTGGATTATGTTTCGCATCTGGAGTTTCCTCTCTCACAAGGTCGACCATTTAGATTCGTCGAACACATACAGTTTCGAGTAGCATCGCTACAGATTTCAGAGAACAGGCACTTCTCTTGGCACAGTATCGAACACTTTCAGATAGTACAATTAGTTTAAAATGGAATTAAGTTTCGCATCCGGAGTTTCCTCTCTCACAAGTTCGGCCACTTAGCTTCGTCGAACACATACGGTTTCGAGTGGCATCGTCACAGATTTCAGAGAACAGGCGTTTCTCCTGGCACAGTATCGAACACTTAGTCTCAGATAGAACAATTAGTTTAAAATGGAATTATGTGTCGCATCTGGAGTTTCCTATTTCACAAGGTCGGCCACTTAGTTTCGTCGAACACATACGGTTTCGAGTGGCATCGCCACAGATTTCAGAGAACAGCCGCTTCTCCTGGCACAGTATCGAACACTTAGTTTCAGATAGAACAATTAGTTTAAAATGGAACTATGTTTCGCATTTGGAGTTTCCTCTCTCACAAGGTCGAACACATACGGTTTCGAGCGGCATCGCCACAGATTTCAGAGAACAGGCGCTTCTCCTGGCTCATTATCGATCACTTTGTTTCAGATAGAACAATCAGTTTAAAATGGAACTAAGCTTCGCCTCTGGAGTTTCCTCTCTCACAAGTTCGGCCACTTAGTATCGTCGAAAACATAAGGTTTCGAGTGGCATCGCCACAGATTTCAGAGAACATGGGCTTCTCCTGGCACAGTATCGAACAGTTAGTTTCAGATAGAACAATTAATTTAAAAAGGAACTAAGTTTCGCAACTGGAGTTTCCGCTCTCACAAGGTCGACCACTTAGTTTCGTCGAACACATACGGTTTCGAGTAGCATCGCAACAGATTTCCGAGAACAGGCGCTTCTCCTGGTACAGTAACGAACACTTAGTTTCAGATAGAACATTCAGTTTAAAATGGAACTATGTTTCGTATCTGGAGTTTCCTATCTCACAAAGTCGACCAGTTAGTTTCGTCGAACACATACGGTTTCGAGTAGCATCGCGACAGATTTCAGAGAACAGGCGCTTCCCCTGGCACAGTATCGAACACTTAGTTTCAGATGGAACATTTAGTTTAAAATGGAACTAAGTTTCGCATCTGGAGTTTCCTCTCTCAGAAGGTCGACCACTTAGTTTCGTCGAACACATACGGTTTCGAGTAGCAACGCCACAGGTTTCAGAGAACAGGCGCTTCTACTGGCAGATTATGGAACACTTAGTTTCAGATGGAACATCTGGTTTAAAATGGAACTAAGTTTCGCATCTGGAGTTTCCTCTCTCACAAGGTCGACCACTTTATTTCGTCGAACACATACGGTTTCGAGTAGCATCGCCACATATTTCTGAGAACAGGCGCTTCTCCTGGCACAGTATCGAACACTTAGTTACAGGTAGAAAACTTAGCTTAAAATGGAACTATGTTTCGCATTTGGAGTTTCCTCCCTCACAAGGTCGACCACTTAGTTTCGTCGAACACATACGGTTTCGAGTGGCATCGCCACAGATTTCAGAGAACAGGCGCGTCTCCTGGCACTGTATCGAACACTTAGTTTCAGATGGAACACTTAAATTTAAAATGGCACTATGTTTCGCATCTGGAGTTTCCTCTACCACAAGGTCGACCACTTATTTTCGTCGAACACATACGGTTTCGAGAAGCATCGCCACAGATTTCAGAGAACAGGCGCTTCTCCTGGCTCAGTATCGAACACTTAGTTTCAGATAGGAAAATTAGTTTAAAATGGTACTAAGTTTCGCATCAGGAGTTTCCTCTCTCACAAGGTCGACCACTTATTTTCGTCGAACACATACGGTTTCGAGTAGCATCGCCACAGATTTCAGAGAACAGGCGCTTCTCCTGGCTCAGTATCGAACACTTAGTTTCAGATAGGAAAATTAGTTTAAAATGGTACTAAGTTTCGCATCAGGAGTTTCCTCTCTCACAAGGTCGACCACTTAGTTTCGTCGAACACATACGGTTTCGAGTAGCATCGCGACAGATTTCAGAGAACAGGCGCTTCCCCTGGCACAGTATCGAACACTTAGTGTAAAATGGAACTAAGTTTCGCATCTGGAGTTTCCTCTCTCACAAGGCCGACCACTTAGTTTCGTCGAACACATACGGTTTCGAGTAGCAACGCCACAGGTTTCAGAGAACAGGCGCTTCTACTGGCAGATTATGGAACACTTAGTTTCAGATGGAACATCTGGTTTAAAATGGAACTAAGTTTCGCATCTGGAGTTTCCTCTCTCACAAGGTCGACCACTTTATTTCGTCGAGCACATACGGTTTCGAGTAGCATCGCGACAGATTTCAGAGAACAGGCGCTTCTCCTGGCACAGTATCGAACACTTAGTTTCAGATGGAACATTTAGTTTAAAATGGAACTAAGTTTCGCATCTGGAGTTTCCTCTCTCACAAGGTCGGCCACTTAGTTTCGTCGAACACATACGGTTTCGAGTAGCATCGCAACAGATTTCCGAGAACAGGCGCTTCTCCTGGTACAGTAACGAACACTTAGTTTCAGATAGAACATTCAGTTTAAAATGGAACTAAGTTTCGTATCTGGAGTTTCCTCTCTCACAAAGTCGGCCACTTAGTTTCGTCGAACACATACGGTTTCGAGTAGCATCGCGACAGATTTCAGAGAACAGGCGCTTCTCCTGGCTCAGTATCGAACACTTAGTTTCAGATAGGAAAATTAGTTTAAAATGGAACTAAGTTTCGCATCAGGAGTTTCCTCTCTCACAAGGTCGACCACTTATTTTCGTCGAACACATACGGTTTCGAGTAGCATCGCCACAGATTTCAGAGAACAGGCGCTTCTCCTGGCTCAGTATCGAACACTTAGTTTCAGATAGGAAAATTAGTTTAAAATGGTACTAAGTTTCGCATCAGGAGTTTCCTCTCTCACAAGGTCGACCACTTAGTTTCGTCGAACACATACGGTTTCGAGTAGCATCGCGACAGATTTCAGAGAACAGGCGCTTCCCCTGGCACAGTATCGAACACTTAGTTTAAAATGGAACTAAGTTTCGCATCTGGAGTTTCCTCTCTCAGAAGGTCGACCACTTAGTTTCGTCGAACACATACGGTTTCGAGTAGCAACGCCACAGGTTTCAGAGTACAGGCGCTTCTACTGGCAGATTATGGAACACTTAGTTTCAGATGGAACATCTGGTTTAAAATGGAACTAAGTTTCGCATCTGGAGTTTCCTCTCTCACAAGGTCGACCACTTTATTTCGTCGAGCACATACGGTTTCGAGTAGCATCGCGACAGATTTCAGAGAACAGGCGCTTCTCCTGGCACAGTATCGAACACTTAGTTTCAGATGGAACATTTAGTTTAAAATGGAACTAAGTTTCGCATCTGGAGTTTCCTCTCTCACAAGGTCGGCCACTTAGTTTCGTCGAACACATACGGTTTCGAGTAGCATCGCAACAGATTTCCGAGAACAGGCGCTTCTCCTGGCACAGTATCGAACACTTAGTTTCAGATGGAACATTCAGTTTAAAATGGAACTAAGTTTCGTATCTGGAGTTTCCTCTCTCACAAAGTCGGCCACTTAGTTTCGTCGAACACATACGGTTTCGAGTAGCATCGCGACAGATTTCAGAGAACAGGCGCTTCTCCTGGCACAGTATCGAACACTTAGTTTCAGATGGAACATTTAGTTTAAAATGGAACTAAGTTTCGCATCTGGATTTTCCTCTCTCACAAGGTCGACCACTTAGTTTCGGCGAACACATACGGTTTCGAGTAGCATCGCGACAGATTTCAGAGAACAGGTGCTTCTCCTGGCACAGTATCGAACACTTAGTTTCAGATAGAACAATTACTTTAAAATGGAACTAAGCTTCGCATCTGGAGTTTCCTCTCTCACAAGGTCGGCCACTTAGTATCGTCGAACACATACGGTTCAGAGTGGCATCGCCACAGATTTCAGAGAACTAGCGCTTCTCCTGGCACAATATCGAACACTTAGTTTCAGATAGAACAATTAGTTTAAAATGGAACTAAGTTTCGCATCTGGAGTTTCCTCTCTCAGAAGGTCGACCACTTCGTTTCGTCGAACACATACGGTTTCGAGTAGCATCGCGACAGATTTCAGAGAACAGGCGCTTCTCCTGGCACAGTATCGAACACTTAGTTTCAGATGGAACATTTAGTTTAAAATGGAACTAAGTTTCGCATCTGCAGTTTCCTCTCTCACAAGGTCGAACACTTAGTTTCGGCGAACACATACGGTTTCGAGTAGCAACGCCACAGGTTTCAGAGAACAGGCGCTTCTACTGGCAGATTATGGAACACTTAGTTTCAGATGGAACATTTAGTTTAAAATGGAACTAAGTTTCGCATCTGGAGTTTCCTCTCTCAGAAGGTCGACCACTTCGTTTCGTCGAACACATACGGTTTCGAGTAGCATCGCGACAGATTTCAGAGAACAGGCGCTTCTCCTGGCACAGTATCGAACACTTAGTTTCAGATGGAACATTTAGTTTAAAATGGAACTAAGTTTCGCATCTGCAGTTTCCTCTCTCACAAGGTCGAACACTTAGTTTCGGCGAACACATACGGTTTCGAGTAGCAACGCCACAGGTTTCAGAGAACAGGCGCTTCTACTGGCAGATTATGGAACACTTAGTTTCAGATGGAACAATTTGTTTAAAATGGAACTAAATTTCGCATCTGGAGTTTCCTCTCTCACAAAGTCGACCACTTAGTTTCGTCGAACACATACGGTTTCGAGTAGCATCGGCACAGATTTCAGAGAACAGGCGCTTCTCCTGGCACAGTATCGAACACTTAGTTTCAGATAGAACAATTTGTTTAAAATGGAACTAAATTTCGCATCTGGACTTTCCTCTCTCACAAAGTCGACCACTTAGTTTCGTCGAACACATACGGTTTCGAGTAGCATCGCCACACATTTCAGAGAACTGACGCTTCTCCTGGCACAGCATCGAACACTTAGTTTCAGATAGAACAATTAGTTTAAAATGGAACTATGTTTCGCATCTGGAGTATCCTCTCTCACAAGGTCAACCACTTAGTTTCGTCGAACACATACGGTTTCGAGTGGCACCGCCACAGATTTCAGAGAACAGGCGCTTCTCCTCGCACAGTATCGAAAACGTAGTTTCAGATAGAACAATAAGATTAAAATGGAACTAAGTTTCTCATCTGGAGTATCCTGTCTCACAAGGTCAACCACTTAGTTTCGTCGAACACATACGGTTTCGAGCGGCATCGCTACACAGTTCAGAGAACAGGCGCTTCTCCTGGCACAGTATCGAACACTTAGTTTCAGATAGAACAATTTGTTTAAAATGGAACTAAATTTCGCATCTGGAGTTTCCTCTCTCACAAAGTCGACCACTTAGTTTCGTCGAACACATACGGTTTCGAGTAGCATCGGCACAGATTTCAGAGAACAGGCGCTTCTCCTGGCACAGTATCGAAAACGTAGTTTCAGATAGAACAATAAGATTAAAATGGAACTAAGTTTCGCATCTGGAGTATCCTGTCTCACAAGGTCAACCACTTAGTTTCGTCGAACACATACGGTTTCGAGCGGCATCGCCACACAGTTCAGAGAACAGGCGCTTCTCCTGGCACAGTATCGAACACTTAGTTTCAGATAGAACAATTTGTTTAAAATGGAACTAAATTTCGCATCTGGAGTTTCCTCTCTCACAAAGTCGACCACTTAGTTTCGTCGAACACATACGGTTTCGAGTAGCATCGGCAAAGATTTCAGAGAACAGGCGCTTCTCCTGGCACAGTATCGAACACTTAGTTTCAGATAGAACAATTAGTTTAAAATGGAACTATGTTTCGCATCTGGAGTATCCTCTCTCACAAGGTCAACCACTTAGTTTCGTTGAACACATACGGTTTCGAGTGGCACCGCCACAGATTTCAGAGAACAGGCGCTTCTCCTCGCACAGTATCGAAAACGTAGTTTCAGATAGAACAATAAGATTAAAATGGAACTAAGTTTCGCATCTGGAGTATCCTGTCTCACAAGGTCAACCACTTAGTTTCGTCGAACACATACGGTTTCGAGCGGCATCGCCACACAGTTCAGAGAACAGGCGCTTCTCCTGGCACAGTATCGAACACTTAGTTTCAGATAGAACAATTTGTTTAAAATGGAACTAAATTTCGCATCTGGAGTTTCCTCTCTCACAAAGTCGACCACTTAGTTTCGTCGAACACATACGGTTTCGAGTAGCATCGCCACAGAATTCAGAGAACAGGCGTTTCTCCTGGCACATTATCGAACACATAGTTACAGATAGAACAATTAGTTTAAAATGGAAGTAAGTTTCGCATCTGGAGTTTCCTCTCTCACAAGGTCGACCACTTAGATTCGTCGAACACATACGGTTTCGAGTGGCATCGCCACAGATTTCAGAGAACAGGCGGTTCTCCTGGCACACTACCGAACACTTAGTTTCAGATAGAACAATTAGTTTAAAATGGAACTAAGTTTCGCATCTGGAGATTCCTCTCCCACGAGGTCGACCAATTAGTTTCGTTGAAAACATACGGTTTCGAGTAGCATCGCCACAGATTTCGGAGAGCAGGCGATTCGCCTGGCACAGTATCGAACACTTAGTTTCAGATAGAACAATTAGTTTAAAATGGAATTATATTTCGCATCTGGAGTATCCTCTCTCACAAGATCAACCTCTTAGCTTCGTCGAACCCATACGGTTTCGAGTGGCATCGCCACACATTTCAGAGAACTGACGCTTCTCCTGGCACAGCATCGAACACTTAGTTTCAGATAGAAAAATTAGTTTAAAATGGTACTAAGTTTCGCATCTGGAATTTCCTCTCTCACAAGGTCGACCACTTAGTTTCGTCGAACACATACGGTTTCGAGTAGTATCGCCACAGATTTCGCAGAACAGGCGGTTCTCCTGGCACACTACCGAACACTTAGTTTCAGATAGAACAATTAGTTTAAAATGGAACTAAGTTTCGCATCTGGAGATTCCTCTCCCACGAGGTCGACCAATTAGTTTCGTTGAAAACATACGGTTTCGAGTAGCATCGCCACAGATTTCGGAGAGCAGGCGATTCGCCTGGCACAGTATCGAACACTTAGTTTCAGATAGAACAATTAGTTTAAAATGGAATTATATTTCGCATCTGGAGTATCCTCTCTCACAAGATCAACCTCTTAGCTTCGTCGAACCCATACGGTTTCGAGTGGCATCGCCACACATTTCAGAGAACTGACGCTTCTCCTGGCACAGCATCGAACACTTAGTTTCAGATAGAAAAATTAGTTTAAAATGGTACTAAGTTTCGCATCTGGAATTTCCTCTCTCACAAGGTCGACCACTTAGATTCGTCGAACACATACGGTTTCGAGTGGCATCGCCACAGATTTCAGAGAACAGGCGCTTCTCCTGGCACATTATCGAACACTTAGTTTCAGATAGAACAATTAGTTTAAAATGGACCTATGTTTTGCATTTGGAGTTTCCTCTCCCACAAGGTCGACCACTTAGTTTCGCCGAACAAATACGGTTTCGAGAGCGCATCGCCACAGAATTCAGAGAACAGGCGTTTCTCCTGGCACATTATCGAACACATAGTTACAGATAGAACAATTAGTTTAAAATGGAAGTAAGTTTCGCATCTGGAGTTTCCTCTCTCACAAGGTCGACCACTTAGATTCGTCGAACACATACGGTTTCGAGTGGCATCGCCACAGATTTCAGAGAACAGGCGGTTCTCCTGGCACACTACCGAACACTTAGTTTCAGATAGAACAATTAGTTTAAAATGGAACTAAGCTTCGCACCTGGGGTTTCCTCTCTCACAAGGTCGACCATTTAGTTTCGTCGAACAAATACGGTTTCGAGAGCGCATCGCCACAGAATTCAGAGAACAGGCGTTTCTCCTGGCACATTATCGAACACATAGTTACAGATAGAACAATTAGTTTAAAATGGAAGTAAGCTTCGCATCTGGAGTTTCCTGTCTCACAAGGTCGACCACTTAGTTTCGTCGAACACATACGGTTTCGAGTGGCATCGCCACACATTTCAGAGAACAGGCGCTTCTTCTGGCAGAGTATCGAACACTTAGTGTCAGATACGATTATTAGTTTAAAATGAACTAAGTTTCGCAATTTGGTGTTTCCTCTCTCACAAGGTCGCCCACTGAGTTTCGTCGAACTCATACGGTTTCGATTGGCATCGCCACAGATTTCAGAGAACAGGCGCTTCTCCTGACACAGTGTCGAACACATAGTTTCAGATAGAACAATTAGTTTAAAATGGCACTAATTTCGCATCGGGAGTTTCCTGTCCCACAAGGTCGACCACTTAGTTTCCTCGGACACATACGGTTTCGAGTAGCATCGCCACAGATTTCAGAGAACAGGCGCTTCTCCTGGCACAGTATCGAACACTTAGTTTCAGATAGAACAATTAGTTTAAAATGGAACTAAGTTTCGCATCCGGGGTTTCCTCTCTCACAAGGTCGACCACTTAGTTTTGTGGAACACATATGGTTTCGAGTAGCATTGCCACAGATTTCAGAGATCAGGCGCTTCTCCTGGCACAGTATCGAACACTTAGTTTCAGATAGAACAATTAGTTTAAAATGGAACTATGTTTCGCATCTGGAGTTTCCTCTCTCACAAGGTCGACGACTTAGTTTCGTCGAACACATACGTTTTCGAGTGGCATCGCCACAGATTTCAGTCAACAGGCGCTTCTCCTGGCACAGTATCTAACACTTAGTTTCAGCTAGAACAATTAGTTTAAAATGGAACTAAGTTTCGCAGCTGGAGATTCCTCTCTCACAAGGCGACCACTTAGTTTCGTCGAACACATACGCTTTCGAGTAGCATCGCCACAGATTTCAGAGAACAGGCGCTTCTCCTGGCACAGTATCGAACACTTTCAGATAGAACAACTAGTTTAAAATGGAACTATGTTTCGCATCTGGAGTTTCCTCTCTCACAAGGTCGACCACTTAGTTTCGTCGAACACACACGTTTTCGAGTAGCATCGCCACAGATTTCAGAGAACAGGCTCCTCCCCCGGCATAGTATCGAACACTTAGTTTCAGATAGAACAATTAGTTTAAAATGGAATTAAGTTTCGCATCTGGAGTTTCCTCTCTCACAAGGTCGACCACTTAGTTTCGTCGAACACATACGGTTTCGAGTGGCATCGCCACACATTTCAGAGCACAGGCGCTTCTCCTGGCACAGTGTCGAACACATAGTTTCAGATAGAACAATTATTTTAAAATGGAACTAAGTTTCGCATCTGGAGTTTCCTCTCTCACAAGGTCGACCACTTAGTTTCGTCGAACACATACGGTTTCAAGTGGCATCGCCACAGATTTCAGAGAACAGGCGCTTCTCCTGGCACAATATCGAACACTTAGTTTCAGATAGAACAATTAGTTTAAAATGGAAATAAGTTTCGCATCTGGAGTTTCCTCTCTCACAAGGTCGACCACTTAGTTTTGTGGAACACATACGGTTTCGAGTGGCATCGCCACAGATTTCAGGGAACAGGCGCTTCTGCTGGCACAGTATCCAACACTTAGTTTCAGATAGAACAAATGGTTTAAAATAGCCCTAAGTTGCGCGTCTGGAGTTTCCTATCTCACAAGGTCGACCACTTAGTTTCGTCGAACACATACGGTTTCGAGTGGCATCGCCACAGATTTCAGAGAACAGGCGCTTCTCCTGGCACAGTATTGAACACTTAGTTTCAGATGGAACATTTAGTTTAAAATTGAACTATGTTTCGCATCTGAAGTCTCCTCTCTCACAAGGTCGACGACTTAGTTTCGTCGAACACATACGGTTTCGAGTGGCATCGCCACAGATTTCAGTCAAAAGGCGCTTCTCCTGGCACAGTGTCGAACACATAGTTTCAGATAGAACAATTAGTTTAAAATGGAACTAAGTTTCGCATCTGGAGTTTCCTCCCTCACAAGGTCGACTACTTAGTTTCGTCGAACACATACGGTTTCGAGTGGCATCGCCACAGATTTCAGAGAACAGGCGCTCCTCCTGGCACAGTATCGAACACATAGTTTCAGATAGAACAATTAGTTTAAAATGGAACTAAGTTTCGCTTCTGTAGTTTCCTCTCTCACAAGGTCGACCACTTAGTTTCGTCGACACATACGGTTTCGAGTGGTATAGCCACAGATTTCAGAGAACAGGCGCTTCTGCTGGCACAGTATCGAACACATAGTTTCAGATGGAAAAATTAGTTTAAAATGGAACTAAGTTTCGCATCCGGAGTCTCCTCTCTCAGAAGGTCGACCACTTAGTTTCGTCGAACACATACGGTTTCGAGTGGCATCGCCACAGATTTCAGAGAACAGGCGCTTCTCCTGGCACAGTATCGAACACTTAGTTTCAGATGGAAAAATTAGTTTAAAATGGAACTAAGTTTCGCATCCGGAGTCTCCTCTCTCAGAAGGTCGACCACTTAGTTTCGTCGAACACATACGGTTTCGAGTGGCATCGCCACAGATTTCAGAGAACAGGCGCTTCTCCTGGCACAGTATCGAACACTTAGTTTCAGATGGAACAATTAGTTTAAAATGGAACTAAGTTTCGCATCTGGAGTTACCTCTCTCACAAGGTCGACGACTTAGTTTCGTCGAACACATACGATTTCGAATGGCATCGCCACAGATTTCAGTCAACAGGCGCTTCCCCTGGCACAGTATCGAACACTTTCAGATAGAACAATTAGTTTAAAATGGAACTAAGTTTCGCATCTGGCGTTCCCTCTCTCACAAGGTCGACCACTTAGTTTCGTCGTACACATACGGTTTCGAGTGACATCGCCACAGATTTCGGAGAACAGGCTCTTCTCCTGGCACAGTATCGGACACTTAGTTTCAGTTAGAGAAATTAGTTTAAAATGGAACTATGTTTCGCATTTGGAATTTCCTCTCTCACAAGGTCGACCACTTAGTTTCGTCGAACACATACGGTTTCGAGTAGCATCGCCACAGTTTTCAGAGAGCAGGCGCTTCTCCTGGCACAGTATCGAACACTTATTTCAGACAGAACAATTAGTTTAAATGGACTATGTTTCGCATCTGGAGTTTCCTCTCTCGCAAGGTCGAACACTTAGATTCTTCGAACACATACGGTTTCGAGTGACATCGCCACAGATTTCGGAGAACAGGCTCTTCTCCTGGCACACTATCGGGCACTTAGTTTCAGTTAGAAAAATTAGTTTAAAATGGAACTAAGTTTCGCTTCTGTAGTTTCCTCTCTCACAAGGTCGACCACTTAGTTTCGTCGACACATACGGTTTCGAGTGGTATCGCCACAGATTTCAGAGAACAGGCGCTTCTGCTGGCACAGTATCGAACACATAGTTTCAGATGGAAAAATTAGTTTAAAATGGAACTAAGTTTCGCATCTGGAGTCTCCTCTCTCAGAAGGTCGACCACTTAGTTTCGTCGAACACATACGGTTTCGAGTGGTATCGCCACAGATTTCAGAGAACAGGCGCTTCTGCTGGCACAGTATCGAACACATAGTTTCAGATGGAACAATTAGTTTAAAATGGAACTAAGTTTCGCATCTGGAGTTACCTCTCTCACAAGGTCGACGACTTAGTTTCGTCGAACACATACGATTTCGAGTTTCATCGCCACAGATTTCAGTCAACAGGCGCTTCCCCTGGCACAGTATCGAACACTTTCAGATAGAACAATTAGTTTAAAATGGAACTAAGTTTCGCATCTGGCGTTCCCTCTCTCACAAGGTCGACCACTTAGTTTCGTCGTACACATACGGATTCGAGTGGCATCGGCACAGATTTCAGAGAACCGGCTCTTCTCCTCGCAGAGTATCGAACACTTTCAGATAGAACAATTAGTTTAAAATGGAACTAGGTTTCGAATCTGGAGTTTCCTCTCTCACAAGGTCGGCCACTTAGTTACCGTCGAACACATACGGTTTCTATTGGCATCGCCACAGATTTCAGAGAACAGGCGCTTCTCCTGGCACAGTATCGAACACTTAGTTTCGGATGGATCATTTGGTTTAAAATGGAACTAAGTTTCGCATGTGGAGTTTCCTCTCTCACAAGGTCGACCATTTAGTTTCGCCGAACACATACGGTTTCGAGTGGCATCGCCACAGATTTCAGAGGACTGGCGCTTCTCCTGGCACAGTATCGAACACTTAGTTTCAGCTAGAATATTTAGTTTTAAATGGAAATATGTTTCGCATTTGGAGTTTCCTCTCTCACAAGGTCGACCACTTAGTTTCGTCGAACACATACGGTTTCGAGTGACATCGCCACAGATTTCAGAGGACAGGCGCTTCTCCTGGCACAGTATCGAACACTTAGTATCAGATAGAACAATTAGTTTAAAATGGAACTATGTTTCGCATCTGGAGTATCCTCTCTCACAAGGTCAACCACTTAGTTTCGTCGAACACATACGGTTTCGAGTGGCATCGCCACAGATTTCAGAGAACAGGCGCTTCTCCTGGCACAGTACCGAACACTTAGTTTCAGATAGAAAAATTAGTTTAAAATGGAACAATGTTTCGCATCTGGAGTTTCCTCTACCACAAGGTCGACCACTTAGTTTCGTCGAACACATACGGTTTCGAGTGGCATCGCCACACATTTCAGAGAACAGGCGCTTCTCCTGGCACAGTATCGGACACATAGTTTCAGATAGAACAATTAGTTTAAAATGGTACTAAGTTTCGCATCTGGAGTTTCCTCCCTCACAAGGCGGCCACTTAGTTTCGTGGAAAACATTCGGTTTCAAGTAGCATCGCCACAGATTTCAGAGAACAGGCGCTTCTCCTGGCACAGTATTGAAACTTAGTTTCAGATAGAACAATTAGTTTAAAATGGTACTAACTTTCGCATCTGTAGTTTCCTCTCTCACAAGGTCGACAATTTAGTTTCGTCGAACAAATACGGTTTCGAGTGGCATCGCCACAGTCCTCAGAGAATAGGCGCTTCTCCTGGCACAGTACCGAACACTTAGTTTCAAATAGAACAATTAGTTTAAAATGGAACTATGTTTCGCATCTGGAGTTTCCTCTACCACAAGGTCGACCACTTAGTTTCGTCGAAAACATGCGGTTTCGAGAGGCAACGCCACAGATTTCAAAGAACAGGCGTTTCTCCTGGCACAGTATCGAACACTTAGTTCCAGATAGAACAATTAGTTTAAAATGGTACTAACTTTCGCATCTGTAGTTTCCTCTCTCACAAGGTCGACAATTTAGTTTCGTCGAACAAATACGGATTCGAGTGGCATCGCCACAGTCCTTAGAGAATAGGCGCTTCTCCTGGCACAGTATCGAAAACTTAGTTTCAGATAGAACAATTAGTTTAAAATGATACTAAGTTTCGCATCTGGAGTTTCCTCTCTCACAAGTCGACCACTTGGTATCGTGGAACACCTACGGTTTGGAGTGGTAACGCCACAGATTTCAAAGAACAGGCGCTTCTCCTGGCGCAGTATCGGACACATATTTTCAGATAGAACAATTAGTTTAAAATGGTACTAAGTTTCGCATCTGGAGTTTCCTCCCTCGCAAGGTGGCCACTTAGGTTCGTCGAACAAATACGGTTTCGAGTAGCATCGCGACAGATTTTAGAGGACAGGCGCTTCACCTGGCACAGTATCGAACACTTAGTTTCAGATAGAACAATTAGTTTAAAATGGAACTAAGTTTCGCATCTGGAGTTGCCTCTCTCAGAAGGTCGACCACTTAGTTTCGTCGAACACATACGGTTTCGAGTGGCATCGCCACAGATTTCAGGGAACAGGCGCTTCTCCTGGCACACTATCGAACATTTATTTTCAGATAGAACAATTAGTTTAAAATGGAACTAAGTTTCGCATCTGGAGTTTCCTCTCTCAGAAGGTCGACCACTTAGTTTCGTCGAACACATACGGTTTGGAGTAGCATCGCCACAGATTTCAGAGAACAGGCGCTTCTCCTGGCACAGTATCGAACACTTAGTTTCAGATAGAACAATTAATTTAAAATGGAACTGTGTTTCGCATATGAAGTTTCCTCGCTCACAAGGTCGGCCACTTAGTTTCGTCGAACACATACGGTTTCGAGTGGCATCGCCACAGATTTCAGAGAACAGGCGCTTCTCCTGGCACAGTATCGGACACATAGTTTCAGATAGAACAATTAGTTTAAAATGGTACTAAGTTTCGCATCTGGAGTTTCCTCCCTCACAAGGCGGCCACTTAGTTTCGTGGAAAACATTCGGTTTCAAGTAGCATCGCCACAGATTTCAGAGAACAGGCGCTTCTCCTGGCACAGTATTGAACACTTAGTTTCAGATAGAACAATTAGTTTAAAATGGTACTAACTTTCGCATCTGTAGTTTCCTCTCTCACAAGGTCGACAATTTAGTTTCGTCGAACAAATTCGGTTTCGAGTGGCATCGCCACATTCCTCAGAGAATAGGCGCTTCTCCTGGCACAGTACCGAACACTTAGTTTCAAATAGAACAATTAGTTTAAAATGGAACTATGTTTCGCATCTGGAGTTTCCTCTACCACAAGGTCGACCACTTAGTGTCGTCAAACACATACGGTTTCGAGTGGCAACGCCACAGATTTCAAAGAACAGGCGTTTCTCCTGGCACAGTATCGAACACTTAGTTCCAGATAGAACAATTAGTTTAAAATGGTACTAACTTTCGCATCTGTAGTTTCCTCTCTCACAAGGTCGACAATTTAGTTTCGTCGAACAAATACGGTTTCGAGTGGCATCGCCACAGTCCTTAGAGAATAGGCGCTTCTCCTGGCACAGTATCGAAAACTTAGTTTCAGATAGAACAATTAGTTTAAAATGATACTAAGTTTCGCATCTGGAGTTTCCTCTCTCACAAGTCGACCACTTGGTATCGTGGAACACCTACGGTTTGGAGTGGTAACGCCACAGATTTCAAAGAACAGGCGCTTCTCCTGGCGCAGTATCGGACACATATTTTCAGATAGAACAATTAGTTTAAAATGGTACTAAGTTTCGCATCTGGAGTTTCCTCCCTCGCAAGGTGGCCACTTAGGTTCGTCGAACACATACGGTTTCGAGTAGCATCGCGACAGATTTTAGAGGACAGGCGCTTCTCCTGGCACAGTATCGAACACTTAGTTTCAGATAGAACAATTAGTTTAAAATGGAACTAAGTTTCGCATCTGGAGTTGCCTCTCTCAGAAGGTCGACCACTTAGTTTCGTCGAACACATACGGTTTCGAGTGGCATCGCCACAGATTTCAGGGAACAGGCGCTTCTCCTGGCACACTATCGAACATTTATTTTCAGATAGAACAATTAGTTTAAAATGGAACTAAGTTTCGCATCTGGAGTTTCCTCTCTCAGAAGGTCGACCACTTAGTTTCGTCGAACACATACGGTTTGGAGTAGCATCGCCACAGATTTCAGAGAACAGGCGCTTCTCCTGGCACAGTATTGAACACTTAGTTTCAGATAGAACAATTAGTTTAAAATGGTACTAACTTTCGCATCTGTAGTTTCCTCTCTCACAAGGTCGACAATTTAGTTTCGTCGAACAAATACGGTTTCGAGTGGCATCGCCACAGTCCTCAGAGAATAGGGGCTTCTCCTGGCACAGTACCGAACACTTAGTTTCAAATAGAACAATTAGTTTAAAATGGAACTATGTTTCGCATCTGGAATTTCCTCTAACAGAAGGTCGTCCACTTAGTGTCGTCGAACACATACGGTTTCGAGTGGCAACGCCACAGATTTCAAAGAACAGGCGTTTCTCCTGGCACAGTATCGAACACTTAGTTCCAGATAGAACAATTAGTTTAAAATGGTACTAACTTTCGCATCTGTAGTTTCCTCTCTCACAAGGTCGACAATTTAGTTTCGTCGAACAAATACGGTTTCGAGTGGCATCGCCACAGTCCTTAGAGAATAGGCGCTTCTCCTGGCACAGTATCGAAAACTTAGTTTCAGATAGAACAATTAGTTTAAAATGATACTAAGTTTCGCATCTGGAGTTTCCTCTCTCACAAGTCGACCACTTGGTACCGTGGAACACCTACGGTTTGGAGTGGTAACGCCACAGATTTCAAAGAACAGGCGCTTCTCCTGGCGCAGTATCGGACACATATTTTCAGATAGAACAATTAGTTTAAAATGATACTAAGTTTCGCATCTGGAGTTTCCTCTCTCACAAGTCTACCACTTGGTATCGTGGAACACCTACGGTTTCGAGTAGCATCGCCACAGATTTCAGAGAGCAGGCGCTTCTCCTGGCACAGAATCGAACACTTAGTTTCAGATAGAACAATTAATTTAAAATGGAACTGTGTTTCGCATATGAAGTTTCCTCGCTCACAAGGTCGGCCACTTAGTTTCGTCGAACACATACGGTTTCGAGTGGCATCGCCACAGATTTCAGAGAACAGGCGCCTCTCCTGGCACAGTATCGGACACATAGTTTCAGATAGAACAATTAGTTTAAAATGGTACTAAGTTTCGCATCTGGAGTTTCCTCCCTCACAAGGCGGCCACTTAGTTTCGTGGAAAACATTCGGTTTCAAGTAGCATCGCCACAGATTTCAGAGAACAGGCGCTTCTCCTGGCACAGTATTGAACACTTAGTTTCAGATAGAACAATTAGTTTAAAATGGTACTAACTTTCGCATCTGTAGTTTCCTCTCTCACAAGGTCGACAATTTAGTTTCGTCGAACAAATACGGTTTCGAGTGGCATCGCCACAGTCCTCAGAGAATAGGCGCTTCTCCTGGCACAGTACCGAACACTTAGTTTCAAATAGAACAATTAGTTTAAAATGGTACTATGTTTCGCATCTGGAGTTTCCTCTACCACAAGGTCGACCACTTAGTGTCGTCGAACACATACGGTTTCGAGTGGCAACGCCACAGATTTCAAAGAACAGGCGTTTCTCCTGGCACAGTATCGAACACTTAGTTCCAGATAGAACAATTAGTTTAAAATGGTACTAACTTTCGCATCTGTAGTTTCCTCTCTCACAAGGTCGACAATTTAGTTTCGTCGAACAAATACGGTTTCGAGTGGCATCGCCACAGTCCTTAGAGAATAGGCGCTTCTCCTGGCACAGTATCGAAAACTTAGTTTCAGATAGAACAATTAGTTTAAAATGATACTAAGTTTCGCATCTGGAGTTTCCTCTCTCACAAGTCGACCACTTGGTATCGTGGAACACCTACGGTTTGGAGTGGTAACGCCACAGATTTCAAAGAACAGGCGCTTCTCCTGGCGCAGTATCGGACACATATTTTCAGATAGAACAATTAGTTTAAAATGGTACTAAGTTTCGCATCTGGAGTTTCCTCCCTCGCAAGGTGGCCACTTAGGTTCGTCGAACACATACGGTTTCGAGTAGCATCGCGACAGATTTTAGAGGACAGGCGCTTCTCCTGGCACAGTATCGAACACTTAGTTTCAGATAGAACAATTAGTTTAAAATGGAACTAAGTTTCGCATCTGGAGTTGCCTCTCTCAGAAGGTCGACCACTTAGTTTCGTCGAACACATACGGTTTCGAGTGGCATCGCCACAGATTTCAGGGAACAGGCGCTTCTCCTGGCACACTATCGAACATTTATTTTCAGATAGAACAATTAGTTTAAAATGGAACTAAGTTTCGCATCTGGAGTTTCCTCTCTCAGAAGGTCGACCACTTAGTTTCGTCGAACACATACGGTTTCGAGTGGCATCGCCACAGATTTCAGGGAACAGGCGCTTCTCCTGGCACACTATCGAACATTTATTTTCAGATAGAACAATTAGTTTAAAATGGAACTAAGTTTCGCATCTGGAGTTTCCTCTCTCAGAAGGTCGACCACTTAGTTTCGTCGAACACATACGGTTTGGAGTAGCATCGCCACAGATTTCAGAGAACAGGCGCTTCTCCTGGCACAGTATCGAACACTTAGTTTCAGATAGAACAATTAGTATAAAATGGAACTAATTTTCGCATCTGGAGTTTCCTCTCCCACAAGGTCGGCCACTTAGTTTCGTCGAACACATACGGTTTCGAGTGGCATCGCCACAGATTTCAGGGAACAGGCGCTTCTCCTGGCACACTATCGAACATTTATTTTCAGATAGAACAATTAGTTTAAAATGGAACTAATTTTCGCATCTGGAGTTTCCTCTCTCAGAAGGTCGACCACTTAGTTTCGTCGAACACATACGGTTTGGAGTAGCATCGCCACAGATTTCAGAGAACAGGCGCTTCTCCTGGCACAGTATCGAACACTTAGTTTCAGATAGAACAATTAGTTTAAAATGGAACTAAGTTTCGCATCTGGAGTTGCCTCTCTCAGAAGGTCGACCACTTAGTTTCGTCGAACACATACGGTTTCGAGTGGCATCGCCACAGATTTCAGGGAACAGGCGCTTCTCCTGGCACACTATCGAACATTTATTTTCAGATAGAACAATTAGTTTAAAATGGAACTAAGTTTCGCATCTGGAGTTTCCTCTCTCAGAAGGTCGACAACTTAATTTCGTCGAACACATACGGTTTGGAGTAGCATCGCCACAGATTTCAGAGAACAGGCGCTTCTCCTGGCACAGTATTGAACACTTAGTTTCAGATAGAACAATTAGTTTAAAATGGTACTAACTTTCGCATCTGTAGTTTCCTCTCTCACAAGGTCGACAATTTAGTTTCGTCGAACAAATACGGTTTCGAGTGGCATCGCCACAGTCCTCAGAGAATAGGCGCTTCTCCTGGCACAGTACCGAACACTTAGTTTCAAATAGAACAATTAGTTTAAAATGGAACTATGTTTCGCATCTGGAGTTTCCTCTACCACAAGGTCGACCACTTAGTGTCGTCGAACACATACGGTTTCGAGTGGCAACGCCACAGATTTCAAAGAACAGGCGTTTCTCCTGGCACAGTATCGAACACTTAGTTCCAGATAGAACAATTAGTTTAAAATGGTACTAACTTTCGCATCTGTAGTTTCCTCTCTCACAAGGTCGACAATTTAGTTTCGTCGAACAAATACGGTTTCAAGTGGCATCGCCACAGTCCTTAGAGAATAGGCGCTTCTCCTGGCACAGTATCGAAAACTTAGTTTCAGATAGAACAATTAGTTTAAAATGATACTAAGTTTCGCATCTGGAGTTTCCTCTCTCACAAGTCGACCACTTGGTATCGTGGAACACCTACGGTTTGGAGTGGTAACGCCACAGATTTCAAAGAACAGGCGCTTCTCCTGGCGCAGTATCGGACACATATTTTCAGATAGAACAATTAGTTTAAAATGATACTAAGTTTCGCATCTGGAGTTTCCTCTCTCACAAGTCTACCACTTGGTATCGTGGAACACCTACGGTTTCGAGTAGCATCGCCACAGATTTCAGAGAGCAGGCGCTTCTCCTGGCACAGAATCGAACACTTAGTTTCAGATAGAACAATTAATTTAAAATGGAACTGTGTTTCGCATATGAAGTTTCCTCGCTCACAAGGTCGGCCACTTAGTTTCGTCGAACACATACGGTTTCGAGTGGCATCGCCACAGATTTCAGAGAACAGGCGCCTCTCCTGGCACAGTATCGGACACATAGTTTCAGATAGAACAATTAGTTTAAAATGGTACTAAGTTTCGCATCTGGAGTTTCCTCCCTCACAAGGCGGCCACTTAGTTTCGTGGAAAACATTCGGTTTCAAGTAGCATCGCCACAGATTTCAGAGAACAGGCGCTTCTCCTGGCACAGTATTGAACACTTAGTTTCAGATAGAACAATTAGTTTAAAATGGTACTAACTTTCGCATCTGTAGTTTCCTCTCTCACAAGGTCGACAATTTAGTTTCGTCGAACAAATACGGTTTCGAGTGGCATCGCCACAGTCCTCAGAGAATAGGCGCTTCTCCTGGCACAGTACCGAACACTTAGTTTCAAATAGAACAATTAGTTTAAAATGGAACTATGTTTCGCATCTGGAGTTTCCTCTACCACAAGGTCGACCACTTAGTGTCGTCGAACACATACGGTTTCGAGTGGCAACGCCACAGATTTCAAAGAACAGGCGTTTCTCCTGGCACAGTATCGAACACTTAGTTCCAGATAGAACAATTAGTTTAAAATGGTACTAACTTTCGCATCTGTAGTTTCCTCTCTCACAAGGTCGACAATTTAGTTTCGTCGAACAAATACGGTTTCGAGTGGCATCGCCACAGTCCTTAGAGAATAGGCGCTTCTCCTGGCACAGTATCGAAAACTTAGTTTCAGATAGAACAATTAGTTTAAAATGATACTAAGTTTCGCATCTGGAGTTTCCTCTCTCACAAGTCGACCACTTGGTATCGTGGAACACCTACGGTTTGGAGTGGTAACGCCACAGATTTCAAAGAACAGGCGCTTCTCCTGGCGCAGTATCGGACACATATTTTCAGATAGAACAATTAGTTTAAAATGGTACTAAGTTTCGCATCTGGAGTTTCCTCCCTCGCAAGGTGGCCACTTAGGTTCGTCGAACACATACGGTTTCGAGTAGCATCGCGACAGATTTTAGAGGACAGGCGCTTCTCCTGGCACAGTATCGAACACTTAGTTTCAGATAGAACAATTAGTTTAAAATGGAACTAAGTTTCGCATCTGGAGTTGCCTCTCTCAGAAGGTCGACCACTTAGTTTCGTCGAACACATACGGTTTCGAGTGGCATCGCCACAGATTTCAGGGAACAGGCGCTTCTCCTGGCACACTATCGAACATTTATTTTCAGATAGAACAATTAGTTTAAAATGGAACTAAGTTTCGCATCTGGAGTTTCCTCTCTCACAAGTCGACCACTTGGTATCGTGGAACACATACGGTTTCGAGTAGCATCGCCACAGATTTCAGAGAGCAGGCGCTTCTCCTGGCACAGAATCGAACACTTAGTTTCAGATAGAACAATTAATTTAAAATGGAACTGTGTTTCGCATATGAAGTTTCCTCGCTCACAAGGTCGGCCACTTAGTTTCGTCGAACACATACGGTTTCGAGTGGCATCGCCACAGATTTCAGAGAACAGGCGCTTCTCCTGGCACAGTATCGGACACATAGTTTCAGATAGAACAATTAGTTTAAAATGGTACTAAGTTTCGCATCTGGAGTTTCCTCCCTCACAAGGCGGCCACTTAGTTTCGTGGAAAACATTCGGTTTCAAGTAGCATCGCCACAGATTTCAGAGAACAGGCGCTTCTCCTGGCACAGTATTGAACACTTAGTTTCAGATAGAACAATTAGTTTAAAATGGTACTAACTTTCGCATCTGTAGTTTCCTCTCTCACAAGGTCGACAATTTAGTTTCGTCGAACAAATACGGTTTCGAGTGGCATCACCACAGTCCTCAGAGAATAGGCGCTTCTCCTGGCACAGTACCGAACACTTAGTTTCAAATAGAACAATTAGTTTAAAATGGAACTATGTTTCGCATCTGGAGTTTCCTCTACCACAAGGTCGACCACTTAGTGTCGTCGAACACATACGGTTTCGAGTGGCAACGCCACAGATTTCAAAGAACAGGCGTTTCTCCTGGCACAGTATCGAACACTTAGTTCCAGATAGAACAATTAGTTTAAAATGGTACTAACTTTCGCATCTGTAGTTTCCTCTCTCACAAGGTCGACAATTTAGTTTCGTCGAACAAATACGGTTTCGAGTGGCATCGCCACAGTCCTTAGAGAATAGGCGCTTCTCCTGGCACAGTATCGAAAACTTAGATTAAAAGAACAATTAGTTTAAAATGATACTAAGTTTCGCATCTGGAGTTTCCTCTCTCACAAGTCGACCGCTTGGTATCGTGGAACACCTACGGTTTGGAGTGGTAACGCCACAGATTTCAAAGAACAGGCGCTTCTCCTGGCGCAGTATCGGACACATATTTTCAGATAGAACAATTAGTTTAAAATGGTACTAAGTTTCGCATCTGGAGTTTCCTCCCTCGCAAGGTGGCCACTTAGGTTCGTCGAACACATACGGTTTCGAGTAGCATCGCGACAGATTTTAGAGGACAGGCGCTTCTCCTGGCACAGTATCGAACACTTAGTATCGGATAGAACAATTACTTTAAAATGGAACTAAGCTTCGCATCTGGAGTTTCCTCTCTCACAAGTTCGACCACTTAGTTTCGTCGAACACATACGGTTTCGAGTAGCATCGCCACTGATTTCAGAGAACAGGCGCTTCTCCTGGCACAGTATCGAAAACTTAGTTTCAGATACAACTATTAGTTTAAAATGGAACTAAGCTTCGCATCTGGAGTTTCCTCTCCCACAAGGTCGACCACTTAGTTTCCTCGAACACATATGGTTTCGAGTAGCATCGCCACAAATTTCAGAGAACATGCGCTTCTCCTGGCACAGTATCGAACACTTAGTATCGGATAGAACAATTACTTTAAAATGGAACTAAGCTTCGCATCTGGAGTTTCCTCTCTCACAAGTTCGACCACTTAGTTTTGTCGAACACATACGGTTTCGAGTGGCATCACCACAGGTTTCAGAGAACAGGCGCTTTTCCTGGCACAGTATCGAACACTTAGTTTCAGATAGAACAATTAGTTTAAAATGGAACTAAGTTTCGCATTTGGAGTTTCCTCTCTCACACGGTCGACCACTTAGTTTCGTCGAACACATACGGATTCGAGTGGCATCGCGACAGATTTCAGAGAACAGGCGCTTCTCCTGACACTGTATCAAAAACTTAGTTTCAGATAAAACTATTAGTTTAAAATGGAACTAAGCTTCGCATTTGGAGTTTCCTCTCTCACAAGGTCGACCAATTAGTTTTGTCGAACACATGCGGTTTCGAGGGGCATCGCCACATATTTCAGAGGACAGGCGCTTCTCCTGGCACAGTATCGAACACTTAGTATCGGATAGAACAATTACTTTAAAATGGAACTAAGCTTCGCATCTGGAGTTTCCTCTCTCACAAGTTCGACCACTTAGTTTCGTCGAACACATACGGTTTCGAGTAGCATCGCCACAGATTTCAGAGAACAGGCGCTTCTACTGGCACTGTATCGAACACTTAGTTTCAGACAGAACAATTAGTTTAAAATGGAACTAAGCTTCGCATTTGGAGTTTCCTCTCCCACAAGGTCGACCACTTAGTTTCCTCGAACACATATGGTTTCGAGTAGCATCGCCACAAATTTCAGAGAACATGCGCCTCTCCTGGCACATTATCGAACACTTAGTTTCAGATAGAACAATTAGTTTAAAATGGACCTATATTTCCCATCTGGAGATTCCTCTCCCACAAGGTCGACCACTTAGTTTCCTCGAACACATACGGTTTCGAGGAGCATCGCCACAGATTTCAGAGAACAGGCGCTTCTCCTGGCACATTATAGAACACATAGTTACAGATAGAACAATTAGTTTGAAATGGAACTAAGTTTCGCATCTGGAGTTTCCTCTCTCTCAAGAACGACCACTTAGTTTCGTCGAACACATACGGTTTCGAGGACGCATCGCCACAGATTTCAGAGAACACAGCGCTTCTCCTGGCACAGTATCGAACGCTCAGTACCAGATAGAACAATTAGTTTAAAAGGAACAAAGCTTCGCATTTGGAGTTTCCTCTCTCACAAGGTCGACCACTGAGTTTCGTCGAACACACACGGTTTCGAGTGGCATCGCCACAGATTTCAGAGAACAGGCGCTTCTCCTGGCACAGTATCGAACACTTAGTTTCAGCTAGAACAATTATTTTAAAATGGAACAAAGTTTCGCATTTGGAGTTTCCTCTCTCACAAGGTCGGGGACTTAGTTTCGTCGAACACATACGGTTCCGAGTAGCATCGCGACAGATTTCCGAGAACAGGCGCTTCTCCTGGCACATTATCGAACACTTAGTTTCAGATAGAACAATCAGTTTAAAATGGAACTATGTTTCGCATCTGGAGTTTCCTCTCTCACCATGTCGACCACTTAGTTTCGTCGAACACATACGGTTTCGAGTAGCATCGCCACAGATTTCAGAGAACAGGCGCTTCTACTGGCACTGTATCGAACACTTAGTTTCAGACAGAACAATTAGTTTAAGATGGAACTAAGTTTCGCATCCGGAGTTTCCTCTCTCAGAAGGTCGACCACTTAGTTTTGTCGAACACATACGAATTCGAGTAGCATCGCCACAGATTTCAGAGAACAGGCGCTTCGCCTGGCACAGTATCGAACCCTTAGTTTCAGATAGAAGAATGAGTTTAAAATGTTACTATGTTTCGCATCTGGAGTTTCCTCTCTCACCATGTCGACCACTTAGTTTCGTCGAACACATACGGTTTCGAGTAGCATCGCCACAGATTTCAGAGAACAGGCGCTTCTCCTGGCACAGTATCGAACACTTAGTTTCAGATAGAACAATTAGTTTTAAATGGTACTAACTTTCGCATCTGTAGTTTCCTCTCTCACAAGGTCGACAATTTAGTTTCGTCGAACAAATACGGTTTCGAGTGGCATCGCCACAGTCCTCAGAGAATAGGCGCTTCTCCTGGCACAGTACCGAACACTTAGTTTCAAATAGAACAATTAGTTTAAAATGGAACTATGTTTCGCATCTGGAGTTTCCTCTACCACAAGGTCGACCACTTAGTGTCGTCGAACACATACGGTTTCGAGTGGCAACGCCTCAGATTTCAAAGAACAGGCGTTTCTCCTGGCACAGTATCGAACACTTAGTTCCAGATAGAACAATTAGTTTAAAATGGTACTAACTTTCGCATCTGTAGTTTCCTCTCTCACAAGGTCGACAATTTAGTTTCGTCGAACAAATACGGTTTCGAGTGGCATCGCCACAGTCCTTAGAGAATAGGCGCTTCTCCTGGCACAGTATCGAAAACTTAGTTTCAGATAGAACAATTAGTTTAAAATGATACTAAGTTTCGCATCTGGAGTTTCCTCTCTCACAAGTCGACCACTTGGTATCGTGGAACACCTACGGTTTGGAGTGGTAACGCCACAGATTTCAAAGAACAGGCGCTTCTCCTGGCGCAGTATCGGACACATATTTTCAGATAGAACAATTAGTTTAAAATGGAACTAAGTTTCGCATCTGGAGTTTCCTCTCCCACAAGGTCGACCACTTAGTTTCGTCGAACACATACGGTTTCGAGTGGCATCGCCACAGATTTCAGAGAACAGTCGCTTCTCCTGGCACAGTATCGAACACTCAGTTTCAGATACAACAATTAGTTTAAAATGGAACTAAGTTTCGCATCTGGAGTTTCCTCTCTCACAAGGTCGACCACTTAGTTTCGTCGAACACATACGGTTTCGAGTAGCATCGCCACAGATTTCAGAGAACAGTCGCTTCTCCTGGCACAGTGTTGAACACTTAGTTTCAGATAGAACAATTAGTTTAAAATGATACTAAGTTTCGCATCTGGAGTTTTCTCTCTAACAAGTCGACCACTTGGTATCGTGGAACACCTACGGTTTCGAGTGGCAACGCCACAGATTTCGAAGAACAGGCGCTTCTCCTGGCACAGTATCGAACACTGAGTTCCAGATAGAACAATTAGTTTAAAATGGTACTAACTTTCGCATCTGTAGTTTCCTCTCCCACAAGGTCGACAACTTAGATTCGTCGAACAAATACGGTTTCGAGTGGCATCGCCACAGTCCTCAGAGAACAGGCGCTTTTCCTGGCACAGTATCGAAAACTTAGTTTCAGATAGAACAATTAGTTTAAAATGATACTAAGTTTCGCATCTGGAGTTTCCTCTCTCACAAGTCGACCACTTGGAATCGTGGAAAACCTACGGTTTCGAGTAGCATCGCCACAGATTTCAGAGAGCAGGCGCTTCTCCCGGCACAGAATCGAACACTTAGTTTCAGATAGAACAATTAATTTAAAATGGAACTGAGTTTCGCATATGAAGTTTCCTCGCTCACAAGGTCGGCCACTTAGTTTCGTCGAACACATACGGTTTCGAGTGGCATCGCCACAGATTTCAGAGAACAGGCGCTTCTCCTGGCACAGTATCGGACACATAGTTTCAGATAGAACAATTAATTTAAAATGGTACTAAGTTTCGCATCTGGAGTTTCCTCCCTCACAAGGCGGCCACTTAGTTTCGTGGAAAACATTCGGTCTCAAGTAGCATCGCCACAGATTTCAGAGAACAGGCGCTTCTCCTGGCACAGTATCGAACACTCAGTTTCAGACAGAACTATTAGTTTAAAATGGAACAAAGTTTCGCATCTGGAGTTTCCTCTCTCACAAGGTCGGGGACTTAGTTTCGTCGAACACATACGGTTCCGAGTAGCATCGCGACAGATTTCCGAGAACAGGCGCTTCTCCTGGCACATTATCGAACACTTAGTTTCAGATAGAACAATCAGTTTAAAATGGAACTATGTTTCGCATCTGGAGTTTCCTCTCTCACCATGTCGACCACTTAGTTTCGTCGAACACATACGGTTTCGAGTAGCATCGCCACAGATTTCAGAGAACAGGCGCTTCTCCTGGCACTGTATCGAACACTTAGTTTCAGACAGAACAATTAGTTTAAAATGGAATAAAGTTTCGCATCCGGAGTTTCCTCTCTCAGAATGTCGACCACTTAGTTTTGTCGAACACATACGAATTCGACTAGCAACGCCACAGATTTCAGAGAACAGGCGCTTCTACTGGCACTGTATCGAACACTTAGTTTCAGACAGAACAATTAGTTTAAGATGGAACTAAGTTTCGCATCCGGAGTTTCCTCTCTCAGAAGGTCGACCACTTAGTTTTGTCGAACACATACGAATTCGAGTAGCATCGCCACAGATTTCAGAGAACAGGCGCTTCTCCTGGCACAGTATCGAACCCTTAGTTTCAGATAGAAGAATGAGTTTAAAATGTTACTATGTTTCGCATCTGGAGTTCCCTCTCTCACAAGGTCGACCACTTTGTTTCGTCGAACACATACGGTTTCGAGTGGCATCGCCGCAGATTTCAGAGAACTGTCGCTTCTCCTGGCACAGTATCGAACACTTAGTTTCAGATAGAACAATTAGTTTTAAATGGTACTAACTTTCGCATCTGTAGTTTCCTCTCTCACAAGGTCGACAATTTAGTTTGGTCGAACAAATACGGTTTCGAGTGTCATCGCCACAGTCCTTAGAGAATAGGCGCTTCTCCTGGCACAGTATCGAAAACTTAGTTTCAGATAGAACAATTAGTTTAAAATGATACTAAGTTTCGCATCTGGAGTTTCCTCTCTCACAAGTCGAACACTTGGTATCGTGGAACACCTACGGTTTCGAGTGGTAACGCCACAGATTTCAAAGAACAGGCGCTTCTCCTGGCACAGTATCGGACACACATTTTCAGATAGAACAATTAGTTTAAAATGGTACTAAGTTTCGCATCTGGAGTTTCCTCCCTCGCAAGGCGGCCACTTAGGTTCGTCGAACACATACGGTTTCGAGTAGCATCGCGACAGATTTTAGAGGACAGGCGCTTCTCCTGGCACAGTATCGAACACTTAGTTTCAGATAGAACAATTAGTTTAAAATGGAACTATGTTTCGCATCTGGAATTTCCACTCTCACAAGGTCAAAGACTTACTTTCGTCGAACACATACGCTTTCGAGTGGCATCGCCGCAGATTTCAGAGAACAGGCGCTTCGCCTGGCACAGTAGCGAACACTTATTTCAAACAGAAAAATTAGTGTAAAATGGAATTATGTTTCGCATCTGGAGTATCCTCTCTCACAAGATCAACCAATTAGTTTCCTCGAAAATATACGGTTTCAAGTGGCATCGCCACACATTCCAGAGAACAGGCGCTTCTCCTGACACAGTATCGAACACTTAGTATCAGATAGAACAATTAGTTTAAAATGGAACTAAGTTTCGCATCAGGAGTTTCTTCTCTCACAAGGTCGACCCCTTAGATTCGTTGAACACAAACGGTTTCGAGTGGCAACGCCACAGATTTCAGAGAACAGGGGCTTCTCCTGGCACAGTGTCGAACACTTAGTTTCAGATAGAACAATTAGTTTAAAATGGAACTAAGTTTCGCATCTGGAGTTTCCTCTACCACAAGGTCGACCACTTAGTTTCGTCGAACACATACGGTTTCAAGTAGCATCGCCACAGATTTCAGAGAACAGGCGCTTCTCCTGGCACAGTATTGAACACTTAGTTTCAGATAGAACAATTAATTTAAAATGGTACTAACTTTCGCATCTGTAGTTTCCTCTCTCACAAGGTCGAAAATTTAGTTTCGTCGAACAAATACGGTTTCGAGTGGCATCGCCACAGTCCTTAGAGAATAGGCGCTTCTCCTGGCACAGTATCGAAAACTTAGTTTCAGATAGAACAATTAGTTTAAAATGGTACTAACTTTCGCATCTGTAGTTTCCTCTCTCAAAAGGTCGACAATTTAGTTTGGTCGAACACATACGGTTTCGAGTGGCATCGCCACAGTCCTTAGAGAATAGGCGCTTCTCCTGGCACAGTATCGAAAACTTAGTTTCAGATAGAACAATTAGTTTAAAATGATACTAAGTTTCGCATCTGGAGTTTCCTCTCTCACAAGTCGAACACTTGGTATCGTGGAACACCTACGGTTTCGAGTGGTAACGCCACAGATTTCAAAGAACAGGCGTTTCTCCTGGCAAAGTATCGGACACACATTTTCAGATAGAACAATTAGTTTAAAATGGTACTAAGTTTCGCATCTGGAGTTTCCTCCCTCGCAAGGCGGCCACTTAGGTTCGTCGAACACATACGGTTTCGAGTAACATCGCGACAGATTTTAGAGGAGAGGCGCTTCTCCTGGCACAGTATCGAACACTTAGTATCGGATAGAACAATTACTTTAAAATGGAACTAAGCTTCGCATCTGGAGTTTCCTCTCTCACAAGTTCGACCACTTAGTTTTGTCGAACACATACGGTTTCGAGTGGCATCACCACAGGTTTCAGAGAACAGGCGCTTTTCCTGGCACAGTATCGAACACTTAGTTTCAGATAGAACAATTAGTTTAAAATGGAACTAAGTTTCGCACTTGGAGTTTCCTCTCTCACACGGTCGACCACTTAGTTTAGTCGAACACATACGGATTCGAGTGGCATCGCGACAGATTTCAGAGAACAGGCGCTTCTCCTGACACAGTATCGAAAACTTAGTTTCAGATAAAACTATTAGTTTAAAATGGAACTAAGCTTCGCATTTGGAGTTTCCTCTCTCACAAGGTCGACCACTTAGTTTTGTCGAACACATGCGGTTTCGAGGGGCATCGCCACATATTTCAGAGGACAGGCGCTTCTCCTGGCACAGTATCGAACACTTAGTATCGGATAGAACAATTACTTTAAAATGGAACTAAGCTACGCATCTGGAGTTTCCTCTCTCACAAGTTCGACCACTTAGTTTCGTCGAACATATACGGTTTCGAGTAGCATCGCCACTGATTTCAGAGAACAGGCGCTTCTCCTGGCACAGTATCGAAAACTTAGTTTCAGATACAACTATTAGTTTAAAATGGAACTAAGCTTCGCATTTGGAGTTTCCTCTCTCACAAGGTCGACCACTTAGTTTTGTCGAACACATGCGGTTTCGAGGGGCATCGCCACATATTTCAGAGGACAGGCGCTTCTCCTGGCACAGTATCGGATAGAACAATTACTTTAAAATGGAACTAAGCTTCGCATCTGGAGTTTCCTTTCCCACAAGGTCGACCACTTAGTTTCCTCGAACACATATGGTTTCGAGTAGCATCGCCACAAATTTCAGAGAACATGCGCTTCTCCTGGCACATTATCGAACACTTAGTTTCAGATAGAACAATTAGTTTAAAATGGACCTATATTTCCCATCTGGAGATTCATCTCCCACAAGGTCGACCACTTAGTTTCCTCGAACACATACGGTTTCGAGGAGCATCGCCACAGATTTCAGAGAACAGGCGCTTCTCCTGGCACATTATAGAACACATAGTTACAGATAGAACAATTAGTTTGAAATGGAACTAAGTTTCGCATCTGGAGTTTCCTCTCTCACAAGAACGACCACTTAGTTTCGTCGAACACATACGGTTTCGAGGACGCATCGCCACAGATTTCAGAGAACACAGCGCTTCTCCTGGCACAGTATCGAACGCTCAGTACCAGATAGAACAATTAGTTTAAAAGGAACAAAGCTTCGCATTTGGAGTTTCCTCTCTCACAAGGTCGACCACTGAGTTTCGTCGAACACACACGGTTTCGAGTGGCATCGCCACAGATTTCAGAGAACAGGCGCTTCTCCTGGCACAGTATCGAACACTTAGTTTCAGCTAGAACAATTATTTTAAAATGGAACTTAGTTTCGCATTTGGAGTTTCCTCTCTCACACGGTCGACTACTTAGTTTCGTCGAACACATACGGATTCGAGTGGCATCGCGACAGATTTCAGAGAACAGGCGCTTCTCCTGGCACATTATCGAACACTTAGTTTCAGATAGAACAATCAGTTTAAAATGGAACTATGTTTCGCATCTGGAGTTTCCTCTCTCACCATGTCGACCACTTAGTTTCGTCGAACACATACGGTTTCGAGTAGCATCGCCACAGATTTCAGAGAACAGGCGCTTCTCCTGGCACTGTATCGAACACTTAGTTTCAGACAGAACAATTAGTTTAAAATGGAATAAAGTTTCGCATCCGGAGTTTCCTCTCTCAGAATGTCGACCACTTAGTTTTGTCGAACACATACGAATTCGACTAGCAACGCCACAGATTTCAGAGAACAGGCGCTTCTACTGGCACTGTATCGAACACTTAGTTTCAGACAGAACAATTAGTTTAAGATGGAACTAAGTTTCGCATCCGGAGTTTCCTCTCTCAGAAGGTCGACCACTTAGTTTTGTCGAACACATACGAATTCGAGTAGCATCGCCACAGATTTCAGAGAACAGGCGCTTCTCCTGGCACAGTATCGAACCCTTAGTTTCAGATAGAAGAATGAGTTTAAAATGTTACTATGTTTCGCATCTGGAGTTCCCTCTCTCACAAGGTCGACCACTTTGTTTCGTCGAACACATACGGTTTCGAGTGGCATCGCCGCAGATTTCAGAGAACTGTCGCTTCTCCTGGCACAGTATCGAACACTTAGTTTCAGATAGAACAATTAGTTTTAAATGGTACTAACTTTCGCATCTGTAGTTTCCTCTCTCACAAGGTCGACAATTTAGTTTGGTCGAACAAATACGGTTTCGAGTGTCATCGCCACAGTCCTTAGAGAATAGGCGCTTCTCCTGGCACAGTATCGAAAACTTAGTTTCAGATAGAACAATTAGTTTAAAATGATACTAAGTTTCGCATCTGGAGTTTCCTCTCTCACAAGTCGAACACTTGGTATCGTGGAACACCTACGGTTTCGAGTGGTAACGCCACAGATTTCAAAGAACAGGCGCTTCTCCTGGCACAGTATCGGACACACATTTTCAGATAGGACAATTAGTTTAAAATGGTACTAAGTTTCGCATCTGGAGTTTCCTCCCTCGCAAGGCGGCCACTTAGGTTCGTCGAACACATACGGTTTCGAGTAGCATCGCGACAGATTTTAGAGGACAGGCGCTTCTCCTGGCACAGTATCGAACACTTAGTTTCAGATAGAACAATTAGTTTAAAATGGAACTATGTTTCGCATCTGGAATTTCCACTCTCACAAGGTCAAAGACTTACTTTCGTCGAACACATACGCTTTCGAGTGGCATCGCCGCAGATTTCAGAGAACAGGCGCTTCGCCTGGCACAGTAGCGAACACTTATTTCAAACAGAAAAATTAGTGTAAAATGGAATTATGTTTCGCATCTGGAGTATCCTCTCTCACAAGATCAACCAATTAGTTTCCTCGAAAACATACGGTTTCAAGTGGCATCGCCACACATTCCAGAGAACAGGCGCTTCTCCTGACACAGTATCGAACACTTAGTATCAGATAGAACAATTAGTTTAAAATGGAACTAAGTTTCGCATCAGGAGTTTCTTCTCTCACAAGGTCGACCCCTTAGATTCGTTGAACACAAACGGTTTCGAGTGGCAACGCCACAGATTTCAGAGAACAGGGGCTTCTCCTGGCACAGTGTCGAACACTTAGTTTCAGATAGAACAATTAGTTTAAAATGGAACTAAGTTTCGCATCTGGAGTTTCCTCTACCACAAGGTCGACCACTTAGTTTCGTCGAACACATACGGTTTCAAGTAGCATCGCCACAGATTTCAGAGAACAGGCGCTTCTCCTGGCACAGTATTGAACACTTAGTTTCAGATAGAACAATTAATTTAAAATGGTACTAACTTTCGCATCTGTAGTTTCCTCTCTCACAAGGTCGAAAATTTAGTTTCGTCGAACAAATACGGTTTCGAGTGGCATCGCCACAGGCCTTAGAGAATAGGCGCTTCTCCTGGCACAGTATCGAAAACTTAGTTTCAGATAGAACAATTAGTTTAAAATGGTACTAACTTTCGCATCTGTAGTTTCCTCTCTCACAAGGTCGACAATTTAGTTTGGTCGAACACATACGGTTTCGAGTGGCATCGCCACAGTCCTTAGAGAATATTCGCTTCTCCTGGCACAGTATCGAAAACTTAGTTTCAGATAGAACAATTAGTTTAAAATGATACTAAGTTTCGCATCTGGAGTTTCCTCTCTCACAAGTCGAACACTTGGTATCGTGGAACACCTACGGTTTCGAGTGGTAACGCCACAGATTTCAAAGAACAGGCGCTTCTCCTGGCAAAGTATTGGACACACATTTTCAGATAGAACAATTAGTTTAAAATGGTACTAAGTTTCGCATCTGGAGTTTCCTCCCTCGCAAGGCGGCCACTTAGGTTCGTCGAACACATACGGTTTCGAGTAACATCGCGACAGATTTTAGAGGACAGGCGCTTCTCCTGGCACAGTATCGAACACTTAGTATCGGATAGAACAATTACTTTAAAATGGAACTAAGCTTCGCATCTGGAGTTTCCTCTCTCACAAGTTCGACCACTTAGTTTTGTCGAACACATACGGTTTCGAGTGGCATCACCACAGGTTTCAGAGAACAGGCGCTTTTCCTGGCACAGTATCGAACACTTAGTTTCAGATAGAACAATTAGTTTAAAATGGAACTAAGTTTCGCATTTGGAGTTTCCTCTCTCACACGGTCGACCACTTAGTTTAGTCGAACACATACGGATTCGAGTGGCATCGCGACAGATTTCAGAGAACAGGCGCTTCTCCTGACACAGTATCGAAAACTTAGTTTCAGATAAAACTATTAGTTTAAAATGGAACTAAGCTTCGCATTTGGAGTTTCCTCTCTCACAAGGTCGACCACTTAGTTTTGTCGAACACATGCGGTTTCGGGGGGCATCGCCACATATTTCAGAGGACAGGCGCTTCTCCTGGCACAGTATCGGATAGAACAATTACTTTAAAATGGAACTAAGCTTCGCATCTGGAGTTTCCTCTCTCACAAGTTCGACCACTTAGTTTCGTCGAACATATACGGTTTCGAGTAGCATCGCCACTGATTTCAGAGAACAGGCGCTTCTCCTGGCACAGTATCGAAAACTTAGTTTCAGATACAACTATTAGTTTAAAATGGAACTAAGCTTCGCATTTGGAGTTTCCTCTCTCACAAGGTCGACCACTTAGTTTTGTCGAACACATGCGGTTTCGAGGGGCATCGCCACATATTTCAGAGGACAGGCGCTTCTCCTGGCACAGTATCGGATAGAACAATTACTTTAAAATGGAACTAAGCTTCGCATCTGGAGTTTCCTTTCCCACAAGGTCGACCACTTAGTTTCCTCGAACACATATGGTTTCGAGTAGCATCGCCACAAATTTCAGAGAACAGGCGCTTCTCCTGGCACATTATCGAACACATAGTTTCAGATAGAACAATTAGTTTAAAATGGGACTATGTTTCGCATCTGGAGTATCCTCTCTCACAACGTCAACCACTTAGTTTCGTCGAACACATACGGTTTCGAGTGGCATCGCCACAGATTTCAGGGAACAGGCGCTTCTCCTGGCACACTATCGAACACTTAGTTTCAGATAGAACAATTAGTTTAAAATTGAACTAAGTTTCGCATCTGGAGTTTCCTCTCTCAGAAGGTCGACCCCTTAGTTTCGTCGAACACATACGGTTTGGAGTAGCATCGCCACAGATTTCAGAGAACAGGCGCTTCTCCTGGCACAGTATCGAACACTTAGTTTCAGATAGAACAATTAGTTTAAAATGGAACTAATTTTCGCATCTGGAGTTTCCTCTCCCACAAGGTCGGCCACTTAGTTTCGTCGAACACATACAGTTTCGAGTGGTACTGCCACAGATTTCGCAGAACAGTGTTTTTCCTGGCACATTATCGAACACATAGTTTCAGATAGAAAAATTAGTTAAAAATGGAACTAAGTTTCGCATCTGGAGTTTCCTCTCTCAGAAGGTCGACCACTTAGTTTCGTCGAACACATACGGTTTCGAGTAGCATCGCCACAGATTTCAGAGAACAGGCGCTTCTCCTGGCACAGTATCGAACACTTAGTTTCAGATGGAACATTTGGTTTAAAATGGAACTGTGTTTCGCATCTGGAGTTTCCTCACTCACAAGGACGACCACTTACTTTCGTCGAACACATTCGGTTTCGAGTAGCAACGCCACAGGTTTCAGAGAACAGGCGCTTCTACTGGCAGATTATCGAATACTTAGTTTCAGATAGAACAATTAGTTTCAAATGGAACTAAGTTTCGCATCTGGAGTTTCCTCTCCCACAAGGTCGGCCACTTAGTTTCGTCGAACACATACGGTTTCGAGTGGTACTGCCACAGATTTCGCAGAACAGTGTTTTTCCTGGCACATTATCGAACACATAGTTTCAGATAGAAAAATTAGTTTAAAATGGAACTAAGTTTCGCATCTGGAGTTTCCTCTCTCAGAAGGTCGACCACTTAGTTTCGTCGAACACATACGGTTTCGAGTAGCATCGCCACAGATTTCAGAGAACAGGCGCTTCTCCTGGCACAGTATCGAACACTTAGTTTCAGATGGAACATTTGGTTTAAAATGGAACTGTGTTTCGCATCTGGAGTTTCCTCACCCACAAGGTCGACCCCTTAGTTTCGTCGAACACATACGGTTTGGAGTAGCATCGCCACAGATTTCAGAGAACAGGCGCTTCTCCTGGCACAGTATCGAACACTTAGTTTCAGATAGAACAATTAATTTAAAATGGAACAATGTTTCGCATCTGGAGTTTCCTCTCTAACAAGGTCGACCACTTAGTTTCGTCGAACACATTCGGCTTCGAGTAGCAACGCCACAGGTTTCAGAGAACAGGCGCTTCTACTGGCAGAGTATCGATTCCTTAGTGTCAGATAGAACATTTAGTTTAAAATGGAAATATGTTTCGCATTTGTATTTTCCCCTCTCCCAAGGTCAACCACTTAATTTCGTCGAACACATACGGTTTCGAGTGGCATCGCCACAGATTTCAGAGAACAGGCGCTTCTCCTGGCACAGTATCGACCACATAGTTTTAGATAGAACAATTAGTTTAAAATGGTACTAAGTTTCGCAACTGGAATTTCCTCTCGCACAAGGTGGACCACTTAGTTTCGTCGAACACATACGGTTTCGAGCAGCATCGCCACAGATTTCAGTGAACAGGCGCTTCTCCTGGCACATTATCGAACACATAGTTTCAGATAGAACAATTAGTTTAAAATGGCACTATGTTTCGCGTCTGGAGTTTCCTCTCTCACAAGGTCGACCACTCAGTTTCGTCGAACACTTACCGTTCCGAGTGGTATCGCCACAGGTTTCACAGAACAGGCGCTTCTCCTGGCACAGTATCGAACACTTAGTTTCAGATAGAACAATTACTTTAAAATGGAACTAAGCTTCGCATCTGGAGTTTCCTCTCTCAAAAGGTGGACCACTTAGTTTCGTCGAACAGATACGGTTTCGAGTAGCATCGCCACTGATTTCAGAGAACAGGCGCTTCTCCTGGCACAGTATCGAACACTTAGTTTCAGATATAACAATTAATTTAAAATGGAACAATGTTTCGCATCTGGAGTTTCCTTTCGCACAAGTTCGACAACTTAGTTTCGTCGAACAAATACGGTTTCGAGTGGCATCGCCACAGTCCTCAGAGGATAGGCGCTTCTCCTGGCACAGTATCGAAAACTTAGTTTCAGATAGAACAATTAGTTTAAAATGATACTAAGTTTCGCATCTGGAGTTTCCTCTCTCACAAGTCGACCACTTGGTATCGTGGAACACCTACGGTTTCGAGTGGCAACGCCACAGATTTCAAAGAACAGGCGCTACTCCTGGCGCAGTATCGGACACATATTTTCAGATAGAACAATTAGTTTAAAATGGTACTAAGTTTCGCATCTGGAGTTTCCTCCCTCACAAGGCGGCCACTTAGGTTCGTGGAAAACATTCGGTATCGAGTAGCATCGCCACAGATTTCAGAGAACAGGCGCTTCTCCTGGCACAGTATCGAACACTTAGTTTCAGATAGAACAATTAATTTAAAATGGAACTAAGTTTCGCATCTGGAGTTTCCTCTCTCACAAGGTCGACCACTTAGTTTCGTCGAACACATACGGTTTCGAGTGGTATCGCCACAGATTTCGCAGATCGGCGTTTCTCCTGGCACATTCTCGAACACATAGTTTCAGATAGAAAAATTAGTTTAAAATGGAACTAAGTTTCGCTTCTGGAGTTTCCTCTCCCACAAGTTGGACCACTTAGTTTCGTCGAACACATACGGTTTCGAGTGGCATCGCCACAGATTTCAGAGAACAGGCGCTTCTCCTGGCACATTATCGAACACATAGTTACAGATAGAACAATTAGGTTGAAATGGAACTAAGTTTCGCATCTGGAGTTTCCTCTCTCACAAGGTCGACCACTTAGTTTCGTCGAACACAAACGGTTTCCAGTAGCATCGCCACAGATTTCAGAGAACAGGCGCTTCTCATGGCACAGTATCGAACACTTAGTTTCAGATGGAACATTTAGTTTAAAATGGATCTAAGTTTCGCATCTGGAGTTTCCTCTCTCACACGGTCTACCACTTACTTTCGTCGAACATATTCGGCTTGGAGTAGCAACGCCACAGGTTTCAGAGAACAGGCGCTTCTACTGGCAGAGTATCGAACACTTAGTTTCAGATGGAACATTTAGCTTAAAATGGATCTAAGTTTCGCATCTGGAGTTTCCTCTCTCACACGGTCTACCACTTACTTTCGTCGAACATATTCGGCTTCGAGTAGCAACGCCACAGGTTTCAGAGAACAGGCGCTTCTACTGGCAGAGTATCGAACACTTAGTCTCAGACAGAACATTTAGTTTAAAATGGAAATATGTTTCGCATTTGGTGTTTCCTCCCTCACAAGGTCGACCACTTAGTTTCGTCGAGCACGTACGGTTTCGAGTAGCATCGCCACAGATTTCAGAGAACAGGCGCTTCTCCTGGCACAGTATCGAACACTTTCAGATAGAACAATTAATTTAAAATGGATCTAAGTTTCGCATTTGAAGTTTCCTCTTTCACAAGGTCGGCCACTTACTTTCGTCGAACACATACGGTTTCGAGTGGCATCGCAACAGATTTCAGAGAACAGGCGCTTCTCCTGGCAGAGTATCGAACACTTAGTTTCAGATGGAACATTTAGCTTAAAATGGATCTAAGTTTCGCATCTGGAGTTTCCTCTCTCACACGGTCTACCACTTACTTTCGTCGAACATATTCGGCTTCGAGTAGCAACGCCACAGGTTTCAGAGAACAGGCGCTTCTACTGGCAGAGTATCGAACACTTAGTCTCAGACAGAACATTTAGTTTAAAATGGAACTAAGCTTCGCATCTGGAGTTTCCTCTCTCAAAAGGTGGACCACTTAGTTTCGTCGAACAGATACGGTTTCGAGTAGCATCGCCACTGATTTCAGAGAACAGGCGCTTCTGCTGGCACAGTATCGAACACTTAGTTTCAGATATAACAATTAATTTAAAATGGAACAATGTTTCGCATCTGGAGTTTCCTTTCGCACAAGGTCGACAACTTAGTTTCGTCGAACAAATACGGTTTCGAGTGGCATCGCCACAGTCCTCAGAGGATAGGCGCTTCTCCTGGCACAGTATCGAAAACTTAGTTTCAGATAGAACAATTAGTTTAAAATGATACTAAGTTTCGCATCTGGAGTTTCCTCTCTCACACGTCGACCACTTGGTATCGTGGAACACCTACGGTTTCGAGTGGCAACGCCACAGATTTCAAAGAACAGGCGCTACTCCTGGCGCAGTATCGGACACATATTTTCAGATAGAACAATTAGTTTAAAATGGTACTAAGTTTCGCATCTGGAGTTTCCTCCCTCACAAGGCGGCCACTTAGGTTCGTGGAAAACATTCGGTATCGAGTAGCATCGCCACAGATTTCAGAGAACAGGCGCTTCTCCTGGCACAGTATCGAACACTTAGTTTCAGATAGAACAATTAATTTAAAATGGAACTAAGTTTCGCATCTGGAGTTTCCTCTCTCACAAGGTCGACCACTTAGTTTCGTCGAACACATACGGTTTCGAGTGGTATCGCCACAGATTTCGCAGATCGGCGTTTCTCCTGGCACATTCTCGAACACATAGTTTCAGATAGAAAAATTAGTTTAAAATGGAACTAAGTTTCGCTTCTGGAGTTTCCTCTCCCACAAGTTGGACCACTTAGTTTCGTCGAACACATACGGTTTCGAGTGGCATCGCCACAGATTTCAGAGAACAGGCGCTTCTCCTGGCACATTATCGAACACATAGTTACAGATAGAACAATTAGGTTGAAATGGAACTAAGTTTCGCATCTGGAGTTTCCTCTCTCACAAGGTCGACCACTTAGTTTCGTCGAACACAAACGGTTTCGAGTAGCATCGCCACAGATTTCAGAGAACAGGCGCTTCTCATGGCACAGTATCGAACACTTAGTTTCAGATGGAACATTTAATTTAAAATGGATCTAAGTTTCGCATCTGGAGTTTCCTCTCTCACACGGTCTACCACTTACTTTCGTCGAACATATTCGGCTTCGAGTAGCAACGCCACAGGTTTCAGAGAACAGGCGCTTCTACTGGCAGAGTATCGAACACTTAGTTTCAGATGGAACATTTAGCTTAAAATGGATCTAAGTTTCGCATCTGGAGTTTCCTCTCTCACACGGTATACCACTTACTTTCGTCGAACATATTCGGCTTCGAGTAGCAACGCCACAGGTTTCAGAGAACAGGCGCTTCTACTGGCAGAGTATCGAACACTTAGTCTCAGACAGAACATTTAGTTTAAAATGGAAATATGTTTCGCATTTGGTGTTTCCTCCCTCACAAGGTCGACCACTTAGTTTCGTCGAGCACATACGGTTTCGAGTAGCATCGCCACAGATTTCAGAGAACAGGCGCTTCTCCTGGCACAGTATCGAACACTTTCAGATAGAACAATTAATTTAAAATGGATCTAAGTTTCGCATTTGAAGTTTCCTCTTTCACAAGGTCGGCCACTTACTTTCGTCGAACACATACGGTTTCGAGTGGCATCGCCACAGATTTCAGAGAACAGGCGCTTCTCCTGGCACATTATCGAACACATAGTTACAGATAGAACAATTAGGTTGAAATGGAACTAAGTTTCGCATCTGGAGTTTCCTCTCTCACAAGGTCGACCACTTAGTTTCGTCGAACACAAACGGTTTCGAGTAGCATCGCCACAGATTTCAGAGAACAGGCGCTTCTCATGGCACAGTATCGAACACTTAGTTTCAGATATAACAATTAATTTAAAATGGAACAATGTTTCGCATCTGGAGTTTCCTTTCGCACAAGGTCGACAACTTAATTTCGTCGAACACATACGGTTTCGAGTGGCATCGCCACAGATTTCAGTGAACAGGCGCTTCTCCTGGCACATTATCGAACACTTAGTTTCAGATGGAACATTTAGTTTAAAATGGATCTAAGTTTCGCATCTGGAATTTCCTCTCTCACACGGTCTACCACTTACTTTCGTCGAACATATTCGGCTTCGAGTAGCAACGCCACAGGTTTCAGAGAACAGGCGCTTCTACTGGCAGAGTATCGAATACTTAGTTTCAGACAGAACATTTAGTTTAAAATGGAAATATGTTTCGCATTTGGAGTTTCCTCCCTCACAAGGTCGACCACTTAGTTTCGTCGAACACATACGGTTTTGAGTAGCATCGCCACAGATTTCAGAGAACAGGCGCTTCTCCTGGCACAGTATCGAACACTTTCAGATAGAACAATTAATTTAAAATGGATCTAAGTTTCGCATCTGGAGTTTCCTCTCTCACACGGTCTACCACTTACTTTCGTCGAACATATTCGGCTTCGAGTAGCAACGCCACAGGTTTCAGAGAACAGGCGCTTCTACTGGCAGAGTATCGAATGCTTAGTTTCAGATAGAACATTTAGTTTAAAATGGAAATATGTTTCGCATTTGTAGTTTCCCCTCTCCCAAGGTCAACCACTTAATTTCGTCGAACACATACGGTTTCGAGTGGCATCGCCACAGATTTCAGAGAACAGGCGCTTCTGCTGGCACAGTATCGAACACTTAGTTTCAGATAGAACAATTAGTTTAAAATGGAACTAAGTTTCGCATCTGGAGTTTCCTCTCTCACAATGTCGACCACTCAGTTTCGTCGAACACATACCGTTTCGAGTGGTATCGCCACAGGTTTTACAGAACGGGCGCTTCTCCTGGCACAGTATCGAACACTTAATTTCAGATGGAACAATTAGTTTAAAATGGAACTAAGTTTCGCATCTGAAGTTTCCTCTCTCACAAGGTCGGCCACTCAGTTTCGTCGAACACATACGGTTTCGAGTGGCATCGCCACACATTTCAGAGAACAGGCGCTTCTCCTGGCACAGTATCGACCACTTAGTTTCAGATAGAACAATTAATTTGAAATCGAACTAAGTTTCGCATCTTGAGTTTCCTCTTTCACAAGGTCAACCACTTAGTTTCGACGAAACACATACGGTTTCGAGTAGCATCGCCACAGATTTCAGAGAACAGGCGCTTCTCCTGGCACAGTATCGAACACTTAGTTTCAGATAGAACAATTAGTTCAAAATGGAACTAAGTTTCGCATCTGGAGTTTCCTCTCTCACAAGGTCGACCACTTAGTTTCGACGAAACACATACGGTTTCGAGAAGCATCGCTACAGGTTTCAGAGAAAAGGCGCTTCTCCTGGCACAGTATCGAACACTTAGTTTCAGATAGAACAATTAGTTTAAAATGGAACTAAGTTTCGCATCTGGAGTTTCCTCTCTCACAGGGTCGACCACTTAGGTTCGTCGAACACATACGGTTTCGAGTAGCATCGCCACAGATTTCAGAGAACAGGCGCTTCTCCTGGCACAGTATCGAACACTTAGTTTCAGATAGAAAAATTTGTTTAAAATGGAACTAAGTTTCGCATCTGGAGATTCCTCTCCCACAAGGTCGACCATTTAGATTCGTCGAACGCATACGGTTTGGAGTAGCATCGTCACAGATTTTAGAGAACAGGCACTTCTCCTGGCACAGTATAGAACACTTAGTCTCAGATAGAACAATTAGTTTAAAATGGAAATATGTTTCGCATCTGGAGTTTCCTCTCTCACTAGGTCGACCACTTAGTTTCGTCGAACACATACGGTTTCGAGTGGCATCGTCACACATTTCAGAGAACAGGCGCTCCTCCTGGCACAGTATCGGACACATAGTTCCAGATAGAACAATTAGTTTAAAATGGAACTAAGTTTCGCATCAGGAGTTTCTTCTCTCACAAGGTCGACCAGTTAGTTTCGTTGAACAAAAACGGTTTCGATTGGCAAAGCCACAGATTTCAGAGAACAGGGGCTCCTCCTGGCACAGTGTCGAACACTTAGTTTCAGATAGAACAATTAGTTTAAAATGGAACTAAGTTTCGCATCTGGAGTTTCCTCTACCACAAGGTCGACCACTTAGTTTCGTCGAACACATACGGTTTCGAGTGGCATCGCCACACATTTCAGAGAACAGGCGCTTCTCCTGGCACAGTATCGGACACATAGTTTCAGATAGAACAATTAGTTTAAAATGGTACTAAGTTTCGCATCTGGAGTTTCCTCCCTCACAAGGTGGCCACTTAGTTTCGTCGAACACATACGGTTTCGAGTGGCATCGCCACACATTTCAGAGAACAGGCGCTTCTCCTGGCACAGTATTGAACACTTAGTTTCAGATAGAACAATTAGTTTAAAATGGTACTAACTTTCGCATCTGTAGTTTCCTCTCTCACGAGGTCGACCACTTAGTTTCGTCGAACACATAGGGTTTCGAGTGGTATCGCCACAGATTTCGCAGAACAGGCGTTTTTCCTGGGACATTATCGAACACTTAGATTCAGATAAAACAATTAGTTTAAAATGGAACTAAGTTTCGCATCTGGAGTTCCCTATCTCACAAGGTCGACCACTCAGTTTCGTCGAACACATACCGTTTCGAGTGGTATCGCCACAGGTTTCACAGAACGGGCGCTTCTCCTGGCACAGTATCGAACACTTAGTTTCAGATAGAACAGTTAATTTAAAATGCAACTAAGTTTCGCATCTGAAGTTTCCTCTCACACAAGGTCGGCCACTTAGTTTCGTCGAACACATACGGTTTCAAGTGGCATCGCCACACATTTCAGAGAACAGGCGCTTCTCCTGGCACAGTATCGAACACTTAGTATCAGATAGAACAATTAGTTTAAAATGGAACTAAGTTTCGCATCAGGAGTTTCTTCTCTCACAAGGTCGACCAGTTAGTTTCGTTGAACAAAAACGGTTTCGATTGGCAAAGCCACAGATTTCAGAGAACAGGGGCTCCTCCTGGCACAGTGTCGAACACTTAGTTTCAGATAGAACAATTAGTTTAAAATGGAACTAAGTTTCGCATCTGGAGTTTCCTCTACCACAAGGTCGACCACTTAGTTTCGTCGAACACATACGGTTTCGAGTGGCATCGCCACACATTTCAGAGAACAGGCGCTTCTCCTGGCCCAGTATCGGACACATAGTTTCAGATAGAACAATTAGTTTAAAATGGTACTAAGTTTCGCATCTGGAGTTTCCTCCCTCACAAGGTGGCCACTTAGTTTCGTCGAACACATACGGTTTCGAGTGGCATCGCCACACATTTCAGAGAACAGGCGCTTCTCCTGGCACATTATCGAACACATAGTTACAGATAGAACAATTAGGTTGAAATGGAACTAAGTTTCGCATCTGGAGTTTCCTCTCTCACAAGGTCGACCACTTAGTTTCGTCGAACACAAACGGTTTCGAGTAGCATCGCCACAGATTTCAGAGAACAGGCGCTTCTCATGGCACAGTATCGAACACTTAGTTTCAGATGGAACATTTAATTTAAAATGGATCTAAGTTTCGCATCTGGAGTTTCCTCTCTCACACGGTCTACCACTTACTTTCGTCGAACATATTCGGCTTCGAGTAGCAACGCCACAGGTTTCAGAGAACAGGCGCTTCTACTGGCAGAGTATCGAACACTTAGTTTCAGATGGAACATTTAGCTTAAAATGGATCTAAGTTTCGCATCTGGAGTTTCCTCTCTCACACGGTATACCACTTACTTTCGTCGAACATATTCGGCTTCGAGTAGCAACGCCACAGGTTTCAGAGAACAGGCGCTTCTACTGGCAGAGTATCGAACACTTAGTCTCAGACAGAACATTTAGTTTAAAATGGAAATATGTTTCGCATTTGGTGTTTCCTCCCTCACAAGGTCGACCACTTAGTTTCGTCGAGCACATACGGTTTCGAGTAGCATCGCCACAGATTTCAGAGAACAGGCGCTTCTCCTGGCACAGTATCGAACACTTTCAGATAGAACAATTAATTTAAAATGGATCTAAGTTTCGCATTTGAAGTTTCCTCTTTCACAAGGTCGGCCACTTACTTTCGTCGAACACATACGGTTTCGAGTGGCATCGCCACAGATTTCAGAGAACAGGCGCTTCTCCTGGCACATTATCGAACACATAGTTACAGATAGAACAATTAGGTTGAAATGGAACTAAGTTTCGCATCTGGAGTTTCCTCTCTCACAAGGTCGACCACTTAGTTTCGTCGAACACAAACGGTTTCGAGTAGCATCGCCACAGATTTCAGAGAACAGGCGCTTCTCATGGCACAGTATCGAACACTTAGTTTCAGATATAACAATTAATTTAAAATGGAACAATGTTTCGCATCTGGAGTTTCCTTTCGCACAAGGTCGACAACTTAATTTCGTCGAACACATACGGTTTCGAGTGGCATCGCCACAGATTTCAGTGAACAGGCGCTTCTCCTGGCACATTATCGAACACTTAGTTTCAGATGGAACATTTAGTTTAAAATGGATCTAAGTTTCGCATCTGGAATTTCCTCTCTCACACGGTCTACCACTTACTTTTGTCGAAAAAAATTGGGCTTCGAGTAGCAACGCCACAGGTTTCAGAGAACAGGCGCTTCTACTGGCAGAGTATCGAATACTTAGTTTCAGACAGAACATTTAGTTTAAAATGGAAATATGTTTCGCATTTGGAGTTTCCTCCCTCACAAGGTCGACCACTTAGTTTCGTCGAACACATACGGTTTTGAGTAGCATCGCCACAGATTTCAGAGAACAGGCGCTTCTCCTGGCACAGTATCGAACACTTTCAGATAGAACAATTAATTTAAAATGGATCTAAGTTTCGCATCTGGAGTTTCCTCTCTCACACGGTCTACCACTTACTTTCGTCGAACATATTCGGCTTCGAGTAGCAACGCCACAGGTTTCAGAGAACAGGCGCTTCTACTGGCAGAGTATCGAATGCTTAGTTTCAGATAGAACATTTAGTTTAAAATGGAAATATGTTTCGCATTTGTAGTTTCCCCTCTCCCAAGGTCAACCACTTAATTTCGTCGAACACATACGGTTTCGAGTGGCATCGCCACAGATTTCAGAGAACAGGCGCTTCTGCTGGCACAGTATCGAACACTTAGTTTCAGATAGAACAATTAGTTTAAAATGGAACTAAGTTTCGCATCTGGAGTTTCCTCTCTCACAATGTCGACCACTCAGTTTCGTCGAACACATACCGTTTCGAGTGGTATCGCCACAGGTTTTACAGAACGGGCGCTTCTCCTGGCACAGTATCGAACACTTAATTTCAGATGGAACAATTAGTTTAAAATGGAACTAAGTTTCGCATCTGAAGTTTCCTCTCTCACAAGGTCGGCCACTCAGTTTCGTCGAACACATACGGTTTCGAGTGGCATCGCCACACATTTCAGAGAACAGGCGCTTCTCCTGGCACAGTATCGACCACTTAGTTTCAGATAGAACAATTAATTTGAAATCGAACTAAGTTTCGCATCTTGAGTTTCCTCTTTCACAAGGTCAACCACTTAGTTTCGACGAAACACATACGGTTTCGAGTAGCATCGCCACAGATTTCAGAGAACAGGCGCTTCTCCTGGCACAGTATCGAACACTTAGTTTCAGATAGAACAATTAGTTCAAAATGGAACTAAGTTTCGCATCTGGAGTTTCCTCTCTCACAAGGTCGACCACTTAGTTTCGACGAAACACATACGGTTTCGAGAAGCATCGCTACAGGTTTCAGAGAAAAGGCGCTTCTCCTGGCACAGTATCGAACACTTAGTTTCAGATAGAACAATTAGTTTAAAATGGAACTAAGTTTCGCATCTGGAGTTTCCTCTCTCACAGGGTCGACCACTTAGGTTCGTCGAACACATACGGTTTCGAGTAGCATCGCCACAGATTTCAGAGAACAGGCGCTTCTCCTGGCACAGTATCGAACACTTAGTTTCAGATAGAAAAATTTGTTTAAAATGGAACTAAGTTTCGCATCTGGAGATTCCTCTCCCACAAGGTCGACCATTTAGATTCGTCGAACGCATACGGTTTGGAGTAGCATCGTCACAGATTTTAGAGAACAGGCACTTCTCCTGGCACAGTATAGAACACTTAGTCTCAGATAGAACAATTAGTTTAAAATGGAAATATGTTTCGCATCTGGAGTTTCCTCTCTCACTAGGTCGACCACTTAGTTTCGTCGAACACATACGGTTTCGAGTGGCATCGTCACACATTTCAGAGAACAGGCGCTCCTCCTGGCACAGTATCGGACACATAGTTCCAGATAGAACAATTAGTTTAAAATGGAACTAAGTTTCGCATCAGGAGTTTCTTCTCTCACAAGGTCGACCAGTTAGTTTCGTTGAACAAAAACGGTTTCGATTGGCAAAGCCACAGATTTCAGAGAACAGGGGCTCCTCCTGGCACAGTGTCGAACACTTAGTTTCAGATAGAACAATTAGTTTAAAATGGAACTAAGTTTCGCATCTGGAGTTTCCTCTACCACAAGGTCGACCACTTAGTTTCGTCGAACACATACGGTTTCGAGTGGCATCGCCACACATTTCAGAGAACAGGCGCTTCTCCTGGCACAGTATCGGACACATAGTTTCAGATAGAACAATTAGTTTAAAATGGTACTAAGTTTCGCATCTGGAGTTTCCTCCCTCACAAGGTGGCCACTTAGTTTCGTCGAACACATACGGTTTCGAGTGGCATCGCCACACATTTCAGAGAACAGGCGCTTCTCCTGGCACAGTATTGAACACTTAGTTTCAGATAGAACAATTAGTTTAAAATGGTACTAACTTTCGCATCTGTAGTTTCCTCTCTCACGAGGTCGACCACTTAGTTTCGTCGAACACATAGGGTTTCGAGTGGTATCGCCACAGATTTCGCAGAACAGGCGTTTTTCCTGGGACATTATCGAACACTTAGATTCAGATAAAACAATTAGTTTAAAATGGAACTAAGTTTCGCATCTGGAGTTCCCTATCTCACAAGGTCGACCACTCAGTTTCGTCGAACACATACCGTTTCGAGTGGTATCGCCACAGGTTTCACAGAACGGGCGCTTCTCCTGGCACAGTATCGAACACTTAGTTTCAGATAGAACAGTTAATTTAAAATGCAACTAAGTTTCGCATCTGAAGTTTCCTCTCACACAAGGTCGGCCACTTAGTTTCGTCGAACACATACGGTTTCAAGTGGCATCGCCACACATTTCAGAGAACAGGCGCTTCTCCTGGCACAGTATCGAACACTTAGTTTCAGATAGAACAATTAGTTTAAAATGGAACTAAGTTTCGCATCAGGAGTTTCTTCTCTCACAAGGTCGACCAGTTAGTTTCGTTGAACAAAAACGGTTTCGATTGGCAAAGCCACAGATTTCAGAGAACAGGGGCTCCTCCTGGCACAGTGTCGAACACTTAGTTTCAGATAGAACAATTAGTTTAAAATGGAACTAAGTTTCGCATCTGGAGTTTCCTCTACCACAAGGTCGACCACTTAGTTTCGTCGAACACATACGGTTTCGAGTGGCATCGCCACACATTTCAGAGAACAGGCGCTTCTCCTGGCACAGTATCGGACACATAGTTTCAGATAGAACAATTAGTTTAAAATGGTACTAAGTTTCGCATCTGGAGTTTCCTCCCTCACAAGGTGGCCACTTAGTTTCGTCGAACACATACGGTTTCGAGTGGCATCGCCACACATTTCAGAGAACAGGCGCTTCTCCTGGCACAGTATTGAACACTTAGTTTCAGATAGAACAATTAGTTTAAAATGGTACTAACTTTCGCATCTGTAGTTTCCTCTCTCACAAGGTCGACCACTTAGTTTCGTCGAACACATAGGGTTTCGAGTGGTATCGCCACAGATTTCGCAGAACAGGCGTTTTTCCTGGGACATTATCGAACACTTAGTTTCAGATAGAACAATTAGTTTAAAATGGAACTAAGTTTCGCATCTGGAGTTCCCTATCTCACAAGGTCGACCACTCAGTTTCGTCGAACACATACCGTTTCGAGTGGTATCGCCACAGGTTTCACAGAACGGGCGCTTCTCCTGGCACAGTATCGAACACTTAGTTTCAGATAGAACAGTTAATTTAAAATGCAACTAAGTTTCGCATCTGAAGTTTCCTCTCACACAAGGTCGGCCACTTAGTTTCGTCGAACACATACGGTTTCGAGTGGCATCGCCACAGATTTCAGAGAACAGTCGCTTCTCCTGGCACAGTATCGAACACCCAGTTTCAGATACAACAATTAGTTTAAAATGGAACTAAGTTTCGCATCTGGAGTTTCCTCTCTCACAAGGTCGACCACTTAGTTTCGTCGAACACATACGGTTTCGAGTGGCATCGCCACACATTTCAGAGAACTGGCGCTTCTCCTGGCACAGTATCGGACACTTAGTATCAGATAGAACAATTAGTTTGAAATGAAACTAGGTTTCACTTCTGGAGTTTCCTCTCTCACAAGGTCGACCACTTAGTTTCGTCGAACATATACGGTTTCGAGTAGCATCGCCACAGATTTCAGAGAACGGGCACTTCTCCTGGCACAGTATCGAACACTTAGTTACAGATGGAACACTTAGTTTAAAATGAAACTAAGTTTCACTTCTCGAGTTTCCTCTCTCACAAGGTCGACAACTTACTTTCGTCGAACACATACGGTTTCGAGTGGTATCGCCACAGATTTCGCAGAACAGGCGTTTCTCCTGGCACATTATCGAACACTTAGTTTCAGATAGAACAATTAGTTTAAAATGGATCTAAGTTTCGCATCTGAAGTTTCCTCTCACACAAGGTCGGCCACTTAGTTTCGTCGAACACATACGGTTTCGAGTAGCATCGCCACAGATTTCAGAGAACAGTCGCTTCTCCTGGCACAGTATCGAACACCCAGTTTCAGATACAACAATTAGTTTAAAATGGAACTAAGTTTCGCATCTGGAGTTTCCTCTCTCACAAGGTCGACCACTTAGTTTCGTCGAACACATACGGTTTCGAGTGGCATCGCCACACATTTCAGAGAACTGGCGCTTCTCCTGGCACAGTATCGGACACTTAGTATCAGATAGAACAATTAGTTTGAAATGAAACTAGGTTTCACTTCTGGAGTTTCCTCTCTCACAAGGTCGACCACTTAGTTTCGTCGAACATATACGGTTTCGAGTAGCATCGCCACAGATTTCAGAGAACGGGCACTTCTCCTGGCACAGTATCGAACACTTAGTTACAGATGGAACACTTAGTTTAAAATGAAACTAAGTTTCACTTCTCGAGTTTCCTCTCTCACAAGGTCGACCACTTACTTTCGTCGAACATATACGGTTTCGAGTAGCATCGCGAATGATTTCAGAAAACAGGCGCTTCTCCTGGCACAGTATCGAACACTTAGTTTCAGATAGAACAGTTAGTTTGAAATGAAACTAGGTTTCACTTTTGGAGTTTCCTCTCTCACAAGGTCGAACACTTAGTTTCGTCGAACACATACTGTTTCGAGTGGTATCGCCACAGATTTCGCAGAACAGGCGCTTCTCCTGGCACATTATCGAACACTTAGTTTCAGATAGAACAGTTAGTCTTAAATGAAACTAAATTACACGTCTGGAGTTCCCTATCTCACAAGGTCGACCACTTAGTTTCGTCGAACACATACGGTTTCGAGTAGCATCGCCACTGATTTCAGAGAACAGGCGCTTCCCCTGGCACAGTATCGAAAAATTAGTTTCAGATACAACTATTAGTTTAAAATGCATTAAGAAAAAAAAAACTGTATTAATTTATTTATCATAAAAATCCTAATCATTCTCTTTTTTTTCTACATCTCACAAGTTCGACCACTTAGTTTTGCCGAAAACATACGGTTTCCAGTAACATCGCCACAGATTTCAGAGAACAGGCGCTTCTCCTGGCACAGTATCGGACACTTAGTTTCAGATAGAACGATTATTTTTAAATGGAACAAAGTTTCACATCTGGAGTTTCCTCTCTCACAAGGTCGACGACTTAGTTTCGTTGAACACATACGGTTTCGAGTGGCATCGCCACACATTTCAGAGAACAGGCGCTTCTCCTGAAACTGTATCGACCACTTAGATTCGTTGAACCCATATGGTTTCGAGTGGCATCGCGACAGATTTCAGAGAACAGGCGATCTCCTGGCACAGTATCGAAAACTTAGTTTCAGATAGAACAATTCGTTTTAAATGGAAATAAGTTTCGCATCCGGAGTTTCCTCTCTCACAAGGAGTACCACTTAGTTTCGTCGAACACATACGTTTTCGAGTAGCATCGCCACAGATTTCAGAGAACAGGCGCTTCTCCTGGCACAGTATCGAATACTTAGTTTCAGATAGAACATTTAGTTTAAAATAGATATATGTTTCGCATTTGAACTTTCCTCCCTCACAAGGTCGACCGCTTAGTTTCGTCGAACACATACGGTTTCGAGTAGCATGGCCACAGATTTCAGAGAACAGGCGCTGCTCCTGTCACAGTATCGAACACTTAGTTTCAGATAGAACAATTAATTTAAAATGGAACTAAGTTCCGCATCTGGAGTTTCCTCTCCCACAAGGTCGACCACTTAGTTTCGTCGAACACATACGGTTTCGAGTGGCATCGCCACACATTTCAGAGAACAGGCGCGTCTCCTGGCACATTATCGAACACTTAGTATCAGATAGAGAAATTAGTTTAAAATGAAACTAACTTTCGCATCTGGAGTTTCCTCTCTCACAAGGTCGACAATTTAGATTCGTCGAACACATACGGTTTCGAGTAGCATCGCCACAGATTTCAGAGAACAGGCACTTCTCCTGGCACAGTATCGAACACTTTCAGACAGAACAATTAGTTTAAAATGGAACTAAGTTTCACATCTGGAGTTTCCTCTCTCACAAGGTCGACCACTTAGTTTCGTCGAACACATACGGTTTCGAGTGGCATCGCCACACATTTCAGAGAACAGGCGCGTCTCCTGGCACAGTATCGAACACTTAGTATCAGATAGAACAATTAGTTTAAAATGGAAATAAGCTTCGCATCTGGAGTTTCCTCTCTCACAAGGACGACCACTTAGTTTCGTCGAACACATACGGTTTCGAGTAGCATCGCCCCAGATTTCAGAAAACAGCCGCTTCTCCTGGCACAGTATCGAACACTTAGTTTCAGATAGAACAATTAGTTTAAAATGGAACTAAGTTTCGCATCTGGAGTTTCCTCTCTCAAAATGTCGACCACTCAGTTTCGTCGAACACATACCGTTTCAAGTGGTATCGCCACAGGTTTCACAGAACGGGGGCTTCTCCTGGCACAGTATCGAACACTTAGTTACAGATGGAACACTTAGTTTAAAATGAAACTAAGTTTCACTTCTCGAGTTTCCTCTCTCACAAGGTCGACCACCTACTTTCGTCGAACACATACGGTTTCGAGTGGTACCGCCACAGATTTCGCAGAACAGGCGTTTCTCCTGGCACATTATCGAACACTTAGTTTCAGATAGAACAATTAGTTTAAAATGGAACTAACTTTCGCATATGGAGTTCCCTATCTCACAAGGTCGACCACTTAGTTTCGTCAAACACATACGGTTTCGAGTAGCATCGCCACAGATTTCAGAGGACAGGCGCTTCTCCTGGGACAGTATCGGACACTTAGTTTCAGATAGAGAAATTAGTTTAAAATGAAACTAACTTTCGCATCTGGAGTTTCCTCTCTCACAAGGTCGACAATTTAGATTCGTCGAACACATACGGTTTCGAGTAGCATCGCCACAGATTTCAGAGAACAGGCACTTCTCCTGGCACAGTATCGAACACTTTCAGAGAGAACAATTAGTTTAAAATGGAACTAAGTTTCACATCTGGAGTTTCCTCTCTCACAAGGTCGACGACTTAGTTTCGTTGAACACATACGGTTTCGAGTGGCATCGCCACACATTTCAGAGAACAGGCGCTTCTCCTGACACTGTATCGACCACTTAGATTCGTTGAACCCATATGGTTTCGAGTGGCATCGCGACAGATTCCAGAGAACTGGCGATCTCCTGGCACAGTATCGAAAACTTAGTTTCAGATAGAACAATTCGTTTTAAATGGAAATAAGTTTCGCATCCGGAGTTTCCTCTCTCACAAGGAGTACCACTTAGTTTCGTCGAACACATACGTTTTCGAGTAGCATCGCCCCAGATTTCAGAAAACAGCCGCTTCTCCTGGCACAGTATCGAACACTTAGTTTCAGATAGAACAATTAGTTTAAAATGGAACTAAGTTTCGCATCTGGAGTTTCCTCTCTCAAAATGCCGACCACTCAGTTTCGTCGAACACATACCGTTTCACGTGGTATCGCCACAGGTTTCACAGAACGGGGGCTTCTCCTGGCCCAGTATCGAACACTTAGTTACAGATGGAACACTTAGTTTAAAATGAAACGAAGTTTCACTTCTCGAGTTTCCTCTCTCACAAGGTCGACCACCTACTTTCGTCGAACACATACGGTTTCGAGTGGTATCGCCACAGATTTCGCAGAACAGGCGTTTCTCCTGGCACATTATCGAACACTTAGTTTCAGATAGAACAATTAGTTTAAAATGGAACTAAGTTTCGCATCTGGAGTTCCCTATCTCACAAGGTCGACCACTTAGTTTCGTCAAACACATACGGTTTCGAGTAGCTTCGCCACAGATTTCAGAGGACAGGCGCTTCTCCTGGGACAGTATCGGACACTTAGTTTCAGATAGAGAAATTAGTTTAAAATGAAACTAACTTTCGCATCTGGAGTTTCCTCTCTCACAAGGTCGACAATTTAGATTCGTCGAACACATACGGTTTCGAGTAGCATCGCCACAGATTTCAGAGAACAGGCACTTCTCCTGGCACAGTATCGAACACTTTCAGACAGAACAATTAGTTTAAAATGGAACTAAGTTTCGCATCTGGAGTTTCCTCTCTCACAAGGTCGGCCACTTAGTTTCGTCGAACACATACGGTTTCGAGTAGCATCGCGACAGATTTCAGAGAACAGGCGCTTCTCCTGGCACAGTATCGAACACTTAGTTTCAGATGGAACATTTAGTTTAAAATTGAACTATGTTTCGCATCTGGAGTTTCCTCTCTCACAAGGTCGACGACTTAGTTTCGTCGAACATATACGGTTTCGATGATAATCGCCACTGATTTCAGAAAACAGGCGCTTCTCCTGGCACATTATCGAACACTTAGTTTCAGATAGAACAGTTAGTTTGAAATGAAACTTGGTTTCACTTCTGGAGTTTCCTCTCTCACAAGGTCGACTACTTAGTTTCGTCGAACACATACGGTTTCGAGTAGCATCGCCACTGATTTGAGAGAACAGGCGCTCCTCCTGGCACAGTATCGAACACTTAGTTTCGGATGGAACATTTGGTTTAAAGTGGAACTAAGTTTCGCATCTGGAGTTTCCTCTCTCACAAGGTCGACCACTCAGTTTCGTCGAACACATACCGTTTCGAGCGGCATCGCCCCACATATCAGAGAACAGGCGCTTCGGATAGAACAATTAATTTAAAATGAAACTATGCTTCGCATTTGGAGTTTCCTCTCTCACAAGTTCGACCACTTAGTTTCGTCGAACACATACGGTTTCGAGTGGCATCGCCACAGATTTCAGAGAACAGGCCCTTCTCCTGGCACAGTATCGAACACTCAGTATCAAATAGAACAGTTAGTTTTAAATGGAACTATGTTTCGCATCTGGAGTCTCCTCTCTCACTAGGTCGACCACTTAGTTTCGTCGAACACATAGGGTTTCGTTCGCAGCTCGCGATTATGGTGGATGCATCAGATTTTGCGCTTGGTGCGACGTTGCAACAACGACAGGGAAGTTCGTGGCAACCTCTAGGTTTCCACACGAAATCTCTGTCGCCGAGGCAACGCAAGTACAGCGCCTACGACAGAGAACTTTTAGCGGTTTATTCGGCGGTAAAGCAATTCCGTCACGCGATTGAAGGCCGCGCGTGCACGTCCTATACAGATCACAAACCTCTGATATACGCATTTAAGCAAAAATCCGAGAAATGTACGCCGAGGCAGTTCCGATACCTAGATTTCATCGGACAATTTACGACCGACATTAGGCACGTCAGCGGAAGAGACAACGAAGTAGCAGACGCATTATCGCGGATAGATTCAGTCAGTTCGTCAGTGGACTTTAGTAAATTAGCTATATCGCAGAACTCGGACGAAGATTTAGAAAAGTTCCGAAAGACGTCTGTTACTTCGCTGCAGCTCGAACGCGTCAGGTTGGCAGACAGTAACACCGAAGTATTCTGCGACGTATCGCCAGGTGTTGCCAGACCCTTCGTGACAAGACCTTTCCGCAGACAGGTATTTATGTACGTGCACAGCCTCGCACACCCAGGTGTGAAGACAACCGTAAAATTAATTAAAGTGCGTTTCGTAGGGCCGTCTGTGGAAAGGGATTGCCGCGAATGGACCCTCGCTTCTCTGGAATGCCAGAAAGCAAAAATTCACAAACACGTAACGAGCCCCGTTAAAGATTTCGCTCAAACGTCTGCTAGGTTCGAGCATGTACATATCGACCTAGTGGGTCCGTTACCTGTTTCGCGAAACTGCCGGTATTGCCTGACGTGTGTCGATAGGTTTACGCGCTGGCCCGAGGTTTTCCCGCTGGAAAACATCGAAGCAGAAACGGTCGCGAGAGCTTTTGTCCACGGTTGGATTGCTCGTTTCGGCACACCAGCACGCATTACGACTGATCAAGGGAGGCAATTTGAGTCTCACTTGTTTAGACGACTCAATGCGTTGCTGGGTACGATACACCTGCGAATGACGGCATACCATCCGGCCGCAAACGGTTTAGTCGAGCGTCACCAACTGTACCTGAAGGCAGCAATAAAATGCCACAATGACCAAACCTGGGTTGACGCCTTACCCATTGTATTGTTAGGCATGCGTACGGCATATCGCGAAGACCTAAAAGCCTCCGTCGCCGAATTAGTATACGGAGAAAGGTTACTTCTGCCGGCAGACTTTTTTGTTAAACCGGGCGAAACCGCAATAGAACCGGCAGAATTGATATCACAGCTACGCGCACATTTTACCGAACTGCGACCGGTCGCGGCAACTCGGCACGGAACGAAAAAAGTTTTCGTGTACAAGGAGCTTGCAACCGCGTCGCACGTCTTTGTCCGCGTTGATCGCGTAAAGGGACCTTTAGACAACCCTTACGAAGGACCATACCCGGTAGTGGAACGACGCGACAAAACCTTCCTAATTACAATGAAAGGCCGAGACACTGTAATCTCAATAGACCGCCTCAAACCTGCGTTCATAATCGCAGATCAGGACTATGATACGCAAACGCCAAATATCACCGCGCAACAAACAATTTCAACGAGTAGACCCCCTCTCATGCAAGAACCGTAACGGACGCGTTCCGGTAGGCGTGTGAGATTTCCAGACCGTCTTCAGGTAGGGTCCTAGCGATTTTAATAAGTACTTAGTATAATAATTTTCTTGTCATTAATGTATAAGTTTAGTCGTAAGTAGATAATAAGTCGTCGCTAGTTCGCGCATAGATTAGAATAGTAACGTTTGCACTGGCAGGGGGGTGATGTAGCGGCCAGATGCACGTACAAGTGAAAATACTTGGCGTGCAAACGGTCAAAACGATTTATGACGCCCGCGCCTGCGTAAGCTAATTTTGAGGAACTGTTTTCCATCGTTTTTAAGTGTTCGAAAGGAACAACTCACTTTCTCCGCGAAGAATAGTCGACAGGCACAATAGCGTTCGCAAGTGTCATAAACCCGGAATTTCCTAAGGGCCCTCGAGTCCAGACACGCCGGTCGGGGACCTCCGGAGGCGTAAGTTCGGGCCTGCAGGAAAGCCTGCTGCATCTCGTCACATCGGCAAGATATCCTCCCTGACAGGTTGCACCCGCGTTCCAGGAAAAGGCGCGCTTAGGGCGTGAGGAATAGGCGGTGCAACCTTATCGAAAAAACCACCTAATTGGTTCAGCCAGGTTTCGGGCCCAACCAATTAGGCAACGAGTTCGTACAAGGATAGTCTTCGTAGGATAAGATCTAAATGTAAAATATCATTAAGGATTCGAAACTCGAACGGAAAAGACCAGTATAAGAAAAGCCACAGAAACGAACTTGTGATTATTTAAACACAACCACGAATCCTTCAGAGGAAAATGCAGATGCGAAACTTAGTTCCATTTTAAACTAATTGTTCTATCTGAAACTAAGTGTTCGATACTGTGCCAGGGGAAGTGCCCGTTCTCTGAAATCTGTGGCGATGCTACTCGAAGCCGTATATGTTCGACGAAACTAAGTGGTCGACCTTGTGTGAGAGGAAACTCCAGAAGTGAAACTTAGTTTCATTCAAAACTAACTGTTCTGTCTGACACTAAGTATTCGATACTCTGCCAGGAGAAGCGCCTGTTCTCTGAAATCTGTGGCGATGCTGCTCGAAACCGCATGTGTTCGACGAAACTAAGTGGTCGACCTTCTGAGAGAGGAACCTCCGGATGCGAAACTTAGTTCCATTTATACTAATTGTTCTATCTGAAATTAAGTGTTCGACACTGTGCCAGGAGAAGCGCCTTTTCTCTGAAATCTGTGGCAATGCCACTCGAAACCGTATGTGTTCGACGAAATTAAGTCGTCGACCTTGTGAGGAAGGAAACTCCAAATGCGATACATATTTCCATTTTAAAATAAATGTTCTATCTGAAACTAAGTATTCGATACTCTGCCAGTAGAAGCGCCTGTTCTCTGAAACATGTGGCGTTGCTACTCGAAGCCTAATGTGTTCGACGAAAGTAAGTGGTAGACCGTGTGAGATAGGAAACTCCAAATGCGAAACATAGTTCCATTCTATACTAATTGTTCTATCTGAAACTAAGTGTTCGATACTGTGCCAGGAGGTGCGCCTGTTCTCTGAAATCTGTGGCGATGCGCACTCGAATCCGCATGCGTTCGACGAAACTAAGTGGTCGACCTTGTGAGAGAGTAAACTCCAGATCCGAAACTTAGTTCCATTTTAAACTAATGGTTCCATCTGAAACTAAGTGTTCGATACTGTGCCAGCAGAAGCGCCTGTTCTCTGAAATCTGTGGCGATGCCACTCCAAACCGTATGTGTTCGACGAAACTAAGTGGCCGACCTTGTGAGAGAGGAAACTCCAGATGCGAAACTTAGTTCCATTTTAAACTAATTGTTCTATCTGAAAGTGTTCGATACTGTGCCAGGAGAAGCGCCTGTTCTCTGAAATCTGTGGCGATGATACTCGAAACCGTATGTGTTCGACGAATCTAAGTGGTCCACCTTGTGAGAGAGGAAACTCCAAATGCGAAATTTAAATCCATTTTAAAATAATTGTTCTATCTGAAACTAAGTGTTCGATACTGTGCCAGGAGGTGCGCCTGTTCTCTGAAATCTGTGGCGATGCGCACTCGAATCCGCATGCGTTCGACGAAACTAAGTTGTCGACCTTGTGAGAGAGGAAACTCCAGATGCGAAACTTAGTTCCATTTTAAACTAATTGTTCTATCTGAAAGTGTTCGATACTGTGCCAGGAGAAGCGCCTGTTCTCTGAAATCTGTGGCGATGATACTCGAAACCGTATGTGTTCGACGAATCTAAGTGGTCCACCTTGTGAGAGAGGAAACTCCAAATGCGAAATTTAAATCCATTTTAAAATAATTGTTCTATCTGAAACTAAGTGTTCGGTACTGTGCCAGGAGGTGCGCCTGTTCTCTGAAATCTGTGGCGATGCGCACTCGAATCCGCATGCGTTCGACGAAACTAAGTTGTCGACCTTGTGAGAGAGGAAACTCCAAATGTGAAACTTAGTCCCATTTTAAACAAATTGTTCTATCTGGAACTAAGTGTTCGATACTGTGCCAGGCGAAGCGCCTGTTCTCTGCAATCTGTGGCGATGCCACTCGAAACCGTATGTGTTCGACGAAACTAAGTGGCAGACCTTGTGAGAGAGGAAACTCCAAATGCGAAACACAGTTCCATTTTAAACTAATTTTTCTACCTGAAACTAAGTGTCCGATACAGTGCCAGGAGAAGCGCCTGTTCTTTGAAAGGTGTGGCGATGCTACTCGAAACCGTATCTGTTCGACGAAGCTAATTGGTCGACCTTGTGGGAGAGGAATCTCCAGATGCGAAACTTAGTTCCATTTTAAACAAATTGTTCTATCTGGAACTAAGTGTTCGATACTGTGCCAGGAGCAGCGCCTGTTCTCTGAAATCTGTGGCGATGCTACTCGAAAACGTATGTGTTCGACGAAACTAAGTGGTCGACCTTGTGAGAGAGGAAACTCCAGATGCGAAACTTAGTTCCATTTCAAACTAATTGTTCTATCTGAAACTAAGTGTTCGATACTGTGCCAGGAGCAGCGCCTGTTCTCTGAAATCTGTGGCGATGCTACTCGAAAACGTATGTGTTCGACGAAACTAAGTGGTCGACCTTGTGAGAGAGAAAACTACATATGCGAAAGTTAGTACCATTTTAAACTAATTGTTCTACCTAAAACTATGTGTTCGATACTGTGCCAGGAGAAGCGCCTGTTCTCTGAAATCTGTGGCGATGCCACTCGAAACCGTACGTGTTCGACGAAAACAAGTGGTCGACCTTGTGAGAGAGGAAATTCCAGATGCGAAACTTAGTTCCATTTTAAAATAATTGTTCTATCTGATACTAATTGTTCGATACTGTGCCAGGAGAAGCGCCTGTTCTCTGAAATCTGTGGCGATGCTACTCGAAACCGCATGTGTTCAAAGATACTAAGTGGTCGACCTTGTGAGGGAGAAACTCCAAACGCGAAACATAGTTCCATTTTAAACTAATTGTTCTATCTGATACTAATTGTTCGATACAGTGCCAGGAGACGCGCCTGTTCTCTGAAATCTGTGGCGATACCACTCGAAACTGTATAGGTTCGACGAAACTAAGTGGTCGACCTTGTGGGAGAGGAATCTCCAGATGCGAAACTTAGTTCCATTTTAAACAAATTGTTCTATCTGGAACTAAGTGTTCGATACTGTGCCAGGAGCAGCGCCTGTTCTCTGAAATCTGTGGCGATGCTACTCGAAACCGCATGTGTTCAACGATACTAAGTGGTCGACCTTGTGAGGGAGAAACTCCAAACGCGAAACATAGTTCCATTTTAAACTAATTGTTCTATCTGATACTAATTGTTCGATACAGTGCCAGGAGACGCGCCTGTTCTCTGAAATCTGTGGCGATACCACTCGAAACTGTATAGGTTCGACGAAACTAAGTGGACGACCTGGTGAGTGAGGAAACTCCAGATGCGAAACTTAGTTCCATTTTAAACTAATTGTTCTATCTGATACTAAGTGTTCGATACTGTGCCAGGAGAAGCGCCTGTTCTCTGAAATCTGTGGCAATGCCACTCGAAACCGTAGGTGTTCGTCGAAATTAAGGAGTCGCGTTGTGAGGGAAGAAACTCCAGATGCGAAATTTAGTACAATTTTAGACTAATTGTTCTATCTGAAACTATTTGTCTGATACCGTGCCAGGAGAAGCGCCTGTTCTCTGAAATCTGTGGCGTTGCCACTCGAAACCGTATGTGTTCAACGGAACTAAGTGGTCGACCTTGTTAGAGAGGAAACTCCAGATGCGAAACTTAGTTCCATTTTAAACTAATTGTTCGATCTGATACTAAGTGTTCGATACTCTGCCAGGAGAAGCGCCTGTTCTCTGAAATCTCTGGCGATGCTACTCGAAACCGTATGTTTTCAACGATACTAAGTGGTCGACCTTGTGAGGGGGAAACTCCAAACGCGAAACATAGTTCCATTTTAAACTAATTGCTCTATCTGATACTAATTGTTCGATACAGTGCCAGGAGACACGCCTGTTCTCTGAAATCTGTGGCGATACCACTCGAAACTGTATGGGTTCGACGAAACTAAGTGGACGACCTGGTGAGTGAGGAAACTCCAGATGCGAAACTTAGTTCCATTTTAAACTAATTGTTCTATCTGATACTAAGTGTTCGATACTGTGCCAGGAGAAGCGCCTGTTCTCTGAAATGTGTGGCGATGCCACTCGAAACCGTATGTGTTCGAGGAAACTAAGTGGACGACCTGGTGAGTGAGGAAACTCCAGATGCCAAACTTAGTTCCATTTTAAACTAATTGTTCTATCTGATACTAAGTGTTCCATACTGTGCCAGGAGAAGTGCTTGTTCTCTGAAATCTGTGGCGATGCTACTCGAAACCGTATGTGTCTGTCGAAACTAAGTGGTCGACCTTGTGAGAGAGGAAATTCCAGATGCGAAACTTAGTTCCATTTTAAAATAATTGTTCTATCTGATACTAATTGTTCGATACTGTGCCAGGAGAAGCGCCTGTTCTCTGGAATCTGTGGCGATGCTACTCGAAACCGTATGTGTTCAACGATACTAAGTGGTCGACCTTGTGAGGGAGAAACTCCAAACGCGAAACATAGTTCCATTTTAAACTAATTGTTCTATCTGATACTAATTGTTCGATACAGTGCCAGGAGACGGGCCTGTTCTCTGAAATCTGTGGCGATACCACTCGAAACTGTATGGGTTCGACGAAACTAAGTGGACGACCTTGTGAGAGAGGAAACTCCAGATGCGAAGCTTACTTCCATTATAAACTAATTGTTCTATCTGAAACTAAGTGTTCGATACTGTGCCAGGAGAAGCGCTTGTTCTCTGAAACATGTGGCGATGCTACTCGAAACCGTATCTGTTCGACGAAGCTAATTGGTCGACCTTGTGGGAGAGGAATCTCCAGATGCGAAACTTAGTTCCATTTAAACAAATTGTTCTATCTGAAACTAAGTGTTCGATACTGTGCCAGGAGCAGCGCCTGTTCTCTGAAATCTGTGGCGATGCTACTCGAAAACGTATGTGTTCGACGAAACTAAGTGGTCGACCTTGTGAGAGAGGAAACTCCAGATGCGAAACTTAGTTCCATTTTAAACTAAATGTTCTATCTGAAACTAAGTGTTCGATACTGTGCCAGGAGAAACACCCGTTCTGCGAAATCTGTGGCGATACTACTCGAAACCGTATGTGTTCGACGAAACTAAGTGGTCGACCTTGTGAGAGAGAAAACTACATATGCGAAAGTTAGTACCATTTTAAACTAATTGTTCTACCTAAAACTATGTGTTCGATACTGTGCCAGGAGAAGCGCCTGTTCTCTGAAATCTGTGGCGATGCCACTCGAAACCGTACGTGTTCGACGAAAACAAGTGGTCGACCTTGTGAGAGAGGAAATTCCAGATGCGAAACTTAGTTCCATTTTAAAATAATTGTTCTATCTGATACTAATTGTTCGATACTGTGCCAGGAGAAGCGCCTGTTCTCTGAAATCTGTGGCGATGCTACTCGAAACCGTATGTGTTCAACGATACTAAGTGGTCGACCTTGTGAGGGAGAAACTCCAAACGCGAAACATAGTTCCATTTTAAACTAATTGTTCTATCTGATACTAATTGTTCGATACAGTGCCAGGAGACGCGCCTGTTCTCTGAAATCTGTGGCGATACCACTCGAAACTGTATAGGTTCGACGAAACTAAGTGGACGACCTGGTGAGTGAGGAAACTCCAGATGCGAAACTTAGTTCCATTTTAAACTAATTGTTCTATCTGATACTAAGTGTTCGATACTGTGCCAGGAGAAGCGCCTGTTCTCTGAAATCTGTGGCAATGCCACTCGAAACCGTAGGTGTTCGTCGAAATTAAGGAGTCGCGTTGTGAGGGAAGAAACTCCAGATGCGAAATTTAGTACAATTTTAGACTAATTGTTCTATCTGAAACTATTTGTCTGATACCGTGCCAGGAGAAGCGCCTGTTCTCTGAAATCTGTGGCGTTGCCACTCGAAACGGTATGTGTTCAACGGAACTAAGTGGTCGACCTTGTTACAGAGGAAACTCCAGATGCGAAACTTAGTTCCATTTTAAACTAATTGTTCGATCTGATACTAAGTGTTCGATACTCTGCCAGGAGAAGCGCCTGTTCTCTGAAATCTCTGGCGATGCTACTCGAAACCGTATGTTTTCAACGATACTAAGTGGTCGACCTTGTGAGGGGGAAGCTCCAAACGCGAAACATAGTTCCATTTTAAACTAATTGCTCTATCTGATACTAATTGTTCGATACAGTGCCAGGAGACACGCCTGTTCTCTGAAATCTGTGGCGATACCACTCGAAACTGTATGGGTTCGACGAAACTAAGTGGACGACCTGGTGAGTGAGGAAACTCCAGATGCGAAACTTAGTTCCATTTTAAACTAATTGTTCTATCTGATACTAAGTGTTCGATACTGTGCCAGGAGAAGCGCCTGTTCTCTGAAATGTGTGGCGATGCCACTCGAAACCGTATGTGTTCGAGGAAACTAAGTGGACGACCTGGTGAGTGAGGAAACTCCAGATGCGAAACTTAGTTCCATTTTAAACTAATTGTTCTATCTGATACTAAGTGTTCCATACTGTGCCAGGAGAAGTGCTTGTTCTCTGAAATCTGTGGCGATGCTACTCGAAACCGTATGTGTCTGTCGAAACTAAGTGGTCGACCTTGTGAGAGAGGAAATTCCAGATGCGAAACTTAGTTCCATTTTAAAATAATTGTTCTATCTGATACTAATTGTTCGATACTGTGCCAGGAGAAGCGCCTGTTCTCTGGAATCTGTGGCGATGCTACTCGAAACCGTATGTGTTCAACGATACTAAGTGGTCGACCTTGTGAGGGAGAAACTCCAAACGCGAAACATAGTTCCATTTTAAACTAATTGTTCTATCTGATACTAATTGTTCGATACAGTGCCAGGAGACGGGCCTGTTCTCTGAAATCTGTGGCGATACCACTCGAAACTGTATAGGTTCGACGAAACTAAGTGGACGACCTGGTGAGTGAGGAAACTCCAGATGCGAAACTTAGTTCCATTATAAACTAATTTTTCTATCTGATACTAAGTGTTCGATACTGTGCCAGGAGAAGCGCCTGTTCTCTGAAATCTGTGGCAATGCCACTCGAAACCGTAGGTGTCCGTCGAAATTAAGTGGTCGCGTTGTGAGGGAAGAAACTCCAGATGCGAAATTTAGTACAATTTTAGACTAATTGTTCTATCTGAAACTATTTGTCTGATACCGTGCCAGGAGAAGCGCCTGTTCTCTGAAATCTGTGGCGTTGCCACTCGAAACCGTATGTGTTCAACGGAACTAAGTGGTCGATCTTGTTAGAGAGGAAACTCCAGATGCGAAACTTAGTTCCATTTTAAACTAATTGTTCGATCTGATACTAAGTGTTCGATACTCTGCCAGGAGAAGCGCCTGTTCTCTGAAATCTCTGGCGATGCTACTCGAAACCGTATGTTTTCAACGATACTAAGTGGTCGACCTTGTGAGGGGGAAACTCCAAACGCGAAACATAGTTCCATTTTAACCTAATTGCTCTATCTGATACTAATTGTTCGATACAGTGCCAGGAGACACGCCTGTTCTCTGAAATCTGTGGCGATACCACCCGAAACTGTATGGGTTCGACGAAACTAAGTGGACGACCTGGTGAGTGAGGAAACTCCAGATGCGAAACTTAGTTCCATTTTAAACTAATTGTTCTATCTGATACTAAGTGTTCGATACTGTGCCAGGAGAAGCGCCTGTTCTCTGAAATGTGTGGCGATGCCACTCGAAACCGTATGTGTTCGAGGAAACTAAGTGGTCGAACTTGTGAGAGAGAAAACTCCAGATGCGAAGTTTAGTTCCATTTAAAACTAATTGTTCTATCTGATACTAAGTGTTCGATACTGTGCCAGGAGAAGCGCCTGTTCTCTGAAATCTGTGGCGATGCTACTCGAAACCGAATGTGTTCGACGGAACTAAGTGGTCGACATTGTGAGAGACGAAACTCCAGATGCGAAACTTAGTTCCATTTTAAACCAAATGTTCCATCCGAAACTATGTGTTCGATACTGTGCCAGCAGAAGCGCCTGTTCTCTGAAATCTGTGGCGATGCTACTCGAAACCGAATGTGTTCGACGGAACTAAGTGGTCGACATTGTGAGAGACGAAACTCCAGATGCGAAACTTAGTTCCATTTTAAACCAAATGTTCCATCCGAAACTATGTGTTCGATACTGTGCCAGCAGAAGCGCCTGTTCTCTGAAATCTGTGGCGATGCTACTCGAAACCGAATGTGTTCGACGAAACTAAGTGGTCGACCTTGTGAGAGAGGACACTCCAGGTGCGAAACTAAGTACCATTCAAAAATAATTGTTCTATATCAAACTAAGTGTTCGATACTGTGCCAGGAGAAGCGCCTGTTCTCTGAAATCTGTGGCGATGCTACTCGAAACCGTATGTGTTCGACGAAACTAAGTGGTCAACTTTGTGAGAGAGGAAACTCCAGATGCGAAGCTTATTTCCATTTTAAACTAATTGTTCTATCTGATACTAAGTGTTCGATACTGCGCCAGGAGAAGCGCCTGTTCTCTCAAATGTGTGGCGATGCTACTCGAAGCCGTATGTGTTCGACGAAACTAAGTGGTCGCCTTGTGAGAGAAGAAACTCCAGATGCGAAACTTAGTTCCATTTTAAACTAATTGTTCTATCTGAAACTAAGTGTTCGATAATGTGCCAGGAGAAGCGCCTGTTCTCTGAAAACTGTGGCGATGCTACCCGAAACCGTATGTGTTCGACGAAACTAGGTGGTCGACCTTGTGGGAGAGGAAACTCCAAATGCGAAACATATTTCCATTTTAAACTAAATCTTCTATCTGAAACTAAGTATTTGATACTCTGCCAGTAGAAGCGCATGTTCTCTGAAACCTGTGGCGTTGCTACTCGAAGCCGAATGTGTTCGCCGAAAGTAAGTGGTAGACCGTGTGAGAGAAGAAACTCCAAATGCGAAACATATTTCCATTTTAAACTAAGTGTTCTATCTGTAACTAAGTGTTCGATACTGTGCCAGGAGAAGCGCCTGTTCTCTGAAAACTGTGGCGATGCTACTCGAAACCGTATGTGTTCGGCGAAACTAAGTAGTCGACCTTCTGAGAGAGGAAACTCCGGATGCGAAACATAGTTCCATTTTAAACTAATTGTTCTATCTGAAACTAAGTGTTCGATACTGTGCCAGGAGAAGCGCATGTTCTCTGAAAACTGTGGCGTTGCTACTCGAAACCGTATGTGTTCGACGAAACTAAGTGGTCGACCTTGTGGGAGAGGAAACTCCAAATGCGAAACATATTTCCATTTTAAACTAAATCTTCTATCTGAAACTAAGTATTTGATACTCTGCCAGTAGAAGCGCCTGTTCTCTGAAACCTATGGCGTTGCTACTCGAAGCCGAATGTGTTCGCCGAAAGTAAGTGGTAGACCGTGTGAGAGAAGAAACTCCAAATGCGAAACATAGTTCCATTTTAAACTAAGTGTTCGATACTGTGCCAGGAGAAGCGCCTGTTCTCTGAAAACTGTGGCGATGCTACTCGAAACCGTATGTGTTCGACGAAACTAAGTGGTCGACCTTCTGAGAGAGGAAACTCCGGATGCGAAACATAGTTCCATTTTAAACTAATTGTTCTATCTGAAACTGAGTGTTCGATACTGTGCCAGGAGAAGCGTATGTTCTCTGAAATCTGTGGCGATGCCACTCGAAACCTTATTTCTTCGACGATACTAAGTGGCCGACCTTGTGAGAGAGGAACCTCCAGATGCGAAGCTTAGTTCCATTTTAAAGTAAGTGTTCTATCTGTAACTAAGTGTTCAATACTGTGCCAGGAGATGCGCCCGTTCTCTGAAATCTGTGGCGATGCTACTCGAAACCGTATGTGTTCAACGAAACTAAGTGAGCGACCTTGTGAGAGAGGAAACTCCAAATGCGAAACTTAGTGCCATTTTAAATTAATTGTTCTCTCTTAAACTATGTGTTCGATGCTGTAACAGGAGAAGCGCCTGCTCTCTGAACTCTGTGGCGATGCCAGTCGAAACCGTATGTGTTCGACGAAATTAAGTGGTCGACCTTGTGAGAGAGGAAACTCCAGATGCGAAACATAGTTCAATTTTAAACTAAATGTTCCATCTGAAACTAAGTGTTCGATACTGTGCCAGGAGAAGCGCCTGTTCTCTGAAATCTGTGGCGATGCCACTCGAAACCCTATGTGATCGACGAAGCTAAGTGGTCGACCTTGTGGGAGAGGAAACTCCAGAAGCGAAACTTAGTTCCATTTTAAACTGATTGTTCTATCTGAAACTAAGTGTTCGATACTGTGCCAGGAGAAGCGCCAGTTCTCTGAAATGTGTGGCGATGCCACTCGAAACCGTATGTGCCCGACGAAACTAAGTGGTTGATCTTGTGAGAGAGGATACTCCAGATGCGAAACATAATTCCATTTTAAACTAATTGTTCTATCTGAAACTAAGTGTTCGATACTGTGCCAGGAGAAGCGCCTGTTCTCTGAAAACTGTGGCGATGCTACCCGAAACCGTATGTGTTCGACGAAACTAGGTGGTCGACCTTGTGGGAGAGGAAACTCCAAATGCGAAACATATTTCCATTTTAAACTAAATCTTCTATCTGAAACTAAGTATTTGATACTCTGCCAGTAGAAGCGCCTGTTCTCTGAAACCTGTGGCGTTGCTACTCGAAGCCGAATGTGTTCGCCGAAAGTAAGTGGTAGACCGTGTGAGAGAAGAAACTCCAAATGCGAAACATATTTCCATTTTAAACTAAGTGTTCTATCTGTAACTAAGTGTTCGATACTGTGCCAGGAGAAGCGCCTGTTCTCTGAAAACTGTGGCGATGCTACTCGAAACCGTATGTGTTCGGCGAAACTAAGTAGTCGACCTTCTGAGAGAGGAAACTCCGGATGCGAAACATAGTTCCATTTTAAACTAATTGTTCTATCTGAAACTAAGTGTTCGATACTGTGCCAGGAGAAGCGCATGTTCTCTGAAAACTGTGGAGTTGCTACTCGAAACCGTATGTGTTCGACGAAACTAAGTGGTCGACCTTGTGGGAGAGGAAACTCCAAATGCGAAACATATTTCCATTTTAAACTAAATCTTCTATCTGAAACTAAGTATTTGATACTCTGCCAGTAGAAGCGCCTGTTCTCTGAAACCTATGGCGTTGCTACTCGAAGCCGAATGTGTTCGCCGAAAGTAAGTGGTAGACCGTGTGAGAGAAGAAACTCCAAATGCGAAACATAGTTCCATTTTAAACTAAGTGTTCGATACTGTGCCAGGAGAAACGCCTGTTCTCTGAAAACTGTGGCGATGCTACTCGAAACCGTATGTGTTCGACGAAACTAAGTGGTCGACCTTCTGAGAGAGGAAACTCCGGATGCGAAACATAGTTCCATTTTAAACTAATTGTTCTATCTGAAACTGAGTGTTCGATACTGTGCCAGGAGAAGCGCATGTTCTCTGAAATCTGTGGCGATGCCACTCGAAACCTTATTTCTTCGACGATACTAAGTGGCCGACCTTGTGAGAGAGGAACCTCCAGATGCGAAGCTTAGTTCCATTTTAAAGTAATTGTTCTATCTGATACTAAGTGCTCCATAGTGGGCCGGGAGAAGCTCCAGTTCTCTGAAACCTGTGGCGATGCCACTCGAAACCGTATGTGTTTGACGAAACTAAGTGGCCCACCTTGTGAGAGAGGAAACTCCAAATGCGAAACATAGTTCCATTTTAAACTAAGTGTTCTATCTGTAACTAAGTGTTCAATACTGTGCCAGGAGATGCGCCCGTTCTCTGAAATCTGTGGCGATGCTACTCGAAACCGTATGTGTTCAACGAAACTAAGTGAGCGACCTTGTGAGAGAGGAAACTCCAAATGCGAAACTTAGTGCCATTTTAAATTAATTTTTCTCTCTTAAACTATGTGTTCGATGCTGTAACAGGAGAAGCGACTGTTCTCTGAACTCTGTGGCGATGCCAGTCGAAACCGTATGTGTTCGACGAAATTAAGTGGTCGACCTTGTGAGAGAGGAAACTCCAGATGCGAAACATAGTTCAATTTTAAACTAAATGTTCCATCTGAAACTAAGTGTTCGATACTGTGCCAGGAGAAGCGCCTGTTCTCTGAAATCTGTGGCGATGCCACTCGAAACCCTATGTGATCGACGAAACTAAGTGGTCGACCTTGTGGGAGAGGAAACTCCAGAAGCGAAACTTAGTTCCATTTTAAACTGATTGTTCTATCTGAAACTAAGTGTTCGATACTGTGCCAGGAGAAGCGTCTGTTCTCTGAAATCTGTGGCGTTGCCACTCGAAACCGTATGTGTTCAACGAAACTAAGTGGTCGACCTTGTGAGAGAGGAAACTCCAGATGCGAAACTTAGTTCCATTTTAAACTAATTGTTCTCTCTGAAACTAAGTGTTCGATACTGTGCCAGGAGAAGTGTCTGTTCTCTGAAATCTGTGGCGTTGCCACTCGAAACCGTATGTGTTCAACGAAACTAAGTGGTCGACCTTGTGAGAGAGGAAACTCCAGATGCGAAACTTAGTTCCATTTTAAACTAATTGTTCTATCTGAAACTAAGTGTTCGATACTGTGCCAGGAGAAGCGCCTGTTCTCTGAAAACTGTGGCGATGCTACTCGAAACCGTATGTGTTCGACGAAACTAAGTGCTCGACCTTCTGAGAGAGGAAACTCCGGATGCGAAACATAGTTCCATTTTAAACTAATTGTTCTATCTGAAACTAAGTGTTCGATACTGTGCCAGGAGAAGCGCATGTTCTCTGAAAACTGTGGCGATGCTACTCTAAACCGTATGTGTTCAACGAAACTAAGTGAGCGACCTTGTGAGAGAGGAAATTCCAAATGCGAAACTTAGTGCCATTTTAAACTAATTGTTCTCTCTTAAACTATGTGTTCGATGCTGTAACAGGAGAAGCGCCTGTTCTCTGAACTCTGTGGCGATGCCAGTCGAAACCGTATGTGTTCGACGAAATTAAGTGGTCGACCTTGTGAGAGAGGAAACTCCAGATGCGAAACATAGTTCAATTTTAAACTAAATGTTCCATCTGAAACTAAGTGTTCGATACTGTGCCAGGAGAAGCGCCTGTTCTCTGAAAACTGTGGCGATGCTACTCGAAACCGTATGTGTTCGGCGAAACTAAGTAGTCGACCTTCTGAGAGAGGAAACTCCGGATGCGAAACATAGTTCCATTTTAAACTAATTGTTCTATCTGAAACTAAGTGTTCGATACTGTGCCAGGAGAAGCGCATGTTCTCTGAAAACTGTGGAGTTGCTACTCGAAACCGTATGTGTTCGACGAAACTAAGTGGTCGACCTTGTGGGAGAGGAAACTCCAAATGCGAAACATATTTCCATTTTAAACTAAATCTTCTATCTGAAACTAAGTATTTGATACTCTGCCAGTAGAAGCGCCTGTTCTCTGAAACCTATGGCGTTGCTACTCGAAGCCGAATGTGTTCGCCGAAAGTAAGTGGTAGACCGTGTGAGAGAAGAAACTCCAAATGCGAAACATAGTTCCATTTTAAACTAAGTGTTCGATACTGTGCCAGGAGAAACGCCTGTTCTCTGAAAACTGTGGCGATGCTACTCGAAACCGTATGTGTTCGACGAAACTAAGTGGTCGACCTTCTGAGAGAGGAAACTCCGGATGCGAAACATAGTTCCATTTTAAACTAATTGTTCTATCTGAAACTGAGTGTTCGATACTGTGCCAGGAGAAGCGCATGTTCTCTGAAATCTGTGGCGATGCCACTCGAAACCTTATTTCTTCGACGATACTAAGTGGCCGACCTTGTGAGAGAGGAACCTCCAGATGCGAAGCTTAGTTCCATTTTAAAGTAATTGTTCTATCTGATACTAAGTGCTCCATAGTGGGCCGGGAGAAGCTCCAGTTCTCTGAAACCTGTGGCGATGCCACTCGAAACCGTATGTGTTTGACGAAACTAAGTGGCCCACCTTGTGAGAGAGGAAACTCCAAATGCGAAACATAGTTCCATTTTAAACTAAGTGTTCTATCTGTAACTAAGTGTTCAATACTGTGCCAGGAGATGCGCCCGTTCTCTGAAATCTGTGGCGATGCTACTCGAAACCGTATGTGTTCAACGAAACTAAGTGAGCGACCTTGTGAGAGAGGAAACTCCAAATGCGAAACTTAGTGCCATTTTAAATTAATTTTTCTCTCTTAAACTATGTGTTCGATGCTGTAACAGGAGAAGCGACTGTTCTCTGAACTCTGTGGCGATGCCAGTCGAAACCGTATGTGTTCGACGAAATTAAGTGGTCGACCTTGTGAGAGAGGAAACTCCAGATGCGAAACATAGTTCAATTTTAAACTAAATGTTCCATCTGAAACTAAGTGTTCGATACTGTGCCAGGAGAAGCGCCTGTTCTCTGAAATCTGTGGCGATGCCACTCGAAACCCTATGTGATCGACGAAACTAAGTGGTCGACCTTGTGGGAGAGGAAACTCCAGAAGCGAAACTTAGTTCCATTTTAAACTGATTGTTCTATCTGAAACTAAGTGTTCGATACTGTGCCAGGAGAAGCGTCTGTTCTCTGAAATCTGTGGCGTTGCCACTCGAAACCGTATGTGTTCAACGAAACTAAGTGGTCGACCTTGTGAGAGAGGAAACTCCAGATGCGAAACTTAGTTCCATTTTAAACTAATTGTTCTCTCTGAAACTAAGTGTTCGATACTGTGCCAGGAGAAGTGTCTGTTCTCTGAAATCTGTGGCGTTGCCACTCGAAACCGTATGTGTTCAACGAAACTAAGTGGTCGACCTTGTGAGAGAGGAAACTCCAGATGCGAAACTTAGTTCCATTTTAAACTAATTGTTCTATCTGAAACTAAGTGTTCGATACTGTGCCAGGAGAAGCGCCTGTTCTCTGAAAACTGTGGCGATGCTACTCGAAACCGTATGTGTTCGACGAAACTAAGTGCTCGACCTTCTGAGAGAGGAAACTCCGGATGCGAAACATAGTTCCATTTTAAACTAATTGTTCTATCTGAAACTAAGTGTTCGATACTGTGCCAGGAGAAGCGCATGTTCTCTGAAAACTGTGGCGATGCTACTCTAAACCGTATGTGTTCAACGAAACTAAGTGAGCGACCTTGTGAGAGAGGAAATTCCAAATGCGAAACTTAGTGCCATTTTAAACTAATTGTTCTCTCTTAAACTATGTGTTCGATGCTGTAACAGGAGAAGCGCCTGTTCTCTGAACTCTGTGGCGATGCCAGTCGAAACCGTATGTGTTCGACGAAATTAAGTGGTCGACCTTGTGAGAGAGGAAACTCCAGATGCGAAACATAGTTCAATTTTAAACTAAATGTTCCATCTGAAACTAAGTGTTCGATACTGTGCCAGGAGAAGCGCCTGTTCTCTGAAATCTGTGGCGATGCAACTCGAAACCGTATGTGTTTGACGAAACTAAGTGGTCCACCTTGCGAGAGAGGAAACTCCAAATGCGAAACATATTTCCATTTTAAACTAATTGTTCTCTCTGAAACTAAGTGTTCGATACTGTGCCAGGAGAAGCGCCAGTTCTCTGAAATGTGTGGCGATGCCACTCGAAACCGTATGTGCCCGACGAAACTAAGTGGTTTATCTTTTGAGAGAGGATACTCCAGATGCGAAACATAATTCCATTTTAAACTAATTGTTCTATCTGAAACTAAGTGTTCGATACTGTGCCAGGAGAAGCGCCTGTTCTCTGAAAACTGTGGCGATGCTACTCGAAACCGTATGTGTTCGACGAAACTAAGTGGTCGACCTTCTGAGAGAGGAAACTCCGGATGCGAAACATAGTTCCATTTTAAACTAATTGTTCTATCTGAAACTAAGTGTTCGATACTGTGCCAGGAGAAGCGCATGTTCTCTGAAAACTGTGGCGATGCTACTCGAAACCGTATGTGTTCAACGAAACTAAGTGAGCGACCTTGTGAGAGAGGAAACTCCAAATGCGAAACTTATTGCCATTTTAAACTAATTGTTCTCTCTTAAACTATGTGTTCGATGCTGTAACAGGAGAAGCGCCTGTTCTCTGAACTGTGTGGCGATGCCAGTCGAAACCGTATGTGTTCAACGATACTAAGTGGTCGACCTTGTGAGGGAGAAACTCCAAACGCGAAACATAGTTCCATTTTAAACTAATTGTTCTATCTGATACTAATTGTTCGATACAGTGCCAGGAGACGCGCCTGTTCTCTGAAATCTGTGGCGATGCTACTCGAAATCGTATATGTTCGACGAAACAAAGTGGTCGACCTTGTGAGAGAGGAAACTCCTGTTGCTAAACTTAGTACCATTTTAAACTAATTGTTCTATCTGAAACTGAGTGTTCGATACTGTGCCAGGAGAAGCGCCTGTTCTCTGAAATCTGTGGCGATGCTACTCTAAACCGTATGTGTTCGACGACACTAAATGGTCGACTTTGTGAGAGAGGAAACTCCAGATGCGAAACTTAGTTTCTTTTAAAACTAACTGTTCTACCTGAATCTAAGTGTTCGATACTGTGCCAGGAGAAGCGCCTGTTCCCTGAAATCTGTGGCGATGCCACTCGAAACCGTATGTGTTCGGCGAAACTAAGTAGTCGATACTGTGCCGGGAGAAGCTCCCGTTCGGCGAAATTTGCGGCGATGCCACTCGAAACCGTATGTGTTCGACGATACTAAGTGGCCGACCTTGTGAGAGAGGAAACTCCAGATGCGAAACTTAGTTCCATTTTAAACTAATTGTTCTATCTGGAACTAAGTGTTCGATAATGTGCCAGGAGAAGCGCGTGTTCTCTGAAATCAGTCGCGATGCTCCTCGATACCGTATGTGTTCGACGAATCTAAATGGTCGACCTTGTGAGGGAGGAAACTCCAGATGCGAAACTTAGTTCCATTTTAAACTAATTGTTCTATCTGAAACTAAGTGTTCGATAATGTGCCAGGAGAAGCGCCTGTTCTCTGAAATCTGTGGCGATGCTACTCGAAACTGTATGTGTTCGAGGAAACTAAGTGGTCGACCTTGTGGGAGAGGAAACTCCAGATGCGAAACTTAGTTCCATTTTAAGCAAATTGTTGTATCTGAAACTAAGTGTTCGATACTGTGCCAGGAGAAGCGCCTGTTCTCTGAAATCTGTGGCGATGCTACTCGAAACCGTATGTGTTCGACGATACTAAGTGGCCGACCTTGTGAGAGAGGAAACTCCAGATGCGAAACTTAGTTCCATTTTAAACTAATTGTTCTATCTGAAACTAAGTGTTCGATAATGTGCCAGGAGAAGCGCGTGTTCTCTGAAATCAGTCGCGATGCTCCTCGATACCGTATGTGTTCGACGAATCTAAATGGTCGACCTTGTGAGGGAGGAAACTCCAGATGCGAAACTTAGTTCCATTTTAAACTAATTGTTCTATCTGAAACTAAGTGTTCGATAATGTGCCAGGAGAAGCGCCTGTTCTCTGAAATCTGTGGCGATGCTACTCGAAACTGTATGTGTTCGAGGAAACTAAGTGGTCAACCTTGTGGGAGAGGAAACTCCAGATGCGAAACTTAGTTCCATTTTAAGCAAATTGTTGTATCTGAAACTAAGTGTTCGATACTGTGCCAGGAGAAGCGCCTGTTCTCTGAAATCTGTGGCGATGGCACTCGTAACCGTATGTGTTCGAGGAAACTAAGTGGTCGACCTTGTGAGGGAGAAACTCCAAACGCGAAACATAGTTCCATTTTAAACTAATTGTTCGATACAGTGCCAGGAGAAGCGCGTGTTCTCTGAAATCAGTCGCGATGCTCCTCGATACCGTATGTGTTCGACGAATCTAAATGGTCGACCTTGTGAGGGAGGAAACTCCAGATGCGAAACTTAGTTCCATTTTAAACTAATTGTTCTATCTGAAACTAAGTGTTCGATAATGTGCCAGGAGAAGCGCCTGTTCTCTGAAATCTGTGGCGATGCTACTCGAAACTGTATGTGTTCGAGGAAACTAAGTGGTCGACCTTGTGAGAGAGGAAACTCCAGACGCGAAACTTAGTGCCATTTGAAACTAATTGTTCTCTCTGAAACTAAGTATTCCATACTGTGCCAGGAGAAGCGCCTGTTCTCTGAAATCTGTGGCGATGCTACTCGAAACCGAATGTGTTCCATGAAACTATGTCGTCGATCTTGTGAGAGAGGAAACTCCAGATTTGAAGCTTAGTTCCATTTTAAACTAATAGTTCTATCTGATACTAAGTGTTCGATACTGTGCCAGCAGAAGCGCCTGTTCTCTGAAATCTGTGGCGATGCCACTCGAAACCGTATGTGTTCATCGAAACTAAGTGGTCGACCTTGTGAGAGAGGAAACTCCAGTTGCGAAACATAGGTCAATTTTAAACTAAATGTTCCATCTGAAACTCATTGTTCGATACTGTGCAGAGGAGAAGTGCCTGTTCTCTGAAACCTGTGGCGATGCTACTCGAAACTGTATGTGTTCGACGAAACTAAGTGGCCGACCTTGTGAGAGAGGAAACTTCAGATGCGAAACTTAGTTCCATTTTAAACTAATTGTTCCATCTGAAATTTAGTGTTCGATACTGTGCCAGGAGAAGCGGCTTTTCGCTGAAATCTGTGGCGATGCTACTCGAAACAGGTATGTGTTCGAGGAAACTAAGTGGTCGACCTTGTGGGAGAGGAAACTCCAGAAGCAAAACTTAGTTCAATTTTAAACTAAATGTTCCATCTGAAACTAAGTGTTCGATACTGTGCCAGGAGAAGCGCCTGTTCTCTGAAATCTGTGGCGATGCCACTCGAAAACGTATGTGTTCGGCGAAACTCAGTGGCCGACCTTGTGAGAGAGGAAACTCCAGACGCGAAACATAGTTCAATTTTAAACTAAAAGTTCCATCTGAAACTAAATGTTCGATACTGTGCCCGGAGAAGCGCCTGTTCTCTGAAATCTGTGGCGATGCCACTCGAAACCGTATGTGTTCGACGAAACTAAGTGGCCGACCTTGTGAGAGAGGAAACTTCAGATGCGAAACTTAGTTCCATTTTAAATTAATTGTTCTATCTGAAACTAAGTGTTCGATACTGTGCCAGGAGACGCGCCTGTTCTCTGAAATCTGTGGCGATGCGACTCGGAACCGTATGTGTTCGACGAAACTAAGTGGTCGACCTTGTGGGAGAGGAAACTCCAGAAGCGAAACTTAGTTCCATTTTAAATTAAATGTTCTATCCGAAACTAAGTGTTCGATAGTGTGCCAGGGGAAGCGCCTGTTCTGTGAAACCTGTGGCGATACCACTCGGAACGGTAAGTGTTCGACGAAACTGAGTGGTCGACCTTGTGAGAGAGAAAACTCCAGACGAGAAACTTAGTGCCATTTTAAACTAATTGTTCTATCTGAAACTAAGTGTTCGATACTGTGCCAGCAGAAGCGCCTGTTCTCTGAAATGTGTGGCCAAGTCACTCGAAACCGTATGTGTTCGACGAAACTAAGTGGTTGACCTTGTGAGAGAGGAAACTCCGGATGCGAAACATAGTTCAATTTTAAACTAAAAGATCCATCTGAAACTAAATGTTCGATACTGTGCCAGGAGAAGCGCCTGTTCTCTGAAATCTGTGGCGATGCCACTCGAAACCGTATGTGTTCGACGAAACTAAGTGGCCGACCTTGTGAGAGAGGAAACTTCAGATGCGAAACTTAGTTCCATTTTAAACTAATAGTTCCATCTGAAATTTAGTGTTCGATACTGTGCCAGGAGCAGCGGCTGTTCGCTGAAATCTGTGGCGATGCTACTCGAAACAGGTATGTGTTCGACGAAACTAAGTGGTTGACCATGTGAGAGAGGAAACTCCAGATGCGAAACTTAGTTCCATTTTAAACTAATTGTTCTATCTGAAACTAAGTGTTCGATACTGTGCCAGGAGAAGCGCCTGTTCTCTGAAATCTGTGGCGATGCTACTCTAAACCGTATGTGTTCGACGACACTAAATGGTCGACTTTGTGAGAGAGGAAACTCCAGATGCGAAACTTAGTTTCTTTTAAAACTAACTGTTCTACCTGAATCTAAGTGTTCGATACTGTGCCAGGAGAAGCGCCTGTTCCCTGAAATCTGTGGCGATGCCACTCGAAACCGTATGTGTTCGGCAAAACTAAGTAGTCGATACTGTGCCGGGAGAAGCTCCCGTTCGGCGAAATTTGCGGCGATGCCACTCGAAACCGTATGTGTTCGACGATACTAAGTGGCCGACCTTGTGAGAGAGGAAACTCCAGATGCGAAACTTAGTTCCATTTTAAACTAATTGTTCTCTCTGAAACTAAGTGTTCGATACTGTGCAAGGAGAAGCGCCAGTTCTCTGAAATGTGTGGCGATGCCACTCGAAACCGTATGTGCCCGACGAAACTAAGTGGTTTATCTTTTGAGAGAGGATACTCCAGATGCGAAACATAATTCCATTTTAAACTAATTGTTCTATCTGAAACTAAGTGTTCGATACTGTGCCAGGAGAAGCGCCTGTTCTCTGAAAACTCTGGCGATGCTACTCGAAACCGTATGTGTTCGACGAAACTAAGTGCTCGACCTTCTGAGAGAGGAAACTCCGGATGCGAAACATAGTTCCATTTTAAACTAATTGTTCTATCTGAAACTAAGTGTTCGATACTGTGCCAGGAGAAGCGCATGTTCTCTGAAAACTGTGGCGATGCTACTCGAAACCGTATGTGTTCGACGAAACTAAGTGGTCCACCTTGCGAGAGAGGAAACTCCAAATGCGAAACATATTTCCATTTTAAACTAATTGTTCTCTCTGAAACTAAGTGTTCGATACTGTGCCAGGAGAAGCGCCAGTTCTCTGAAATGTGTGGCGATGCCACTCGAAACCGTATGTGTTCGACGAAACTAAGTGGGCGACCTTGCGAGGGAGGAAACTCCAAATGCGAAATATATTTCCATTTTAAACTAAATGTTCTGTCTGAAACTAAGTATTCGATACTCTGCCAGTAGAAGCGCCTGTTCTCTGAAACCTGTGGCATTGCTACTCGAAACCGTATGTGATCGACGAAACTAAGTCGTCGACCTTCTGAGAGAGGAAACTCCGGATGCGAAGCTTAGTGCCATTTTAAACTAATTGTTCTCTCTTAAACTATGTGTTCGATGCTGTAACAGGAGAAGCGCCTATTCTCTGAACTCTGTGGCGATGCCAGTCGAAACCGTATGTGTTCGACGAAATTAAGTGGTCGACCTTGTGAGAGAGGAAACTCCAGATGCGAAACATAGTTCAATTTTAAACTAAATGTTCCATCTGAAACTAAGTGTTCGATACTGTGCCAGGAGAAGCGCCTGTTCTCTGAAATCTGTGGCGATGCAACTCGAAACCGTATGTGTTTGACGAAACTAAGTGGTCAACCTTGCGAGAGAGGAAACTCCAAATGCGAAACATATTTCCATTTTAAACTAATTGTTCTCTCTGAAACTAAGTGTTCGATACTGTGCCAGGAGAAGCGCCAGTTCTCTGAAATGTGTGGCGATGCCACTCGAAACCGTATGTGCCCGACGAAACTAAGTGGTTTATCTTTTGAGAGAGGATACTCCAGATGCGAAACATAATTCCATTTTAAACTAATTGTTCTATCTGAAAGTGTTCGATACTGTGCCAGGAGAAGCGCCTGTTCTCTGAAATCTGTGGCGATGCTACTCGAAACCGTATGTGTTCGACGAAACTAAGTGGGCGACCTTGCGAGGGAGGAAACTCCAAATGCGAAATATATTTCCATTTTAAACTAAATGTTCTGTCTGAAACTAAGTATTCGATACTCTGCCAGTAGAAGCGCCTGTTCTCTGAAACCTGTGGCGATGCCACTCGAAACCGTATGCGTTCCGCGAAACTAAGTGGTCGACCTTGTGAGAGAGGAAACTCCAGGTGCGAAACATAGTTCAATTTTAAACTTAATGTTCCATCTGAAACTAAGTGCTCGATACTGTGCCAGTCGACGCGTCTGTTCTCTGAAATCTGTGGCGATGCCACTCGAAACCGTATGTGTTCGACGAAACTAAGTGGTCGACCTTGTGAGAGAGGAAACTGCAGATGCGAAACTTACTTCCATTTTAAACTAATTGTTCCATCTGAAACTAAGTGTTCGATAGTGTGCCAGGAGAAACTCCCGTTCGGCGAAATCTGTGGCGATACCACTCGACCCCGTATGTGTTCGACGAAACTAAGTCGTCGACCTTGTGAGAGAGGAAACTCCAGATGCGAAACTTACTAGCATTTAAACTAATTGTTCTATCTGAAACTAAGTGTTCGATACTGTGCCAGGAGAAGCACCTGCTTTCTGAAATCTGTGGCGATGCTACTCGAAACCGTATGTGTTCGACGAAACTAAGTGGTCTCCTTGTGAGAGAGGAAACTCCAGATGCGAAACTTAGTTCCATTTTAAGCTAAGTGTTCTATCTGCAACTATGTGTTCGATACTGTGCCAGGAGAAGCGCCTGTTCTCTGAAATCTGTGACGATGCTACTCGAAACCGTATGCGTTCCGCGAAACTAAGTGGTCGACCTTGTGAGAGAGGAAACTCCAGGTGCGAAACATAGTTCAATTTTAAACTTAATGTTCCATCTGAAACTAAGTGCTCGATACTGTGCCAGGCGAAGCGCCTGTTCTCTGAAATCTGTTGCGATGCCACTCGAAACCGTATGTGTTCGACGAAACTAAGTGGCCGACCTTGTGAGAGAGGAAACTACAGATGCGAAACATAGTTCCATTTTAAATGAATTGTTCTCTCTGAAACTAAGTGTTCGATACTGTGCCAGGAGAAGCGCCCGTTTTGTGAAACCTGTGGCGATACCACTCGAAACCGTATGTGTTCGACGAAACTAAGTGTTCGACCTTGTGGGAGACGAAACTCCAGATGCGAAACTTAGTTCCATTTGAAACTAATTGTTCCATCTGAAACTAAGTGTTCGGTACTGTGCCAGGAGAAGCGCCTGTTCTCTGAAATGTTTGGCGAGGCCACTCGAAACCTTATGTGTTTGACGAAACTAAGTTGTCGACCTTGTGAGAGAGGAACTCCAGATGCGAAACTTAGTTCCATTTGAAACTAATTGTTCCATCTGAAACTAAGTGTTCGGTACTGTGCCAGGAGAAGCGCCTGTTCTCTGAAATCTGTGGCGATGCTACTCGAAACCGTATGTGTTCGACGAAACTAAGTGGTTGATACTGTTTCAGGAGAAACACCCGTTCGGCGAAATCTGTGGCGATACCACTCGAAACCGCATGTGTTCGACGAAACTAAGTGGTTGACCATGTGAGAGAGGAAACTCCAGATGCGAAACTTAGTTCCATTTTAAACTAATTGTTCTATCTGAAACTAAGTGTTCGATACTGTGCCAGGAGAAGCGCCTGTTCTCTGAAATCTGTGGCGATGCTACTCGAAACGGTATGTGTTCAACGAAACTAAGTGGTCGACATGGTGAGAGAGATAACTCCAGATGCGAAACTTAGTTCCATTTTAAACTGATAGTTCTATCTGACACCAAGTGTTCGATACTGTGCCAGGAGAAGTGCCTGTTCTCTGAAATCTGTGACGATGCCACTCGAAACCGTATGTGTTCGACGAAACTAGGTGGTCGACCTTGTGAGAGAGGAAACTCCAGATGCGAAGCTTTGTCCCATTTTAAACTAATTGTTCTCTCTGAAACTAAGTGTTCGATACTGTGCCAGGAGAAGCGCCCGTTTTGTGAAACCTGTGGCGATACCACTCGAAACCGTATGTGTTCGACGAAACTAAGTGTTCGACCTTGTGGGAGACGAAACTCCAGATGCGAAACTTAGTTCCATTTGAAACTAATTGTTCCATCTGAAACTAAGTGTTCGGTACTGTGCCAGGAGAAGCGCCTGTTCTCTGAAATGTTTGGCGAGGCCACTCGAAACCTTATGTGTTTGACGAAACTAAGTTGTCGACCTTATGAGAGAGGAACTCCAGATGCGAAACTTAGTTCCATTTGAAACTAATTGTTCCATCTGAAACTAAGTGTTCGGTACTGTGCCAGGAGAAGCGCCTGTTCTCTGAAATCTGTGGCGATGCTACTCGAAACCGTATGTGTTCGACGAAACTAAGTGGTTGATACTGTTTCAGGAGAAACACCCGTTCGGCGAAATCTGTGGCGATACCACTCGAAACCGTATGTGTTCGACGAAACTAAGTGGTTGACCATGTGAGAGAGGAAACTCCAGATGCGAAACTTAGTTCCATTTTAAACTAATTGTTCTATCTGAAACTAAGTGTTCGATACTGTGCCAGGAGAAGCGCCTGTTCTCTGAAATCTGTGGCGATGCTACTCGAAACCGTATGTGTTCAACGAAACTAAGTCGTCGACCTTGTGAGAGAGGAAACTCCAGATGCGAAACTTAGTTCCATTTAAAACTACTTGTTCTATCTGAAACTAAGTGTTCGATAGTGTGCCAGGAGAAACTCCCGTTCGGCGAAATCTGTGGCGATACCACTCGACCCCGTATGTGTTCGACGAAACTAAGTCGTCGACCTTGTGAGAGAGGAAACTCCAGATGCGAAACTTACTAGCATTTAAACTAATTGTTCTATCTGAAACTAAGTGTTCGATACTGTGCCAGGAGAAGCACCTGCTTTCTGAAATCTGTGGCGATGCTACTCGAAACCGTATGTGTTCGACGAAACTAAGTGGTCTCCTTGTGAGAGAGGAAACTCCAGATGCGAAACATAGTTCAATTTTAAACTAATTATTCTATCTGAAACAATGTGTTCGACACTGTGCCAGGAGAAGCGCCTGTTCTCTGAAATGTGTGCCATGCCACTCGAAACCGTATGTGTTCGAGGAAACTAAGTGGTCTCCTTGTGAGAGAGGAAACTCCAGATGCGAAACATAGTTCAACTTTAAACTAATTGTTCTATCTGAAACAATGTGTTCGACACTGTGCCAGGAGAAGCGCCTGTTCTCTGACATCTGTGGCGATGCCACTCGAAACCGTATGTGTTCGACGAAATTAAGTGGTCGACATTGTGAGAGAGGAAACTCCAGATGCGAAACTTAGTTCCATTTTAAGCTAAGTGTTCTATCTGCAACTATGTGTTCGATACTGTGCCAGGAGAAGCGCCTGTTCTCTGAAATCTGTGGCGATGCTACTCGAAACCGTATGTGTTCAACGAAACTAAGTCGTCGACCTTGTGAGAGAGGAAACTCCAGATGCGAAACATAGTTCCATTTAAAACTACTTGTTCTATCTGAAACTAAGTGTTCGATAGTGTGCCAGGAGAAACTCCCGTTCGGCGAAATCTGTGGCGATACCACTCGACCCCGTATGTGTTCGACGAAACTAAGTCGTCGACCTTGTGAGAGAGGAAACTCCAGATGCGAAACTTACTAGCATTTAAACTAATTGTTCTATCTGAAACTAAGTGTTCGATACTGTGCCAGGAGAAGCACCTGCTTTCTGAAATCTGTGGCGATGCTACTCGAAACCGTATGTGTTCGACGAAACTAAGTGGTCTCCTTGTGAGAGAGGAAACTCCAGATGCGAAACATAGTTCAATTTTAAACTAATTATTCTATCTGAAACAATGTGTTCGACACTGTGCCAGGAGAAGCGCCTGTTCTCTGAAATGTGTGCCATGCCACTCGAAACCGTATGTGTTCGAGGAAACTAAGTGGTCTCCTTGTGAGAGAGGAAACTCCAGATGCGAAACATAGTTCAACTTTAAACTAATTGTTCTATCTGAAACAATGTGTTCGACACTGTGCCAGGAGAAGCGCCTGTTCTCTGACATCTGTGGCGATGCCACTCGAAACCGTATGTGTTCGACGAAATTAAGTGGTCGACATTGTGAGAGAGGAAACTCCAGATGCGAAACTTAGTTCCATTTTAAGCTAAGTGTTCTATCTGCAACTATGTGTTCGATACTGTGCCAGGAGAAGCGCCTGTTCTCTGAAATCTGTGGCGATGCTACTCGAAACCGTATGTGTTCAACGAAACTAAGTCGTCGACCTTGTGAGAGAGGAAACTCCAGATGCGAAACTTAGTTCCATTTAAAACTACTTGTTCTATCTGAAACTAAGTGTTCGATAGTGTGCCAGGAGAAACTCCCGTTCGGCGAAATCTGTGGCGATACCACTCGACCCCGTATGTGTTCGACGAAACTAAGTCGTCGACCTTGTGAGAGAGGAAACTCCAGATGCGAAACTTACTAGCATTTAAACTAATTGTTCTATCTGAAACTAAGTGTTCGATACTGTGCCAGGAGAAGCACCTGCTTTCTGAAATCTGTGGCGATGCTACTCGAAACCGTATGTGTTCGACGAAACTAAGTGGTCTCCTTGTGAGAGAGGAAACTCCAGATGCGAAACATAGTTCAATTTTAAACTAATTATTCTATCTGAAACAATGTGTTCGACTCTGTGCCAGGAGAAGCGCCTGTTCTCTGAAATGTGTGCCATGCCACTCGAAACCGTATGTGTTCGAGGAAACTAAGTGGTCTCCTTGTGAGAGAGGAAACTCCAGATGCGAAACATAGTTCAACTTTAAACTAATTGTTCTATCTGAAACAATGTGTTCGACACTGTGCCAGGAGAAGCGCCTGTTCTCTGACATCTGTGGCGATGCCACTCGAAACCGTATGTGTTCGACGAAATTAAGTGGTCGACATTGTGAGAGAGGAAACTCCAGATGCGAAACTTAGTTCCATTTTAAGCTAAGTGTTCTATCTGCAACTATGTGTTCGATACTGTGCCAGGAGAAGCGCCTGTTCTCTGAAATCTGTGGCGATGCCACTCGAAACCGTATGTGTTCGACGAAACTAAGTGGTCGAACTTGTGAGAGAGGAAACTCCAAATGCGAAACATAGTTCCATTTTAAACTAATTGTTCTCTCTGAAACTAAGTGTTCGATACTGTGCCAGGAGAAGCGCCAGTTCTCTGAAATGTGTGGCGATGCCACTCGAAACCGTATGTGCCCGACGAAACTAAGTGGTTTATCTTTTGAGAGAGGATACTCCAGATGCGAAACATAATTCCATTTTAAACTAATTGTTCTATCTGAAAGTGTTCGATACTGTGCCAGGAGAAGCGCCTGTTCTCTGAAATCTGTGGCGATGCTACTCGAAACCGTATGTGTTCGACGAAACTAAGTGGGCGACCTTGCGAGGGAGGAAACTCCAAATGCGAAATATATTTCCATTTTAAACTAAATGTTCTGTCTGAAACTAAGTATTCGATACTCTGCCAGTAGAAGCGCCTGTTCTCTGAAACCTGTGGCATTGCTACTCGAAACCGTATGTGATCGACGAAACTAAGTCGTCGACCTTCTGAGAGAGGAAACTCCGGATGCGAAGCTTAGTGCCATTTTAAACTAATTGTTCTATCTGAAACTAAATGTTCGATACTGTGCCAGCAGAAGCGCCTGTTCTCTGAAATCTGTGGCGATGCCACTCGAAACCGTATGCGTTCCGCGAAACTAAGTGGTCGACCTTGTGAGAGAGGAAACTCCAGGTGCGAAACATAGTTCAATTTTAAACTTAATGTTCCATCTGAAACTAAGTGCTCGATACTGTGCCAGTCGACGCGTCTGTTCTCTGAAATCTGTGGCGATGCCACTCGAAACCGTATGTGTTCGACGAAACTAAGTGGTCGACCTTGTGAGAGAGGAAACTGCAGATGCGAAACTTACTTCCATTTTAAACTAATTGTTCCATCTGAAACTAAGTGTTCGATACTGTGCCAGGAGAAGCGCCTGTTCTCTGAAATCTGTGACGATGCTACTCGAAACCGTATGCGTTCCGCGAAACTAAGTGGTCGACCTTGTGAGAGAGGAAACTCCAGGTGCGAAACATAGTTCAATTTTAAACTTAATGTTCCATCTGAAACTAAGTGCTCGATACTGTGCCAGGCGAAGCGCCTGTTCTCTGAAATCTGTTGCGATGCCACTCGAAACCGTATGTGTTCGACGAAACTAAGTGGCCGACCTTGTGAGAGAGGAAACTACAGATGCGAAACATAGTTCCATTTTAAATGAATTGTTCTCTCTGAAACTAAGTGTTCGATACTGTGCCAGGAGAAGCGCCCGTTTTGTGAAACCTGTGGCGATACCACTCGAAACCGTATGTGTTCGACGAAACTAAGTGTTCGACCTTGTGGGAGACGAAACTCCAGATGCGAAACTTAGTTCCATTTGAAACTAATTGTTCCATCTGAAACTAAGTGTTCGGTACTGTGCCAGGAGAAGCGCCTGTTCTCTGAAATGTTTGGCGAGGCCACTCGAAACCTTATGTGTTTGACGAAACTAAGTTGTCGACCTTGTGAGAGAGGAACTCCAGATGCGAAACTTAGTTCCATTTGAAACTAATTGTTCCATCTGAAACTAAGTGTTCGGTACTGTGCCAGGAGAAGCGCCTGTTCTCTGAAATCTGTGGCGATGCTACTCGAAACCGTATGTGTTCGACGAAACTAAGTGGTTGATACTGTTTCAGGAGAAACACCCGTTCGGCGAAATCTGTGGCGATACCACTCGAAACCGCATGTGTTCGACGAAACTAAGTGGTTGACCATGTGAGAGAGGAAACTCCAGATGCGAAACTTAGTTCCATTTTAAACTAATTGTTCTATCTGAAACTAAGTGTTCGATACTGTGCCAGGAGAAGCGCCTGTTCTCTGAAATCTGTGGCGATGCTACTCGAAACGGTATGTGTTCAACGAAACTAAGTGGTCGACATGGTGAGAGAGATAACTCCAGATGCGAAACTTAGTTCCATTTTAAACTGATAGTTCTATCTGACACCAAGTGTTCGATACTGTGCCAGGAGAAGTGCCTGTTCTCTGAAATCTGTGACGATGCCACTCGAAACCGTATGTGTTCGACGAAACTAGGTGGTCGACCTTGTGAGAGAGGAAACTCCAGATGCGAAGCTTTGTCCCATTTTAAACTAATTGTTCTCTCTGAAACTAAGTGTTCGATACTGTGCCAGGAGAAGCGCCCGTTTTGTGAAACCTGTGGCGATACCACTCGAAACCGTATGTGTTCGACGAAACTAAGTGTTCGACCTTGTGGGAGACGAAACTCCAGATGCGAAACTTAGTTCCATTTGAAACTAATTGTTCCATCTGAAACTAAGTGTTCGGTACTGTGCCAGGAGAAGCGCCTGTTCTCTGAAATGTTTGGCGAGGCCACTCGAAACCTTATGTGTTTGACGAAACTAAGTTGTCGACCTTGTGAGAGAGGAACTCCAGATGCGAAACTTAGTTCCATTTGAAACTAATTGTTCCATCTGAAACTAAGTGTTCGGTACTGTGCCAGGAGAAGCGCCTGTTCTCTGAAATCTGTGGCGATGCTACTCGAAACCGTATGTGTTCGACGAAACTAAGTGGTTGATACTGTTTCAGGAGAAACACCCGTTCGGCGAAATCTGTGGCGATACCACTCGAAACCGTATGTGTTCGACGAAACTAAGTGGTTGACCATGTGAGAGAGGAAACTCCAGATGCGAAACTTAGTTCCATTTTAAACTAATTGTTCTATCTGAAACTAAGTGTTCGATACTGTGCCAGGAGAAGCGCCTGTTCTCTGAAATCTGTGGCGATGCTACTCGAAACCGTATGTGTTCAACGAAACTAAGTCGTCGACCTTGTGAGAGAGGAAACTCCAGATGCGAAACTTAGTTCCATTTAAAACTACTTGTTCTATCTGAAACTAAGTGTTCGATAGTGTGCCAGGAGAAACTCCCGTTCGGCGAAATCTGTGGCGATACCACTCGACCCCGTATGTGTTCGACGAAACTAAGTCGTCGACCTTGTGAGAGAGGAAACTCCAGATGCGAAACTTACTAGCATTTAAACTAATTGTTCTATCTGAAACTAAGTGTTCGATACTGTGCCAGGAGAAGCACCTGCTTTCTGAAATCTGTGGCGATGCTACTCGAAACCGTATGTGTTCGACGAAACTAAGTGGTCTCCTTGTGAGAGAGGAAACTCCAGATGCGAAACATAGTTCAATTTTAAACTAATTATTCTATCTGAAACAATGTGTTCGACACTGTGCCAGGAGAAGCGCCTGTTCTCTGAAATGTGTGCCATGCCACTCGAAACCGTATGTGTTCGAGGAAACTAAGTGGTCTCCTTGTGAGAGAGGAAACTCCAGATGCGAAACATAGTTCAACTTTAAACTAATTGTTCTATCTGAAACAATGTGTTCGACACTGTGCCAGGAGAAGCGCCTGTTCTCTGACATCTGTGGCGATGCCACTCGAAACCGTATGTGTTCGACGAAATTAAGTGGTCGACATTGTGAGAGAGGAAACTCCAGATGCGAAACTTAGTTCCATTTTAAGCTAAGTGTTCTATCTGCAACAATGTGTTCGATACTGTGCCAGGAGAAGCGCCTGTTCTCTGAAATCTGTGGCGATGCTACTCGAAACCGTATGTGTTCAACGAAACTAAGTCGTCGACCTTGTGAGAGAGGAAACTCCAGATGCGAAACTTAGTTCCATTTAAAACTACTTGTTCTATCTGAAACTAAGTGTTCGATAGTGTGCCAGGAGAAACTCCCGTTCGGCGAAATCTGTGGCGATACCACTCGACCCCGTATGTGTTCGACGAAACTAAGTCGTCGACCTTGTGAGAGAGGAAACTCCAGATGCGAAACTTACTAGCATTTAAACTAATTGTTCTATCTGAAACTAAGTGTTCGATACTGTGCCAGGAGAAGCACCTGCTTTCTGAAATCTGTGGCGATGCTACTCGAAACCGTATGTGTTCGACGAAACTAAGTGGTCTCCTTGTGAGAGAGGAAACTCCAGATGCGAAACATAGTTCAATTTTAAACTAATTATTCTATCTGAAACAATGTGTTCGACTCTGTGCCAGGAGAAGCTCCTGTTCTCTGAAATGTGTGCCATGCCACTCGAAACCGTATGTGTTCGAGGAAACTAAGTGGTCTCCTTGTGAGAGAGGAAACTCCAGATGCGAAACATAGTTCAACTTTAAACTAATTGTTCTATCTGAAACAATGTGTTCGACACTGTGCCAGGAGAAGCGCCTGTTCTCTGACATCTGTGGCGATGCCACTCGAAACCGTATGTGTTCGACGAAATTAAGTGGTCGACATTGTGAGAGAGGAAACTCCAGATGCGAAACTTAGTTCCATTTTAAGCTAAGTGTTCTATCTGCAACTATGTGTTCGATACTGTGCCAGGAGAAGCGCCTGTTCTCTGAAATCTGTGGCGATGCTACTCGAAACCGTATGTGTTCAACGAAACTAAGTCGTCGACCTTGTGAGAGAGGAAACTCCAGATGCGAAACTTAGTTCCATTTAAAACTACTTGTTCTATCTGAAACTAAGTGTTCGATAGTGTGCCAGGAGAAACTCCCGTTCGGCGAAATCTGTGGCGATACCACTCGACCCCGTATGTGTTCGACGAAACTAAGTCGTCGACCTTGTGAGAGAGGAAACTCCAGATGCGAAACTTACTAGCATTTAAACTAATTGTTCTATCTGAAACTAAGTGTTCGATACTGTGCCAGGAGAAGCACCTGCTTTCTGAAATCTGTGGCGATGCTACTCGAAACCGTATGTGTTCGACGAAACTAAGTGGTCTCCTTGTGAGAGAGGAAACTCCAGATGCGAAACATAGTTCAATTTTAAACTAATTATTCTATCTGAAACAATGTGTTCGACTCTGTGCCAGGAGAAGCGCCTGTTCTCTGAAATGTGTGCCATGCCACTCGAAACCGTATGTGTTCGAGGAAACTAAGTGGTCTCCTTGTGAGAGAGGAAACTCCAGATGCGAAACATAGTTCAACTTTAAACTAATTGTTCTATCTGAAACAATGTGTTCGACACTGTGCCAGGAGAAGCGCCTGTTCTCTGACATCTGTGGCGATGCCACTCGAAACCGTATGTGTTCGACGAAATTAAGTGGTCGACATTGTGAGAGAGGAAACTCCAGATGCGAAACATAGTTCAACTTTAAACTAATTGTTCTATCTGAAACAATGTGTTCGACACTGTGCCAGGAGAAGCGCCTGTTCTCTGACATCTGTGGCGATGCTACTCGAAACCGTATGTGTTCAACGAAACTAAGTCGTCGACCTTGTGAGAGAGGAAACTCCAGATGCGAAACTTAGTTCCATTTAAAACTACTTGTTCTATCTGAAACTAAGTGTTCGATAGTGTGCCAGGAGAAACTCCCGTTCGGCGAAATCTGTGGCGATACCACTCGACCCCGTATGTGTTCGACGAAACTAAGTCGTCGACCTTGTGAGAGAGGAAACTCCAGATGCGAAACTTACTAGCATTTAAACTAATTGTTCTATCTGAAACTAAGTGTTCGATACTGTGCCAGGAGAAGCACCTGCTTTCTGAAATCTGTGGCGATGCTACTCGAAACCGTATGTGTTCGACGAAACTAAGTGGTCTCCTTGTGAGAGAGGAAACTCCAGATGCGAAACATAGTTCAATTTTAAACTAATTATTCTATCTGAAACAATGTGTTCGACACTGTGCCAGGAGAAGCGCCTGTTCTCTGAAATGTGTGCCATGCCACTCGAAACCGTATGTGTTCGAGGAAACTAAGTGGTCTCCTTGTGAGAGAGGAAACTCCAGATGCGAAACATAGTTCAACTTTAAACTAATTGTTCTATCTGAAACAATGTGTTCGACACTGTGCCAGGAGAAGCGCCTGTTCTCTGACATCTGTGGCGATGCCACTCGAAACCGTATGTGTTCGACGAAACTAAGTGGTCGACATTGTGAGAGAGGAAACTCCAGATGCGAAACTTAGTTCCATTTTAAGCTAAGTGTTCTATCTGCAACTATGTGTTCGATACTGTGCCAGGAGAAGCGCCTGTTCTCTGAAATCTGTGGCGATGCTACTCGAAACCGTATGTGTTCAACGAAACTAAGTCGTCGACCTTGTGAGAGAGGAAACTCCAGATGCGAAACTTAGTTCCATTTAAAACTACTTGTTCTATCTGAAACTAAGTGTTCGATAGTGTGCCAGGAGAAACTCCCGTTCGGCGAAATCTGTGGCGATACCACTCGACCCCGTATGTGTTCGACGAAACTAAGTCGTCGACCTTGTGAGAGAGGAAACTCCAGATGCGAAACTTACTAGCATTTAAACTAATTGTTCTATCTGAAACTAAGTGTTCGATACTGTGCCAGGAGAAGCACCTGCTTTCTGAAATCTGTGGCGATGCTACTCGAAACCGTATGTGTTCGACGAAACTAAGTGGTCTCCTTGTGAGAGAGGAAACTCCAGATGCGAAACATAGTTCAATTTTAAACTAATTATTCTATCTGAAACAATGTGTTCGACTCTGTGCCAGGAGAAGCGCCTGTTCTCTGAAATGTGTGCCATGCCACTCGAAACCGTATGTGTTCGAGGAAACTAAGTGGTCTCCTTGTGAGAGAGGAAACTCCAGATGCGAAACATAGTTCAACTTTAAACTAATTGTTCTATCTGAAACAATGTGTTCGACACTGTGCCAGGAGAAGCGCCTGTTCTCTGACATCTGTGGCGATGCCACTCGAAACCGTATGTGTTCGACGAAATTAAGTGGTCGACATTGTGAGAGAGGAAACTCCAGATGCGAAACTTAGTTCCATTTTAAGCTAAGTGTTCTATCTGCAACTATGTGTTCGATACTGTGCCAGGAGAAGCGCCTGTTCTCTGAAATCTGTGGCGATGCTACTCGAAACCGTATGTGTTCGACGAAACTAAGTGGTCGAACTTGTGAGAGAGGAAACTCCAAATGCGAAACATAGTTCCATTTTAAACTAATTGTTCTCTCTGAAACTAAGTATTCCATACTGTGCCAGGAGAAGCGCCTGTTCTCTGAAATCTGTGGCGATGCTACTCGAAACCGAATGTGTTCCACGAAACTAAGTCGTCGATCTTGTGAGAGAGAAAACTCCAGACGAGAAACTTAGTGCCATTTTAACCTAATTGTTCTATCTGAAACTAAGTGTTCGATACTGTGCCAGCAGAAGCGCCTCTTCTCTGAAATCTGTGGCGATGCCACTCGAAACCGTATGCGTTCGGCGAAACTAAGTGATCGACCTTGTGAGAGAGGAAACTCCAGTTGCGAAACATAGGTCAATTTTAAACTAAATGTTCCATCTGAAACTAAGTGTTCGATACTGTGCAGAGGAGAAGTGCCTGTTCTCTGAAACCTGTGGCGATGCTACTCGAAACTGTATGTGTTCGACGAAACTAAGTGGCCGACCTTGTGAGAGAGGAAACTTCAGATGCGAAACTTAGTTCCATTTTACACTAATTGTTCCATCTGAAATTTAGTGTTCGATACTGTGCCAGGAGAAGCGCCTGTTCTCTGAAATCTGTGGCGATGCCACTCGAAACCGTATGTGTTCGACGAAACTAAGTGGTCGAACTTGTGAGAGAGGAAACTCCAAATGCGAAACATAGTTCCATTTTAAACTAATTGTTCTCTCTGAAACTAAGTATTCCATACTGTGCCAGGAGAAGCGCCTGTTCTCTGAAATCTGTGGCGATGCTACTCGAAACCGAATGTGTTCCACGAAACTAAGTCGTCGATCTTGTGAGAGAGGAAACTCCAGATTTGAAGCTTAGTTCCATTTTAAACTAATAGTTCTATCTGATACTAAGTGTTCGATACTGTGCCAGGAGAAGCGCCTGTTCTCTGAAATCTGTGGCGATGCCACTCGAAACCGTATGTGTTCGACGAAACTAAGTGGCCGACCTTGTGAGAGAGGAAACTTCAGATGCGAAACTTAGTTCCATTTTAAATTAATTGTTCTATCTGAAACTAAGTGTTCGATACTGTGCCAGGAGAAGCGCCCGTTCTGTGAAACCTGTGGCGATACCACTCGAAACGGTATGTGTTCGACGAAACTGAGTGGTCCACCTTGTGAGAGAGGAAACTCCAGACGCGAAACTTAGTGCCATTTGAAACTAATTGTTCTCTCTGAAACTAAGTATTCCATACTGTGCCAGGAGAAGCGCCTGTTCTCTGAAATCTGTGGCGATGCTACTCGAAACCGAATGTGTTCCATGAAACTATGTCGTCGATCTTGTGAGAGAGGAAACTCCAGATTTGAAGCTTAGTTCCATTTTAAACTAATAGTTCTATCTGATACTAAGTGTTCGATACTGTGCCAGCAGAAGCGCCTGTTCTCTGAAATCTGTGGCGATGCCACTCGAAACCGTATGTGTTCATCGAAACTAAGTGGTCGACCTTGTGAGAGAGGAAACTCCAGTTGCGAAACATAGGTCAATTTTAAACTAAATGTTCCATCTGAAACTAAGTGTTCGATACTGTGCCAGGAGAAGCGCCTGTTCTCTGAAATCTGTGGCGATGCCACTCGAAACCGTATGTGTTCGACGAAACTAAGTGGCCGACCTTGTGAGAGAGGAAACTTCAGATGCGAAACTTAGTTCCATTTTAAATTAATTGTTCTATCTGAAACTAAGTGTTCGATAATGTGCCAGGAGAAGCGCCCGTTCTGTGAAACCTGTGGCGATACCACTCGAAACGGTATGTGTTCGACGAAACTGAGTGGTCCACCTTGTGAGAGAGGAAACTCCAGACGCGAAACTTAGTGCCATTTGAAATTAATTGTTCTCTCTGAAACTAAGTATTCCATACTGTGCCAGGAGAAGCGCCCGTTTTGTGAAACCTGTGGCGATACCACTCGAAACCGTATGTGTTCGACGAAACTAAGTGTTCGACCTTGTGGGAGACGAAACTCCAGATGCGAAAATTAGTTCCATTTGAAACTAATTGTTCCATCTGAAACTAAGTGTTCGGTACTGTGCCAGGAGAAGCGCCTGTTCTCTGAAATGTTTGGCGAGGCCACTCGAAACCTTATGTGTTTGACGAAACTAAGTTGTCGACCTTGTGAGAGAGGAACTCCAGATGCGAAACATAGTTCCATTTGAAACTAATTGTTCCATCTGAAACTAAGTGTTCGGTACTGTGCCAGGAGAAGCGCCTGTTCTCTGAAATCTGTGGCGATGCTACTCGAAGCCGTATGTGTTCGACGAAACTAAGTGGTTGATACTGTTTCAGGAGAAACACCCGTTCGGCGAAATCTGTTGCGATACCACTCGAAACCGTATGTGTTCGACGAAACTAACTGGTTGACCATGTGAGAGAGGAAACTCCAGATGCGAAACTTAGTTCCATTTTAAACTAATTGTTCTATCTGAAACTAAGTGTTCGATACTGTGCCAGGAGAAGCGCCTGTTCTCTGAAATCTGTGGCGATGCTACTCGAAACCGTATGTGTTCAACGAAACTAAGTGGTCGACATGGTGAGAGAGATAACTCCAGATGCGAAACTTAGTTCCATTTTAAACTGATAGTTCTATCTGACACCAAGTGTTCGATACTGTGCCAGGAGAAGTGCCTGTTCTCTGAAATCTGTGGCGATGCCACTCGAAACCGTATGTGTTCGACGAAACTAGGTGGTCGACCTTGTGAGAGAGGAAACTCCAGATGCGAAGCTTTGTCCCATTTTAAACTAATTGTTCTCCCTGAAACTAAGTGTTCGATACTGTGCCAGGAGAAGCGCCCGTTTTGTGAAACCTGTGGCGATACCACTCGAAACCGTATGTGTTCGACGAAACTAAGTGTTCGACCTTGTGGGAGACGAAACTCCAGATGCGAAACTTAGTTCCATTTGAAACTAATTGTTCCATCTGAAACTAAGTGTTCGGTACTGTGCCAGGAGAAGCGCCTGTTCTCTGAAATGTTTGGCGAGGCCACTCGAAACTGAATGTGTTCCATGAAACTATGTCGTCGATCTTGTGAGAGAGGAAACTCCAGATTTGAAGCTTTGTTCCATTTTAAACTAATAGTTCTATCTGATACTAAGTGTTCGATACTGTGCCAGGAGAAGCGCCTGTTCTCTGAAATCTGTGGCGATGCCACTCGAAACCGTATGTGTTCGACGAAACTAAGTGGCCGACCTTGTGAGAGAGGAAACTTCAGATGCGAAACTTAGTTCCATTTTAAATTAATTGTTCTATCTGAAACTAAGTGTTCGATACTGTGCCAGGAGAAGCGCCCGTTCTGTGAAACCTGTGGCGATACCACTCGAAACGGTATGTGTTCGACGAAACTGAGTGGTCCACCTTGTGAGAGAGGAAACTCCAGACGCGAAACTTAGTGCCATTTGAAACTAATTGTTCTCTCTGAAACTAAGTATTCCATACTGTGCCAGGAGAAGCGCCTGTTCTCTGAAATCTGTGGCGATGCTACTCGAAACCGAATGTGTTCCATGAAACTATGTCGTCGATCTTGTGAGAGAGGAAACTCCAGATTTGAAGCTTAGTTCCATTTTAAACTAATAGTTCTATCTGATACTAAGTGTTCGATACTGTGCCAGCAGAAGCGCCTGTTCTCTGAAATCTGTGGCGATGCCACTCGAAACCGTATGTGTTCATCGAAACTAAGTGGTCGACCTTGTGAGAGAGGAAACTCCAGTTGCGAAACATAGGTCAATTTTAAACTAAATGTTCCATCTGAAACTCATTGTTCGATACTGTGCAGAGGAGAAGTGCCTGTTCTCTGAAACCTGTGGCGATGCTACTCGAAACTGTATGTGTTCGACGAAACTAAGTGGCCGACCTTGTGAGAGAGGAAACTTCAGATGCGAAACTTAGTTCCATTTTAAACTAATTGTTCCATCTGAAATTTAGTGTTCGATACTGTGCCAGGAGAAGCGGCTTTTCGCTGAAATCTGTGGCGATGCTACTCGAAACAGGTATGTGTTCGAGGAAACTAAGTGGTCGACCTTGTGGGAGAGGAAACTCCAGAAGCGAAACTTAGTTCAATTTTAAACTAAATGTTCCATCTGAAACTAAGTGTTCGATACTGTGCCAGGAGAAGCGCCTGTTCTCTGAAATCTGTGGCGATGCCACTCGAAAACGTATGTGTTCGGCGAAACTCAGTGGCCGACCTTGTGAGAGAGGAAACTCCAGACGCGAAACATAGTTCAATTTTAAACTAAAAGTTCCATCTGAAACTAAATGTTCGATACTGTGCCCGGAGAAGCGCCTGTTCTCTGAAATCTGTGGCGATGCCACTCGAAACCGTATGTGTTCGACGAAACTAAGTGGCCGACCTTGTGAGAGAGGAAACTTCAGATGCGAAACTTAGTTCCATTTTAAATTAATTGTTCTATCTGAAACTAAGTGTTCGATACTGTGCCAGGAGACGCGCCTGTTCTCTGAAATCTGTGGCGATGCGACTCGGAACCGTATGTGTTCGACGAAACTAAGTGGTCGACCTTGTGGGAGAGGAAACTCCAGAAGCGAAACTTAGTTCCATTTTAAATTAAATGTTCTATCCGAAACTAAGTGTTCGATACTGTGCCAGGGGAAGCGCCTGTTCTGTGAAACCTGTGGCGATACCACTCGGAACGGTAAGTGTTCGACGAAACTGAGTGGTCGACCTTGTGAGAGAGAAAACTCCAGACGAGAAACTTAGTGCCATTTTAAACTAATTGTTCTATCTGAAACTAAGTGTTCGATACTGTGCCAGCAGAAGCGCCTGTTCTCTGAAATGTGTGGCCAAGTCACTCGAAACCGTATGTGTTCGACGAAACTAAGTGGTTGACCTTGTGAGAGAGGAAACTCCGGATGCGAAACATAGTTCAATTTTAAACTAAAAGATCCATCTGAAACTAAATGTTCGATACTGTGCCAGGAGAAGCGCCTGTTCTCTGAAATCTGTGGCGATGCCACTCGAAACCGTATGTGTTCGACGAAACTAAGTGGCCGACCTTGTGAGAGAGGAAACTTCAGATGCGAAACTTAGTTCCATTTTAAACTAATAGTTCCATCTGAAATTTAGTGTTCGATACTGTGCCAGGAGAAGCGGCTGTTCGCTGAAATCTGTGGCGATGCTACTCGAAACAGGTATGTGTTCGAGGAAACTAAGTGGTCGACCTTGTGAGAGAGGAAACTCCAGTTGCGAAACATAGGTCAATTTTAATCTAAATGTTCCATCTGAAACTAAGTGTTCGATACTGTGCAGAGGAGAAGTGCCTGTTCTCTGAAACCTGTGGCGATGCTACTCGAAACTGTATGTGTTCGACGAAACTAAGTGGCCGACCTTGTGAGAGAGGAAACTTCAGATGCGAAACTTAGTTCCATTTTAAACTAATTGTTCCATCTGAAATTTAGTGTTCGATACTGTGCCAGGAGAAGCGGCTGTTCGCTGAAATCTGTGGCGATGCTACTCGAAACAGGTATGTGTTCCAGGAAACTAAGTGGTCGACCTTGTGGGAGAGGAAACTCCAGAAGCGAAACTTAGTTCAATTTTAAACTAAATGTTCCATCTGAAACTAAGTGTTCGATACTATGCCAGGAGAAGCGTCTGTTCTCTGAAATCTGTGGCGATGCCACTCGAAAACGTATGTGTTCGGCGAAACTCAGTGGCCGACCTTGTGAGAGAGGATACTCCAGACGCGAAACATAGTTCAATTTTAAACTAAAAGTTCCATCTGAAACTAAATGTTCGATACTGTGCCCGGAGAAGCGCCTGTTCTCTGAAATCTGTGGCGATGCCACTCGAAACCGTATGTGTTCGACGAAACTAAGTGGCCGACCTTGTGAGAGAGGAAACTTCAGATGCGAAACTTAGTTCCATTTTAAATTAATTGTTCTATCTGAAACTAAGTGTTCGATACTGTGCCAGGAGAAGCGCCCGTTCTCTGAAACCTGTGGCGATGCTACTCGAAACTGTATGTGTTCGACGAAACTAAGTGGCCGACCTTGTGAGAGAGGAAACTTCAGATGCGAAACTTAGTTCCATTTTAAACTAATTGTTCCATCTGAAATTTAGTGTTCGATACTGTGCCAGGAGAAGCGGCTGTTCGCTGAAATCTGTGGCGATGCTACTCGAAACAGGTATGTGTTCGAGGAAACTAAGTGGTCGACCTTGTGGGAGAGGAAACTCCAGAAGCGAAACTTAGTTCAATTTTAAACTAAATGTTCCATCTGAAACTAAGTGTTCGATACTGTGCCAGGAGAAGCGCCTGTTCTCTGAAATCTGTGGCGATGCCACTCGAAAACGTATGTGTTCGGCGAAACTCAGTGGCCGACCTTGTGAGAGAGGAAACTCCAGACGCGAAACATAGTTCAATTTTAAACTAAAAGTTCCATCTGAAACTAAATGTTCGATACTGTGCCCGGAGAAGCGCCTGTTCTCTGAAATCTGTGGCGATGCCACTCGAAACCGTATGTGTTCGACGAAACTAAGTGGCCGACCTTGTGAGAGAGGAAACTTCAGATGCGAAACTTAGTTCCATTTTAAATTAATTGTTCTATCTGAAACTAAGTGTTCGATACTGTGCCAGGAGAAGCGCCCGTTCTGTGAAACCTGTGGCGATACCACTCGAAACGGTATGTGTTCGACGAAACTGAGTGGTCCACCTTGTGAGAGAGGACACCCACGATGCGAAGCTTAGTTCCATTTTTAATTAATAGTTCTATCTGATACTAAGTGTTCGATACTGTGCCAGGAGAAGCGCCTGTTCTCTGGCATCTGTGGCGATGCCACTCGAAACCGTATGTGTTCGTCGAAATTATGTGGTCGGCCTTGTGAGAAAGGAAACTCGGGATACGAAACTTAGTACCATTTTAAACTAATGGTTCTATCTGAAACTAAGTGTTCGATACTGTGCCAGGAGACGCGCCTGTTCTCTGAAATCTGTGGCGATAGGCCTCGGAACCGTATGTGTTCGACGAAACTAAGTGGTCGACCTTGTGGGAGAGGAAACTCCAGAAGCGAAACTTAGTTCCATTTTAAATTAATTGTTCTATCTGAAACTAAGTGTTCGATACTGTGCCAGGGGAAGCGCCTGTTCTGTGAAACCTGTGGCGATACCACTCGGAACGGTAAGTGTTCGACGAAACTGAGTGGTCGACCTTGTGAGAGAGAAAACTCCAGACGAGAAACTTAGTGCCATTTTAAACTAATTGTTCTATCTGAAACTAAGTGTTCGATACTGTGCCAGCAGAAGCGCCTGTTCTCTGAAATCTGTGGCGATGCCACTCGAAACCGTATGCGTTCGGCGAAACTAAGTGATCGACCTTGTGAGAGAGGAAACTCCAGTTGCGAAACATAGGTCAATTTTAAACTAAATGTTCCATCTGAAACTAAGTGTTCGATACTGTGCAGAGGAGAAGTGCCTGTTCTCTGAAACCTGTGGCGATGCTACTCGAAACTGTATGTGTTCGACGAAACTAAGTGGCCGACCTTGTGAGAGAGGAAACTTCAGATGCGAAACTTAGTTCCATTTTAAACTAATTGTTCCATCTGAAATTTAGTGTTCGATACTGTGCCAGAAGAAGCGCCTGTTGTCTGAAATCTGTGGCGATGCCACTCGAAACCGTATGTGTTCATCGAAACTAAGTGGTCGACCTTGTGAGAGAGGAAACTCCAGTTGCGAAACATAGGTCAATTTTAAACTAAATGTTCCATCTGAAACTAAGTGTTCGATACTGTGCAGAGGAGAAGTGCCTGTTCTCTGAAACCTGTGGCGATGCTACTCGAAACTGTATGTGTTCGACGAAACTAAGTGGCCGACCTTGTGAGAGAGGAAACTTCAGATGCGAAACTTAGTTCCATTTTAAACTAATTGTTCCATCTGAAATTTAGTGTTCGATACTGTGCCAGGAGAAGCGGCTGTTCGCTGAAATCTGTGGCGATGCTACTCGAAACAGGTATGTGTTCGAGGAAACTAAGTGGTCGACCTTGTGGGAGAGGAAACTCCAGAAGCGAAACTTAGTTCAATTTTAAACTAAATGTTCCATCTGAAACTAAGTGTTCGATACTGTGCCAGGAGAAGCGCCTGTTCTCTGAAATCTGTGGCGATGCCACTCGAAAACGTATGTGTTCGGCGAAACTCAGTGGCCGACCTTGTGAGAGAGGAAACTCCAGACGCGAAACATAGTTCAATTTTAAACTAAAAGTTCCATCTGAAACTAAATGTTCGATACTGTGCCCGGAGAAGCGCCTGTTCTCTGAAATCTGTGGCGATGCCACTCGAAACCGTATGTGTTCGACGAAACTAAGTGGCCGACCTTGTGAGAGAGGAAACTTCAGATGCGAAACTTAGTTCCATTTTAAATTAATTGTTCTATCTGAAACTAAGTGTTCGATACTGTGCCAGGAGAAACTCCTGACTACATCAAATTCTGTAAGACTTGATTCGCCTCTTGGTGTCCTCGCGCTGATGTCCATGATAACGACTGTGCCGTGTCGATTCTATATCCATTAGGCGATATGCGTCAATACTGGTCGGAGGCGCAGATCTTTGCATATTTCTAACACGTGAATTCAATCTGAACCCATGACGTCTGACTACATCCGTTGTGGGCCTCCCAATGTAGTCTGACCGAATCCGCTCCGCCTTCTTCCTGAGGGATCTCCTTACCCTTTGCCTGAGTTTCACATCGGCCCGGCAAACCGATAGCCACTTCCGGGAAACAAGCGCTGCGCTCAGTAAAGATGCAGAATCCAATTGCCGCAGAATCAACTGCGATATTTTCAGAGGTAACTCATGGAGGAAGTCCACTTTTGCCGAACGTGGCTTCCCGATTGCACGTAGAAAGAAACTGAAGTACTCCATGCTAACACGATTGATGCACGTGTGCATTTGATCCCCGTGTGCATACCTGCACGTATTATATAGGTGGCAAATATCTTGCGGCCCTATTTCCGGATGATTAGGTTCACCAATGAGCGACAACTCTCAGACTACTTTTTAAGGAATCAGCCCGAAAATCTGAATTCCACGAATCAGAAGGGTTTGCATCAATTTTGCATACACCGGATCATGATACACGGTGCGGAATGTGACGATTCCACCACCCACTGTTGGAAAACAGTCACATGTCTTCTACGGGTCCTCTGGGGCTCGACTAGGTTCTTCAACATTGGGGTTTTTTGGATTTCGTTGGAACGTAAATTATGAAGTTTCACACCGCCCAGACCAAAATATTGTTTTAGGCATCAGGGCGTAGAGTACTTGGTTGGACAGCCGATAATGCTACTTAACGGGTGTTTAACTCAGTCATTCCTATACTATATTTTAACACTACATTCTCTACGGTCCTCCTGGCACAGTATCGAACACTTAGTTTCAGATAGTACAATTAGTTTAAAATGAAACTAAGTTTCGCATTTGGAGTTTCCTCTCTCACAATGTCAACCACTTAGTTTCGTCGAACACATACGGTTTCGAGTAGCATCGCCACAGATTTCAGATAACAGGCGCTTCTCCTGGCACAGTATCGAACACTTAGTTTCAGATAGAACAATTAATTTAAAATGGAACTAAGAATCACATCTAGAGTTTCCTCTCTCACAAGGTCGGCCACTTAGTTTCGGCGAACACATACGGTTTCGAGTGGCATCGCCACAGATTTCAGAGAACAGTCGCTTCTCCTGTTACAGTATCGAACACTTAGTTTCAGATGGAACATTTAGTTTAAAATTGAACTATGTTTCGCATCGGGAATTTCCTCTCCCACAAGGTCGACCACTTAGTTTCGTCGAACACCTTTCGGTTTCGAGTGGCTTCGCCACAGATTTCAGAGAACAGGCGCTACTCCTGGCACAGTATCGAACACTTAGTTTCAGATAGAACAATTAGTTTAAAATGGAACTAAGTTTCGCATCTGGAGTTTCCTCTCCCACAAGGTCGACCAGTTAGTTTCGTCGAACACATACGGTTTCAAGGGGCATCGCCACAGATTTCAGAGAACAGCCGCTTCTCCTGGCACAGTATCGAACACTTAATTTCAGATGGAACAATTAGTTTAAAATTGAACAAATCTTCGCATCTGAAGTTTCCTCTCTCACAAGGTCGGCCACTTAGTTTCGTCGAACACATACGGTTTCGAGTGGCATCGCCACAGATTTCAGAGAACAGGCGCTTCTGCTGGCACAGTATCGAACACTTAGTTTCAGATAGAACAATAAGTTTAAAATGGCACTAAGTTTTGCGTCTGGAGTTTCCTCTCACACAAGGTCGACCACTTATTTTCGTCGAACACATACGGTTTCGAGTAGCATCGCCTCAGATTTCAGAGAAAAAGCACTTCTCCTGGCACATTATCGAACACTTAGTTTCAGATAGAACAATTAGTTTAAACTGGAACTATGTTTCGCATTTGGAGTTTCCTCTCTCACAAGGTCGGCCACTTAGTTGCGTCGAACACATACGGTTTCGAGTGGCATCGGCACAGATTTCAGAGAACAGGCGCTTCTCCTGGCACAGTATCGAACACTTAGTTTCAGATGGAACATTTAGTTTTAAATGGAACTAAGTTTCGCATCTGGAGTTTCCTCTTTCACAAGGTGACCACTTAGTTTCGTCGAACACAGACGGTTTCGAGTGGCATCGCACCAGAGTTCAGAGAACAGGCGCTTCTCCTGGCACAGTATCGAACACTTAGTTTCAGATAGAACAATTAAATTGAAATGGAACTAAGTTTCGCATCTGAAGTTTCCTCTCTCACAAGGTCGGCCACTTAGTTTCGTCGAACACATACGTTTTCGAGTGGCATCGCCACAGATTTCAGAGAGCAGCCGCTTCTCCTGGCACAGTATCGAACACTTAGTTTCAGATGGAACATTTAGTTTAAAATTGAACTATGTTTCCCATCTGGAATTTCCTCTCCCCCAAGGTCGACCACTTAGTTTCGTCGAACACCTTTCGGTTTCGAGTGGCTTCGCCACAGATTTCAGAGAACAGGCGCTACTCCTGGCACAGTATCGAACACTTAGTTTCAGATAGAACACTTAGTTTAAAATGGAACTAAGAATCACATCTGGAGTTTCCTCTCTCACAAGGTCGGCCACTTAGTTTCGCCGAACACGTACGGTTTCGAGTGGCATCGCCACAAATTTCAGAGAACAGGCGCTTCTCCTGGCACAGTATCGAACACTTAGTTTCAGATAGAACAATTAAATTGAAATGGAACTAAGTTTCGCATCTGAAGTTTCCTCTCTCACAAGGTCGACCACTTAGTTTCGTCGAACACACACGGTTTCGAGTAGTATCGCCACCGATTTCAGAGAACAGGCGCTTCTCCTGGCACAGTATCGAAAACTTCGTTTCAGATACAACTATTAGTTTTAAATGGAACTAAGTTTCGCATCTGGAGTTTCCTCTTTCACAAGGCGACCACTTAGTTTCGTCGAACACATACGGTTTCGAGTAGCATCGCCACAGATTTCAGATAACAGGCGCTTCTCCTGGCACAGTATCGAACACTTAGTTTCAGATAGAACAATTAATTTAAAATGGAACTAAGAATCACATCTGGAGTTTCCTCTCTCACAAGGTCGGCCACTTAGTTTCGGCGAACACATACGTTTTCGAGTGGCATCGCCACAGATTTCAGAGAACAGTCGCTTCTCCTGTTACAGTGTCGAACACTTAGTTTCAGATAGAACAATTAAATTGAAATGGAACTAAGTTTCGCATCTGAAGTTTCCTCTCTCACAAGGTCGGCCACTTAGTTTCGTCGAACACATACGGTTTCGAGTAGCATCGCCACAGATTTCAGATAACAGGCGCTTCTCCTGGCACAGTATCGAACACTTAGTTTCAGATAGAACAATTAATTTAAAATGGAACTAAGAATCACATCTGGAGTTTCCTCTCTCACAAGGTCGGCCACTTAGTTTCGGCGAACACATACGGTTTCGAGTGGCATCGCCACAGATTTCAGAGAACAGTCGCTTCTCCTGGCACAGTATCGAACACTTAGTTTCAGATGGAACATTTAGTTTAAAATTGAACTATGTTTCCCATCGGGAATTTCCTCTCCCACAAGGTCGACCACTTAGTTTCGTCGAACACATACGGTTTCGAGAAGTATCGCCACATATTTCGCAGAACGGGAGTTTCTCCTGGCACAGTATCGAACACTTAGTTTCAGATAGAACTCTTAGTTTGAAATGGAACTATGTTTCGCGTCTGGAGTTTCCTCTCTCACAAGGTCGGCCACTTAATTTCGTCGAACATATACGGTTTCGAGTGGCATCGCCACACATTTCAGAGAACAGGCGCTTCTCCTGGCACAGTATCGAACACATAGTTTCAAATAAAACAATTAGTAAAAAATGGAACTAAGTTTCGCATCTGGGGTTTCCTCTCCCACAAGGTCGGCCACTTAATTTCGTCGAACACATACGGTTTCGAGTGGCATCGCCACCGATATCAGAGAACAGGCGCTTCTCCTGGCACAGTGTCGAACACTTAGTTTTAAATAGAACAATTAGTTTAAAATGGAACTAAGTTTCGCATGTGGAGTTTCCTCTCTTACAAGGTCGACCACTTAGTTTCGTCGAACACATACGGTTTCGAGTAGCATCGCCACAGATTTCAGAGAACAGTCGCTTTTCCTGGCACAGTATGGAACACTTAGTTTCAGATAGAAGAATTAGATTAAAATGGAACTATGTTTCGCATCTGGAGTTTCCTCCCTCACAAGGTCGACCACTTAGTTTCATCCAACACATACGGTTTCGAGTGGCATCGCCACGGATATCAGAGAACAGGCGCTTCTCCTGGCACAGTGTCGAACACTTAGTTTTAAATAGAACAATTAGTTTAAAATGGAACTAAGTTTCGCATCTGGAGTTTCCTCTCTCACAAGGTCGACCACTTAGTTTCGTCGAACACATACGGTTTCGAGTTGTATCGCCACAAATTGCCCCGAACGGCAGTTTCTCCTGGCACAGTATCGACCTCTTAGTTTCGTCGAACACATACGGTTTCGAGTGGCATCGCCACAGATTTCAGAGAACAGGCGCTTCTCCTGGCACAGTATCGAACACTTAGTTTCAGATAGAACAATTAGTTTAAAATGGTACTAAGTTTCGCATCAGGAGTTTCCTCTCTCACAAGGTCGACCACTTAGTTTCGCCGAACATATACGGTTTCGAGTAGCATCGCCACAGATTTCAGAGAACGGGCACTTCTCCTGGCACTGTATCGAACACTTAGTTTCAGATAGAACAATTAGTTTAAAATGGCACTAAGTTTCGCATCAGGAGTTTCCTCTCTCACAAGGTCGACCACTTAGTTTCGCCGGACATATACGGTTTCGAGTAGCATCGCCACAGATTTCAGAGAACGGGCACTTCTCCTGGCACTGTATCGAACACTTAGTTTCAGATAGAACTCTTAGTTTGAAATGGAACTATGTTTCGCATCTGGAGTTTCCTCTCTCACAAGGTCGGCCACTTAATTTCGTCGAACATATACGGTTTCGAGTGGCATCGCCACACATTTCAGAGAACAGGCGCTTCTCCTGGCACAGTATCGAACACATAGTTTCAAATAAAACAATTAGTAAAAAATGGAACTAAGTTTCGCATCTGGGGTTTCCTCTCCGACAAGGTCGGCCACTTAATTTCGTCGAACACATACGGTTTCGAGTGGCATCGCCACCGATATCAGAGAACAGGCGCTTCTCCTGGCACAGTGTCGAACACTTAGTTTTAAATAGAACAATTAGTTTAAAATGGAACTAAGTTTCGCATGTGGAGTTTCCTCTCTCACAAGGTCGACCACTTAGTTTCGTCGAACACATACGGTTTCGAGTAGCATCGCCACAGATTTCAGAGAACAGTCGCTTTTCCTGGCACAGTATGGAACACTTAGTTTCAGATAGAAGAATTAGATTAAAATGGAACTATGTTTCGCATCTGGAGTTTCCTCCCTCACAAGGTCGACCACTTAGTTTCATCCAACACATACGGTTTCGAGTGGCATCGCCACGGATATCAGAGAACAGGCGCTTCTCCTGGCACAGTGTCGAACACTTAGTTTTAAATAGAACAATTAGTTTAAAATGGAACTAAGTTTCGCATCTGGAGTTTCCTCTCTCACAAGGTCGACCACTTAGTTTCGTCGAACACATACAGTTTCGAGTTGTATCGCCACAAATTGCCCCGAACGGCAGTTTCTCCTGGCACAGTATCGACCACTTAGTTTCGTCGAACACATACGGTTTCGAGTGGCATCGCCACAGATTTCAGAGAACAGGCGCTTCTCCTGGCACAGTATCGAAAACTTAGTTTCAGATAGAACAATTAGTTTAAAATGGAACTAAATTTCGCATCAGGAGTTTCCTCTATCACAAGGTCGACCACTTAGTTTCGCCGAACATATACGGTTTCGAGTAGCATCGCCACAAATTTCAGAGAACGGGCACTTCTCCTGGCACTGTATCGAACACTTAGTTTCAGATAGAACAATTAGTTTAAAATGGCACTAAGTTTCGCATCAGGAGTTTCCTCTCTCACAAGGTCGACCACTTAGTTTCGCCGAACACATACGGTTTCGAGTGGTATCGCCACAGATTTCAGAGAACAGGCGCTTCTTCTGGCACAGTATCGAACACTTAGTTTCAGATGGAACAATTAGTTTTAAATGGAACTCAGTTTCGAATTTGGAGCTTCCTCTTTCACAAGGCGACCACTCAGTTTCGTCGAACACATACGGTTTCGAGTGGCATCGCCACAGATTTCAGAGAACAGGCGCTTCTCCTGGCACAGTATCGAACACTTAGTTTCAGATAGAACAATTAGTTTAAAATGGCACTAAGTTTCGCATCAGGAGTTTCCTCTCTCACAAGGTCGACCACTTAGTTTCGTCGAACACATACGGTTTCCTGTGGCATCGCCATAGATTTTAGAGAACAGGCGCTTCTTCTGGCACAGTATCGAACACTTAGTTTCAGATGGAACAATTAGTTTTAAATGGAACTAAGTTTCGCAACCGGAGTTTCCTCTCTCACAAGGCGGCCACTCAGTTTCGTGGAACACATTCGGTTTCGAGTAGCATCGCCACAGATTTCGGAGAACAGGCGCTTCTCCTGGCACAGTATCGAACACTTCGTTTCAGATAGAACAATTAGTTTAAAATGGAAATAAATTTCGCATCTGGAGTTTCCTCTCTCAGAAGGTCGACCACTTAGTTTCGTCGAACACATACGGTTTCGAGAAGCATCGCGACAGATTTCAGAGAACACGCGCTTCTCCTGGCACAGTATCGAACACTTAGTTTCAGATAGAACAATTAGTTTAAAATTGTACTAAATTTGGCATCTGGAGTTTCTTCCCTCACAAGGCGACCACTTAATTTCGTCGAACACATACGGTTTCGACTGTGATCGCCACAGATTTCAAAGAACAGGCGCATCTCCTGGCACAGTATCGAACACTTAGTATCAGATAGAACAATTAGTTTAAAATGGAACTAAGCTTCGCATCTGGAGTTTCCTCTCTCACAAGGTCGACCACTTAGTTTCGTCGAACACATACAGTTTCGAGTAGCATCGCTACCGATTTCAGAGAACAGGCGCTTCTCCTGGCAGACTATCAGACACATAGTTTCAGATAGAACAATTAGTTTAAAATTGTACTAAATTTCGCATCTGGATTTTCTTCCCTCACAAGGCGACAACTTAATTTCGTCGAACACATACGGTTTCGAGGGGCATCGCCACAGATTTCAGAGAACAGGCGCTTCGCCTGGCACAGTATCGAACACTTATTTCAGACAGAACAATTAGTTTAAAATGGAACTATGTTTCGCATCTGGAGTATCCTCTCTCACAAGGTCGACCACTTTGTTTCGTCGAACACATACGGTTTCGAGTGGCATCGCCACAGATATCAGAGAACAGGCGCTTCTCCTGGCACAGTATCGAATACTTAGTATCAGACAGAACAATTAGTTTAAAATGGAACTATGTTTCGCATCTGGAGTATCCTCTCTCACAAGGTCGACCACTTTGTTTCGTCGAACACATACGATTTCGAGTGGCATCGCCACAGATATCAGAGAACAGGCGCTTCTCCTGGCAGACTATCAGACACATAGTTTCAGATAGAACAATTAGTTTAAAATTGTACTAAATTTCGCATCTGGATTTTCTTCCCTCACAAGGCGACAACTTAATTTCGTCGAACACATACGGTTTCGAGGGGCATCGCCACAGATTTCAGAGAACAGGCGCTTCGCCTGGCACAGTATCGAACACTTATTTCAGACAGAACAATTAGTTTAAAATGGAACTATGTTTCGCATCTGGAGTATCCTCTCTCACAAGGTCGACCACTTTGTTTCGTCGAACACATACGGTTTCGAGTGGCATCGCCACAGATATCAGAGAACAGGCGCTTCTCCTGGCACAGTATCGAATACTTAGTATCAGACAGAACAATTAGTTTAAAATGGAACTATGTTTCGCATCTGGAGTATCCTCTCTCACAAGGTCGACCACTTTGTTTCGTCGAACACATACGATTTCGAGTGGCATCGCCACAGATATCAGAGAACAGGCGCTTCTCCTGGCACAGTATCGAATACTTAGTATCAGATAGAACAATTAGTTTAAAATGGAACTATGTTTCGCATCTGGAGTATCCTCTCTCACAAGGTCAACCACTTAGCTTCGTCGAACATATACGGTTTCGAGCGGCATCGCCACAGATTTCAGAGAACAGGCGTTTCTCCTGGCACAGTATCGAACACTTAGTTTCAGATAGAACAATTAGTTTAAAATGGAACTAAGTTTCGCATCTGGAGTTTCCTCTCTCACAAGGTCGACCACTTAGTTTCGTCGAACACATACGGTTTCGAGTAGCACCGCCAATGATCTCAGAGAACAGGCGCTACTCCTGGCACAGTATCGAACAGTTAGTTTCAGATAGGACAATTAGTTTAAAATGGAAATCAGCTTCGCATCTGGAGTTTCCTCTCTCACAAGGTCGACCACTTAGTTTCGCCGAACATATACGGTTTCGAGTAGCATCGCCACAGATTTCAGAGAACGGGCACTTCTTCTGGCACTGTATCGAACACTTAGTTTCAGATAGAACAATTAGTTTAAAATGGCACTAAGTTTCGCATCAAGAGCTTCCTCTCTCACAAGGTCGACCACTTAGTTTCGCCGAACACATACGGTTTCGAGTGGCATCGCCACAGATTTCAGAGAACAGGCGCTTCTCCTGGCACAGTATCGAACACTTAGTTTCAGATAGAACAATTAGCTTAAAAAGGTACTAAGTTTCGCATCAGGAGTTTCCTCTCTCACAAGGTCGACCACTTAGTTTCATCGAACATATACGATTTCGAGTAGTATCGCCACAGATTCCGCAGAACGGGAGTTTCTCCTGTCACAGTATCGAACACTTAGTTTCAGATAGAACAATTAGTTTAAAATGGCACTATGTTTCGCATCAGGAGTTTCCTCTCTCACAAGGTCGACCACTTAGTTTCGCCGAACACATACGGTTTCGAGTGGTATCGCCACAGATTTCAGAGAACAGGCGCTTCTTCTGGCACAGTATCGAACACTTAGTTTCAGATGGAACAATTAGTTTTAAATGGAACTCAGTTTCGAATTTGGAGCTTCCTCTTTCACAAGGCGACCACTCAGTTTCGTCGAACACATACGGTTTCGAGTGGCATCGCCACAGATTTCAGAGAACAGGCGCTTCTCCTGGCACAGTATCGAACACTTAGTTTCAGATAGAACAATTAGTTTAAAATGGCACTAAGTTTCGCATCAGGAGTTTCCTCTCTCACAAGGTCGACCACTTAGTTTCGTCGAACACATACGGTTTCGAGTAGCATCGCCAACGATCTCAGAGAACAGGCGCTACTCCTGGCACAGTATCGAACAGTCAGTTTCAGATGGAACAATTAGTTTTAAATGGAACTCAGTTTCGAATCTGGAGTTTCCTCTTTCACAAGGCGACCACTCAGTTTCGTCGAACACATACGGTTTCGAGTGGCATCGCCACAGATTTCAGAGAACAGGCGCTTCTCCTGGCACAGTATCGAACACTTAGTATCAGATAGAACAATTAGTTTAAAATGCAACTAAGTTTCCCATCTGAAGTTTCCTCTCTCACAAGGTCGACCACTTAGTTTCGTCGAACACATACGGTTTCGAGTAGTATCGCCACAGATTCCGCAGAATGGGAGTTTCTCCTGTCACAGTATCGAACACTTAGTTTCAGATAGAACAATTAGTTTAAAATGGAACTATGTTTCGCATCTGGAGTTTCCTCTCTCACAAGGTCGGCCACTTTGTTTCGTCGAACACATACGGTTTCGAGTGGTATCGCCACAGATTACAGAGAACAGGCGCTTCTCCTGGCACAGTATCGAACACTTAGTTTCAGATAGAACAATTAGTTTAAAAAGCTACTAAGTTTCGCATCAGGAGTTTCCTCTCCCACAAGGTCGACCACTTAGTTTCATCGAACATATACGGTTTCGAGTAGTATCGCCACAGATTCCGCAGAACGGGAGTTTCTCCTGTCACAGCATCGAACACTTAGTTTCAGATAGAACAATTAGTTTAAAATGGAACTAAGTTTCGCAACCGGAGTTTCCTCTCTCACAAGGCGGCCACTCAGTTTCGTGGAACACATTCGATTTCGAGTAGCATCGCCACAGATTTCGGAGAACAGGCGCTTCTCCTGGCACAGTATCGAACACTTCGTTTCAGATAGAACAATTAGTTTAAAATGGAAATAAGTTTCGCATCTGGAGTTTCCTCTTTCACAAGGCGACCACTCAGTTTCGTCGAACACATACGGTTTCGAGTGGCATCGCCACAGATTTCAGAGAACAGGCGCTTCTCCTGGCACAGTATCGAACACTTAGTATCAGATAGAACAATTAGTTTAAAATGCAACTAAGTTTCCCATCTGAAGTTTCCTCTCTCACAAGGTCGACCACTTAGTTTCGTCGAACACATACGGTTTCGAGTAGTATCGCCACAGATTCCGCAGAATGGAAGTTTCTCCTGTCACAGTATCGAACACTTAGTTTCAGATAGAACAATTAGTTTAAAATGGAACTATGTTTCGCATCTGGAGTTTCCTCTCTCACAAGGTCGGCCACTTTGTTTCGTCGAACACATACGGTTTCGAGTGGTATCGCCACAGATTACAGAGAACAGGCGCTTCTCCTGGCACAGTATCGAACACTTAGTTTCAGATAGAACAATTAGTTTAAAAAGGTACTAAGTTTCGCATCAGGAGTTTCCTCTCCCTCAAGGTCGACCACTTAGTTTCATCGAACATATACGGTTTCGAGTAGTATCGCCACAGATTCCGCAGAACGGGAGTTTCTCCTGTCACAGCATCGAACACTTAGTTTCAGATAGAACAATTAGTTTAAAATGGAACTAAGTTTCGCAACCGGAGTTTCCTCTCTCACAAGGCGGCCACTCAGTTTCGTGGAACACATACGGTTTCGAGTAGCACCGCCAATGATCTCAGAGAACAGGCGCTACTCCTGGCACAGTATCGAACAGTTAGTTTCAGATAGGACAATTAGTTTAAAATGGAAATCAGCTTCGCATCTGGAGTTTCCTCTCTCACAAGGTCGACCACTTAGTTTCGCCGAACATATACGGTTTCGAGTAGCATCGCCACAGATTTCAGAGAACGGGCAGTTCTCCTGGCACTGTATCGAACACTTAGTTTCAGATAGAACAATTAGTTTTAAATGGAACTAAGTTTCGCATCTGGAGTTTCCTCTTTCACAAGGCGACAACTTAGTTTCGTCGAACACATACGGTTTCGAGTGGCATCGCCATAGATTTCAGAGAACAGGCGCTTCTCCTGGCACAGTATCGAACACATAGTTACAGATAGAACAATTAGTTTAAAATGCAACTATATTTCGCATCTGGAGTTTCCTCTCTCACAATGTCGGCCACTTAGTTGCGTCGAACACATACGGTTTCGAGTGGTATCGCCACAGATTTCACAGAACAGGCTCTTCTCCTGGCAAAGTATCGAACACTTAATTTCAGATGGAACAATTAGTTTTAAATGTAACTATGTTTCGCATCTGGAGTATCCTCCCTCACAAGGTCGATCACTTAGTTTCGTTGAACACATTCGGTTTGGAGTGGCATCGCCACAGATTTCAGAGAACCGGCTCTTCTCCTGGCAAAGTATCGAACACTTAGTTTCAGATGGAACAATTAGTTTTAAATGGAACTAAGTTTCGCATCTGGAGTATCCTCCCTCACAAGGTCGATCACTTAGTTTCGTTGAACACATTCGGTTTGGAGTGGCATCGCCACAGATTTCAGAGACAGGGGCTTCTCCTGGCACAGTATCGAACACATAGTTACAGATAGAACAATTAGTTTAAAATGCAACTAAGTTTCGCATCTGGAGTTTCCTCTCTCAAAAGGTCGACCACTTAGTTTCATCGAACACATACGGTTTCGAGTGGCATCGCCACAGATTTCAGAGAACAGGCGCTTCTCCTGGCATAGTATCGAACACTTAGTTTCGGATAGAACAATTAGTTTAAAATGGAACTAAGTTTCGCATCCGGAGTTTCCTCTCTCACAAGGCGGCCACTCATTTTCGTGGAACACATTCGGTTTCGAGTAGCATCGCCACAGATTTCGGAGAACGGGCACTTCTCTTGGCACAGTATCGAACACTTAGTTTCAGATAGAACAGTTAGTTTAAAATGTAACTATGTTTCGCATCTGGAGTATCCTCCCTCACAAGGTCGATCACTTAGTTTCGTTGAACACATTCGGTTTGGAGTGGCATCGCCACAGATTTCAGAGAACCGGCTCTTCTCCTGGCAAAGTATCGAACACTTAGTTTCAGATGGAACAATTAGTTTTAAATGGAACTAAGTTTCGCATCTGGAGTATCCTCCCTCACAAGGTCGATCACTTAGTTTCGTGGAACACATTCGGTTTGGAGTGGCATCGCCACAGATTTCAGAGACAGGGGCTTCTCCTGGCACAGTATCGAACACATAGTTTCAGATAGAACAATTAGTTTAAAATGCAACTATATTTCGCATCTGGAGTTTCCTCTCTCACAATGTCGACCACTTTGTTTCGTCGAACACATACGGTTTCGAGTGGCATCGCCACAGATTTCAGAGAATGGGCACTTCTCCAGGCACAGTATCGAACACTTAGTTTCAGATAGAACAATTAGTTTAAAATGGAACTAAGTTTCGCATCTGGAGTTTCCTCTTTCACAAGGCGACCACTTAGTTTCGTCGAACACATACGGTTTCGAGTGGTATCGCCACAGATTACAGAGAAGAGGCGCTTCTCCTGGCACAGTATCGAACACTTAGTATCAGATAGAACAGTTAGTTTAAAATGGAAATAAGCTTCGCATCTGGAGTTTCCTCTCTCACAAGGCCGACCACTTAGTTTCCTCGAACACATACGGTTTCGAGTAGCATCGCCACAGATTTCAGAGAACAGGCGCTTCTCCTGGCACAGTATCGAACACTTAGTTTCAGATAGAACAATTAGTTTAAAATGGAACTAAGTTTCGCATCTGGAGTTTCCTCTCTCAAAAGGTCGACCACTTAGTTTCATCGAACACATACGGTTTCGAGTGGCATCGCCACAGATTTCAGAGAACAGGCGCTTCTCCTGGCATAGTATCGAACACTTAGTTTCGGATAGAACAATTAGTTTAAAATGGAACTAAGTTTCGCATCCGGAGTTTCCTCTCTCACAAGGCGGCCACTCATTTTCGTGGAACACATTCGGTTTCGAGTAGCATCGCCACAGATTTCGGAGAACGGGCACTTCTCTTGGCACAGTATCGAACACTTAGTTTCAGATAGAACAATTAGTTTAAAATAGAACTATGTTTCGCATCTGGAGTATCCTCTATCACAAGGTCAACCACTTAGTTTCGTCGAACACATACGGTTTCGAGTGGCATCGCCACAGATTTCAGAGAACAGGCGTTTCTCCTGGCACAGTGTCGAACAGTTAGTTTCAGATAGAACAACTAGTTTAAAATGGAACTAAGTTTCGCATCAGGAGTTTCCTCTCTCACAAGGTCGGTCGCTTAGTATCGTCGAACACATACGGTTTCGAGTGGTATCGCCACAGATTTCAGAGAACAGGCGCTTCTCCTGGTACAGTATCGAACACTTAGTTTCAGATGGAACTATTAGTTTTAAATGGAACTCAGTTTCGAATCTGGAGTTTCCTCTTTCACAAGCCGACCACTCAGTTTCGTCGAACACATACGGTTTCGAGTGGCATCGCCACAGATTTCAGAGAACAGGCGCTTCTCCTGGCACAGTATCGAACACTTAGTATCAGATAGAACAATTAGTTTAAAATGCAACTAAGTTTCGCATCTGAAGTTTCCACTCTCACAAGGTCGACCACTTAGATTCGTCGACCACATACGGTTTCGAGTAGTATCGCCACAGATTCCGCAGAACGGGAGTTTCTCCTGGCACAGTATCGAACACTTAGTTTCAGATAGAACAATTAGTTTAAAATGGAACTATGTTTCGCATCTGGAGTTTCCTCTCTCACAGGGTCGGCCACTTTGTTTCGTCGAACACATACGGTTTCGAGTGGTATCGCCACAGATTACAGAGAACAGGCGCTTCTCCTGGCACATTATCGAACACTTAGTTTCAGATAGAACAAATAGTTTAAAATGGTACTAAGTTTCGCATCAGGAGTTTCCTCCCTCACAAGTTCGACCACTTAGTTTCGTCGAACACATACGGTTTCGAGAGGCATCGTCACATATTTCAGAGAACAGGCGCTTCTCCTGGCACAGTATCGAACACTTAGTTTCAGATAGAACAATTAGTTTAAAATGGAACTAAGTTTCGCATCTGAAGTTTCCTCTCTCACAAGGTCGACCACTTAGTTTCGTCGACCACATACGGTTTCGAGTAGTATCGCCACAGATTCCGCAGAACGGGAGTTTCTCCTGGCACAGTATCGAACACTTAGTTTCAGATAGAACAATTAGTTTAAAATGGAACTATGTTTCGCATGTGGAGTTTCCTCTCTCACAAGGTCGGCCACTTTGTTTCGTCGAACACATACGGTTTCGAGTGGTATCGCCACAGATTACAGAGAACAGGCGCTTCTCCTGGCACAGTATCGAACACTTAGTTTCAGATGGAACAATTAGTTTTAAATGGAACTAAGTTTCGCATCTGGAGTTTCCTCTTTCACAAGGCGACAACTTAGTTTCGTCGAACACATACGGTTTCGAGTGGCATCGCCACAGATTTCAGAGAACAGGCGCTTCTCCTGGCACAGTATCGAACACATAGTTACAGATAGAACAATTAGTTTAAAATGCAACTATATTTCGCATCTGGAGTTTCCTCTCTCACAATGTCGGCCACTTAGTTTCGTCGAACACATACGTTTTCGAGTGGTATCGCCACAGATTTCACAGAACAGGCTCTTCTCCTGGCAAAGTATCGAACACTTAATTTCAGATGGAACAATTAGTTTTAAATGTAACTATGTTTCGCATCTGGAGTATCCTCCCTCACAAGGTCGATCACTTAGTTTCGTTGAACACATTCGGTTTGGAGTGGCATCGCCACAGATTACAGAGAAGAGGCGCTTCTCCTGGCACAGTATCGAACACTTAGTATCAGATAGAACAGTTAGTTTAAAATGGAAATAAGCTTCGCATCTGGCGTTTCCTCTCTCACATGGTCGACCACTTTGTTTCGTCGAACACATACGGTTTCGAGTAGCATCGCCACAGATTTCCGAGAACGGGCACTTCCCCTGGCACAGTACCGAACACTTAGTATCAGATAGAACAATTAGTTTAAAATGGAAATAAGCTTCGCATCTGGAGTTTCCTCTCTCACAAGGTCGACCACTTAGTTTCCTCGAACACATACGGTTTCGAGTAGCATCGCCACAGATTTCAGAGAACAGGCGCTTCTCCTGGCACAGTATCGAACACTTAGTATCAGATAGAACAGTTAGTTTAAAATGGAACTAAGTTTCGCATCTGGAGTTTCCTCTCTCAAAAGGTCGACCACTTAGTTTCATCGAACACATACGGTTTCGAGTGGCATCGCCACAGATTTCAGAGAACAGGCGCTTCTCCTGGCACAGTATCGAACACTTAGTTTCAGATAGAACAATTAGTTTAAAATGGAACTAAGTTTCGCATCTGGAGTATCCTCTCTCACAAGGTCGACCACTTTGTTTCGTCGAACACATACGGTTTCGAGTGGCATCGCCACAGATTTCAGAGAATGGGCACTTCTCCAGGCACAGTATCGAACACTTAGTTTCAGATAGAACAATTAGTTTAAAATGGAACTAAGTTTCGCATCTGGAGTTTCCTCTTTCACAAGGCGACCACTTAGTTTCGTCGAACACATACGGTTTCGAGTGGTATCGCCACAGATTACAGAGAAGAGGCGCTTCTCCTGGCACAGTATCGAACACTTAGTATCAGATAGAACAGTTAGTTTAAAATGGAAATAAGCTTCGCATCTGGAGTTTCCTCTCTCACAAGGCCGACCACTTAGTTTCCTCGAACACATACGGTTTCGAGTAGCATCGCCACAGATTTCAGAGAACAGGCGCTTCTCCTGGCACAGTATCGAACACTTAGTTTCAGATAGAACAATTAGTTTAAAATGGAACTAAGTTTCGCATCTGGAGTTTCCTCTCTCAAAAGGTCGACCACTTAGTTTCATCGAACACATACGGTTTCGAGTGGCATCGCCACAGATTTCAGAGAACAGGCGCTTCTCCTGGCATAGTATCGAACACTTAGTTTCGGATAGAACAATTAGTTTAAAATGGAACTAAGTTTCGCATCCGGAGTTTCCTCTCTCACAAGGCGGCCACTCATTTTCGTGGAACACATTCGGTTTCGAGTAGCATCGCCACAGATTTCGGAGAACGGGCACTTCTCTTGGCACAGTATCGAACACTTAGTTTCAGATAGAACAATTAGTTTAAAATGGAACTAAGTTTCGCATCTGGAGTTTCCTCTCTCACAAGGTCGACCACTTAGCTTCGTCGAACACATACGGTTTAGAGTGGCATCGCCACAGATTTCAGAGAACTGGCGCTTCTCCTGGCACAGTATCGAATACTTAGTTTCAGATAGAACAATTAGTTTAAAATGGAAATAAGCTTCGTATCTGGAGTTTCCTCTCTCACAAGGTCGACCACTTAGTTTCCTCGAACACATACGGTTTCGAGTGGCATCGCCACAGATTTCAGAGAACGGGCACTTCTCCTGGCACAGTATCGAACACTTAGTTTCAGATAGAACAATTAGTTTAAAATGGAACTAAGTTTCGCATCTGGAATTTCCTCTCTCACAAGGTCGGCCGCTTAGTTTCGTCGAACACATACGGTTTCGAGTAGCATCGCCACAGATTTCGGAGAACGGGCACTTCTCTTGGCACAGTATCGAACACTTAGTTTCAGATAGAACAATTAGTTTAAAATGGAACTAAGTTTCGCATCTAGAGTTTCCTCTCTCACAAGGCCGGCCGCTTAGTATCGTCGAACACATACGGTTTCGAGTGGCATTGCTACAGATTTCAGAGAACAGGCGCTCCTCCTGGCACAGTATCGAACACTTAGTTTCAGATAGAACAATTAGTTTAAAATGGAACTAAGTTTCGCATCTGGAGATTCCTCTCTCAAAAGTTCGACAACTTAGTTTCGTCGAACACATACGGTTTCGAGTGGCATCGCCACAGATTTCAGAGAACAGGCGCTTCTCCTGGCACAGTATCGAACACATAGTTACAGATAGAACAATTAGTTTAAAATGCAACTATATTTCGCATCTGGAGTTTCCTCTCTCACAATGTCGGCCACTTAGTTTCGTCGAACACATACGGTTTCGAGTGGTATCGCCACAGATTTCACAGAACAGGCTCTTCTCCTGGCAAAGTATCGAACACTTAGTTTCAGATGGAACAATTAGTTTTAAATGTAACTATGTTTCGCATCTGGAGTATCCTCCCTCACAAGGTCGATCACTTAGTTTCGATGAACACATTCGGTTTGGAGTGGCATCGCCACAGATTTCAGAGACAGGGGCTTCTCCTGGCAAAGTATCGAACACTTAGTTTCAGATGGAACAATTAGTTTTAAATGGAACTAAGTTTCGCATCTGGAGTTTCCTCTTTCACAAGGCGACCACTTAGTTTCGTCGAACACATACGGTTTCGAGTGGTATCGCCACAGATTACAGAGAAGAGGCGCTTCTCCTGGCACAGTATCGAACACTTAGTATCAGATAGAACAGTTAGTTTAAAATGGAAATAAGCTTCGCATCTGGCGTTTCCTCTCTCACATGGTCGACCACTTTGTTTCGTCGAACACATACGGTTTCGAGTAGCATCGCCACAGATTTCCGAGAACGGGCACTTCCCCTGGCACAGTACCGAACACTTAGTATCAGATAGAACAATTAGTTTAAAATGGAAATAAGCTTCGCATCTGGAGTTTCCTCTCTCACAAGGTCGACCACTTAGTTTCCTCGAACACATACGGTTTCGAGTAGCATCGCCACAGATTTCAGAGAACAGGCGCTTCTCCTGGCACAGTATCGAACACTTAGTTTCAGATAGAACAATTAGTTTAAAATGGAACTAAGTTTCGCATCTGGAGTATCCTCTCTCACAAGGTCGACCACTTTGTTTCGTCGAACACATACGGTTTCGAGTGGCATCGCCACAGATTTCAGAGAATGGGCACTTCTCCAGGCACAGTATCGAACACTTAGTTTCAGATAGAACAATTAGTTTAAAATGGAACTAAGTTTCGCATCTGGAGTTTCCTCTTTCACAAGGCGACCACTTAGTTTCGTCGAACACATACGGTTTCGAGTGGTATCGCCACAGATTACAGAGAAGAGGCGCTTCTCCTGGCACAGTATCGAACACTTAGTATCAGATAGAACAGTTAGTTTAAAATGGAAATAAGCTTCGCATCTGGCGTTTCCTCTCTCACATGGTCGACCACTTAGTTTCGTCGAACACATACGGTTTCGAGTAGCATCGCCACAGATTTCAGAGAACGGGCACTTCCCCTGGCACAGTATCGAACACTTAGTATCAGATAGAACAATTAGTTTAAAATGGAAATAAGCTTCGCATCTGGAGTTTCCTCTCTCACAAGGTCGACCACTTAGTTTCCTCGAACACATACGGTTTCGAGTAGCATCGCCACAGATTTCAGAGAACAGGCGCTTCTCCTGGCACAGTATCGAACACTTAGTTTCAGATAGAACAATTAGTTTAAAATGGAACTAAGTTTCGCATCTGGAGTTTCCTCTCTCAAAAGGTCGACCACTTAGTTTCATCGAACACATACGGTTTCGAGTGGCATCGCCACAGATTTCAGAGAACAGGCGCTTCTCCTGGCACAGTATCGAACACTTAGTTTCAGATAGAACAATTAGTTTAAAATGGAACTAAGTTTCGCATCCGGAGTTTCCTCTCTCACAAGGCGGCCACTCATTTTCGTGGAACACATTCGGTTTCGAGTAGCATCGCCACAGATTTCGGAGGACGGGCACTTCTCTTGGCACAGTATCGAACACTTAGTTTCAGATAGAACAATTAGTTTAAAATAGAACTATGTTTCGCATCTGGAGTATCCTCTATCACAAGGTCAACCACTTAGTTTCGTCGAACACATACGGTTTCGAGTGGCATCGCCACAGATTTCAGTGAACAGGCGTTTCTCCTGGCACAGTGTCGAACAGTTAGTTTCAGATAGAACAACTAGTTTAAAATGGAACTAAGTTTCGCATCAGGAGTTTCCTCTCTCACAAGGTCGACCACTTAGTTTCGTCGAACATATACGGTTTCGAGTAGCATCGCCACAGATTTCAGAGAACGGGCACTTCTCCTGGCACAGTATCGAACACTTAGTTCCAGATAGAACAATTAGTTTAAAATGGAACTAAGTTTCGCATCTGGAGTTTCCTCTCTCACAAGGTCGGTCGCTTAGTATCGTCGAACACATACGGTTTCGAGTGGCATCGCTACAGATTTCAGAGAACTGGCGCTTCTCCTGGCACAGTATCGAATACTTAGTTTCAGATAGAACAATTAGTTTAAAATGGAACTAAGTTTCGCATCCGGAGTTTGCTCTCTCAGAAGGTCGACCACTTAGTTTCGTCGAACACATACGGTTTCGAGTAGCATCGCCACAGATTTCAGAGAACGGGCACTTCCCCAGGCACAGTATCGAACACTTAGTTTCAGATAGAACAATTAGTTTAAAATGGAACTAAGTTTCGCATCTGGAGTTTCCTCTTTCACAAGGCGACCACTTAGTTTCGTCGAACACATACGGTTTCGAGTGGTATCGCCACAGATTACAGAGAAGAGGCGCTTCTCCTGGCACAGTATCGAACACTTAGTATCAGATAGAACAGTTAGTTTAAAATGGAAATAAGCTTCGCATCTGGCGTTTCCTCTCTCACATGGTCGACCACTTAGTTTCGTCGAACACATACGGTTTCGAGTAGCATCGCCACAGATTTCAGAGAACGGGCACTTCCCCTGGCACAGTATCGAACACTTAGTATCAGATAGAACAATTAGTTTAAAATGGAAATAAGCTTCGCATCTGGAGTTTCCTCTCTCACAAGGTCGACCACTTAGTTTCCTCGAACACATACGGTTTCGAGTAGCATCGCCACAGATTTCAGAGAACAGGCGCTTCTCCTGGCACAGTATCGAACACTTAGTTTCAGATAGAACAATTAGTTTAAAATGGAACTAAGTTTCGCATCTGGAGTTTCCTCTCTCAAAAGGTCGACCACTTAGTTTCATCGAACACATACGGTTTCGAGTGGCATCGCCACAGATTTCAGAGAACAGGCGCTTCTCCTGGCACAGTATCGAACACTTAGTTTCAGATAGAACAATTAGTTTAAAATGGAACTAAGTTTCGCATCCGGAGTTTCCTCTCTCACAAGGCGGCCACTCATTTTCGTGGAACACATTCGGTTTCGAGTAGCATCGCCACAGATTTCGGAGGACGGGCACTTCTCTTGGCACAGTATCGAACACTTAGTTTCAGATAGAACAATTAGTTTAAAATAGAACTATGTTTCGCATCTGGAGTATCCTCTATCACAAGGTCAACCACTTAGTTTCGTCGAACACATACGGTTTCGAGTGGCATCGCCACAGATTTCAGAGAACAGGCGTTTCTCCTGGCACAGTGTCGAACAGTTAGTTTCAGATAGAACAACTAGTTTAAAATGGAACTAAGTTTCGCATCAGGAGTTTCCTCTCTCACAAGGTCGACCACTTAGTTTCGTCGAACATATACGGTTTCGAGTAGCATCGCCACAGATTTCAGAGAACGGGCACTTCTCCTGGCACAGTATCGAACACTTAGTTCCAGATAGAACAATTAGTTTAAAATGGAACTAAGTTTCGCATCTGGAGTTTCCTCTCTCACAAGGTCGGTCGCTTAGTATCGTCGAACACATACGGTTTCGAGTGGCATCGCTACAGATTTCAGAGAACTGGCGCTTCTCCTGGCACAGTATCGAATACTTAGTTTCAGATAGAACAATTAGTTTAAAATGGAACTAAGTTTCGCATCCGGAGTTTGCTCTCTCAGAAGGTCGACCACTTAGTTTCGTCGAACACATACGGTTTCGAGTAGCATCGCCACAGATTTCAGAGAACGGGCACTTCCCCTGGCACAGTATCGAACACTTAGTATCAGATAGAACAGTTAGTTTAAAATGGAAATAAGCTTCGCATCTGGCGTTTCCTCTCTCACATGGTCGACCACTTAGTTTCGTCGAACACATACGGTTTCGAGTAGCATTGCCACAGATTTCAGAGAACGGGCACTTCCCCTGGCACAGTATCGAACACTTAGTTTCAGATAGAACAATTAGTTTAAAATGGAAATAAGTTTCGCATCTGGAGTTTCCTCTCTCACAAGGTCGACCACTTAGTTTCGTCGAACACATACGGTTTCGAGTGGCATCGCCACAGATTTCAGAGAACAGGCGCTTCTCCTGGCACAGTGTCGAACACATAGTTTCCGATAGAACAATTAGTGTAAAATGGAACAAAGCATTGCATCTGGAGCTTCTTCTCTCACAAGGTCGACCACTTAGTTTCGTCGAACACATACGGTTTCGAGTGGCATCGCCACAGATTTCAGAGAACAGGCGTTTCTCCTGGCACAGTATCGAACACTTAGTTTCAGCTAGAACGATTAGTTTAAAATGGAACTAAGTTTCGCATCTGGAGTTTCCTCTCTCACAAGGTCGACCAATTAGTTTCGTCGAACACATACGGTTTCGAGTAGCATCGCCAAAGACTTCAGAGAACAGGCGCTTCTCCTGGCACTGTATCGAACACTTAGTTTCAGATAGAACAATTAGTTTAAAATGGAACTAAGTTTCGCATCCGGAGTTTCCTCTCTCAGAAGGTCGAACACATACGGTTTCGAGTAGTAACGCCACAGGTTTCAGAGAACAGGCGCTTCTACTGGCAGATTATCGAACACTTAGTTTCAGATGGAACATTTGGTTTAAAATGGAACTAAATTTCGCATCTGGAGTTTCCTCTCTCACAAGGTCGACCACTTAGTTTCGTCGAACACATACGGTTTCGAGTGGCATCGCCACAGAATTCAGAGAACAGGCGCTTCTCGTGGCACAGTATCGAACACTTAGTTTCAGGTAGAACAATTAGTTTAAAATGGAACTAAGTTTCGCATCCGGAGTTTCCTCCCTCAGAAGGTCGAACACATACGGTTTCGAGTAGTAACGCCACAGGTTTCAGAGAACAGGCGCTTCTACTGGCAGATTATCGAACACTTAGTTTCAGATGGAACATTTGGTTTAAAATGGAGCTAAATTTCGCATCTGGAGTTTCCTCTCTCGCAAGGTCGACCACTTAGTTTCGTCGAACACATACGGTTTCGAGTAGCATCGCCACAGATTTCAGAGAACAGGCGCTTCTCCTGGCACAGTATCGAACACTCAGTTACAGATAGAACACTTTGTTTAAAATGGAACTATGTTTCGCATTTGGAGTTTCCTCTCTCGCACGGTCTACCACTTACTTTCGTCGAACACATTCGGCTTCGAGTAGCAACGCCACAGGTTTCAGAGAACGGGCGCTTCTACTGGCAGAGGATCGAATACTTAGTTTCATATAGAACATTTAGTTTAAAATGTGAATAAGCTTCGCATATGGAGTTTCCTCCCTCACAAGGTCGACCACTTAGTTTCCTCGAACACATACGGTTTCGAGTGGCATCGCCACAGATTTCAGAGAACGGGCACTTCTCCTGGCACAGCATCGAACACTTAGTTTCAGATAGAACAATTAGTTTAAAATGGAACTATGTTTCGCATCTGGAGATTCCTCTCTCAAAAGTTCGACAACTTAGTTTCGTCGAACACATACGGTTTCGAGTGGCATCGCCACAGATTTCAGAGAACAGGCGCTTCTCCTGGCACAGTATCGAACACTTAGTTTCAGATAGAACAATTAGTTTAAAAAGGTACTAAGTTTCGCATCAGGAGTTTCCTCTCTCACAAGGTCGACCACTTAGTTTCGTCGAACACATACGGTTTCGAGTGGCATCGCCACAGATTTCAGAGAACAGGCGCTTCTCCTGGCACATTATCGAACACTTAGTTTCAGATAGAACAATTAGATTAAAATGGAACTAGGTTTCGCATCTGGAGTTTCCTCTCTCACAAGGTCGACCACTTAGTTTCGTCGAACACATACGGTTTCGAGTGGCATCGCCACAGATTTCAGAGAACAGGCGCTTCTCCTGGCACATTATCGAACACTTAGTTTCAGATAGAACAATTAGATTAAAATGGAACTAAGTTTCGCAACTGGTGTTGCCTCTCTCACAAGGTCGACCACTTAGCTTCGTCGAACACATACGGTTTAGAGTGGCATCGCCACAGATTTCAGAGAGCAGGCGCTTCTCCTGGCACAGTATCGAACACTTATTTTCAGATAGAACAATTAGTTTAAAATGGAACTATGTTTCGCATCTGGAGTTTCCTCTCTCACAAGGTCGGCGACTTAATTTCGTCGAATACATACGGTTTCGAGGGGCATCGCCACAGATTTCAGAGATCAGGCGCTTCTCCTGGCACAGTGTCGAACACATAGTTTCCGATAGAACAATTAGTGTAAAATGGAACAAAGCATTGCATCTGGAGTTTCTTCTCTCACAAGGTCGACCACTTAGTTTCGTCGAACACATACGGTTTCGAGTGGCATCGCCACAGATTTCAGAGAACAGGCGTTTCTCCTGGCACAGTATCGAACACTTAGTTTCAGCTAGAACGATTAGTTTAAAATGGAACTAAGTTTCGCATCTGGAGTTTCCTCTCTCACAAGGTCGACCAATTAGTTTCGTCGAACATATACGGTTTCGAGTAGCATCGCCAAAGACTTCAGAGAACAGGCGCTTCTCCTGGCACTGTATCGAACACTTAGTTTCAGATAGAACAATTAGTTTAAAATGGAACTAAGTTTCGCATCCGGAGTTTCCTCTCTCAGAAGATCGAACACATACGGTTTCGAGTAGTAACGCCACAGGTTTCAGAGAACAGGCGCTTCTACTGGCAGATTATCGAACACTTAGTTTCAGATGGAACATTTGGTTTAAAATGGAACTAAATTTCGCATCTGGAGTTTCCTCTCTCACATGGTCGACCACTTAGTTTCGTCAAACACATACGGTTTCGGGTGGCATCGCCACAGAATTCAGAGAACAGGCGCTTCTACTGGCAGATTATCGAACACTTAGTTTCAGATGGAACATTTGGTTTAAAATGGAACTAAATTTCGCATCTGGAGTTTCCTCTCTCGCAAGGTCGACCACTTAGTTTCGTCGAACACATACGGTTTCGAGTAGCATCGCCACAGATTTCAGAGAACAGGCGCTTCTCCTGGCACAGTATCGAACACTCAGTTACAGATAGAACACTTAGTTTAAAATGGAACTATGTTTCGCATTTGGAGTTTCCTCTCTCGCACGGTCTACCACTTACTTTCGTCGAACACATTCGGCTTCGAGTAGCAACGCCACAGGTTTCAGAGAACGGGCGCTTCTACTGGCAGAGGATCGAATACTTAGTTTCATATAGAACATTTAGTTTAAAATGTGAATAAGCTTCGCATATGGAGCTTCCTCCCTCACAAGGTCGACCACTTAGTTTCCTCGAACACATACGGTTTCGAGTGGCATCGCCACAGATTTCAGAGAACGGGCACTTCTCCTGGCACAGCATCGAACACTTAGTTTCAGATAGAACAATTAGTTTAAAATGGAACTATGTTTCGCATCTGGAGATTCCTCTCTCAAAAGTTCGACAACTTAGTTTCGTCGAACACATACGGTTTCGAGTGGCATCGCTACAGATTTCAGAGAACAGGCGCTTCTCCTGGCACAGTATCGAACACTTAGTTTCAGATAGAACAATTAGTTTAAAAAGGTACTAAGTTTCGCATCAGGAGTTTCCTCTCTCACAAGGTCGACCACTTAGTTTCGTCGAACACATACGGTTTCGAGTGGCATCGCCACAGATTTCAGAGAACAGGCGCTTCTGCTGGCACATTATCGAACACTTAGTTTCAGATAGAACAATTAGATTAAAATGGAACTAGGTTTCGCATCTGGAGTTTCCTCTCTCACAAGGTCGACCACTTAGTTTCGTCGAACACATACGGTTTCGAGTGGCATCGCCACAGATTTCAGAGAACAGGCGCTTCTCCTGGCACATTATCGAACACTTAGTTTCAGATAGAACAATTAGATTAAAATGGAACTAAGTTTCGCAACTGGTGTTGCCTCTCTCACAAGGTCGACCACTTAGCTTCGTCGAACACATACGGTTTAGAGTGGCATCGCCACAGATTTCAGAGAACAGGCGCTTCTCCTGGCACAGTATCGAACACTTATTTTCAGATAGAACAATTAGTTTAAAATGGAACTATGTTTCGCATCTGGAGTTTCCTCTCTCACAAGGTCGGCGACTTAATTTCGTCAAATACATACGGTTTCGAGGGGCATCGCCACAGATTTCAGAGATCAGGCGCTTCTCCTGGCACAGTGTCGAACACATAGTTTCCGATAGAACAATTAGTGTAAAATGGAACAAAGCATTGCATCTGGAGTTTCTTCTCTCACAAGGTCGACCACTTAGTTTCGTCGAACACATACGGTTTCGAGTGGCATCGCCACAGATTTCAGAGAACAGGCGTTTCTCCTGGCACAGTATCGAACACTTAGTTTCAGCTAGAACGATTAGTTTAAAATGGAACTAAGTTTCGCATCTGGAGTTTCCTCTCTCACAAGGTCGACCAATTAGTTTCGTCGAACACATACGGTTTCGAGTAGCATCGCCAAAGACTTCAGAGAACAGGCGCTTCTCCTGGCACTGTATCGAACACTTAGTTTCAGATAGAACAATTAGTTTAAAATGGAACTAAGTTTCGCATCCGGAGTTTCCTCTCTCAGAAGATCGAACACATACGGTTTCGAGTAGTAACGCCACAGGTTTCAGAGAACAGGCGCTTCTACTGGCAGATTATCGAACACTTAGTTTCAGATGGAACAGTTGGTTTAAAATGGAACTAAATTTCGCATCTGGAGTTTCCTCTCTCACAAGGTCGACCACTTAGTTTCGTCAAACACATACGGTTTCGAGTGGCATCGCCACAGAATTCAGAGAACAGGCGCTTCTCGTGGCACAGTATCGAACACTTAGTTTCAGGTAGAACAATTAGTTTAAAATGGAACTAAGTTTCGCATCCGGAGTTTCCTCTCTCAGAAGGTCGAACACATACGGTTTCGAGTAGTAACGCCACAGGTTTCAGAGAACAGGCGCTTCTACTGGCAGATTATCGAACACTTAGTTTCAGATGGAACATTTGGTTTAAAATGGAACTAAATTTCGCATCTGGAGTTTCCTCTCTCGCAAGGTCGACCACTTAGTTTCGTCGAACACATACGGTTTCGAGTAGCATCGCCACAGATTTCAGAGAACAGGCGCTTCTACTGGCAGATTATCGAACACTTAGTTTCAGATGGAACATTTGGTTTAAAATGGAACTAAATTTCGCATCTGGAGTTTCCTCTCTCGCAAGGTCGACCACTTAGTTTCGTCGAACACATACGGTTTCGAGTAGCATCGCCACAGATTTCAGAGAACAGGCGCTTCTCCTGGCACAGTATCGAACACTCAGTTACAGATAGAACACTTAGTTTAAAATGGAACTATGTTTCGCATTTAGAGTTTCCTCTCTCGCACGGTCTACCACTTACTTTCGTCGAACACATTCGGCTTCGAGTAGCAACGCCACAGGTTTCAGAGAACGGGCGCTTCTACTGGCAGAGGATCGAATACTTAGTTTCATATAGAACATTTAGTTTAAAATGTGAATAAGCTTCGCATATGGAGTTTCCTCCCTCACAAGGTCGACCACTTAGTTTCCTCGAACACATACGGTTTCGAGTGGCATCGCCACAGATTTCAGAGAACGGGCACTTCTCCTGGCACAGCATCGAACACTTAGTTTCAGATAGAACAATTAGTTTAAAATGGAACTATGTTTCGCATCTGGAGATTCCTCTCTCAAAAGTTCGACAACTTAGTTTCGTCGAACACATACGGTTTCGAGTGGCATCGCCACAGATTTCAGAGAACAGGCGCTTCTCCTGGCACAGTATCGAACACTTAGTTTCAGATAGAACAATTAGTTTAAAAAGGTACTAAGTTTCGCATCAGGAGTTTCCTCTCTCACAAGGTCGACCACTTACTTTCGTCGAACACATTCGGCTTCGAGTAGCAACGCCACAGGTTTCAGAGAACGGGCGCTTCTACTGGCAGAGGATCGAATACTTAGTTTCATATAGAACATTTAGTTTAAAATGTGAATAAGCTTCGCATATGGAGCTTCCTCCCTCACAAGGTCGACCACTTAGTTTCCTCGAACACATACGGTTTCGAGTGGCATCGCCACAGATTTCAGAGAACGGGCACTTCTCCTGGCACAGCATCGAACACTTAGTTTCAGATAGAACAATTAGTTTAAAATGGAACTATGTTTCGCATCTGGAGATTCCTCTCTCAAAAGTTCGACAACTTAGTTTCGTCGAACACATACGGTTTCGAGTGGCATCGCCACAGATTTCAGAGAACAGGCGCTTCTCCTGGCACAGTATCGAACACTTAGTTTCAGATAGAACAATTAGTTTAAAAAGGTACTAAGTTTCGCATCAGGAGTTTCCTCTCTCACAAGGTCGACCACTTAGTTTCGTCGAACACATACGGTTTCGAGTGGCATCGCCACAGATTTCAGAGAACAGGCGCTTCTGCTGGCACATTATCGAACACTTAGTTTCAGATAGAACAATTAGATTAAAATGGAACTAGGTTTCGCATCTGGAGTTTCCTCTCTCACAAGGTCGACCACTTAGTTTCGTCGAACACATACGGTTTCGAGTGGCATCGCCACAGATTTCAGAGAACAGGCGCTTCTCCTGGCACATTATCGAACACTTAGTTTCAGATAGAACAATTAGATTAAAATGGAACTAAGTTTCGCAACTGGTGTTGCCTCTCTCACAAGGTCGACCACTTAGCTTCGTCGAACACATACGGTTTAGAGTGGCATCGCCACAGATTTCAGAGAACAGGCGCTTCTCCTGGCACAGTATCGAACACTTATTTTCAGATAGAACAATTAGTTTAAAATGGAACTATGTTTCGCATCTGGAGTTTCCTCTCTCACAAGGTCGGCGACTTAATTTCGTCAAATACATACGGTTTCGAGGGGCATCGCCACAGATTTCAGAGATCAGGCGCTTCTCCTGGCACAGTGTCGAACACATAGTTTCCGATAGAACAATTAGTGTAAAATGGAACAAAGCATTGCATCTGGAGTTTCTTCTCTCACAAGGTCGACCACTTAGTTTCGTCGAACACATACGGTTTCGAGTGGCATCGCCACAGATTTCAGAGAACAGGCGTTTCTCCTGGCACAGTATCGAACACTTAGTTTCAGCTAGAACGATTAGTTTAAAATGGAACTAAGTTTCGCATCTGGAGTTTCCTCTCTCACAAGGTCGACCAATTAGTTTCGTCGAACACATACGGTTTCGAGTAGCATCGCCAAAGACTTCAGAGAACAGGCGCTTCTCCTGGCACTGTATCGAACACTTAGTTTCAGATAGAACAATTAGTTTAAAATGGAACTAAGTTTCGCATCCGGAGTTTCCTCTCTCAGAAGATCGAACACATACGGTTTCGAGTAGTAACGCCACAGGTTTCAGAGAACAGGCGCTTCTACTGGCAGATTATCGAACACTTAGTTTCAGATGGAACAGTTGGTTTAAAATGGAACTAAGTTTCGCATCTGGAGTTTCCTCTCTCACAAGGTCGACCACTTAGTTTCGTCAAACACATACGGTTTCGAGTGGCATCGCCACAGAATTCAGAGAACAGGCGCTTCTCGTGGCACAGTATCGAACACTTAGTTTCAGGTAGAACAATTAGTTTAAAATGGAACTAAGTTTCGCATCCGGAGTTTCCTCTCTCAGAAGGTCGAACACATACGGTTTCGAGTAGTAACGCCACAGGTTTCAGAGAACAGGCGCTTCTACTGGCAGATTATCGAACACTTAGTTTCAGATGGAACATTTGGTTTAAAATGGAACTAAATTTCGCATCTGGAGTTTCCTCTCTCGCAAGGTCGACCACTTAGTTTCGTCGAACACATACGGTTTCGAGTAGCATCGCCACAGATTTCAGAGAACAGGCGCTTCTACTGGCAGATTATCGAACACTTAGTTTCAGATGGAACATTTGGTTTAAAATGGAACTAAATTTCGCATCTGGAGTTTCCTCTCTCGCAAGGTCGACCACTTAGTTTCGTCGAACACATACGGTTTCGAGTAGCATCGCCACAGATTTCAGAGAACAGGCGCTTCTCCTGGCACAGTATCGAACACTCAGTTACAGATAGAACACTTAGTTTAAAATGGAACTATGTTTCGCATTTAGAGTTTCCTCTCTCGCACGGTCTACCACTTACTTTCGTCGAACACATTCGGCTTCGAGTAGCAACGCCACAGGTTTCAGAGAACGGGCGCTTCTACTGGCAGAGGATCGAATACTTAGTTTCATATAGAACATTTAGTTTAAAATGTGAATAAGCTTCGCATATGGAGTTTCCTCCCTCACAAGGTCGACCACTTAGTTTCCTCGAACACATACGGTTTCGAGTGGCATCGCCACAGATTTCAGAGAACGGGCACTTCTCCTGGCACAGCATCGAACACTTAGTTTCAGATAGAACAATTAGTTTAAAATGGAACTATGTTTCGCATCTGGAGATTCCTCTCTCAAAAGTTCGACAACTTAGTTTCGTCGAACACATACGGTTTCGAGTGGCATCGCCACAGATTTCAGAGAACAGGCGCTTCTCCTGGCACAGTATCGAACACTTAGTTTCAGATAGAACAATTAGTTTAAAAAGGTACTAAGTTTCGCATCAGGAGTTTCCTCTCTCACAAGGTCGACCACTTAGTTTCGTCGAACACATACGGTTTCGAGTGGCATCGCCACAGATTTCAGAGAACAGGCGCTTCTGCTGGCACATTATCGAACACTTAGTTTCAGATAGAACAATTAGATTAAAATGGAACTAGGTTTCGCATCTGGAGTTTCCTCTCTCACAAGGTCGACCACTTAGTTTCGTCGAACACATACGGTTTCGAGTGGCATCGCCACAGATTTCAGAGAACAGGCGCTTCTCCTGGCACATTATCGAACACTTAGTTTCAGATAGAACAATTAGATTAAAATGGAACTAAGTTTCGCAACTGGTGTTGCCTCTCTCACAAGGTCGACCACTTAGCTTCGTCGAACACATACGGTTTAGAGTGGCATCGCCACAGATTTCAGAGAACAGGCGCTTCTCCTGGCACAGTATCGAACACTTATTTTCAGATAGAACAATTAGTTTAAAATGGAACTATGTTTCGCATCTGGAGTTTCCTCTCTCACAAGGTCGGCGACTTAATTTCGTCAAATACATACGGTTTCGAGGGGCATCGCCACAGATTTCAGAGATCAGGCGCTTCTCCTGGCACAGTGTCGAACACATAGTTTCCGATAGAACAATTAGTGTAAAATGGAACAAAGCATTGCATCTGGAGTTTCTTCTCTCACAAGGTCGACCACTTAGTTTCGTCGAACACATACGGTTTCGAGTGGCATCGCCACAGATTTCAGAGAACAGGCGTTTCTCCTGGCACAGTATCGAACACTTAGTTTCAGCTAGAACGATTAGTTTAAAATGGAACTAAGTTTCGCATCTGGAGTTTCCTCTCTCACAAGGTCGACCAATTAGTTTCGTCGAACACATACGGTTTCGAGTAGCATCGCCAAAGACTTCAGAGAACAGGCGCTTCTCCTGGCACTGTATCGAACACTTAGTTTCAGATAGAACAATTAGTTTAAAATGGAACTAAGTTTCGCATCCGGAGTTTCCTCTCTCAGAAGATCGAACACATACGGTTTCGAGTAGTAACGCCACAGGTTTCAGAGAACAGGCGCTTCTACTGGCAGATTATCGAACACTTAGTTTCAGATGGAACATTTGGTTTAAAATGGAACTAAATTTCGCATCTGGAGTTTCCTCTCTCACTTAGTTTCGTCAAACACATACGGTTTCGAGTGGCATCGCCACAGAATTCAGAGAACAGGCGCTTCTCGTGGCACAGTATCGAACACTTAGTTTCAGGTAGAACAATTAGTTTAAAATGGAACTAAGTTTCGCATCCGGAGTTTCCTCTCTCAGAAGGTCGAACACATACGGTTTCGAGTAGTAACGCCACATGTTTCAGAGAACAGGCGCTTCTACTGGCAGATTATCGAACACTTAGTTTCAGATGGAACATTTGGTTTAAAATGGAACTAAATTTCGCATCTGGAGTTTCCTCTCTCGCAAGGTCGACCACTTAGTTTCGTCGAACACATACGGTTTCGAGTAGCATCGCCACAGATTTCAGAGAACAGGCGCTTCTCCTGGCACAGTATCGAACACTTAGTTACAGATAGAACACTTAGTTTAAAATGGAACTATGTTTCGCATTTGGAGTTTCCTCTCTCGCACGGTCTACCACTTACTTTCGTCGAACACATTCGGCTTCGAGTAGCAACGCCACAGGTTTCAGAGAACGGGCGCTTCTACTGGCAGAGGATCGAATACTTAGTTTCATATAGAACATTTAGTTTAAAATGTGAATAAGCTTCGCATATGGAGTTTCCTCCCTCACAAGGTCGACCACTTAGTTTCCTCGAACACATACGGTTTCGAGTGGCATCGCCACAGATTTCAGAGAACGGGCACTTCTCCTGGCACAGTATCGAACACTTAGTTTCAGATAGAACAATTAGTTTAAAATGGAACTATGTTTCGCATCTGGAGATTCCTCTCTCAAAAGTTCGACAACTTAGTTTCGTCGAACACATACGGTTTCGAGTGGCATCGCCACAGATTTCAGAGAACAGGCGCTTCTCCTGGCACATTATCGAACACTTAGTTTCAGATAGAACAATTAGATTAAAATGGAACTAGGTTTCGCATCTGGAGTTTCCTCTCTCACAAGGTCGACCACTTAGTTTCGTCGAACACATACGGTTTCGAGTGGCATCGCCACAGATTTCAGAGAACAGGCGCTTCTCCTGGCACATTATCGAACACTTAGTTTCAGATAGAACAATTAGATTAAAATGGAACTAAGTTTCGCAACTGGTGTTGCCTCTCTCACAAGGTCCAGCACATAGTTTCGTCGAACACATACGGTTTCGAGTGGCATCGCCACAGGTTTCAGAGAACAGGCGTTTCTCCTGGCACAGTATCGAACACTTAGTTTCAGCTAGAACGATTAGTTTAAAAGGGAACTAAGTTTCGCATCTGGAGTTTCCTCTCTCACAAGGTCGACCACTTAGTTTCGTCGAACACATACGGTTTCGAGTGGCATCGCCACACATTTCAGAGAACAGGCGCTTCTCCTGGCACAGTATCGAACACTTAGTTTCCAATAGAACAATTAGTTTAAAATGGAACTAAGTTTCGCATCTGGAGTTTCCTCTCACACAAGGTCGACCACTTAGTTTCGTCGAACACATACGGTTTCGAGTGGCATCGCCACAGATTTCAGAGAACAGGCGTTTCTCCTGGCACAGTATCGAACACTTAGATTCAGAAGGAACAATTAGTTTAATATGGAACTAAGTTTCGCATCTGGAGTTTCCTCTCTCACATGGTCGGCCACTTAGTTTCGTCGAACACATACGGTTTCGAGTGGCATCGCCACAGATTTCAGAGAACAGGCGCTTCTCGTGGCACAGTATCGAACACTTAGTTTCAGATAGAACAATTAGTTTAAAATGGAACTAAGTTTCGCATCCGGAGTTTCCTCTCTCAGAAGGTCGAACACATACGGTTTCGGGTAGTAACGCCACAGATTTCAGAGAACAGGCGCTTCTCCTGGCACAGTATCGAACACTTATTTTCAGATAGAAGAATTAGTTTAAAATGGAACTATGTTTCGCATCTGGAGTTTCCTCTCTCACAAGGTCGGCGACTTAGTTTCGTCGAACACATACGGTTTCGAGTGGCATCGCCACAGATTTCAGAGAACGGGCACTTCTCCTGGCACAGTATCGAACACTTAGTTTCAGATAGAACAATTAGTTTAAAATGGAACTAAGTTTCGCATCTGGAATTTCCTCTCTCACAAGGTCGGCCGCTTAGTATGGTCGAACACATACGGTTTCGAGTGGCATCGCTACAGATCTCAGAGAACTGGCGCTTCTCCTGGCACAGTATCGAATACTTAGTTTCAGATAGAACAATTAGTGTAAAATGGAACTAAGTTTCGCATCCGGAGTTTCCTCTCTCACAAGGTCGACCACTTAGTTTCCTCGAACACATACGGTTTCGAGTAGCATCGCCACAGATTTCAGAGAACAGGCGCTCCTCCTGGCACAGTATCGAACACTTAGTTTCAGATAGAACAATTAGTTTAAAATGGAACTAAGTTTCGCATCTGGAGATTCCTCTCTCAAAAGTTCGACAACTTAGTTTCGTCGAACACATACGGTTTCGAGTGGCATCGCCACAGATTTCAGAGAACAGGCGCTTCTCCTGGCACAGTATCGAATACTTAGTTTCAGATAGAACAATTAGTTTAAAAAGGTACTAAGTTTCGCATCAGGAGTTTCCTCTCTCACAAGGTCGACCACTTAGTTTCGTCGAACACATACGTTTTCGAGTAGCATCGCCACAGATTTCAGAGAACGGGCACTTCCCCTGGCACAGTATCGAACACTTAGTATCAGATAGAACAATTAGTTTAAAATGGAAATAAGCTTCGTATCTGGAGTTTCCTCTCTCACAAGGTCGACCACTTAGTTTCCTCGAACACATACGGTTTCGAGTGGCATCGCCACAGATTTCAGAGAACGGGCACTTCTCCTGGCACAGTATCGAACACTTAGTTTCTGATAGAACAATTAGTTTAAAATGGAACTAAGTTTCGCATCTGGAATTTCCTCTCTCACAAGGTCGGCCGCTTTGTATCGTCGAACACATACGGTTTCGAGTGTCATCGCTACAGATCTCAGAGAACTGGCGCTTCTCCTGGCACAGTATCGAATACTTAGTTTCAGATAGAACAATTAGTTTAAAATGGAACTAAGTTTCGCATCCGGAGTTTCCTCTCTCAAAAGGTCGACCACTTAGTTTCCTCGAACACATACGGTTTCGAGTAGCATCGCCACAGATTTCAGAGAACAGGCGCTCCTCCTGGCACAGTATCGAACACTTAGTTTCAGATAGAACAATTAGTTTAAAATGGAACTAAGTTTCGCATCTGGAGATTCCTCTCTCAAAAGTTCGACAACTTATTTTCGTCGAACACATACGGTTTCGAGTGGCATCGCCACAGATTTCAGAGAACAGGCGCTTCTCCTGGCACAGTATCGAACACTTAGTATCCGATAGAACAATTAGTTTAAAATGGAAATAAGCTTCGTATCTGGAGTTTCCTCTCTCACAAGGCGGCCACTCATTTTCGTGGAACACATTCGGTTTCGAGTAGCATCGCCACAGATTTCGGAGAACGGGCACTTCTCTTGGCACAGTATCGAACACTTAGTTTCCGATAGAACAATTAGTTTAAAATGGAACTAAGTTTCGCATCCGGAGTTTCCTCTCTCAGAAGGTCGAACACATACGGTTTCGAGTAGTAACGCCACAGGTTTCAGAGAACAGGCGCTTCTACTGGCAGATTATCGAACACTTAGTTTCAGATGGAACATTTGGTTTAAAATGGAACTACATTTCGCATCTGGAGTTTCCTCTCTCGCAAGGTCGACCACTTAGTTTCGTCGAACACATACGGTTTCGAGTAGCATCGCCACAGATTTCAGAGAACAGGCGCTTCTCCTGGCACAGTATCGAACACTTAGTTACAGATAGAACACTTAGTTTAAAATGGAACTATGTTTCGCATTTGGAGTTTCCTCTCTCGCACGGTCTACCACTTACTTTCGTCGAACACATTCGGCTTCGAGTAGCAACGCCACAGGTTTCAGAGAACGGGCGCTTCTACTGGAAGAGGATCGAATACTTAGTTTCATATAGAACATTTAGTTTAAAATGTGAATAAGCTTCGCATATGGGGTTTCCTCCCTCACAAGGTCGACCACTTAGTTTCCTCGAACACATACGGTTTCGAGTAGCATCGCCACAGATTTCAGAGTACAGGCGCTTCTCCTGGCACAGTATCGAACACTTTCAGATAGAACAATTAGTTTAAAATGGAACAAAGCTTTGCATCTGGAGTTTCTTCTCTCACAAGGTCGACCACTTAGTTTCGTCGAACACATACGGTTTCGAGGGGCATCGCCACAGATTTCAGAGAACAGGCGTTTCTCCTGGCACAGTATCGAACACTTAGTTTCAGCTAGAACGATTAGTTTAAAATGGAACTATGTTTCGCATCTGGAGTATCCTCTCTCACAAGATCAACCACCTAGTTTCGTCGAACACATACGGTTTCGAGTGGCATCGCCACACATTTCAGAAAACAGGCGCTTCTGCTGGCACTGTATCGAACACTTAGTTTCAGACAGAACATTTAGTTTAAAATGGAACAAAGTTTCGCATCTGGAGTTTCCTCTCTCACAAGGTCGACCACTTAGTCTCGTCGAACACATACGGTTTCGAGTAGCATCGCCACTGATCTCAGAGAACAGGCGCTACTCCTGGCACAGTATCGAATACTTAGTTTCAGATAGAACAATTAGTTTAAAATGGAAATATGTTTCGCATCTGGAGTTTCCTCTCTCACAAGGTCCAGCACATAGTTTCGTCGAACACATACGGTTTCGAGTGGCATCGCCACAGGTTTCAGAGAACAGGCGTTTCTCCTGGCACAGTATCGAACACTTAGTTTCAGCTAGAACGATTAGTTTAAAATGAAACTAAGTTTCGCATCTGGAGTTTCCTCTCTCACAAGGTCGACCACTTAGTTTCCTCGAACACATACGGTTTCGAGTGGCATCGCCACAGATTTCAGAGAACGGGCACTTCTCCTGGCACAGTATCGAACACTTAGTTTCTGATAGAACAATTAGTTTAAAATGGAACTAAGTTTCGCATCTGGAATTTCCTCTCTCACAAGGTCGGCCGCTTTGTATCGTCGAACACATACGGTTTCGAGTGTCATCGCTACAGATCTCAGAGAACTGGCGCTTCTCCTGGCACAGTATCGAATACTTAGTTTCAGATAGAACAATTAGTTTAAAATGGAACTAAGTTTCGCATCCGGAGTTTCCTCTCTCAAAAGGTCGACCACTTAGTTTCCTCGAACACATACGGTTTCGAGTAGCATCGCCACAGATTTCAGAGAACAGGCGCTCCTCCTGGCACAGTATCGAACACTTAGTTTCAGATAGAACAATTAGTTTAAAATGGAACTAAGTTTCGCATCTGGAGATTCCTCTCTCAAAAGTTCGACAACTTATTTTCGTCGAACACATACGGTTTCGAGTGGCATCGCCACAGATTTCAGAGAACAGGCGCTTCTCCTGGCACAGTATCGAACACTTAGTATCCGATAGAACAATTAGTTTAAAATGGAAATAAGCTTCGTATCTGGAGTTTCCTCTCTCACAAGGCGGCCACTCATTTTCGTGGAACACATTCGGTTTCGAGTAGCATCGCCACAGATTTCGGAGAACGGGCACTTCTCTTGGCACAGTATCGAACACTTAGTTTCTGATAGAACAATTAGTTTAAAATGGAACTAAGTTTCGCATCCGGAGTTTCCTCTCTCAGAAGGTCGAACACATACGGTTTCGAGTAGTAACGCCACAGGTTTCAGAGAACAGGCGCTTCTACTGGCAGATTATCGAACACTTAGTTTCAGATGGAACATTTGGTTTAAAATGGAACTACATTTCGCATCTGGAGTTTCCTCTCTCGCAAGGTCGACCACTTAGTTTCGTCGAACACATACGGTTTCGAGTAGCATCGCCACAGATTTCAGAGAACAGGCGCTTCTCCTGGCACAGTATCGAACACTTAGTTACAGATAGAACACTTAGTTTAAAATGGAACTATGTTTCGCATTTGGAGTTTCCTCTCTCGCACGGTCTACCACTTACTTTCGTCGAACACATTCGGCTTCGAGTAGCAACGCCACAGGTTTCAGAGAACGGGCGCTTCTACTGGAAGAGGATCGAATACTTAGTTTCATATAGAACATTTAGTTTAAAATGTGAATAAGCTTCGCATATGGGGTTGCCTCCCTCACAAGGTCGACCACTTAGTTTCCTCGAACACATACGGTTTCGAGTAGCATCGCCACAGATTTCAGAGTACAGGCGCTTCTCCTGGCACAGTATCGAACACTTTCAGATAGAACAATTAGTTTAAAATGGAACAAAGCTTTGCATCTGGAGTTTCTTCTCTCACAAGGTCGACCACTTAGTTTCGTCGAACACATACGGTTTCGAGTGGCATCGCCACAGATTTCAGAGAACAGGCGTTTCTCCTGGCACAGTATCGAACACTTAGTTTCAGCTAGAACGATTAGTTTAAAATGGAACTATGTTTCGCATCTGGAGTATCCTCTCTCACAAGATCAACCACCTAGTTTCGTCGAACACATACGGTTTCGAGTGGCATCGCCACACATTTCAGAAAACAGGCGCTTCTGCTGGCACTGTATCGAACACTTAGTTTCAGACAGAACATTTAGTTTAAAATGGAACAAAGTTTCGCATCTGGAGTTTCCTCTCTCACAAGGTCGACCACTTAGTCTCGTCGAACACATACGGTTTCGAGTAGCATCGCCAAAGGCTTCAGAGAACAGGCGCTTCTCCTGGCACTGTATCGAACACTTACTTTCAGACAGAACAATTAGTTTAAAATGGAACTATGTTTCGCATCTGGAGTTTCCTCTCTCACAAGGTCGACGACTTAGTTTCGTCGAACACATACGGTTTCGATTAGCATCGCCACCGATTTCAGAGAACAGGCGCTTCTCCGGGCAGACTATCAGACACATAGTTTCAGAAAGAACAATTAGTTTAAAATTGTACTAAATTTCGCATCTGGAGTTTCCTCTCTCACAAGGTCCAGCACATAGTTTCGTCGAACACATACGGTTTCGAGTGGCATCGCCACAGGTTTCAGAGAACAGGCGTTTCTCCTGGCACAGTATCGAACACTTAGTTTCAGCTAGAACGATTAGTTTAAAATGGAACTAAGTTTCGCATCTGGAGTTTCCTCTCTCACAAGGTCGACCACTTAGTTTCGTCGAACACATACGGTTTCGAGTGGCATCGCCACACATTTCAGAGAACAGGCGCTTCTCCTGGCACAGTATCGAACACTTAGTTTCCAATAGAACAATTAGTTTAAAATGGAACTAAGTTTCGCATCTGGAGTTTCCTCTCACACAAGGTCGACCACTTAGTTTCGTCGAACACATACGGTTTCGAGTGGCATCGCCACAGATTTCAGAGAACAGGCGTTTCTCCTGGCACAGTATCGAACACTTAGTTTCAGCTAGAACGATTAGTTTAAAATGGAACTAAGTTTCGCATCTGGAGTTTCCTCTCTCACAAGGTCGACCACTTAGTTTCGTCGCACACATACGGTTTCGAGTAGCATCGCCAAAGGCTTCAGAGAACAGGCGCTTCTCCTGGCACTGTATCGAACACTTAGTTTCAGACAGAACAATTAGTTTAAAATGGAACAAAGTTTCGCATCTGGAGTGTCCTCTCCCACAAGGTCGGCCACTTAGTTTCCTCGAACACATACGGTTTCGAGTAGCATCGCCACTGATCTCAGAGAACAGGCGCTTCTCCTGGCACAGTATCGAACACTTAGATTCAGAAGGAACAATTAGTTTAAAATGGAACTAAGTTTCGCATCTGGAGCTTCCTCTCTCACAAGGTCGGCCACTTAGTTTCGTCGAACACATACGGTTTCGAGTGGCATCGCCACAGATTTCACAGAACAGGCGCTTCTCCTGGCACTGTATCGAACACTTATTTTCAGATAGAACAATTAGTTTAAAATGGAACTATGTTTCGCATCTGGAGTTTCCTCTCTCACAAGGTCGGCCACTTAGTTTCGTCGATCACATACGGTTTCGAGTGGCACGCCACAGATTTCAGAGAACAGGCGCTTCTCCTGGCACAGTATCGAACACTTAGTTTCAGATAGAACAATTAGTTTAAAATGGAACTAAGTTTCGCATCTGGAGATTCCTCTCTCAAAAGTTCGACAACTTAGTTTCGTCGAACACATACGGTTTCGAGTGGCATCGCCACAGATTTCAGAGAACAGGCGCTTCTCCTGGCACAGTATCGAACACTTAGTTTCAGATAGAACAATTAGTTTAAAAAGGTACTAAGTTTCGCATCAGGAGTTTCCTCTCTCACAAGGTCGGCCACTTAGGTTCGTCGAACACATACGGTTTCGAGTGGCATCGCCACAGATTTCAGAGAACAGGCGCTTCTCTTGGCACTGTATCGAACACTTATTTTCAGATAGAACAATTAGTTTAAAATGGAATTATGTTTCGCATCTGGAGTTTCCTCTCTCACAAGGTCGGCCACTTAGTTTCGTCGAACACATACGGTTTCGAGTGGCACGCCACAGATTTCAGAGAACAGGCTCTTCTCCTGGCACAGTATCGAACACTTAGCTTCAGATAGAACAATTAGTTTAAAATGGAACTAAGTTTCGCATCCGGAGTTTCCTCTCTCAGAAGGTCGACCACTTAGTTTCGTCGAACTCATACGGTTTCGAGTAGCAACGCCACAGGTTTCAGAGAACAGGCGCTTCTACTGGCACAGTATCGAACACTTAGTTTCAGATAGAACAATTAGTTTAAAATGGAACTAAGTTTCGCATCTGGAGATTCCTCTCTCAAAAGTTCGACAACTTATTTTCGTCGAACACATACGGTTTCGAGTGGCATCGCCACAGATTTCAGAGAACAGGCGCTTCTCCTGGCACAGTATCGAACACTTATTTTCAGATAGAACAATTAGTTTAAAATGGAACTATGTTTCGCATCTGGAGTTTCCTCTCTCACAAGGTCGGCGACTTAATTTCGTCGAATACATACGGTTTCGAGTAGCATCGCCACCGATTTCAGAGAACAGGCGCTTCTCCGGGCAGACTATCAGACACATAGTTTCAGAAAGAACAATTAGTTTAAAATTGTACTAAATTTCGCATCTGGAGTTTCCTCTCTCACAAGGTCCAGCACATAGTTTCGTCGAACACATACGGTTTCGAGTGGCACGCCACAGATTTCAGAGAACAGGCGCTTCTCCTGGCACAGTATCGAACACTTAGTTTCAGATAGAACAATTAGTTTAAAATGGAACTAAGTTTCGCATCTGGAGATTCCTCTCTCAAAAGTTCGACAACTTAGTTTCGTCGAACACATACGGTTTCGAGTGGCATCGCCACAGATTTCAGAGAACAGGCGCTTCTCCTGGCACAGTATCGAACACTTAGTTTCAGATAGAACAATTAGTTTAAAAAGGTACTAAGTTTCGCATCAGGAGTTTCCTCTCTCACAAGGTCGGCCACTTAGTTTCGTCGAACACATACGGTTTCGAGTGGCATCGCCACAGATTTCAGAGAACAGGCGCTTCTCCTGGCACTGTATCGAACACTTATTTTCAGATAGAACAATTAGTTTAAAATGGAATTATGTTTCGCATCTGGAGTTTCCTCTCTCACAAGGTCGGCCATTTAGTTTCGTCGAACACATACGGTTTCGAGTGGCACGCCACAGATTTCAGAGAACAGGCTCTTCTCCTGGCACAGTATCGAACACTTAGCTTCAGATAGAACAATTAGTTTAAAATGGAACTAAGTTTCGCATCCGGAGTTTCCTCTCTCAGAAGGTCGACCACTTAGTTTCGTCGAACTCATACGGTTTCGAGTAGCAACGCCACAGGTTTCAGAGAACAGGCGCTTCTACTGGCACAGTATCGAATACTTAGTTTCAGATAGAACAATTAGTTTAAAATGGAACTAAGTTTCGCATCCGGAGTTTCCTCTCTCAGAAGGTCGACCACTTAGTTTCGTCGAACACATACGGTTTCGAGTAGCATCGCCACAGATTTCAGAGAACGGGCACTTCCCCTGGCACAGCATCGAACACTTAGTATCAGATAGAACAGTTAGTTTAAAATGGAAATAAGCTTCGCATCTGGCGTTTCCTCTCTCACAAGGTCGACCACTTAGTTTCCTCGAACACATACGGTTTCGAGTAGCAACGCCAAAGGCTTCAGAGAACAGGCGCTTCTCCTGGCACTGTATCGAACACTTACTTTCAGACAGAACAATTAGTTTAAAATGGAACTATGTTTCGCATCTGGAGTTTCCTCTCTCACAAGGTCGACGACTTAGTTTCGTCGAACACATACGGTTTCGATTAGCATCGCCACCGATTTCAGAGAACAGGCGCTTCTCCGGGCAGACTATCAGACACATAGTTTCAGAAAGAACAATTAGTTTAAAATTGTACTAAATTTCGCATCTGGAGTTTCCTCTCTCACAAGGTCCAGCACATAGTTTCGTCGAACACATACGGTTTCGAGTGGCATCGCCACAGGTTTCAGAGAACAGGCGTTTCTCCTGGCACAGTATCGAACACTTAGTTTCAGCTAGAACGATTAGTTTAAAATGGAACTAAGTTTCGCATCTGGAGTTTCCTCTCTCACAAGGTCGACCACTTAGTTTCGTCGAACACATACGGTTTCGAGTGGCATCGCCACACATTTCAGAGAACAGGCGCTTCTCCTGGCACAGTATCGAACACTTAGTTTCCAATAGAACAATTAGTTTAAAATGGAACTAAGTTTCGCATCTGGAGTTTCCTCTCACACAAGGTCGACCACTTAGTTTCGTCGAACACATACGGTTTCGAGTGGCATCGCCACAGATTTCAGAGAACAGGCGTTTCTCCTGGCACAGTATCGAACACTTAGTTTCAGCTAGAACGATTAGTTTAAAATGGAACTAAGTTTCGCATCTGGAGTTTCCTCTCTCACAAGGTCGACCACTTAGTTTCGTCGCACACATACGGTTTCGAGTAGCATCGCCAAAGGCTTCAGAGAACAGGCGCTTCTCCTGGCACTGTATCGAACACTTAGTTTCAGACAGAACAATTAGTTTAAAATGGAACAAAGTTTCGCATCTGGAGTGTCCTCTCCCACAAGGTCGGCCACTTAGTTTCCTCGAACACATACGGTTTCGAGTAGCATCGCCACTGATCTCAGAGAACAGGCGCGTCTCCTGGCACAGTATCGAACACTTAGATTCAGAAGGAACAATTAGTTTAAAATGGAACTAAGTTTCGCATCTGGAGCTTCCTCTCTCACAAGGTCGGCCACTTAGTTTCGTCGAACACATACGGTTTCGAGTGGCATCGCCACAGATTTCACAGAACAGGCGCTTCTCCTGGCACTGTATCGAACACTTATTTTCAGATAGAACAATTAGTTTAAAATGGAACTATGTTTCGCATCTGGAGTTTCCTCTCTCACAAGGTCGGCCACTTAGTTTCGTCGATCACATACGGTTTCGAGTGGCACGCCACAGATTTCAGAGAACAGGCGCTTCTCCTGGCACAGTATCGAACACTTAGTTTCAGATAGAACAATTAGTTTAAAATGGAACTAAGTTTCGCATCTGGAGATTCCTCTCTCAAAAGTTCGACAACTTAGTTTCGTCGAACACATACGGTTTCGAGTGGCATCGCCACAGATTTCAGAGAACAGGCGCTTCTCCTGGCACAGTATCGAACACTTAGTTTCAGATAGAACAATTAGTTTAAAAAGGTACTAAGTTTCGCATCAGGAGTTTCCTCTCTCACAAGGTCGGCCACTTAGTTTCGTCGAACACATACGGTTTCGAGTGGCATCGCCACAGATTTCAGAGAACAGGCGCTTCTCCTGGCACTGTATCGAACACTTATTTTCAGATAGAACAATTAGTTTAAAATGGAATTATGTTTCGCATCTGGAGTTTCCTCTCTCACAAGTTCGGCCACTTAGTTTCGTCGAACTCATACGGTTTCGAGTAGCAACGCCACAGGTTTCAGAGAACAGGCGCTTCTACTGGCACAGTATCGAACACTTAGTTTCAGATAGAACAATTAGTTTAAAATGGAACTAAGTTTCGCATCTGGAGATTCCTCTCTCAAAAGTTCGACAACTTATTTTCGTCGAACACATACGGTTTCGAGTGGCATCGCCACAGATTTCAGAGAACAGGCGCTTCTCCTGGCACAGTATCGAACACTTATTTTCAGATAGAACAATTAGTTTAAAATGGAACTATGTTTCGCATCTGGAGTTTCCTCTCTCACAAGGTCGGCGACTTAATTTCGTCGAATACATACGGTTTCGAGTAGCATCGCCACCGATTTCAGAGAACAGGCGCTTCTCCGGGCAGACTATCAGACACATAGTTTCAGAAAGAACAATTAGTTTAAAATTGTACTAAATTTCGCATCTGGAGTTTCCTCTCTCACAAGGTCCAGCACATAGTTTCGTCGAACACATACGGTTTCGAGTGGCACGCCACAGATTTCAGAGAACAGGCGCTTCTCCTGGCACAGTATCGAACACTTAGTTTCAGATAGAACAATTAGTTTAAAATGGAACTAAGTTTCGCATCTGGAGATTCCTCTCTCAAAAGTTCGACAACTTAGTTTCGTCGAACACATACGGTTTCGAGTGGCATCGCCACAGATTTCAGAGAACAGGCGCTTCTCCTGGCACAGTATCGAACACTTAGTTTCAGATAGAACAATTAGTTTAAAAAGGTACTAAGTTTCGCATCAGGAGTTTCCTCTCTCACAAGGTCGGCCACTTAGTTTCGTCGAACACATACGGTTTCGAGTGGCATCGCCACAGATTTCAGAGAACAGGCGCTTCTCCTGGCACTGTATCGAACACTTATTTTCAGATAGAACAATTAGTTTAAAATGGAATTATGTTTCGCATCTGGAGTTTCCTCTCTCACAAGGTCGGCCACTTAGTTTCGTCGAACACATACGGTTTCGAGTGGCACGCCACAGATTTCAGAGAACAGGCTCTTCTCCTGGCACAGTATCGAACACTTAGCTTCAGATAGAACAATTAGTTTAAAATGGAACTAAGTTTCGCATCCGGAGTTTCCTCTCTCAGAAGGTCGACCACTTAGTTTCGTCGAACTCATACGGTTTCGAGTATCAACGCCACAGGTTTCAGAGAACAGGCGCTTCTACTGGCACAGTATCGAATACTTAGTTTCAGATAGAACAATTAGTTTAAAATGGAACTAAGTTTCGCATCCGGAGTTTCCTCTCTCAGAAGGTCGACCACTTAGTTTCGTCGAACACATACGGTTTCGAGTAGCATCGCCACAGATTTCAGAGAACGGGCACTTCCCCTGGCACAGCATCGAACACTTAGTATCAGATAGAACAGTTAGTTTAAAATGGAAATAAGCTTCGCATCTGGCGTTTCCTCTCTCACAAGGTCGACCACTTAGTTTCCTCGAACACATACGGTTTCGAGTAGCAACGCCACAGGTTTCAGAGAACAGGCGCTTCTACTGGCACAGTATCGAACACTTAGTTTCAGATAGAACAATTAGTTTAAAATGGAACTAAGTTTCGCATCTGGAGATTCCTCTCTCAAAAGTTCGACAACTTATTTTCGTCGAACACATACGGTTTCGAGTGGCATCGCCACAGATTTCAGAGAACAGGCGCTTCTCCTGGCACAGTATCGAACACTTATTTTCAGATAGAACAATTAGTTTAAAATGGAACTATGTTTCGCATCTGGAGTTTCCTCTCTCACAAGGTCGGCGACTTAATTTCGTCGAATACATACGGTTTCGAGTAGCATCGCCACCGATTTCAGAGAACAGGCGCTTCTCCGGGCAGACTATCAGACACATAGTTTCAGAAAGAACAATTAGTTTAAAATTGTACTAAATTTCGCATCTGGAGTTTCCTCTCTCACAAGGTCCAGCACATAGTTTCGTCGAACACATACGGTTTCGAGTGGCACGCCACAGATTTCAGAGAACAGGCGCTTCTCCTGGCACAGTATCGAACACTTAGTTTCAGATAGAACAATTAGTTTAAAATGGAACTAAGTTTCGCATCTGGAGATTCCTCTCTCAAAAGTTCGAAAACTTAGTTTCGTCGAACACATACGGTTTCGAGTGGCATCGCCACAGATTTCAGAGAACAGGCGCTTCTCCTGGCACAGTATCGAACACTTAGTTTCAGACAGAACAATTAGTTTAAAATGGAACAAAGTTTCGCATCTGAAGTGTCCTCTCCCACAAGGTCGGCCACTTAGTTTCCTCGAACACATACGGTTTCGAGTAGCATCGCCACTGATCTCAGAGAACAGGCGCTACTCCTGGCACAGTTTCGAATACTTAGTTTCAGATAGAACAATTAGTTTAAAATGGAACTAATTTTCGCATGTGTAGTTTCCTCTCTCACAAGGTCCACCACATAGTGTCGTCGAACACATACGGTTTCGAGTAGCATCGCCACAGATTTCAGAGAACGGGCACTTCTCCTGGCACAGTATCGAACACTTATTTTCAGATAGAACAATTAGTTTAAAATGGAACTATGTTTCGCATCTGGAGTTTCCTCTCTCACAAGGTCGACGACTTAGTTTCGTCGAACACATACGGTTTCGAGTAGCATCGCCACCGATTTCAGAGAACAGGCGCTTCTCCGGGCAGACTATCAGACACATAGTTTCAGAAAGAACAATTAGTTTAAAATTGTACTAAATTTCGCATCTGGAGTTTCTTCCCTCACAAGGCGACCACTTAATTTCGTCGAACACATACGGTTTCGAGGGGCATCGCCACAGATTTCAGAAAACAGGCGCTTCGCCTGGCACAGTATCGAACACTTATTTCAGACAGAACAATTAGTTTAAAATGGAACTATGTTTCGCATCTGGAGTATCCTCTCTCACAAGATCAACCACTTAGTTTCGTCGAACACATACGGTTTCGAGTGGCATCGCCACACATTTCAGAAAACAGGCGCTTCTGCTGGCACTGTATCGAACACTTATTTTCAGATAGAACAATTAGTTAAAAATGGAACTATGTTTCGCATCTGGAGTTTCCTCTCTCACAAGGTCGACGACTTAGTTTCGTCGAACACATACGGTTTCGAGTAGCATCGCCACAGATTTCAGAGAACAGGCGCTTCTCCTGGCACTGTATCGAACACTTATTTTCAGATAGAACAATTAGTTTAAAATGGAACTATATTTCGCATCTGGAGTTTCCTCTCTCACAAGGTCGGCGACTTAGTTTCGTCGAACACATACGGTTTCGAGTGGCACGCCACAAATTTCAGAGAACAGGCGCTTCTCCTGGCACAGTATCGAACACTTATTTTCAGATAGAACAATTAGTTTAAAATGGAACTATGTTTCGCATCTGGAGTTTCCTCTCTCACAAGGTCGGCGACTTAATTTCGTCGAATACATACGGTTTCGAGTAGCATCGCCACCGATTTCAGAGAACAGGCGCTTCTCCTGGCACAGTATCGAACACTTAGTTTCAGATAGAACAATTAGTTTAAAAAGGTACTAAGTTTCGCATCAGGAGTTTCCTCTCTCACAAGGTCGGCCACTTAGTTTCGTCGAACACATACGGTTTCGAGTGGCATCGCCACAGATTTCAGAGAACAGGCGCTTCTCCTGGCACTGTATCGAACACTTATTTTCAGATAGAACAATTAGTTTAAAATGGAATTATGTTTCGCATCTGGAGTTTCCTCTCTCACAAGGTCGGCCACTTAGTTTCGTCGAACACATACGGTTTCGAGTGGCACGCCACAGATTTCAGAGAACAGGCTCTTCTCCTGGCACAGTATCGAACACTTAGCTTCAGATAGAACAATTAGTTTAAAATGGAACTAAGTTTCGCATCCGGAGTTTCCTCTCTCAGAAGGTCGACCACTTAGTTTCGTCGAACTCATACGGTTTCGAGTAGCAACGCCACAGGTTTCAGAGAACAGGCGCTTCTACTGGCACAGTATCGAATACTTAGTTTCAGATAGAACAATTAGTTTAAAATGGAACTAAGTTTCGCATCCGGAGTTTCCTCTCTCAGAAGGTCGACCACTTAGTTTCGTCGAACACATACGGTTTCGAGTAGCATCGCCACAGATTTCAGAGAACGGGCACTTCCCCTGGCACAGCATCGAACACTTAGTATCAGATAGAACAGTTAGTTTAAAATGGAAATAAGCTTCGCATCTGGCGTTTCCTCTCTCACAAGGTCGACCACTTAGTTTCCTCGAACACATACGGTTTCGAGTAGCAACGCCACAGGTTTCAGAGAACAGGCGCTTCTACTGGCACAGTATCGAACACTTAGTTTCAGATAGAACAATTAGTTTAAAATGGAACTAAGTTTCGCATCTGGAGATTCCTCTCTCAAAAGTTCGACAACTTATTTTCGTCGAACACATACGGTTTCGAGTGGCATCGCCACAGATTTCAGAGAACAGGCGCTTCTCCGGGCAGACTATCAGACACATAGTTTCAGAAAGAACAATTAGTTTAAAATTGTACTAAATTTCGCATCTGGAGTTTCCTCTCTCACAAGGTCCAGCACATAGTTTCGTCGAACACATACGGTTTCGAGTGGCACGCCACAGATTTCAGAGAACAGGCGCTTCTCCTGGCACAGTATCGAACACTTAGTTTCAGATAGAACAATTAGTTTAAAATGGAACTAAGTTTCGCATCTGGAGATTCCTCTCTCAAAAGTTCGACAACTTAGTTTCGTCGAACACATACGGTTTCGAGTGGCATCGCCACAGATTTCAGAGAACAGGCGCTTCTCCTGGCACAGTATCGAACACTTAGTTTCAGATAGAACAATTAGTTTAAAAAGGTACTAAGTTTCGCATCAGGAGTTTCCTCTCTCACAAGGTCGGCCACTTAGTTTCGTCGAACACATACGGTTTCGAGTGGCATCGCCACAGATTTCAGAGAACAGGCGCTTCTCCTGGCACTGTATCGAACACTTATTTTCAGATAGAACAATTAGTTTAAAATGGAATTATGTTTCGCATCTGGAGTTTCCTCTCTCACAAGGTCGGCCACTTAGTTTCGTCGAACACATACGGTTTCGAGTGGCACGCCACAGATTTCAGAGAACAGGCTCTTCTCCTGGCACAGTATCGAACACTTAGCTTCAGAAAGAACAATTAGTTTAAAATGGAACTAAGTTTCGCATCCGGAGTTTCCTCTCTCAGAAGGTCGACCACTTAGTTTCGTCGAACTCATACGGTTTCGAGTAGCAACGCCACAGGTTTCAGAGAACAGGCGCTTCTACTGGCACAGTATCGAATACTTAGTTCCAGATAGAACAATTAGTTTAAAATGGAACTAAGTTTCGCATCCGGAGTTTCCTCTCTCAGAAGGTCGACCACTTAGTTTCGTCGAACACATACGGTTTCGAGTAGCATCGCCACAGATTTCAGAGAACGGGCACTTCCCCTGGCACAGCATCGAACACTTAGTATCAGATAGAACAGTTAGTTTAAAATGGAAATAAGCTTCGCATCTGGCGTTTCCTCTCTCACAAGGTCGACCACTTAGTTTCCTCGAACACATACGGTTTCGAGTAGCATCGCCACAGATTTCAGAGAACAGGCGCTCCTCCTGGCACAGTATCGAACACTTAGTTTCAGATAGAACAATTAGTTTAAAATGGAACTAAGTTTCGCATCTGGAGATTCCTCTCTCAAAAGTTCGACAACTTAGTTTCGTCGAACACATACGGTTTCGAGTGGCATCGCCACAGATTTCAGAGAACAGGCGCTTCTCCTGGCACAGTATCGAACACTTATTTTCAGATAGAACAATTAGTTTAAAATGGAACTATGTTTCGCATCTGGAGTTTCTTCTCTCACAAGGTCGGCGACTTAATTTCGTCGAATACATACGGTTTCGAGGGGCATCGCCACAGATTTCAGAGATCAGGCGCTTCTCCTGGCACAGTGTCGAACACATAGTTTCCGATAGAACAATTAGTGTAAAATGGAACAAAGCATTGCATCTGGAGTTTCTTCTCTCACAAGGTCGACCACTTAGTTTCGTCGAACACATACGGTTTCGAGTGGCATCGCCACAGATTTCAGAGAACAGGCGTTTCTCCTGGCACAGTATCGAACACTTAGTTTCAGCTAGAACGATTAGTTTAAAATGGAACTAAGTTTCGCATCTGGAGTTTCCTCTCTCACAAGGTCGACCAATTAGTTTCGTCGAACACATACGGTTTCGAGTAGCATCGCCAAAGACTTCAGAGAACAGGCGCTTCTCCTGGCACTGTATCGAACACTTAGTTTCAGATAGAACAATTAGTTTAAAATGGAACTAAGTTTCGCATCCGGAGTTTCCTCTCTCAGAAGATCGAACACATACGGTTTCGAGTAGTAACGCCACAGGTTTCAGAGAACAGGCGCTTCTCCTGGCACAGTATCGAACACTTAGTTTCAGATAGAACAATTAGTTTAAAAAGGTACTAAGTTTCGCATCAGGAGTTTCCTCTCTCACAAGGTCGACCACTTAGTTTCGTCGAACACATACGGTTTCGAGTAGCATCGCCACAGATTTCAGAGAACGGGCACTTCCCCTGGCACAGTATCGAACACTTAGTATCAGATAGAACAATTAGTTTAAAATGGAAATAAGCTTCGTATCTGGAGTTTCCTCTCTCACAAGGTCGGCGACTTAATTTCGTCGAATACATACGGTTTCGAGGGGCATCGCCACAGATTTCAGAGATCAGGCGCTTCTCCTGGCACAGTGTCGAACACATAGTTTCCGATAGAACAATTAGTGTAAAATGGAACAAAGCATTGCATCTGGAGTTTCTTCTCTCACAAGGTCGACCACTTAGTTTCGTCGAACACATACGGTTTCGAGTGGCATCGCCACAGATTTCAGAGAACAGGCGTTTCTCCTGGCACAGTATCGAACACTTAGCTTCAGATAGAACAATTAGTTTAAAATGGAACTAAGTTTCGCATCCGGAGTTTCCTCTCTCACAAGGTCGGCCACTTAGTTTCGTCGAACACATACGGTTTCGAGTGGCACGCCACAGATTTCAGAGAACAGGCTCTTCTCCTGGCACAGTATCGAACACTTAGCTTCAGATAGAACAATTAGTTTAAAATGGAACTAAGTTTCGCATCCGGAGTTTCCTCTCTCAGAAGGTCGACCACTTAGTTTCGTCGAACTCATACGGTTTCGAGTAGCAACGCCACAGGTTTCAGAGAACAGGCGCTTCTACTGGCACAGTATCGAATACTTAGTTTCAGATAGAACAATTAGTTTAAAATGGAACTAAGTTTCGCATCCGGAGTTTCCTCTCTCAGAAGGTCGACCACTTAGTTTCGTCGAACACATACGGTTTCGAGTAGCATCGCCACAGATTTCAGAGAACGGGCACTTCCCCTGGCACAGCATCGAACACTTAGTATCAGATAGAACAGTTAGTTTAAAATGGAAATAAGCTTCGCATCTGGCGTTTCCTCTCTCACAAGGTCGACCACTTAGTTTCCTCGAACACATACGGTTTCGAGTAGCAACGCCACAGGTTTCAGAGAACAGGCGCTTCTACTGGCACAGTATCGAACACTTAGTTTCAGATAGAACAATTAGTTTAAAATGGAACTAAGTTTCGCATCTGGAGATTCCTCTCTCAAAAGGTCGACAACTTATTTTCGTCGAACACATACGGTTTCGAGTGGCATCGCCACAGATTTCAGAGAACAGGCGCTTCTCCTGGCACAGTATCGAACACTTATTTTCAGATAGAACAATTAGTTTAAAATGGAACTATGTTTCGCATCTGGAGTTTCCTCTCTCACAAGGTCGGCGACTTAATTTCGTCGAATACATACGGTTTCGAGTAGCATCGCCACCGATTTCAGAGAACAGGCGCTTCTCCGGGCAGACTATCAGACACATAGTTTCAGAAAGAACAATTAGTTTAAAATTGTACTAAATTTCGCATCTGGAGTTTCCTCTCTCACAAGGTCCAGCACATAGTTTCGTCGAACACATACGGTTTCGAGTGGCACGCCACAGATTTCAGAGAACAGGCGCTTCTCCTGGCACAGTATCGAACACTTAGTTTCAGATAGAACAATTAGTTTAAAATGGAACTAAGTTTCGCATCTGGAGATTCCTCTCTCAAAAGTTCGACAACTTAGTTTCGTCGAACACATACGGTTTCGAGTGGCATCGCCACAGATTTCAGAGAACAGGCGCTTCTCCTGGCACAGTATCGAACACTTAGTTTCAGATAGAACAATTAGTTTAAAAAGGTACTAAGTTTCGCATCAGGAGTTTCCTCTCTCACAAGGTCGGCCACTTAGTTTCGTCGAACACATACGGTTTCGAGTGGCATCGCCACAGATTTCAGAGAACAGGCGCTTCTCCTGGCACTGTATCGAACACTTATTTTCAGATAGAACAATTAGTTTAAAATGGAATTATGTTTCGCATCTGGAGTTTCCTCTCTCACAAGGTCGGCCACTTAGTTTCGTCGAACACATACGGTTTCGAGTGGCACGCCACAGATTTCAGAGAACAGGCTCTTCTCCTGGCACAGTATCGAACACTTAGCTTCAGATAGAACAATTAGTTTAAAATGGAACTAAGTTTCGCATCCGGAGTTTCCTCTCTCAGAAGGTCGACCACTTAGTTTCGTCGAACTCATACGGTTTCGAGTAGCAACGCCACAGGTTTCAGAGAACAGGCGCTTCTACTGGCACAGTATCGAATACTTAGTTTCAGATAGAACAATTAGTTTAAAATGGAACTAAGTTTCGCATCTGGAGATTCCTCTCTCAAAAGTTCGACAACTTAGTTTCGTCGAACACATACGGTTTCGAGTGGCATCGCCACAGATTTCAGAGAACAGGCGCTTCTCCTGGCACAGTATCGAACACTTAGTTTCAGATAGAACAATTAGTTTAAAAAGGTACTAAGTTTCGCATCAGGAGTTTCCTCTCTCACAAGGTCGGCCACTTAGTTTCGTCGAACACATACGGTTTCGAGTGGCATCGCCACAGATTTCAGAGAACAGGCGCTTCTCCTGGCACTGTATCGAACACTTATTTTCAGATAGAATAATTAGTTTAAAATGGAATTATGTTTCGCATCTGGAGTTTCCTCTCTCACAAGGTCGACCACTTAGTTTCCTCGAACACATACGGTTTCGAGTAGCATCGCCACAGATTTCAGAGAACAGGCGCTCCTCCTGGCACAGTATCGAACACTTAGTTTCAGATAGAACAATTAGTTTAAAATGGAACTAAGTTTCGCATCTGGAGATTCCTCTCTCAAAAGTTCGACAACTTAGTTTCGTCGAACACATACGGTTTCGAGTGGCATCGCCACAGATTTCAGAGAACAGGCGCTTCTCCTGGCACAGTATCGAACACTTATTTTCAGATAGAACAATTAGTTTAAAATGGAACTATGTTTCGCATCTGGAGTTTCTTCTCTCACAAGGTCGGCGACTTAATTTCGTCGAATACATACGGTTTCGAGGGGCATCGCCACAGATTTCAGAGATCAGGCGCTTCTCCTGGCACAGTGTCGAACACATAGTTTCCGATAGAACAATTAGTGTAAAATGGAACAAAGCATTGCATCTGGAGTTTCTTCTCTCACAAGGTCGACCACTTAGTTTCGTCGAACACATACGGTTTCGAGTGGCATCGCCACAGATTTCAGAGAACAGGCGTTTCTCCTGGCACAGTATCGAACACTTAGTTTCAGCTAGAACGATTAGTTTAAAATGGAACTAAGTTTCGCATCTGGAGTTTCCTCTCTCACAAGGTCGACCAATTAGTTTCGTCGAACACATACGGTTTCGAGTAGCATCGCCAAAGACTTCAGAGAACAGGCGCTTCTCCTGGCACTGTATCGAACACTTAGTTTCAGATAGAACAATTAGTTTAAAATGGAACTAAGTTTCGCATCCGGAGTTTCCTCTCTCAGAAGATCGAACACATACGGTTTCGAGTAGTAACGCCACAGGTTTCAGAGAACAGGCGCTTCTCCTGGCACAGTATCGAACACTTAGTTTCAGATAGAACAATTAGTTTAAAAAGGTACTAAGTTTCGCATCAGGAGTTTCCTCTCTCACAAGGTCGACCACTTAGTTTCGTCGAACACATACGGTTTCGAGTAGCATCGCCACAGATTTCAGAGAACGGGCACTTCCCCTGGCACAGTATCGAACACTTAGTATCAGATAGAACAATTAGTTTAAAATGGAAATAAGCTTCGTATCTGGAGTTTCCTCTCTCACAAGGTCGGCGACTTAATTTCGTCGAATACATACGGTTTCGAGGGGCATCGCCACAGATTTCAGAGATCAGGCGCTTCTCCTGGCACAGTGTCGAACACATAGTTTCCGATAGAACAATTAGTGTAAAATGGAACAAAGCATTGCATCTGGAGTTTCTTCTCTCACAAGGTCGACCACTTAGTTTCGTCGAACACATACGGTTTCGAGTGGCATCGCCACAGATTTCAGAGAACAGGCGTTTCTCCTGGCACAGTATCGAACACTTAGTTTCAGCTAGAACGATTAGTTTAAAATGGAACTAAGTTTCGCATCTGGAGTTTCCTCTCTCACAAGGTCGACCAATTAGTTTCGTCGAACACATACGGTTTCGAGTAGCATCGCCAAAGACTTCAGAGAACAGGCGCTTCTCCTGGCACAGTATCGAACACTTAGTTTCAGATAGAACAATTAGTTTAAAATGGAACTAAGTTTCGCATCCGGAGTTTCCTCTCTCAGAAGATCGAACACATACGGTTTCGAGTAGTAACGCCACAGGTTTCAGAGAACAGGCGCTTCTCCTGGCACAGTATCGAACACTTAGTTTCAGATAGAACAATTAGTTTAAAAAGGTACTAAGTTTCGCATCAGGAGTTTCCTCTCTCACAAGGTCGACCACTTAGTTTCGTCGAACACATACGGTTTCGAGTAGCATCGCCACAGATTTCAGAGAACGGGCACTTCCCCTGGCACAGTATCGAACACTTAGTATCAGATAGAACAATTAGTTTAAAATGGAAATAAGCTTCGTATCTGGAGTTTCCTCTCTCACAAGGTCGGCCACTTAGTTTCGTCGAACACATACGGTTTCGAGTGGCACGCCACAGATTCCAGAGAACAGGCTCTTCTCCTGGCACAGTATCGAACACTTAGCTTCAGATAGAACAATTAGTTTAAAATGGAACTAAGTTTCGCATCCGGAGTTTCCTCTCTCAGAAGGTCGACCACTTAGTTTCGTCGAACTCATACGGTTTCGAGTAGCAACGCCACAGGTTTCAGAGAACAGGCGCTTCTACTGGCACAGTATCGAATACTTAGTTTCAGATAGAACAATTAGTTTAAAATGGAACTAAGTTTCGCATCCGGAGTTTCCTCTCTCAGAAGGTCGACCACTTAGTTTCGTCGAACACATACGGTTTCGAGTAGCATCGCCACAGATTTCAGAGAACGGGCACTTCCCCTGGCACAGCATCGAACACTTAGTATCAGATAGAACAGTTAGTTTAAAATGGAAATAAGCTTCGCATCTGGCGTTTCCTCTCTCACAAGGTCGACCACTTAGTTTCCTCGAACACATACGGTTTCGAGTAGCATCGCCACAGATTTCAGAGAACAGGCGCTCCTCCTGGCACAGTATCGAACACTTAGTTTCAGATAGAACAATTAGTTTAAAATGGAACTAAGTTTCGCATCTGGAGATTCCTCTCTCAAAAGTTCGACAACTTAGTTTCGTCGAACACATACGGTTTCGAGTGGCATCGCCACAGATTTCAGAGAACAGGCGCTTCTCCTGGCACAGTATCGAACACTTATTTTCAGATAGAACAATTAGTTTAAAATGGAACTATGTTTCGCATCTGGAGTTTCCTCTCTCACAAGGTCGGCGACTTAATTTCGTCGAATACATACGGTTTCGAGGGGCATCGCCACAGATTTCAGAGATCAGGCGCTTCTCCTGGCACAGTGTCGAACACATAGTTTCCGATAGAACAATTAGTGTAAAATGGAACAAAGCATTGCATCTGGAGTTTCTTCTCTCACAAGGTCGACCACTTAGTTTCGTCGAACACATACGGTTTCGAGTGGCATCGCCACAGATTTCAGAGAACAGGCGTTTCTCCTGGCACAGTATCGAACACTTAGTTTCAGCTAGAACGATTAGTTTAAAATGGAACTAAGTTTCGCATCTGGAGTTTCCTCTCTCACAAGGTCGACCAATTAGTTTCGTCGAACACATACGGTTTCGAGTAGCATCGCCAAAGACTTCAGAGAACAGGCGCTTCTCCTGGCACTGTATCGAACACTTAGTTTCAGATAGAACAATTAGTTTAATATGGAACTAAGTTTCGCATCCGGAGTTTCCTCTCTCAGAAGATCGAACACATACGGTTTCGAGTAGTAACGCCACAGGTTTCAGAGAACAGGCGCTTCTCCTGGCACAGTATCGAACACTTAGTTTCAGATAGAACAATTAGTTTAAAAGGAACTAAGTTTCGCATCTGGAATTTCCTCTCTCACAAGGTCGGCCGCTTAGTATCGTCGAACACATACGGTTTCGAGTGGCATCGCTACAGATCTCAGAGAACGGGCGCTTCTCCTGGCACAGTATCGAATACTTAGTTTCAGATAGAACAATTAGTTTAAAATGGAACTAAGTTTCGCATCCGGAGTTTCCTCTCTCAGAAGGTCGACCACTTAGTTTCGTCGAACACATACGGTTTCGTGTAGCATCGCCACAGATTTCAGAGAACGGGCACTTCCCCTGGCACAGCATCGAACACTTAGTATCAGATAGAACAGTTAGTTTAAAATGGAAATAAGCTTCGCATCTGGCGTTTCCTCTCTCACAAGGTCGACCACTTAGTTTCGTCGAACACATACGGTTTCGAGTAGCATCGCCACAGATTTCAGATAACGGGCACTTCCCCTGGCGCAGTATCGAACACTTAGTATCAGATAGAACAATTAGTTTAAAATGGAAATAAGCTTCGCATCTGGAGTTTCCTCTCCCACAAGGTCGACCACTTAGTTTCCTCGAACACATACGGTTTCGAGTGGCATCGCCACAGATTTCAGAGAACGGGCACTTCTCCAGGCACAGTATCGAACACTTAGTTTCAGATAGAACAATTAGTTTAAAATGGAACTAAGTTTCGCATCCGGAGTTTCCTCTCTCACAAGGCGGCCACTCATTTTCGTGGAACACATTCGGTTTCGAGTAGCATCGCCACAGATTTCGGAGAACGGGCACTTCTCTTGGCACAGTATCGAACACTTAGTTTCAGATAGAACAATTAGTTTAAAATGGAACTAAGTTTCGCATCTGGAGTTTCCTCTCTCACAAGGTCGGCCGCTTAGTATCGTCGAACACATACGGTTTCGAGTGGCATCGCTACAGATTTCAGAGAACAGTCGCTTCTCCTGGCACAGTGTTGAACACTTAGTTTCATATAGAACAATTAGTTTAAAATGGAACTATGTTTCGCATCTGGAATTTCCACTCTCACAAGGTCAACGACTTACTTTCGTCGAACACATACAGTTTCGAGTGGCATCGCCACCGATACCAAAGAACAGTCGCTACTCCTGGCACAGTGTTGAACACTTAGTTTCAGATAGAACAATTCGTTTAAAATGGAACTATGTTTCGCATCTGGAGTTTCCTCTCTCACAAGGTCAACGACTTACTTTCGTCGAACACATACGGTTTCGAGTGGCATCGCCACAGATTTCACAGAACAGGCGCTTCTCCTGGCACTGTATCGAACACTTATTTTCAGGTAGAACAATTAGTTTAAAATGGAACTATGTTTCGCATCTGGAGTTTCCTCTCTCACAAGGTCGGCCACTTAGTTTCGTCGAACACATACGGTTTCGAGTGGCACGCCACAGATTTCAGAGAACAGGCGCTTCTCCTGGCACAGTATCGAACACTTAGTTTCAGATAGAACAATTAGTTTAAAATGGAACTAAGTTTCGCATCTGGAGATTCCTCTCTCAAAAGTTCGACAACTTAGTTTCGTCGAACACATACGGTTTCGAGTGGCATCGCCACAGATTTCAGAGAACAGGCGCTTCTCCTGGCACAGTATCGAACACTTAGTTTCAGATAGAACAATTAGTTTAAAAAGGTACTAAGTTTCGCATCAGGAGTTTCCTCTCTCACAAGGTCGGCCACTTAGTTTCGTCGAACACATACGGTTTCGAGTGGCATCGCCACAGATTTCAGAGAACAGGCGCTTCTCCTGGCACTGTATCGAACACTTATTTTCAGATAGAACAATTAGTTTAAAATGGAACTATGTTTCGCATCTGGAGTTTCCTCTCTCACAAGGTCGGCCACTTAGTTTCGTCGAACGCATACGGTTTCGAGTGGCACGCCACAGATTTCAGAGAACAGGCGCTTCTCCTGGCACAGTATCGAACACTTAGCTTCAGATAGAACAATTAGTTTAAAATGGAACTAAGTTTCGCATCCGGAGTTTCCTCTCTCAGAAGGTCGACCAATTAGTTTCGTCGAACACATACGGTTTCGAGTAGCATCGCCAAAGACTTCAGAGAACAGGCGCTTCTCCTGGCACTGTATCGAACATTTAGTTTCAGACAGAACAATTAGTTTAAAATGGAACAAAGTTTCGCATCTGAAGTGTCCTCTCCCACAAGGTCGGCCACTTAGTTTCCTCGAACACATACGGTTTCGAGTAGCATCGCCACTGATCTCAGAGAACAGGCGCTACTCCTGGCACAGTTTCGAATACTTAGTTTCAGATAGAACAATTAGTTTAAAATGGAACTAATTTTCGCATGTGTAGTTTCCTCTCTCACAAGGTCCACCACATAGTTTCGTCGAACACATACGATTTCGAGTAGCATCGCCACAGATTTCAGAGAACGGGCACTTCTCCTGGCACAGTATCGAACACTTATTTTCAGATAGAACAATTAGTTTAAAATGGAACTATGTTTCGCATCTGGAGTTTCCTCTCTCACAAGGTCGACGACTTAGTTTCGTCGAACACATACGGTTTCGAGTAGCATCGCCACCGATTTCAGAGAACAGGCGCTTCTCCGGGCAGACTATCAGACACATAGTTTCAGAAAGAACAATTAGTTTAAAATTGTACTAAATTTCGCATCTGGAGTTTCCTCTCTCACAAGGTCCAGCACATAGTTTCGTCGAACACATACGGTTTCGAGTGGCATCGCCACAGGTTTCAGAGAACAGGCGTTTCTCCTGGCACAGTATCGAACACTTAGTTTCAGCTAGAACGATTAGTTTAAAATGGAACTAAGTTTCGCATCTGGAGTTTCCTCTCTCACAAGGTCGACCACTTAGTTTCGTCGAACACATACGGTTTCGAGTGGCATCGCCACACATTTCAGAGAACAGGCGCTTCTCCTGGCACAGTATCGAACACTTAGTTTCCAATAGAACAATTAGTTTAAAATGGAACTAAGTTTCGCATCTGGAGTTTCCTCTCACACAAGGTCGACCACTTAGTTTCGTCGAACACATACGGTTTCGAGTGGCATCGCCACAGATTTCAGAGAACAGGCGTTTCTCCTGGCACAGTATCGAACACTTAGTTTCAGCTAGAACGATTAGTTTAAAATGGAACTAAGTTTCGCATCTGGAGTTTCCTCTCTCACAAGGTCGACCACTTAGTTTCGTCGCACACATACGGTTTCGAGTAGCATCGCCAAAGGCTTCAGTGAACAGGCGCTTCTCCTGGCACTGTATCGAACACTTAGTTTCAGACAGAACAATTAGTTTAAAATGGAACAAAGTTTCGCATCTGGAGTGTCCTCTCCCACAAGGTCGGCCACTTAGTTTCCTCGAACACATACGGTTTCGAGTAGCATCGCCACTGATCTCAGAGAACAGGCGCTTCTCCTGGCACAGTATCGAACACTTAGATTCAGAAGGAACAATTAGTTTAAAATGGAACTAAGTTTCGCATCTGGAGCTTCCTCTCTCACAAGGTCGGCCACTTAGTTTCGTCGAACACATACGGTTTCGAGTGGCATCGCCACAGATTTCACAGAACAGGCGCTTCTCCTGGCACTGTATCGAACACTTATTTTCAGATAGAACAATTAGTTTAAAATGGAACTATGTTTCGCATCTGGAGTTTCCTCTCTCACAAGGTCGGCCACTTAGTTTCGTCGAACACATACGGTTTCGAGTGGCACGCCACAGATTTCAGAGAACAGGCGCTTCTCCTGGCACAGTATCGAACACTTAGTTTCAGATAGAACAATTAGTTTAAAATGGAACTAAGTTTCGCATCTGGAGATTCCTCTCTCAAAAGTTCGACAACTTAGTTTCGTCGAACACATACGGTTTCGAGTGGCATCGCCACAGATTTCAGAGAACAGGCGCTTCTCCTGGCACTGTATCGAACACTTATTTTCAGATAGAACAATTAGTTTAAAATGGAATTATGTTTCGCATCTGGAGTTTCCTCTCTCACAAGGTCGGCCACTTAGTTTCGTCGAACACATACGGTTTCGAGTGGCACGCCACAGATTTCAGAGAACAGGCTCTTCTCCTGGCACAGTATCGAACACTTAGCTTCAGATAGAACAATTAGTTTAAAATGGAACTAAGTTTCGCATCCGGAGTTTCCTCTCTCAGAAGGTCGACCACTTAGTTTCGTCGAACTCATACGGTTTCGAGTAGCAACGCCACAGGTTTCAGAGAACAGGCGCTTCTACTGGCACAGTATCGAATACTTAGTTTCAGATAGAACAATTAGTTTAAAATGGAACTAAGTTTCGCATCCGGAGTTTCCTCTCTCAGAAGGTCGACCACTTAGTTTCGTCGAACACATACGGTTTCGAGTAGCATCGCCACAGATTTCAGAGAACGGGCACTTCCCCTGGCACAGCATCGAACACTTAGTATCAGATAGAACAGTTAGTTTAAAATGGAAATAAGCTTCGCATCTGGCGTTTCCTCTCTCACAAGGTCGACCACTTAGTTTCCTCGAACACATACGGTTTCGAGTAGCATCGCCACAGATTTCAGAGAACAGGCGCTCCTCCTGGCACAGTATCGAACACTTAGTTTCAGATAGAACAATTAGTTTAAAATGGAACTAAGTTTCGCATCTGGAGATTCCTCTCTCAAAAGTACGACAACTTAGTTTCGTCGAACACATACGGTTTCGAGTGGCATCGCCACAGATTTCAGAGAACAGGCGCTTCTCCTGGCACAGTATCGAACACTTATTTTCAGATAGAACAATTAGTTTAAAATGGAACTATGTTTCGCATCTGGAGTTTCCTCTCTCACAAGGTCGGCGACTTAATTTCGTCGAATACATACGGTTTCGAGGGGCATCGCCACAGATTTCAGAGATCAGGCGCTTCTCCTGGCACAGTGTCGAACACATAGTTTCCGATAGAACAATTAGTGTAAAATGGAACAAAGCATTGCATCTGGAGTTTCTTCTCTCACAAGGTCGACCACTTAGTTTCGTCGAACACATACGGTTTCGAGTGGCATCGCCCCAGATTTCAGAGAACAGGCGTTTCTCCTGGCACAGTATCGAACACTTAGTTTCAGCTAGAACGATTAGTTTAAAATGGAACTAAGTTTCGCATCTGGAGTTTCCTCTCTCACAAGGTCGACCAATTAGTTTCGTCGAACACATACGGTTTCGAGTAGCATCGCCAAAGACTTCAGAGAACAGGCGCTTCTCCTGGCACTGTATCGAACACTTAGTTCAGATAGAACAATTAGTTTAAAATGGAACTAAGTTTCGCATCCGGAGTTTCCTCTCTCAGAAGATCGAACACATACGGTTTCGAGTAGTAACGCCACAGGTTTCAGAGAACAGGCGCTTCTCCTGGCACAGTATCGAACACTTAGTTTCAGATAGAACAATTAGTTTAAAAAGGTACTAAGTTTCGCATCAGGAGTTTCCTCTCTCACAAGGTCGACCACTTAGTTTCGTCGAACACATACGGTTTCGAGTAGCATCGCCACAGATTTCAGAGAACGGGCACTTCCCCTGGCACAGTATCGAACACTTAGTATCAGATAGAACAATTAGTTTAAAATGGAAATAAGCTTCGTATCTGGAGTTTCCTCTCTCACAAGGTCGACCACTTAGTTTCCTCGAACACATACGGTTTCGAGTGGCATCGCCACAGATTTCAGAGAACGGGCACTTCTCCTGGCACAGTATCGAACACTTAGTTTCAGATAGAACAATTAGTTTAAAAGGAACTAAGTTTCGCATCTGGAATTTCCTCTCTCAGAAAGGTCGGCCGCTTAGTATCGTCGAACACATACGGTTTCGAGTGGCATCGCTACAGATCTCAGAGAACGGGCGCTTCTCCTGGCACAGTATCGAATACTTAGTTTCAGATAGAACAATTAGTTTAAAATGGAACTAAGTTTCGCATCCGGAGTTTCCTCTCTCAGAAGGTCGACCACTTAGTTTCGTCGAACACATACGGTTTCGTGTAGCATCGCCACAGATTTCAGAGAACGGGCACTTCCCCTGGCACAGCATCGAACACTTAGTATCAGATAGAACAGTTAGTTTAAAATGGAAATAAGCTTCGCATCTGGCGTTTCCTCTCTCACAAGGTCGACCACTTAGTTTCGTCGAACACATACGGTTTCGAGTAGCATCGCCACAGATTTCAGATAACGGGCACTTCCCCTGGCGCAGTATCGAACACTCAGTATCAGATAGAACAATTAGTTTAAAATGGAAATAAGCTTCGCATCTGGAGTTTCCTCTCTCACAAGGTCGACCACTTAGTTTCCTCGAACACATACGGTTTCGAGTGGCATCGCCACAGATTTCAGAGAACGGGCACTTCTCCAGGCACAGTATCGAACACTTAGTTTCAGATAGAACAATTAGTTTAAAATGGAACTAAGTTTCGCATCCGGAGTTTCCTCTCTCACAAGGCGGCCACTCATTTTCGTGGAACACATTCGGTTTCGAGTAGCATCGCCACAGATTTCGGAGAACGGGCACTTCTCTTGGCACAGTATCGAACACTTAGTTTCAGATATAACAATTAGTTTAAAATGGAACTAAGTTTCGCATCTGGAGTTTCCTCTCTCACAAGGTCGGCCGCTTAGTATCGTCGAACACATACGGTTTCGAGTGGCATCGCTACAGATTTCAGAGAACAGTCGCTTCTCCTGGCACAGTGTTGAACACTTAGTTTCATATAGAACAATTAGTTTAAAATGGAACTATGTTTCGCATCTGGAATTTCCACTCTCACAAGGTCAACGACTTACTTTCGTCGAACACATACAGTTTCGAGTGGCATCGCCACCGATATCAAAGAACAGTCGCTTCTCCTGGCACAGTGTTGAACACTTAGTTTCAGATAGAACAATTCGTTTAAAATGGAACTATGTTTCGCATCTGGAGTTTCCTCTCTCACAAGGTCAACGACTTACTTTCGTCGAACACATACGGTTTCGAGTGGCATCGCCACCGATATCAAAGAACAGTCGCTTCTCCTGGCACAGTGTTGAACACTTAGTTTCAGATAGAACAATTCGTTTAAAATGGAACTATGTTTCGCATCTGGAGTTTCCTCTCTCACAAGGTCAACGACTTACTTTCGTCGAACACATACGGTTTCGAGTGGCATCGCCACAGATTTCACAGAACAGGCGTTTCTCCTGGCACTGTATCGAACACTTATTTTCAGATAGAACAATTAGTTTAAAATGGAACTATGTTTCGCATCTGGAGTTTCCTCTCTCACAAGGTCGGCCACTTAGTTTCGTCGAACACATACGGTTTCGAGTGGCACGCCACAGATTTCAGAGAACAGGCGCTTCTCCTGGCACAGTATCGAACACTTAGTTTCAGATAGAACAATTAGTTTAAAATGGAACTAAGTTTCGCATCTGGAGATTCCTCTCTCAAAAGTTCGACAACTTAGTTTCGTCGAACACATACGGTTTCGAGTGGCATCGCCACAGATTTCAGAGAACAGGCGCTTCTCCTGGCACAGTATCGAACACTTAGTTTCAGATAGAACAATTAGTTTAAAAAGGTACTAAGTTTCGCATCAGGAGTTTCCTCTCTCACAAGGTCGGCCACTTAGTTTCGTCGAACACATACGGTTTCGAGTGGCATCGCCACAGATTTCAGAGAACAGGCGCTTCTCCTGGCACTGTATCGAACACTTATTTTCAGATAGAACAATTAGTTTAAAATGGAACTATGTTTCGCATCTGGAGTTTCCTCTCTCACAAGGTCGGCCACTTAGTTTCGTCGAACCCATCGGTTTCGAGTGGCACGCCACAGATTTCAGAGAACAGGCGCTTCTCCTGGCACAGTATCGAACACTTAGCTTCAGATAGAACAATTAGTTTAAAATGGAACTAAGTTTCGCATTCGGAGTTTCCTCTCTCAGAAGGTCGACCACTTAGTTTCGTCGAACTCGTACGGTTTCGAGTAGCAACGCCACAGGTTTCAGAGAACAGGCGCTTCTACTGGCACAGTATCGAATACTTAGTTTCAGATAGAACAATTAGTTTAAAATGGAACTAAGTTTCGCATCCGGAGTTTCCTCTCTCAGAAGGTCGACCACTTAGTTTCGTCGAACACATACGGTTTCGAGTAGCATCGCCACAGATTTCAGAGAACGGGCACTTCCCCTGGCACAGCATCGAACACTTAGTATCAGATAGAACAGTTAGTTTAAAATGGAAATAAGCTTCGCATCTGGCGTTTCCTCTCTCACAAGGTCGACCACTTAGTTTCCTCGAACACATACGGTTTCGAGTAGCATCGCCACAGATTTCAGAGAACAGGCGCTCCTCCTGGCACAGTATCGAACACTTAGTTTCAGATAGAACAATTAGTTTAAAATGGAACTAAGTTTCGCATCTGGAGATTCCTCTCTCAAAAGTTCGACAACTTAGTTTCGTCGAACACATACGGTTTTGAGTGGCATCGCCACAGATTTCAGAGAACAGGCGCTTCTCCTGGCACAGTATCGAACACTTAGTTTCAGATAGAACAATTAGTTTAAAAAGGTACTAAGTTTCGCATCAGGAGTTTCCTCTCTCACAAGGTCGACCACTTAGTTTCGTCGAACACATACGGTTTCGAGTAGCATCGCCACAGATTTCAGAGAACGGGCACTTCCCCTGGCACAGTATCGAACACTTAGTATCAGATAGAACAATTAGTTTAAAATGGAAATAAGCTTCGTATCTGTAGTTTCCTCTCTCACAAGGTCGACCACTTAGTTTCCTCGAACACATACGGTTTCGAGTGGCATCGCCACAGATTTCAGAGAACGGGCACTTCTCCTGGCACAGTATCGAACACTTAGTTTCAGATAGAACAATTAGTTTAAAAGGAACTAAGTTTCGCATCTGGAATTTCCTCTCTCACAAGGTCGGCCGCTTAGTATCGTCGAACACATACGGTTTCGGGTGGCATCGCTACAGATCTCAGAGAACGGGCGCTTCTCCTGGCACAGTATTGAATACTTAGTTTCAGATAGAACAATTAGTTTAAAATGGAACTAAGTTTCGCATCCGGAGTTTCCTCTCTCAGAAGGTCGACCACTTAGTTTCGTCGAACACATACGGTTTCGAGTAGCATCGCCACAGATTTCAGAGAACGGGCACTTCCCCTGGCACAGCATCGAACACTTAGTATCAGATAGAACAGTTAGTTTAAAATGGAAATAAGCTTCGCAACTGGCGTTTCCTCTCTCACAAGGTCGACCACTTAGTTTCGTCGAACACATACGGTTTCGAGTAGCATCGCCACAGATTTCAGATAACGGGCACTTCCCCTGGCGCAGTATCGAACACTTAGTATCAGATAGAACAATTAGTTTAAAATGGAAATAAGCTTCGCATCTGGAGTTTCCTCTCTCACAAGGTCGACCACTTAGTTTCCTCGAACACATACGGTTTCGAGTGGCATCGCCACAGATTTCAGAGAACGGGCACTTCTCCAGGCACAGTATCGAACACTTAGTTTCAGATAGAACAATTAGTTTAAAATGGAACTAAGTTTCGCATCCGGAGTTTCCTCTCTCACAAGGCGGCCACTCATTTTCGTGGAACACATTCGGTTTCGAGTAGCATCGCCACAGATTTCGGAGAACGGGCACTTCTCCTGGCACAGTATCGAACACTTATTTTCAGATAGAACAATTAGTTTAAAATGGAACTATGTTTCGCATCTGGAGTTTCCTCTCTCACAAGGTCGGCGACTTAGTTTCGTCGAATACATACGGTTTCGAGGGGCATCGCCACAGATTTCAGAGATCAGGCGCTTCTCCTGGCACAGTGTCGAACACATAGTTTCCGATAGAACAATTAGTGTAAAATGGAACAAAGCATTGCATCTGGAGTTTCTTCTCTCACAAGGTCGACCACTTAGTTTCGTCGAACACATACGGTTTCGAGTGGCATCGCCACAGATTTCAGAGAACAGGCGTTTCTCCTGGCACAGTATCGAACACTTAGTTTCAGCTAGAACGATTAGTTTAAAATGGAACTAAGTTTCGCATCTGGAGTTTCCTCTCTCACAAGGTCGACCACTTAGTTTCCTCGAACACATACGGTTTCGAGTGGCATCGCCACAGATTTCAGAGAACGGGCACTTCTCCAGGCACAGTATCGAACACTTAGTTTCAGATAGAACAATTAGTTTAAAATGGAACTAAGTTTCGCATCCGGAGTTTCCTCTCTCACAAGGCGGCCACTCATTTTCGTGGAACACATTCGGTTTCGAGTAGCATCGCCACAGATTTCAGAGAACGGGCACTTCCCCTGGCACAGCATCGAACACTTAGTATCAGATAGAACAGTTAGTTTAAAATGGAAATAAGCTTCGCATCTGTCGTTTCCTCTCTCACAAGGTCGACCACTTAGTTTCGTCGAACACATACGGTTTCGAGTAGCATCGCCACAGATTTCAGATAACGGGCACTTCCCCTGGCGCAGTATCGAACACTCAGTATCAGATAGAACAATTAGTTTAAAATGGAAATAAGCTTCGCATCTGGAGTTTCCTCTCTCACAAGGTCGACCACTTAGTTTCCTCGAACACATACGGTTTCGAGTGGCATCGCCACAGATTTCAGAGAACGGGCACTTCTCCAGGCACAGTATCGAACACTTAGTTTCAGATAGAACAATTAGTTTAAAATGGAACTAAGTTTCGCATCCGGAGTTTCCTCTCTCACAAGGCGGCCACTCATTTTCGTGGAACACATTCGGTTTCGAGTAGCATCGCCACAGATTTCGGAGAACGGGCACTTCTCTTGGCACAGTATCGAACACTTAGTTTCAGATATAACAATTAGTTTAAAATGGAACTAAGTTTCGCATCTGGAGTTTCCTCTCTCACAAGGTCGGCCGCTTAGTATCGTCGAACACATACGGTTTCGAGTGGCATCGCTACAGATTTCAGAGAACAGTCGCTTCTCCTGGCACAGTGTTGAACACTTAGTTTCATATAGAACAATTAGTTTAAAATGGAACTATGTTTCGCATCTGGAATTTCCACTCTCACAAGGTCAACGACTTACTTTCGTCGAACACATACAGTTTCGAGTGGCATCGCCACCGATATCAAAGAACAGTCGCTTCTCCTGGCACAGTGTTGAACACTTAGTTTCAGATAGAACAATTCGTTTAAAATGGAACTATGTTTCGCATCTGGAGTTTCCTCTCTCACAAGGTCAACGACTTACTTTCGTCGAACACATACGGTTTCGAGTGGCATCGCCACAGATTTCACAGAACAGGCGTTTCTCCTGGCACTGTATCGAACACTTATTTTCAGATAGAACAATTAGTTTAAAATGGAACTATGTTTCGCATCTGGAGTTTCCTCTCTCACAAGGTCGGCCACTTAGTTTCGTCGAACACATACGGTTTCGAGTGGCACGCCACAGATTTCAGAGAACAGGCGCTTCTCCTGGCACAGTATCGAACACTTAGTTTCAGATAGAACAATTAGTTTAAAATGGAACTAAGTTTCGCATCTGGAGATTCCTCTCTCAAAAGTTCGACAACTTAGTTTCGTCGAACACATACGGTTTCGAGTGGCATCGCCACAGATTTCAGAGAACAGGCGCTTCTCCTGGCACAGTATCGAACACTTAGTTTCAGATAGAACAATTAGTTTAAAAAGGTACTAAGTTTCGCATCAGGAGTTTCCTCTCTCACAAGGTCGGCCACTTAGTTTCGTCGAACACATACGGTTTCGAGTGGCATCGCCACAGATTTCAGAGAACAGGCGCTTCTCCTGGCACTGTATCGAACACTTATTTTCAGATAGAACAATTAGTTTAAAATGGAACTATGTTTCGCATCTGGAGTTTCCTCTCTCACAAGGTCGGCCACTTAGTTTCGTCGAACACATACGGTTTCGAGTGGCACGCCACAGATTTCAGAGAACAGGCGCTTCTCCTGGCACAGTATCGAACACTTAGCTTCAGATAGAACAATTAGTTTAAAATGGAACTAAGTTTCGCATTCGGAGTTTCCTCTCTCAGAAGGTCGACCACTTAGTTTCGTCGAACTCGTACGGTTTCGAGTAGCAACGCCACAGGTTTCAGAGAACAGGCGCTTCTACTGGCACAGTATCGAATACTTAGTTTCAGATAGAACAATTAGTTTAAAATGGAACTAAGTTTCGCATCCGGAGTTTCCTCTCTCAGAAGGTCGACCACTTAGTTTCGTCGAACACATACGGTTTCGAGTAGCATCGCCACAGATTTCAGAGAACGGGCACTTCCCCTGGCACAGCATCGAACACTTAGTATCAGATAGAACAGTTAGTTTAAAATGGAAATAAGCTTCGCATCTGGCGTTTCCTCTCTCACAAGGTCGACCACTTAGTTTCCTCGAACACATACGGTTTCGAGTAGCATCGCCACAGATTTCAGAGAACAGGCGCTCCTCCTGGCACAGTATCGAACACTTAGTTTCAGATAGAACAATTAGTTTAAAATGGAACTAAGTTTCGCATCTGGAGATTCCTCTCTCAAAAGTTCGACAACTTAGTTTCGTCGAACACATACGGTTTTGAGTGGCATCGCCACAGATTTCAGAGAACAGGCGCTTCTCCTGGCACAGTATCGAACACTTAGTTTCAGATAGAACAATTAGTTTAAAAAGGTACTAAGTTTCGCATCAGGAGTTTCCTCTCTCACAAGGTCGACCACTTAGTTTCGTCGAACACATACGGTTTCGAGTAGCATCGCCACAGATTTCAGAGAACGGGCACTTCCCCTGGCACAGTATCGAACACTTAGTATCAGATAGAACAATTAGTTTAAAATGGAAATAAGCTTCGTATCTGGAGTTTCCTCTCTCACAAGGTCGACCACTTAGTTTCCTCGAACACATACGGTTTCGAGTGGCATCGCCACAGATTTCAGAGAACGGGCACTTCTCCTGGCACAGTATCGAACACTTAGTTTCAGATAGAACAATTAGTTTAAAAGGAACTAAGTTTCGCATCTGGAATTTCCTCTCTCACAAGGTCGGCCGCTTAGTATCGTCGAACACATACGGTTTCGGGTGGCATCGCTACAGATCTCAGAGAACGGGCGCTTCTCCTGGCACAGTATCGAATACTTAGTTTCAGATAGAACAATTAGTTTAAAATGGAACTAAGTTTCGCATCCGGAGTTTCCTCTCTCAGAAGGTCGACCACTTAGTTTCGTCGAACACATACGGTTTCGAGTAGCATCGCCACAGATTTCAGAGAACGGGCACTTCCCCTGGCACAGCATCGAACACTTAGTATCAGATAGAACAGTTAGTTTAAAATGGAAATAAGCTTCGCAACTGGCGTTTCCTCTCTCACAAGGTCGACCACTTAGTTTCGTCGAACACATACGGTTTCGAGTAGCATCGCCACAGATTTCAGATAACGGGCACTTCCCCTGGCGCAGTATCGAACACTTAGTATCAGATAGAACAATTAGTTTAAAATGGAAATAAGCTTCGCATCTGGAGTTTCCTCTCTCACAAGGTCGACCACTTAGTTTCCTCGAACACATACGGTTTCGAGTGGCATCGCCACAGATTTCAGAGAACGGGCACTTCTCCAGGCACAGTATCGAACACTTAGTTTCAGATAGAACAATTAGTTTAAAATGGAACTAAGTTTCGCATCCGGAGTTTCCTCTCTCACAAGGCGGCCACTCATTTTCGTGGAACACATTCGGTTTCGAGTAGCATCGCCACAGATTTCGGAGAACGGGCACTTCTCCTGGCACAGTATCGAACACTTATTTTCAGATAGAACAATTAGTTTAAAATGGAACTATGTTTCGCATCTGGAGTTTCCTCTCTCACAAGGTCGGCGACTTAGTTTCGTCGAATACATACGGTTTCGAGGGGCATCGCCACAGATTTCAGAGATCAGGCGCTTCTCCTGGCACAGTGTCGAACACATAGTTTCCGATAGAACAATTAGTGTAAAATGGAACAAAGCATTGCATCTGGAGTTTCTTCTCTCACAAGGTCGACCACTTAGTTTCGTCGAACACATACGGTTTCGAGTGGCATCGCCACAGATTTCAGAGAACAGGCGTTTCTCCTGGCACAGTATCGAACACTTAGTTTCAGCTAGAACGATTAGTTTAAAATGGAACTAAGTTTCGCATCTGGAGTTTCCTCTCTCACAAGGTCGACCACTTAGTTTCGTCGAACACATACGGTTTCGAGTGGCATCGCCACAGATTTCAGAGAACAGGCGTTTCTCCTGGCACAGTATCGAACACTTAGTTTCAGCTAGAACGATTAGTTTAAAATTGAACTAAGTTTCGCATCCGGAGTTTCCTCTCTCAGAATGTCGAACACATACGGTTTCGAGTAGTAACGCCACAGGTTTCAGAGAACAGGCGCTTCTACTGGCAGATTATCGAACACTTAGTTTCAGATGGAACATTTGGTTTAAAATGGAACTAAATTTCGCATCTGGAGTTTCCTCTCTCACAAGGTCGACCACTTAGTTTCGTCGAACACATACGGTTTCGAGTGGCATCGCCACAGAATTCAGAGAACAGGCGCTTCTCGTGGCACAGTATCGAACACTTAGTTTCAGGTAGAACAATTAGTTTAAAATGGAACTAAGTTTCGCATCCGGAGTTTCCTCTCTCAGAATGTCGAACACATACTGTTTCGAGTAGTAACGCCACAGGTTTCAGAGAACAGGCGCTTCTACTGGCAGATTATCGAACACTTAGTTTCAGATGGAACATTTGGTTTAAAATGGAACTAAATTTCGCATCTGGAGTTTCCTCTCTCGCAAGGTCGACCACTTAGTTTCCTCGAACACATACGGTTTCGAGTAGCATCGCCACTGATCTCAGAGAACAGGCGCTACTCCTGGCACAGTTTCGAATACTTAGTTTCAGATAGAACAATTAGTTTAAAATGGAACTAATTTTCGCATGTGGAGTTTCCTCTCTCACAAGGTCCACCACATAGTTTCGTCGAACACATACGGTTTCGAGTAGCATCGCCACAGATTTCAGAGAACGGGCACTTCGCCTGGCACAGTATCGAACACTTATTTCAGACAGAACAATTAGTTTAAAATGGAACTATGTTTCGCATCTGGAGTATCCTCTCTCACAAGATCAACCACTTAGTTTCGTCGAACACATACGGTTTCGAGTGGCATCGCCACACATTTCAGAGAACAGGCGCTTCTCCTGGCACTGTATCGAACACTTAGTTTCAGACAGAACATTTAGTTTAAAATGGAACAAAGTTTCGCATCTGGAGTTTCCTCTCTCACAAGGTCGACAACTTAGTCTCGTCGAACACATACGGTTTCGAGTAGCATCGCCACTGATCTCAGAGAACAGGCGCTACTCCTGGCACAGTATCGAATACTTAGTTTCAGATAGAACAATTAGTTTAAAATGGAAATAAGTTTCGCATCTGGAGTTTCCTCTCTCACAAGGTCCAGCACATAGTTTCGTCGAACACATACGGTTTCGAGTGGCATCGCCACAGGTTTCAGAGAACAGGCGTTTCTCCTGGCACAGTATCGAACACTTAGTTTCAGCTAGAACGATTAGTTTAAAATGGAACTAAGTTTCGCATCTGGAGTTTCCTCTCTCACAAGGTCGACCACTTAGTTTCGTCGAACACATACTGTTTCGAGTGGCATCGCCACACATTTCAGAGAACAGGCGCTTCTCCTGGCACAGTATCGAACACTTAGTTTCCAATAGAACAATTAGTTTAAAATGGAACTAAGTTTCGCATCTGGAGTTTCCTCTCACACAAGGTCGACCACTTAGTTTCGTCGAACACATACGGTTTCGAGTGGCATCGCCACAGATTTCAGAGAACAGGCGTTTCTCCTGGCACAGTATGGAACACTTAGTTTCAGATAGAGCAATTAGTTTAAAATGGAACTAAGTTTCGCATTTGGAGTATCCTCTCTCACAAGGTCAACCACTTAGTTTCGTCGAACACATACGGTTTCGAGCGTCATCGCCACAGATTTAAGGGAACAGGCGCTTCTCGTGTAACAGTATCGAAAATTTAGTTTCAGATACAACTATTAGTGTTAAATGGAACTGAGTTTCGCATCTGGAGTTTCCTCTCCCAGAAGGTCGACCATTTAGTTTCGTCGACCACATAGGGTTTCGAGTGGCATCGCCACAGATTTCAGAGAACAGGCGCTTCTCCTGGCGCAGTATCGAACACTTAGTTACAGATAAAACATTTAGTTTAAAATGGAAATATGTTTCGCATTTGGAGTGTCCTCTGTCACAAGGTCGACCACTTAGTTTCGTCGAACACATACGATTTCGAGTAGCATCGCCACAGATTTCAGAGAACAGGCGCCACTCCTGGCACAGTATCGAACACTTAGTTTCAGATAGAACAATTAGTTTAAAATGGAAATATGTTTCGCAATTGGAGTTTCGTCCCTCACAAGTTCGACCACTTAGTTTCGTCGAACACATACGGTTTCGAGTGGTATCGCCACATATTTCAGAGAACAGGCGCTTCTATTGGCAGATTATCGAATACTTATTTTCAGATAGAATATTTGGTTTAAAATGGAACTAACTTTCGCATCTGGAGATTCCTCTCTCACATGGTCGATCACTAAGTTTCGTCGAATACATACGGTTTCGAGTGGCATCGCCACAGATCTCATAGAACAGGCGCTACTCCTGGCACAGTATCGAACACTTAGTTTCACATAGAACAATTAGTTTAAATTGGAACTCTGTTTCGCATTTGGAGTTTCCTCTCCCACAAGGTCGACCACTTAGTTTCGTTGAACACATACGGTTTCGAGTGGCAACGCCACAGATTTCAGAGAACGGGAGTTTCTCCTGGCACAGTATCGACCACTTAGTTTCGTCCAACACATACGGTTTCGAGTAGCATCCCCACAGATTTCAGAGAACAGGCGCTTCTCCTGGCACAGTATCGACCACTTAGTTTCAGATAGAACAATTAGTTTAAAATGGAACTAAGTTTCGCATCTGGAGTTTCCTCTCTCACAAGGTCGACCACTTAGTTTCGTCGAACACATACGGGTTCGAGTGGCATCGCCACATATTTCAGACAACAGGCGCTTCCATTGGCAGATTATCGAATACTTATTTTCAGATAGAATATTTGGTTTAAAATGGAACTAACTTTCGCATCTGGAGATTCCTCTCTCACATGGTAGATCACTTAGTTTCGTCGAATACATACGGTTTCGAGTGGCATCGCCACAGATCTCAGAAAACAGGCGCTACTCCTGGCACAGTATCGAACACTTAGTTTCACATAGAACAATTAGTTTAAATTGGAACTCTGTTTCGCATTTGGAGTTTCCTCTCCCACAAGGTCGACCACTTAGTTTCGTCGAACACATACGGTTTCGAGTGGCATCCCCACAGATTTCAGAGAACAGGCGCTTCTCCTGGCACAGTATCTATCACTTAGTTTCAGATGGAACATTTAGTTTAAAATTGAACTATGTTTCGCATATGGAGTTTCCTCTCTCACAAGGTCGACCACTTAGTTTCGCCGAACGCATACGGTTTCGAGTGGCATCGCGACAGATTTCAGAGAACAGGCGCTTCTGCTGGCACAGTATCGAACACTTATTTCAGACAGAACAATTAGTTTAAAATGGATCTATATTTCGCATCTGGAGTCTCCCCTCTCACAAGGTCGACCGCTTAGTTTCGACGAACACATACGGTTTCGAGTAGCATCGCCACAGATTTCAGAGAACAGGCGCTCCTCCTGGCACAGTATCGAACACTTAGTTTCACATTGAACACTTAGTTTAAATTGGAACTCTGTTTCGCATTTGGAGTTTCCTCTCCCACAAGGTCGACCACTTAGTTTCGTCGAACACATACGGTTTCGAGTGGCATCCCCACAGATTTCAGAGAACAGGCGCTTCTCCTGGCACAGTATCTAACACTTAGTTTCAGATGGAACATTTAGTTTAAAATTGAACTCTGTTTCGCATATGGAGTTTCCTCTCTCACAAGGTCCAGCACATAGTTTCGTCGAACACATACGGTTTCGAGTGGCATCGCCACAGGTTTCAGAGAACAGGCGTTTCTCCTGGCACAGTATCGAACACTTAGTTTCAGCTAGAACGATTAGTTTAAAATGGAACTAAGTTTCGCATCTGGAGTTTCCTCTCTCACAAGGTCGACCACTTAGTTTCGTCGAACACATACTGTTTCGAGTGGCATCGCCACACATTTCAGAGAACAGGCGCTTCTCCTGGCACAGTATCGAACACTTAGTTTCCAATAGAACAATTAGTTTAAAATGGAACTAAGTTTCGCATCTGGAGTTTCCTCTCACACAAGGTCGACCACTTAGTTTCGTCGAACACATACGGTTTCGAGTGGCATCGCCACAGATTTCAGAGAACAGGCGTTTCTCCTGGCACAGTATGGAACACTTAGTTTCAGATAGAGCAATTAGTTTAAAATGGAACTAAGTTTCGCATTTGGAGTATCCTCTCTCACAAGGTCAACCACTTAGTTTCGTCGAACACATACGGTTTCGAGCGTCATCGCCACAGATTTAAGGGAACAGGCGCTTCTCGTGTAACAGTATCGAAAATTTAGTTTCAGATACAACTATTAGTGTTAAATGGAACTGAGTTTCGCATCTGGAGTTTCCTCTCCCAGAAGGTCGACCATTTAGTTTCGTCGACCACATAGGGTTTCGAGTGGCATCGCCACAGATTTCAGAGAACAGGCGCTTCTCCTGGCGCAGTATCGAACACTTAGTTACAGATAAAACATTTAGTTTAAAATGGAAATATGTTTCGCATTTGGAGTGTCCTCTGTCACAAGGTCGACCACTTAGTTTCGTCGAACACATACGATTTCGAGTAGCATCGCCACAGATTTCAGAGAACAGGCGCCACTCCTGGCACAGTATCGAACACTTAGTTTCAGATAGAACAATTAGTTTAAAATGGAAATATGTTTCGCAATTGGAGTTTCGTCCCTCACAAGTTCGACCACTTAGTTTCGTCGAACACATACGGTTTCGAGTGGTATCGCCACATATTTCAGAGAACAGGCGCTTCTATTGGCAGATTATCGAATACTTATTTTCAGATAGAATATTTGGTTTAAAATGGAACTAACTTTCGCATCTGGAGATTCCTCTCTCACATGGTCGATCACTAAGTTTCGTCGAATACATACGGTTTCGAGTGGCATCGCCACAGATCTCATAGAACAGGCGCTACTCCTGGCACAGTATCGAACACTTAGTTTCACATAGAACAATTAGTTTAAATTGGAACTCTGTTTCGCATTTGGAGTTTCCTCTCCCACAAGGTCGACCACTTAGTTTCGTTGAACACATACGGTTTCGAGTGGCAACGCCACAGATTTCAGAGAACGGGAGTTTCTCCTGGCACAGTATCGACCACTTAGTTTCGTCCAACACATACGGTTTCGAGTAGCATCCCCACAGATTTCAGAGAACAGGCGCTTCTCCTGGCACAGTATCGACCACTTAGTTTCAGATAGAACAATTAGTTTAAAATGGAACTAAGTTTCGCATCTGGAGTTTCCTCTCTCACAAGGTCGACCACTTAGTTTCGTCGAACACATACGGGTTCGAGTGGCATCGCCACATATTTCAGACAACAGGCGCTTCCATTGGCAGATTATCGAATACTTATTTTCAGATAGAATATTTGGTTTAAAATGGAACTAACTTTCGCATCTGGAGATTCCTCTCTCACATGGTAGATCACTTAGTTTCGTCGAATACATACGGTTTCGAGTGGCATCGCCACAGATCTCAGAAAACAGGCGCTACTCCTGGCACAGTATCGAACACTTAGTTTCACATAGAACAATTAGTTTAAATTGGAACTCTGTTTCGCATTTGGAGTTTCCTCTCCCACAAGGTCGACCACTTAGTTTCGTCGAACACATACGGTTTCGAGTGGCATCCCCACAGATTTCAGAGAACAGGCGCTTCTCCTGGCACAGTATCTATCACTTAGTTTCAGATGGAACATTTAGTTTAAAATTGAACTATGTTTCGCATATGGAGTTTCCTCTCTCACAAGGTCGACCACTTAGTTTCGCCGAACGCATACGGTTTCGAGTGGCATCGCGACAGATTTCAGAGAACAGGCGCTTCTGCTGGCACAGTATCGAACACTTATTTCAGACAGAACAATTAGTTTAAAATGGATCTATATTTCGCATCTGGAGTCTCCCCTCTCACAAGGTCGACCGCTTAGTTTCGACGAACACATACGGTTTCGAGTAGCATCGCCACAGATTTCAGAGAACAGGCGCTCCTCCTGGCACAGTATCGAACACTTAGTTTCACATTGAACACTTAGTTTAAATTGGAACTCTGTTTCGCATTTGGAGTTTCCTCTCCCACAAGGTCGACCACTTAGTTTCGTCGAACACATACGGTTTCGAGTGGCATCCCCACAGATTTCAGAGAACAGGCGCTTCTCCTGGCACAGTATCTAACACTTAGTTTCAGATGGAACATTTAGTTTAAAATTGAACTCTGTTTCGCATATGGAGTTTCCTCTCTCACAAGGTCGACCACTTAGTTTCGCCGAACGCATACGGTTTCGAGTGGCATCGCGACAGATTTCAGAGAACGGGCGCTTCTGCTGGCACAGTATCGAACACTTATTTCAGACAGAACAATTAGTTTAAAATGGACCTATATTTCGCATCTGGATTCTCCTCTCTCACAAGGTCGACCGCTTAGTTTCGACGAACACATACGGTTTCGAGTAGCATCGCCACAGATTTCAGAGAACAGGCGCTTCTCCTGGCACAGTAACGAATACTTAGTTTCAGAAAGAACAATTTGTTTAAAATGGAACTAAGTTTCGCATCTGGAGTTTCCTCTCCCACCAGGTCGACCACTTCGTTTCGTCGAACACATACGTTTTCGAGTGGCATCGCCACAGATTTCAGAGAACAGTCGCTTCTCCTGGCACAGTGCCGAACGCTTAGTTTCAGATAGAATAATTAGTTAATATGTGAAATATTGTTTTAAGCGGCTATTAATAAGGCCAAAGTTTATGCTAATACTTCTTTATTTCAATTTTCGACGAAACGTTTCGATAAGGTAGTTCTTATCCTCTTCAGTCGTATAAATTGTCTGTTGAACGGATGGATGAAATAAGTATACAGAATATAAAAATTATAACATATAAATATAAATTAGGAATTAAGTGTAAATATAAAATATAGAAATAAATAAGTTAAATGTATACAGATAAATAAGTATGTGAATAAAGTCATTACATCGATAGGAAAAACGTTTTATGACTTACACCAAGAAGTCCTAGGATGTGGATTTTACAGTAATTAGTCCTAGGTGCTATCGTCTCCGGTGTTGGTTGAGACTGAATAGCGTTAAACAATTTAAATCTGGGGTGAGTCAAGCAAGTGGGGGAGATGGACGTTAGGTCATTGTTCTGATCTTTATTTTAAAAACATTGCGGTGTCAATTGTTATGTATTGTGCACTAGTTGGCATTGATAAATGTAGGTGTCTCTGCCACTACGACCTGTGAGAGATCTGAAGTCGATAATTTAAGTCGATCCGGAACCGGAAGCGCGTCGCACAACGGTGAGTGAAGGAGTGGATGGTGGTTCCATTCACAACGTGCGCTCATTGAATCGAAGGTAGTAGTGGAAGACACATGGTGGATAGAAAGACATACAAAGTAATACCAGATACAAAATAACTGCACTAAAGACTTGGCGTGGGCACCCTCTGCGGAATTAAGTAAGAATCGAAACTAGGTGAGTGTAGTACGACGAGATGTTAATAGATTCGAATTTCTTATTGACACTATTTTCTTTCATGATGTATAGGGACTCGGCTATCGTACGACGCCAGTTGTTCGTGTCCCTGTGTAACACCTCCGTATCCTCGAAATTGAAAGTGTGACCGAACTCGAGCACGTGTTCCGTCAAGGCGGTCTTTTGCATATTGTGTACAAGGCTATACTTGTGTTGGTATATCCTAGTCGACAACAAATTATGCGTTTGGCCCATGTAACTCTCCGAGCAATCACCACACGGTATTTTATATACCACATCTGTCAATTTTTTAACATTAATTTTGTCTTTCCCTTTGTTAAAAAAGGAAAGGCATTGCATTTGTTGGTATGTATGCAACGAATATTAAATGTTCGCAGAATGTGGCTGAGGTTAATTCCGGGGATATGTGGGAGAAACACAAAGCAGTTAGAAGACGAATCGCCCGCACGCTGGAGTTTTTCGTTATATACCCTAATTGGGTGATATAGCTCATCCACTCGTTTTTTGATTAGGTGTTTTATAAGGTCTAGCGGGTAACCATTCTTTCTTAATGTGTCAATAATGATACGAATATTGTCTCTCCTGAACCTAGGGTGTGCAAGCTTAATACCGCGGTCAATTAGTCCTATGATCAAGCTGATTTTTTGCTTGAAAGGATGTGCAGATATGTAATTTATATATCTTCCAGACCACGTCTTTTTTCGATACCAATTAGTGATAATTCGACCTTCGTCTCTGACGACCTCCGTATCTAGGAAACAGATCTTATTATTTTGTTCCAATTCAAACGTGAACTTTATACGGTTGTGAAATGTCTCGAAAATGTCAATAGTGTGATCTATGCTGTGTGAGGGAAGGCATGTAATTATATCGTCTACGTACCTATAGAAGAAAGGAATATGGAAAGTTAATTGATTAATACTAACAATTTGCAATTTTTGCATGACTATTTCTGCAGCTATTGGTGAAAGGGGTGAGCCCATGGCTGCACCGAAAATCTGTTTGTAAGATTTGTTATTAAATTTGAACACATTAGAAGTTAAACAGAATTCTACAGCTTTTATGAAACTAGTTTTGTCTATTTTTGTATGAGACGATATATTTGTCCATCCCTCACTCAGCACTTGAGAGACCACATCGATAGGAATGTTATTGAATAATGCTGTGACATCCAGAGATACCAACGAGTAATCATCCGGGATGGTCACACCATTAATTTTGTCGACAAAACACCAACTGTCCTTAATATAGTAAGGATTGTCACCTATGTTTTTACTTAAGATATTTGAGAGATACTTGGAGAGTTTGTAACAAGGACCTCCTATGGATGATACGATTATCCTCCATGGCATGCCCTCTTTATGAACTTTAGGTAAGCCATATGCTCTGGGTGTCACAGCATTATTAGTACAAATACCTTTGTAAGTGGCATCGGTTATATAGTTTTTGTTAAGCCACTGTTTTATAATTTGGTTGTTCTGTGTCTGGAAGGTAGATGTATATACTACCTTCGATTCAATGAGCGCACGTTGTGAATGGAACCACCATCCACTCCTTCACTCACCGTTGTGCGACGCGCTTCCGGTTCCGAATCGACTTAAATTATCGACTTCAGATCTCTCACAGGTGGTAGTGACAGAGACACGTACATTTATCAATGCCAACTAGTGCACAATACATAACAATTGACACCGCAATGTTTTTAAAATAAAGATCAGAACAATGGCCTAACGTCCATCTCCCCCACTTGCTTGACTCACCCCAGATTTAAATTGTTTAACGCTATTCAGTCTCAACCAACACCGGAGACGATAGCACCTAGGACTAATTACTGTAAAATCCACATCCTAGGACTTCTTGGTGTGAGTCATAAAACGTTTTTCCTATCGATGTAATGACTTTATTCACATACTTATTTATCTGTATACATTTAACTTATTTATTTCTATATTTTATATTTACACTTAATTCCTAATTTATATTTATATGTTATAATTTTTATATTCTGTATACTTATTTCATCCATCCGTTCAACAGATAATTTATACGACTGAAGAGGATAAGAACTACCTTATCGAAACGTTTCGTCGAAAATTGAAATGAAGAAGTATTAGCCTAAACTTTGGCCTTATTAATAGCCGCTTAAAACAATATTTCACATATTAACTAATTGTTCTATCTGAAACTAAGCGTTCGACACTGTGCCAGGAGAAGCGACTGTTCTCTGAAATCTGTGGCGTTGCTACTCGAAACCGTATGTGTCCGACGAAACTATGTGGTCGACCTTGTGGGAGAGTAAACTCCAGATGCGAAACTTAGTTCCATTTTAAACTAATTGTTCTATCTGAATCTATGTGTTCGATAAGGTGCCAGGAGAAGCGCCTGTTCTCTGAAAACTGTGGCGATGCCACTCGAAACCTCGTGTGTTCGACGAAACTAACTGGTCGATACTGTGCCAGGATAGACTCCCGTTCTGCGAAATCTGTGCTGATAGCACTCGAAACCGTATGTGTTCGACGAAACTAAGTTGGCGACCTTGTGACAGAGGAAATGCCAGATGCGAAACTTAGTTCCATTTTAAACTAATTGTTCTATCTGAAATTAAGTGTTCGATAATGAGCCAGGAGAAGCGCCTGTTGTCTGAAATCTGTGGCGATAAACCACGGCTCTATCTCTTACGGTTGATTTTTAAATAATTTCTAACGTCGTCGTCGGCGACTCTTCACGGTAGCCACTCGGTAGGAAAAAAGCTAAGTCCGAACTGTAATTATTTTCACCGACGAGGTACCTTTTATATGTTAGATTGAGTTATAGGAGCGTATTTGAAGCACTTTTGCTTAACAAACCACGGCTCTATCTATTACGGTTGATTTTTAAATTAATCAGAAAGTCTTCGTCGGTAGCGCTTCTCGGTAGCCTCTCCGTACAGAGACCAAGTCCGAATTGAAAATATTTTCACCGACCACGTATCTTTTAAATGGTATGTTCCGTTATGGGAGCGTATTTGACGCACTTTTGCTTAATAAACCACGGCTCCATCTCTTACGGGTGATTTTTAAATAATTTCTAGTCGTCGTCGGCACACTCTTCACGGGAGCCACTCGGTAGGAAAAAATCTAAGCCCGAACTCTAATTATTTTCACCGACGAGGTACCTTTTATATGTTAGATTGAGTTATAGGAGCGTATTTGAAGCACTTTTGCTTAATAAACCACGGCTCTATCTCTAACGGTTGATTTTTAAATAATTTCTAAAGTCGTCGTCGGCGACTCTTCACGGTAGCCACTCGGTAGGAAAAAATCTAAGCCCGAACTGTAATTATTTTCACCGACGAGGTGCCTTTTATATGTTAGATTGAGTTATAGGAGCGCATTTGAAGCACTTTTGCTTAATAAACCACGGCTCTATCTCTTACGGTTGATTTTTAAATTAATCAGAAAGTCCTCGTCGGTAGCGCTTCTCGGTAGCCTCTCCGTACAGAGACTAAGTCCGAATTGAAAATATTTTCACCGACGACGTATCTTTTAAATGTTATGTTCCGTTATGGGAGCGTATTTGACGCACTTTTGCTTAATAAACCACGGCTCCATCTCTTACGGTTGATTTTTAAATAATTTCTAAAGTCGTCGTCGGCGACTCTTCACGGTAGCCACTCGGTAGGAAAAAATCTAAGTCCGAACTGTAATTATTTTCATCGCCGAGGTACATTTTATATTTTAGATTGAGTTATAGGAGCGTATTTGAAGCACTTTTGCTTAATAAACCACGGCTCTATCTCTTTCGATTGATTTTTAAATTAATCAGAAAGTCTTCGTCGGTAGCGCTTCTCGGTAGCCTCTCCGTACAGAGAACAAGTCCGAATTGAAAATATTTTCACCGACAACGTATCTTTTAGATGGTATGTTTCGTTATGGGAGCGTATTTGACGCACTTTTGCCTAATAAACCACGGCTCCATCTCTTACGTGTGATTTTTAAATAATTTCTAGTCGTCGTCGGCACACTCTTCACGGGAGCCACTCGGTAGGAAAAAATCTAAGTCGGAACTGTAATTATCTTCACCGACGAGGTACCATTTATATGTTACATTGAGTTATAGGAGCGTATTTGAAGCACTTTTGCTTAATAAACCACGGCTCTATCTCTTACGGTTGATTTTTAAATTAATCAGAAAGTCTTCGTCGGTAGCGCTTCTCGGTAGCCTCTCCGTACAGAGACTAAGTCCGAATTGTAAATATTTTCATCCACGACGTATCTTTTAAATGTTATGTTCCGTTATGGGAGCGTATTTGACGCACTTTTGCTTAATAAACCACGGCTCCATCTCTTACGGTTGATTTTTAAATAATTTCTAAAGTCGTCGTCGGCGACTCTTCACGGTAGCCACTCGGTAGGAAAAAATCTAAGTCCGAACTGTAATTCTTTTCATCGACGATGTACATTTTATATGTTAGATTGAGTTATAGGAGCGTATTTGAAGCACTTTTGCTTAATAAACCACGGCTCTATCTCTTACGGTTGATTTTTAAATTAATCAGAAAGTCTTCGTCGGTAGCGCTTCTCGGTAGCCTCTCCGTACAGAGACTAAGTCCGAATTGAAAATATTTTCATCCACGACGTATCTTTTAAATGTTATGTTCCGTTATGGGAGCGTATTTGACGCACTTTTGCTTAATAAACCACGGCTTCATCTCTTACGGTTGATTTTTAAATAATTTCTAAAGTCGTCGTCGGCGACTGTTCACGGTAGCCACTCGGTAGGAAAAAATCTAGGTCCGAACTGTAATTATTTTCATCGACGAGGTACATTTTATATGTTAGATTTAGTTATAGGAGCGTATTTGAAGCACTTTTGCTTAATAAACCACGGCTCTATCTCTTTCGGTTGATTTTTAAATTAATCAGAAAGTCTTCGTCGGTAGCGCTTCTCGGTAGCCTCTCCGTCCAGAGACTAAGTCCGAATTGAAAATATTTTCACCGACGACGTATCTTTTAAATGTTATGTCCGGTTATGGGAGCGTATTTGACGCACTTTTGCTTAATAAACCACGGCTCCATCTCTTACGGTTGATTTCTAAATAATTTCTAAAATCGTCGTCGGCGACTCTTCACGGTAGCCACTCGGTAGGAAAAAATCTAAGTCCGAACTGTAATTCTTTTCATCGACGATGTACATTTTATATGTTAGATTGAGTTATAGGAGCGTATTTGAAGCACTTTTGCTTAATAAACCACGGCTCTATCTCTTACGGTTGATTTTTAAATTAATCAGAAAGTCTTCGTCGGTAGCGCTTCTCGGTAGCCTCTCCGTACAGAGACTAAGTCCGAATTGAAAATATTTTCACCGACGACGTATCTTTTGAATGTTATGATCAGTTATGGGAGCGTATTTGACGCACTTTTGCTTAATAAACCACGGCTCTATCTCTTACGGTTGATTTTTAAATAATTTCTAAAGTCGTCGTCGGCGACTCTTCACGGTAGCCTCTCCGTACAGAGACTAAGTCCGAATTGAAAATATTTTCATCCACGACGTATATTTTTAATGTTATGATCAGTTATGGGAGCGTATTTTACGCACTTTTGCTTAATAAACCACGGCTCCATCTCTTTCGGGTGATTTTTAAATAATTTCTAGTCGTCGTCGGCGACTCTTCACGGGAGCCACTCGGTAGGAAAAAATCTAAGTCGGAACTGTAATTATCTTCACCGACGAGGTACCTTTTATATGTTAGATTGAGTTATAGGAGCGCATTTGAAGCACTTTTGCTTAATAAACAACGGCTCTATCTCTTACGGTTGATTTTTCAATTAATCAGAAAGTCCTCGTCGGTAGCGCTTCTCGGTAGCCTCTCCGTACAGAGATTAAGTCCGAATTGAAAATATTTTCACAGACGACGTGGCTTTTAAATGTTATGTTCGGTTAGGGGAGCGTATTTGACGCACTTTTGCTTAATAAACTAAGGCTCCATCTCTTACGGTTGATTTTTAAATAATTTCTAAAGTCGTCGTCGGCGACTGTTCACGGTAGCCACTCGGTAGGAAAAAATCTAGGTCCGAACTGTAATTATTTTCATCGACGAGGTACATTTTATATGTTAGATTTAGTTATAGGAGCGTATTTGAAGCACTTTTGCTTAATAAACCACGGCTCTATCTCTTTCGGTTGATTTTTAAATTAATCAGAAAGTCTTCGTCGGTAGCGCTTCTCGGTAGCCTCTCCGTCCAGAGACTAAGTCCGAATTGAAAATATTTTCACCGACGACGTATCTTTTAAATGTTATGTCCGGTTATGGGAGCGTATTTGACGCACTTTTGCTTAATAAACCACGGCTCCATCTCTTACGGTTGATTTCTAAATAATTTCTAAAGTCGTCGTCGGCGACTCTTCACGGTAGCCACTCGGTAGGAAAAAATCTAAGTCCGAACTGTAATTCTTTTCATCGACGATGTACATTTTATATGTTAGATTGAGTTATAGGAGCGTATTTGAAGCACTTTTGCTTAATAAACCACGGCTCTATCTCTTACGGTTGATTTTTAAATTAATCAGAAAGTCTTCGTCGGTAGCGCTTCTCGGTAGCCTCTCCGTACAGAGACTAAGTCCGAATTGAAAATATTTTCACCGACGACGTATCTTTTGAATGTTATGATCAGTTATGGGAGCGTATTTGACGCACTTTTGCTTAATAAACCACGGCTCTATCTCTTACGGTTGATTTTTAAATAATTTCTAAAGTCGTCGTCGGCGACTCTTCACGGTAGCCTCTCCGTACAGAGACTAAGTCCGAATTGAAAATATTTTCACCGACGACGTATCTTTTAAATGTTATGTTCCGTTATGGGAGCGTATTTGACGCACTTTTGCTTAATAAACCACGGCTCCATCTCTTACGGGTGATTTTTAAATAATTTCTAGTCGTCGTCGGCACACTCTTCACGGGAGCCACTCGGTAGGAAAAAATCTAAGCCCGAACTCTAATTATTTTCACCGACGAGGTACCTTTTATATGTTAGATTGAGTTATAGGAGCGTATTTGAAGCACTTTTGCTTAATAAACCACGGCTCTATCTCTTACGGTTGATTTTTAAATAATTTCTAAAGTCGTCGTCGGCGACTCTTCACGGTAGCCTCTCCGTACAGAGACTAAGTCCGAATTGAAAATATTTTCATCCACGACGTATATTTTTAATGTTATGATCAGTTATGGGAGCGTATTTTACGCACTTTTGCTTAATAAACCACGGCTCCATCTCTTTCGGGTGATTTTTAAATAATTTCTAGTCGTCGTCGGCGACTCTTCACGGGAGCCACTCGGTAGGAAAAAATCTAATTCGGAACTGTAATTATCTTCACCGACGAGGTACCTTTTATATGTTAGATTGAGTTATAGGAGCGCATTTGAAGCACTTTTGCTTAATAAACAACGGCTCTATCTCTTACGGTTGATTTTTCAATTAATCAGAAAGTCCTCGTCGGTAGCGCTTCTCTGTAGCCTCTCCGTACAGAGATTAAGTCCGAATTGAAAATATTTTCACAGACGACGTGGCTTTTAAATGTTATGTTCGGTTAGGGGAGCGTATTTGACGCACTTTTGCTTAATAAACTAAGGCTCCATCTCTTACGGTTGATTTTTAAATAATTTCTAAAGTCGTCGTCGGCGACTCTTCACGGTAGCCACTCGGTAGGAAAAAATCTAAGTCCGAACTGTAATTATTTTCACCGACAAGGTACTTTTTATATGTTATATTGAGTTATAGGAGCGTATTTGAAGCACTTTTGCTTAATAAACCACGGCTCTATCTCTTTCGGTTGATTTTTAAATTAATCAGAAAGTCCTCGTCGGTAGCGCTTCTCGGTAGCCTCTCCGTACAGAGACTAAGTCCGAATTGAAAATATTTTCACCGACGACGTATCTTTTAAATGTTATGTTCCGTTATGGGAGCGTATTTGACGCACTTTTGCTTAATAAACCACGGCTCCATCTCTTACGTGTGATTTTTAAATAATTTCTAGTCGTCGTCGGCACACTCTTCACGGGAGCCACTCGGTAGGAAAAAATCTAAGTCGGAACTGTAATTATCTTCACCGACGAGGTACCATTTATATGTTACATTGAGTTATAGGAGCGTATTTGAAGCACTTTTGCTTAATAAACCACGGCTCTATCTCTTACGGTTGATTTTTAAATTAATCAGAAAGTCTTCGTCGGTAGCGCTTCTCGGTAGCCTCTCCGTACAGAGACTAAGTCCGAATTGTAAATATTTTCATCCACGACGTATCTTTTAAATGTTATGTTCCGTTATGGGAGCGTATTTGACGCACTTTTGCTTAATAAACCACGGCTCCATCTCTTACGGTTGATTTTTAAATAATTTCTAAAGTCGTCGTCGGCGACTCTTCACGGTAGCCACTCGGTAGGAAAAAATCTAAGTCCGAACTGTAATTCTTTTCATCGGCGATGTACATTTTATATGTTAGATTGAGTTATAGGAGCGTATTTGAAGCACTTTTGCTTAATAAATCACGGCTCTATCTCTTACGGTTGATTTTTAAATTAATCAGAAAGTCTTCGTCGGTAGCGCTTCTCGGTAGCCTCTCCGTCCAGAGACTAAGTCCGAATTGAAAATATTTTCACCGACGACGTATCTTTTAAATGTTATGTCCGGTTATGGGAGCGTATTTGACGCACTTTTGCTTAATAAACCACGGCTCCATCTCTTACGGTTGATTTCTAAATAACTTCTAAAGTCGTCGTCGGCGACTGTTCACGGTAGCCACTCGGTAGGAAAAAATCTAGGTCCGAACTGTAATTATTTTCATCGACGAGGTACATTTTATATGTTAGATTTAGTTATAGGAGCGTATTTGAAGCAATTTTGCTTAATAAACCACGGCTCTATCTCTTTCGGTTGATTTTTAAATTAATCAGAAAGTCTTCGTCGGTAGCGCTTCTCGGTAGCCTCTCCGTCCAGAGACTAAGTCCGAATTGAAAATATTTTCACCGACGACGTATCTTTTAAATGTTATGTCCGGTTATGGGAGCGTATTTGACGCACTTTTGCTTAATAAACCACGGCTCCATCTCTTACGGGTGATTTTTAAATAATTTCTAGTCGTCGTCGGCGACTCTTCACGGGAGCCACTCGGTTTGAAAAAATCTAAGTCCGAACTGTAATTATTTTCACAGACGAGGTACCTTTTATATGTTAGATTGAATTATAGGAGCGCATTTGAAGCACTTTTGCTTAATAAACCATGGCTCTATCTCTTACGGTTGATTTTTAAATTAATCAGAAAGTCTTCGTCGGTAGCGCTTCTCTGTAGCCTCTCCGTACAGAGACTAAGTCCGAATTGAAAATATTTTCATCCACGACGTATCTTTTAAATGTTATGTTCCGTTATGGGAGCGTATTTGACGCACTTTTGCTTAATAAACCACGGCTCCATCTCTTACGGTTGATTTTTAAATAATTTCTAAAGTCGTCGTCGGCGACTGTTCACGGTAGCCACTCGGTAGGAAAAAATCTAAGTCCGAACTGTAATTCTTTTCATCGACGATGTACATTTTATATGTTAGATTGAGTTATAGGAGCGTATTTGAAGCACTTTTGCTTAATAAACCACGGCTCTATCTCTTTCGGTTGATTTTTAAATTAAACAGAAAGTCTTCGTCGGTATCGCTTCTCGGTAGCCTCTCCGTACAGAGACTAAGTCCGAATTGAAAATATTTTCACCGACGAGGTTTCTTTTATATGTTATGTTCGGTTATGGGAGCGTATTTGACGCACTTTTGCTTAATAAACCACGGCTCTATCTCTTACGGTTGATTTTTAAATAATTTCTAGTCGTCGTCGGCGACACTTCACGGTAGCCACTCGGTAGGAAAAAATCTAAGTCCGAACTGTAATTATTTTCACCGACGAGGTACCTTTTATATGTTAGATTGAGTTATAGGAGCGTATTTGAAGCACTTTTGCTTAATAAACCACGGCTCTATCTCTTTCGGTTGATTTTTAAATTAAACAGAGAGTCTTCGTCGGTATCGCTTCTCGGTAGCCTCTCCGTACAGAGACTAAGTCCGAATTGAAAATATTTTCACCGACGACGTTTCTTTTATATGTTATGTTCGGTTATGGGAGCGTATTTGACGCACTTTTGCTTAATAAACCACGGCTCTATCTCTTACGGTTGATTTTTAAATAATTTCTAGTCGTCGTCGGCGACACTTCACGGTAGCCACTCGGTAGGAAAAAATCTAAGTCCGAACTGTAATTATTTTCACCGACGAAGTACCTTTTATATGTTAGATTGAGTTATAGGAGCGCATTTGAAGCACTTTTGCTTAATAAACAACGGCTCTATCTCTTACGGTTGATTTTTCAATTAATCAGAAAGTCCTCGTCGGTAGCGCTTCTCGGTAGCCTCTCCGTACAGAGACTAAGTCCGAATTGAAAATATTTTCACCGACGACGTATCTTTTAAATGGTATGTTCGGTTATGGGAGCGTATTTGACGCACTTTTGCTTAATAAACACGGCTCCATCTCTTACGGTTGATTTTTAAATAATTTCTAAAGTCGTCGTCGGCGACTCTTCACGGTAGCCTCTCCGTACAGAGACAAAGTCCGAATTGAAAATATTTTCACCGACGACGTATCTTTTAAATGTTATGATCAGTTATGGGAGTGTATTTGACGAACTTTTGCTTAATAAACCACGGCTCTATCTCTTACGGTTGATTTTTAAATTAATCAGAAAGCCTTCGTCGGTAGCGCTTCTCGGTAGCCTCTCCGTACAGAGACTAAATCCGAATTGAAAATATTTTCACCGACGATGTATCTTTTAAATGTTATGTTCGGTTATGGGAGCGTATTTGACGCACTTTTGCTTAATAAACCACGGCTCCATCTCTTACGGTTGATTTTTAAATAATTTCTAAAGTCGTCGTCGGCGACTCTTCACGGTAGCCACTCGGTAGGAAAAAATCTAAGTCCGAACTGTAATTATTTTCACCGACGAGGTACCTTTTATATGTTAGATTGAGTTATAGGAGCGCATTTGAAGCACTTTTGCTTAATATACCACGGCTCTATCTCTTACGGTTGATTTTTAAATTAATCAGAAAGTCTTCGTCGGTAGCGCTTCTCGGTAGCCTCTCCGTACAGAGACCAAGTCCGAATTGAAAATATTTTCATCCACGACGTATCTTTTAAATGTTATGTTCCGTTATGGGAGCGTATTTGACGCACTTTTGCTTAATAAACCACGGCTCTATCTCTTACGGTTGATTTTTAAATAATTTCTAAAGTCGTCTTCGGCGACTCTTCACGGTAGCCACTCGGTAGGAAAAAATCTAATTCCGAACTGTAATTATTTTCACCGACGAGGTACATTTTATATGTTAGATTGAGTTATAGGAGCGCATTTGAAGCACTTTTGCTTAATAAACCACGGCTCTATCTCTTACGGTTGATTTTTAAATTAATCAGAAAGTCTTCGTCGGTAGCGCTTCTCGGTAGCCTCTCCGTACAGAGACTAAGTCCGAATTGAAAATATTTTCACCGACGACGTATCTTCTATATGTTATGTTCGGTTATGGGAGCGTATTTGACGCACTTTTGCTTAATAAACCACGGCTCTATCTCTTACGGTTGATTTTTAAATAATTTCTAAAGTCGTCGTCGGCGACTCTTCACGGTAGCCACTCGGTAGGAAAAAATCTAATTCCGAACTGTAATTATTTTCACCGACGAGGTACATTTTATATGTTAGATTGAGTTATAGGAGCGCATTTGAAGCACTTTTGCTTAATAAACCACGGCTCTATCTCTTACGGTTGATTTTTAAATTAATCAGAAAGTCTTCGTCGGTAGCGCTTCTCGGTAGCCTCTCCGTACAGAGACTAAGTCCGAATTGAAAATATTTTCACCGACGACGTATCTTTTATATGTTATGTTCGGTTATGGGAGCGTATTTGACGCACTTTTGCTTAATAAACCACGGCTCTATCTCTTACGGTTGATTTTTAAATAATTTCTAGTCGTCGTCGGCGACTCTTCACGGTAGCCACTCGGTAGGAAAAAATCTAAGTCCAAACTGTATTATTTTCACCGACGAAGTACCTTTTATATGTTAGATTGAGTTATAGGAGCGCATTTGAAGCACTTTTGCTTAATAAACCACGGCTCCATCTCTTACGGTTGATTTTTAAATAATTTATAAAGTCGTCGTCGGCGACTCTTCACGGTAGCCACTCGGTAGGAAAAAATCTAAGCCCGAACTGTAATAATTTTCACCGACGAGGTACCTTTTATATGTTAGATTGAGTTATAGGAGCGTATTTGAAACACTTTTGCTTAATAAACCACGGCTCTATCTCTTTCGGTTGATTTTTAAATTAATCAGAAAGTCTTCGTCGGTAGCGCTTCTCGGTAGCCTCTCCGTACAGAGACTAAATCCGAATTGAAAATATTTTCACCGACGATGTATCTTTTAAATGTTATGTTCGGTTATGGGAGCGTATTTGACGCACTTTTGCTTAATAAACCACGGCTCCATCTCTTACGGTTGATTTTTAAATAATTTCTAAAGTCGTCGTCGGCGACTCTTCACGGTAGCCACTCGGTAGGAAAAAATCTAAGTCCGAACTGTAATTATTTTCACCGACGAGGTACCTTTTATATGTTAGATTGAGTTATAGGAGCGCATTTGAAGCACTTTTGCTTAATAAACCACGGCTCTATCTCTTACGGTTGATTTTTAAATTAATCAGAAAGTCTTCGTCGGTAGCGCTTCTCGGTAGCCTCTCCGTACAGAGACTAAGTCCGAATTGAAAATATTTTCACCGACGACGTATCTTTTAAATGTTATGTTCGGTTATGGGAGCGTATTTGACGCACTTTTGCTTAATAAACCACGGCTCCATCTCTTACGGTTGATTTTTAAATAATTTCTAAAGTCGTCGTCGGCGACTCTTCACGGTAGCCACTCGGTAGGAAAAAATCTAAGTCCGAACTGTAATTATTTTCACCGACGAGGTACCTTTTATATGTTAGATTGAGTTATAGGAGCGTATTTGAAGCACTTTTGTTTAATAAACCACGGCTCTATCTCTTTCGGTTGATTTTTAAATTAAACAGAAAGTCTTCGTCGGTATCGCTTCTCGGTAGCCTCTCCGTACAGAGACTAAGTCCGAATTGAAAATATTTTCACCGACGACGTTTCTTTTATATGTTATGTTCGGTTATGGGAGCGTATTTGACGCACTTTTGCTTAATAAACCACGGCTCTATCTCTTACGGTTGATTTTTAAATAACTTCTAGTCGTCGTCGGCGACACTTCACGGTAGCCACTCGGTAGGAAAAAATCTAAGTCCGAACTGTAATTTTTTTCACCGACGAGGTACCTTTTATATGTTAGATTGAGTTATAGGAGCGCATTTGAAGCACTTTTGCTTAATAAACCACGGCTCTATCTCCTACGGTTGATTTTTAAATTAATCAGAAAATCCTCGTCGGTAGCGCTTCTCGGTAGACTCTCCGTACAGAGACTAAGTCCGAATTGAAAATATTTTCACCGACGACGTATCTTTTAAATGTTATGTTCCGTTATGGGAGCGTATTTGACGCACTTTTACTTAATAAACCACGGCTCCATCTCTTACGGTTGATTTTTAAATAATTTCTAGTCGTCGTCGGCGACTCTTCACGGTAGCCACTCGGTAGGAAAAAATCTAGGTCCGAACTGTAATTATTTTCACAGACGAGGTACCTTTTATATGTTAGATTGAGTTATAGGAGCGCATTTGAAGCACTTTTGCTTAATAAACCACGGCTCTATCTCTTACGGTTGATTTTTAAATTAATCAGAAAGTCTTCGTCCGTAGCGCTTCTCGGTAGCCTCTCCGTACAGAGACTAAGTCCGAATTGAAAATATTTTCACCGACGACGTATCTTTTAAATGTTATGTTCCGTTATGGGAGCGTATTTGACGCACTTTTACTTAATAAACCACGGCTCCATCTCTTACGGTTGATTTTTAAATAATTTCTAAAGTCGTCGTCGGCGACTCTTCACGGTAGCCACTCGGTAGGAAAAAATCTAAGTCCGAACTGTAATTATTTTCACCGACGAGGTACCTTTTATATGTTAGATTGAGTTATAGGAGCGCATTTGAAGCACTTTTGCTTAATAAACCACGGCTCTATCTCCTACGGTTGATTTTTAAATTAATCAGAAAATCCTCGTCGGTAGCGCTTCTCGGTAGACTCTCCGTACAGAGACTAAGTCCGAATTGAAAATATTTTCACCGACGACGTATCTTTTAAATGTTATGTTCCGTTATGGGAGCGTATTTGACGCACTTTTACTTAATAAACCACGGCTCCATCTCTTACGGTTGATTTTTAAATAATTTCTAGTCGTCGTCGGCGACTCTTCACGGTAGCCACTCGGTAGGAAAAAATCTAGGTCCGAACTGTAATTATTTTCACAGACGAGGTACCTTTTATATGTTAGATTGAGTTATAGGAGCGCATTTGAAGCACTTTTGCTTAATAAACCACGGCTCTATCTCTTACGGTTGATTTTTAAATTAATCAGAAAGTCTTCGTCGGTAGCGCTTCTCGGTAGCCTCTCCGTACAGGGACTAAGTCCGAATTGAAAATATTTTCACCGACGACGTATCTTTTAAATGTTATGATCAGTTATGGGAGCGTATTTGACGAACTTTTGCTTAATAAACCACGGCTCTATCTCTTACGGTTGATTTTTAAATAATTTCTAAAGTCGTCGTCGGCGACTCTTCACGGTAGCCACTCGGTAGGAAAAAATCTAAGTCCGAACTGTAATTATTTTCACCGACGAGGTACCTTTTATATGTTAGATTGAGTTATAGGAGCGTATTTGAAGCACTTTTGCTTAATAAACCACGGCTCTATCTCTTTCGGTTGATTTTTAAATTAAACAGAAAGTCTTCGTCGGTATCGCTTCTCGGTAGCCTCTCCGTACAGAGACTAAGTCCGAATTGAAAATATTTTCACCGACGACGTTTCTTTTATATGTTATGTTCAGTTATGGGAGCGTATTTGACGCACTTTTGCTTAATAAACCACGGCTCTATCTCTTACGGTTGATTTTTAAATAATTTCTAGTCGTCGTCGGCGACACTTCACGGTAGCCACTCGGTAGGAAAAAATCTAAGTCCGAACTGTAATTATTTTCACCGACGAGGTACCTTTTATATGTTAGATTGAGTTATAGGAGCGTATTTGAAGCACTTTTGCTTAATAAACCACGGCTCTATCTCTTTCGGTTGATTTTTAAATTAAACAGAAAGTCTTCGTCGGTATCGCTTCTCGGTAGCCTCTCCGTACAGAGACTAAGTCCGAATTGAAAATATTTTCACCGACGACGTTTCTTTTATATGTTATGTTCGGTTATGGGAGCGTATTTGACGCACTTTTGCTTAATAAACCACGGCTCTATCTCTTACGGTTGATTTTTAAATAATTTCTAGTCGTCGTCGGCGACACTTCACGGTAGCCACTCGGTAGGAAAAAATCTAAGTCCGAACTGTAATTATTTTCACCGACGAGGTACCTTTTATATGTTAGATTGAGTTATAGGAGCGCATTTGAAGCACTTTTGCTTAATAAACCACGGCTCTATCTCTTACGGTTGATTTTTAAATTAATCAGAAAGTCTTCGTCCGTAGCGCTTCTCGGTAGCCTCTCCGTACAGAGACTAAGTCCGAATTGAAAATATTTTCACCGACGACGTATCTTTTAAATGTTATGTTCCGTTATGGGAGCGTATTTGACGCACTTTTGCTTAATAAACCACGGCTCCATCTCTTACGGTTGATTTTTAAATAATTTCTAAAGTCGTCGTCGGCGACTCTTCACGGTAGCCACTCGGTAGGAAAAAATCTAAGTCCGAACTGTAATTATTTTCACCGACGAGGTACCTTTTATATGTTAGATTGAGTTATAGGAGCGTATTTGAAGCACTTTTGCTTAATAAACCACGGCTCTATCTCTTTCGGTTGATTTTTAAATTAAACAGAAAGTCTTCGTCGGTATCGCTTCTCGGTAGCCTCTCCGTACAGAGACTAAGTCCGAATTGAAAATATTTTCACCGACGACGTTTCTTTTATATGTTATGTTCGGTTATGGGAGCGTATTTGACGCACTTTTGCTTAATAAACCACGGCTCTATCTCTTACGGTTGATTTTTAAATAATTTCTAGTCGTCGTCGGCGACACTTCACGGTAGCCACTCGGTAGGAAAAAATCTAAGTCCGAACTGTAATTTTTTTCACCGACGAGGTACCTTTTATATGTTAGATTGAGTTATAGGAGCGCATTTGAAGCACTTTTGCTTAATAAACCACGGCTCTATCTCCTACGGTTGATTTTTAAATTAATCAGAAAATCCTCGTCGGTAGCGCTTCTCGGTAGACTCTCCGTACAGAGACTAAGTCCGAATTGAAAATATTTTCACCGACGACGTATCTTTTAAATGTTATGTTCCGTTATGGGAGCGTATTTGACGCACTTTTACTTAATAAAAAACGGCTCGATCTCTTACGGTTGATTTTTAAATAATTTCTAGTCGTCGTCGGCGACTCTTCACGGTAGCCACTCGGTAGGAAAAAATCTAGGTCCGAACTGTAATTATTTTCACAGACGAGGTACCTTTTATATGTTAGATTGAGTTATAGGAGCGCATTTGAAGCACTTTTGCTTAATAAACCACGGCTCTATCTCTTACGGTTGATTTTTAAATTAATCAAAAAGTCTTCGTCCGTAGCGCTTCTCGGTAGCCTCTCCGTACAGAGACTAAGTCCGAATTGAAAATATTTTCACCGACGACGTATCTTTTAAATGTTATGTTCGGTTATGGGAGCGTATTTGACGCACTTTTGCTTAATAAACCACGGCTCCATCTCTTACGGTTGATTTTTAAATAATTTCTAAAGTCGTCGTCGGCGACTCTTCACGGTAGCCACTCGGTAGGAAAAAATCTAAGTCCGAACTGTAATTATTTTCACCGACGAGGTACCTTTTATATGTTAGATTGAGTTATAGGAGCGCATTTGAAGCACTTTTGCTTAATAAACCACGGCTCTATCTCCTACGGTTGATTTTTAAATTAATCAGAAAATCCTCGTCGGTAGCGCTTCTCGGTAGACTCTCCGTACAGAGACTAAGTCCGAATTGAAAATATTTTCACCGACGACGTATCTTTTATATGTTATGTTCAGTTATGGGAGCGTATTTGACGCACTTTTGCTTAATAAACCACGGCTCTATCTCTTACGGTTGATTTTTAAATAATTTCTAGTCGTCGTCGGCGACACTTCACGGTAGCCACTCGGTAGGAAAAAATCTAAGTCCGAACTGTAATTATTTTCACCGACGAGGTACCTTTTATATGTTAGATTGAGTTATAGGAGCGTATTTGAAGCACTTTTGCTTAATAAACCACGGCTCTATCTCTTTCGGTTGATTTTTAAATTAAACAGAAAGTCTTCGTCGGTATCGCTTCTCGGTAGCCTCTCCGTACAGAGACTAAGTCCGAATTGAAAATATTTTCACCGACGACGTTTCTTTTATATGTTATGTTCGGTTATGGGAGCGTATTTGACGCACTTTTGCTTAATAAACCACGGCTCTATCTCTTACGGTTGATTTTTAAATAATTTCTAGTCGTCGTCGGCGACACTTCACGGTAGCCACTCGGTAGGAAAAAATCTAAGTCCGAACTGTAATTATTTTCACCGACGAGGTACCTTTTATATGTTAGATTGAGTTATAGGAGCGCATTTGAAGCACTTTTGCTTAATAAACCACGGCTCTATCTCTTACGGTTGATTTTTAAATTAATCAGAAAGTCTTCGTCCGTAGCGCTTCTCGGTAGCCTCTCCGTACAGAGACTAAGTCCGAATTGAAAATATTTTCACCGACGACGTATCTTTTAAATGTTATGTTCCGTTATGGGAGCGTATTTGACGCACTTTTGCTTAATAAACCACGGCTCCATCTCTTACGGTTGATTTTTAAATAATTTCTAAAGTCGTCGTCGGCGACTCTTCACGGTAGCCACTCGGTAGGAAAAAATCTAAGTCCGAACTGTAATTATTTTCACCGACGAGGTACCTTTTATATGTTAGATTGAGTTATAGGAGCGTATTTGAAGCACTTTTGCTTAATAAACCACGGCTCTATCTCTTTCGGTTGATTTTTAAATTAAACAGAAAGTCTTCGTCGGTATCGCTTCTCGGTAGCCTCTCCGTACAGAGACTAAGTCCGAATTGAAAATATTTTCACCGACGACGTTTCTTTTATATGTTATGTTCGGTTATGGGAGCGTATTTGACGCACTTTTGCTTAATAAACCACGGCTCTATCTCTTACGGTTGATTTTTAAATAATTTCTAGTCGTCGTCGGCGACACTTCACGGTAGCCACTCGGTAGGAAAAAATCTAAGTCCGAACTGTAATTTTTTTCACCGACGAGGTACCTTTTATATGTTAGATTGAGTTATAGGAGCGCATTTGAAGCACTTTTGCTTAATAAACCACGGCTCTATCTCCTACGGTTGATTTTTAAATTAATCAGAAAATCCTCGTCGGTAGCGCTTCTCGGTAGACTCTCCGTACAGAGACTAAGTCCGAATTGAAAATATTTTCACCGACGACGTATCTTTTAAATGTTATGTTCCGTTATGGGAGCGTATTTGACGCACTTTTACTTAATAAAAAACGGCTCGATCTCTTACGGTTGATTTTTAAATAATTTCTAGTCGTCGTCGGCGACTCTTCACGGTAGCCACTCGGTAGGAAAAAATCTAGGTCCGAACTGTAATTATTTTCACAGACGAGGTACCTTTTATATGTTAGATTGAGTTATAGGAGCGCATTTGAAGCACTTTTGCTTAATAAACCACGGCTCTATCTCTTACGGTTGATTTTTAAATTAATCAGAAAGTCTTCGTCCGTAGCGCTTCTCGGTAGCCTCTCCGTACAGAGACTAAGTCCGAATTGAAAATATTTTCACCGACGACGTATCTTTTAAATGTTATGTTCGGTTATGGGAGCGTATTTGACGCACTTTTGCTTAATAAACCACGGCTCCATCTCTTACGGTTGATTTTTAAATAATTTCTAAAGTCGTCGTCGGCGACTCTTCACGGTAGCCACTCGGTAGGAAAAAATCTAAGTCCGAACTGTAATTATTTTCACCGACGAGGTACCTTTTATATGTTAGATTGAGTTATAGGAGCGCATTTGAAGCACTTTTGCTTAATAAACCACGGCTCTATCTCCTACGGTTGATTTTTAAATTAATCAGAAAATCCTCGTCGGTAGCGCTTCTCGGTAGACTCTCCGTACAGAGACTAAGTCCGAATTGAAAATATTTTCACCGACGACGTATCTTTTAAATGTTATGTTCCGTTATGGGAGCGTATTTGACGCACTTTTACTTAATAAACCACGGCTCCATCTCTTACGGTTGATTTTTAAATAATTTCTAGTCGTCGTCGGCGACTCTTCACGGTAGCCACTCGGTAGGAAAAAATCTAGGTCCGAACTGTAATTATTTTCACAGACGAGGTACCTTTTATATGTTAGATTGAGTTATAGGAGCGCATTTGAAGCACTTTTGCTTAATAAACCACGGCTCTATCTGTTACGGTTGATTTTTAAATTAATCAGAAAGTCTTCGTCGGTAGCGCTTCTCGGTAGCCTCTCCGTACAGGGACTAAGTCCGAATTGAAAATATTTTCACCGACGACGTATCTTTTAAATGTTATGATCAGTTATGGGAGCGTATTTGACGAACTTTTGCTTAATAAACCACGGCTCTATCTCTTACGGTTGATTTTTAAATAATTTCTAAAGTCGTCGTCGGCGACTCTTCACGGTAGCCACTCGGTAGGAAAAAATCTAAGTCCGAACTGTAATTATTTTCACCGACGAGGTACCTTTTATATGTTAGATTGAGTTATAGGAGCGTATTTGAAGCACTTTTGCTTAATAAACCACGGCTCTATCTCTTTCGGTTGATTTTTAAATTAAACAGAAAGTCTTCGTCGGTATCGCTTCTCGGTAGCCTCTCCGTACAGAGACTAAGTCCGAATTGAAAATATTTTCACCGACGACGTTTCTTTTATATGTTATGTTCAGTTATGGGAGCGTATTTGACGCACTTTTGCTTAATAAACCACGGCTCTATCTCTTACGGTTGATTTTTAAATAATTTCTAGTCGTCGTCGGCGACACTTCACGGTAGCCACTCGGTAGGAAAAAATCTAAGTCCGAACTGTAATTATTTTCACCGACGAGGTACCTTTTATATGTTAGATTGAGTTATAGGAGCGTATTTGAAGCACTTTTGCTTAATAAACCACGGCTCTATCTCTTTCGGTTGATTTTTAAATTAAACAGAAAGTCTTCGTCGGTATCGCTTCTCGGTAGCCTCTCCGTACAGAGACTAAGTCCGAATTGAAAATATTTTCACCGACGACGTTTCTTTTATATGTTATGTTCGGTTATGGGAGCGTATTTGACGCACTTTTGCTTAATAAACCACGGCTCTATCTCTTACGGTTGATTTTTAAATAATTTCTAGTCGTCGTCGGCGACACTTCACGGTAGCCACTCGGTAGGAAAAAATCTAAGTCCGAACTGTAATTATTTTCACCGACGAGGTACCTTTTATATGTTAGATTGAGTTGTAGGAGCGCATTTGAAGCACTTTTGCTTAATAAACCACGGCTCTATCTCTTACGGTTGATTTTTAAATTAATCAGAAAGTCCTCGTCGGTAGCGCTTCTCGGTAGCCTCTCCGTACAGAGACTAAGTCCGAATTGAAAATATTTTCACCGACGACGTATCTTTTAAATGTTATGTTCCGTTATGGGAGCGTATTTGACGCACTTTTACTTAATAAACCACGGCTCCATCTCTTACGGTTGATTTTTAAATAATTTCTAGTCGTCGTCGGCGACTCTTCACGGTAGCCACTCGGTAGGAAAAAATCTAGGTCCGAACTGAAATTATTTTCACAGACGAGGTACCTTTTATATGTTAGATTGAGTTATAGGAGCGTATTTGAAGCACTTTTGCTTAATAAACCACGGCTCTATCTCTTCGGGTTGATTTTTAAATAATTTCTAAAGTCGTCGTCGGCGAATCTTCACGGTAGCCACTCGGTAGGAAAAAATCTAAGTCCGAACTGTAATTATTTTCACCGACGAGGTACCTTTTATATGTTAGATTGAGTTATAGGAGCGTATTTGAAGCACTTTTGCTTAATAAACCACGGCTCTATCTCTTTCGGTTGATTTTTAAATTAAACAGAAAGTCTTCGTCGGTATCGCTTCTCGGTAGCCTCTCCGTACAGAGACTAAGTCCGAATTGAAAATATTTTCACCGACGACGTATCTTTTATATGTTATGTTCGGTTATGGGAGCGTATTTGACGCACTTTTGCTTAATAAACCACGGCTCTATCTCTTACGGTTGATTTTTAAATAATTTCTAGTCGTCGTCGGCGACACTTCACGGTAGCCACTCGGTAGGAAAAAATCTAAGTCCGAACTGTAATTATTTTCACCGACGAGGTACCTTTTATATGTTAGATTGAGTTATAGGAGCGCATTTGAAGCACTTTTGCTTAATAAACCACGGCTCTATCTCTTACGGTTGATTTTTAAATTAATCAGAAAGTCCTCGTCGGTAGCGCTTCTCGGTAGCCTCTCCGTACAGAGACTAAGTCCGAATTGAAAATATTTTCACCGACGACGTATCTTTTAAATGTTATGTTCCGTTATGGGAGCGTATTTGACGCACTTTTACTTAATAAACCACGGCTCCATCTCTTACGGTTGATTTTTAAATAATTTCTAGTCGTCGTCGGCGACTCTTCACGGTAGCCACTCGGTAGGAAAAAATCTAGGTCCGAACTGTAATTATTTTCACAGACGAGGTACCTTTTATATGTTAGATTGAGTTATAGGAGCGCATTTGAAGCACTTTTGCTTAATAAACCACGGCTCTATCTCTTACGGTTGATTTTTAAATTAATCAGAAAGTCTTCGTCGGTAGCGCTTCTCGGTAGCCTCTCCGTACAGAGACTAAGTCCGAATTGAAAATATTTTCACCGACGACGTATCTTTTAAATGTTATGATCAGTTATGGGAGCGTATTTGACAAACTTTTGCTTAATAAACCACGGCTCTATCTCTTACGGTTGATTTTTAAATAATTTCTAAAGTTGTCGTCGGCGACTCTTCACGGTAGCCACTCGGTAGGAAAAAATCTAAGTCCGAACTGTAATAATTTTCACCGACGAGGTACCTTTTATATGTTAGATTGAGTTATAGGAGCGTATTTGAAGCACTTTTGCTTAATAAACCAGGGCTCTATCTCTTTCGGTTGATTTTTAAATAATTTCTGAAGTCGTCGTCGGCGACTCTTCACGGTAGCCACTCGGTAGGAAAAAATCTAAGTCCGAACTGTAATTATTTTCACCGACGAGGTACCTTTTATATGTTAGATTGAGTTATAGGAGCGCATTTGAAGCACTTTTGCTTAATAAACCACGGCTCTATCTCTTACGGTTGATTTTTAAATTAATCAGAAAGTCTTCGTCGGTAGCGCTTCTCGGTAGCCTCTCCGTACAGAGACTAAGTCCGAATTGAAAATATTTTCATCCACGACGTATCTTTTAAATGCAATGTTCCGTTATGGGAGCGTATTTGACGCACTTTTGCTTAATAAACCACGGCTCCATCTCTTACGGTTGATTTTTAAATAATTTCTAAAGTCGTCGTCGGCGACTCTTCACGGTAGCCACTCGGTAGGAAAAAATCTAAGTCCGAACTGTAATTATTTTCACCGACGAGGTACCTTTCATATGTTAGATTGAGTTATAGGAGCGCATTTGAAGCACTTTTGCTTAATAAACCACGGCTCTATCTCTTACGGTTGATTTTTAAATTAATCAGAAAGTCTTCGTCGGTAGCGCTTCTCGGTAGCCTCTCCGTACAGAGACTAAGTCCGAATTGAAAATATTTTCATCCACGACGTATCTTTTAAATGCTATGTTCCGTTATGGGAGCGTATTTGACGCACTTTTGCTTAATAAACCACGGCTCCATCTCTTACGGTTGATTTTTAAATAATTTCTAAAGTCGTCGTCGGCGACTCTTCACGGTAGCCACTCGGTAGGAAAAAATCTAAGTCCGAACTGTAATTATTTTCACCGACGAGGTACCTTTTATATGTTAGATTGAGTTATAGGAGCGCATTTGAAGCACTTTTGCTTAATAAACCACGGCTCTATCTCTTACGGTTGATTTTTAAATTAATCAGAAAGTCTTCGTCGGTAGCGCTTCTCGGTAGCCTCTCCGTACAGAGACTAAGTCCGAATTGAAAATATTTTCACCGACGACGTATCTTTTAAATGTTATGTTCGGTTATGGGAGCGTATTTGACGCACTTTTGCTTAATAAACCACGGCTCCATCTCTTACGGTTGATTTTTAAATAATTTCTAGTCGTCGTCGGCGACACTTCACGGTAGCCACTCGGTAGGAAAAAATCTAAGTCCGAACTGTAATTATTTTCACCGACGAGGTACCTTTTATATGTTAGATTGAGTTATAGGAGCGCATTTGAAGTACTTTTGCTTAATAAACCACGGCTCCATCTCTTACGGTTGATTTTTAAATTAATCAGAAAGTCCTCGTCGGTAGCGCTTCTCGGTAGCCTCTCCGTACAGAGACTAAGTCCGAATTGAAAATATTTTCACCGACGACGTATCTTTTAAATGTTATGTTCCGTTATGGGAGGGTATTTGACGCACTTTTTCTTAATAAACCACGGCTCCATCTCTTACGGTTTATTTTTAAATAATTTCTAGTCGTCGTCGGCGACTCTTCACGGTAGCCACTCGGTAGGGAAAAATCTAAGTCCGAACTGTAATTATTTTCACCGACGAGGTACATTTTATATGTTAGATTGAGTTATAGGAGCGTATTTGAAGCACTTTTGCTGAATAAACCACGGCTCTATCTCTTACGGTTGATTTTTAAATTAATCAGAAAGTCTTCGTCGGTAGCACTTCTCGGTAGCCTCACCGTACAGAGACTAAGTCCGAATTGAAAATATTTTCACCGACGACGTATCTTTTAAATGTTATGTTCCGTTATGGGAGCGTATTTGACGCACTTTTACTTAATAAACCACGGCTCCATCTCTTACGGTTGATTTTTAAATAATTTCTAGTCGTCGTCGGCGACTCTTCACGGTAGCCACTCGGTAGGAAAAAATCTAGGTCCGAACTGTAATTATTTTCACAGACGAGGTACCTTTTATATGTTAGATTGAGTTATAGGAGCGCATTTGAAGCACTTTTGCTTAATAAACCACGGCTCTATCTCTTACGGTTGATTTTTAAATTAATCAGAAAGTCTTCGTCCGTAGCGCTTCTCGGTAGCCTCTCCGTACAGAGACTAAGTCCGAATTGAAAATATTTTCACCGACGACGTATCTTTTAAATGTTATGTTCGGTTATGGGAGCGTATTTGACGCACTTTTGCTTAATAAACCACGGCTCCATCTCTTACGGTTGATTTTTAAATAATTTCTAAAGTCGTCGTCGGCGACTCTTCACGGTAGCCACTCGGTAGGAAAAAATCTAAGTCCGAACTGTAATTATTTTCACCGACGAGGTACCTTTTATATGTTAGACTGAGTTATAGGAGCGCATTTGAAGCACTTTTGCTTAATAAACCACGGCTCTATCTCTTACGGTTGATTTTTAAATTAATCAGAAAGTCTTCGTCGGTAGCGCTTCTCGGTAGCCTCTCCGTACAGAGACTAAGTCCGAATTGAAAATATTTTCACCGACAACGTATCTTTTAAATGGTATGTTCCGTTATGGGAGCGTATTTGACGCACTTTTGCTTAATAAACCACGGCTCCATCTCTTACGCGTGATTTTTAAATAATTTCTAGTCGTCGTCGGCACACTCTTCACGGGAGCCACTCGGTAGGAAAAAATCTAAGCCCGAACTCTAATTATTTTCACCGACGAGGTACCTTTTATATGTTAGATTGAGTTATAGGAGCGTATTTGAAGCACTTTTGCTTAATAAACCACGGCTCTATCTCTTACGGTTGATTTTTAAATAATTTCTAAAGTCGTCGTCGGCGACTCTTCACGGTAGCCACTCGGTAGGAAAAAATCTAAGTCCGAACTGTAATTATTTTCACCGACGAGGTACCTTTTATATGTTAGATTGAGTTATAGGAGCGCATTTGAAGCACTTTTGCTTAATAAACCACGGCTCTATCTCTTACGGTTGATTTTTAAATTAATCAGAAAGTCTTCGTCGGTAGCGCTTCTCGGTAGCCTCTCCGTACAGAGACTAAGTCCGAATTGAAAATATTTTCACCGACGACGTATCTTTTAAATGTTATGTTCGGTTATGGGAGCGTATTTGACGCACTTTTGCTTAATAAACCACGGCTCCATCTCTTACGGTTGATTTTTAAATAATTTCTAGTCGTCGTCGGCGACACTTCACGGTAGCCACTCGGTAAGAAAAAATCTAAGTCCGAACTGTAATTATTTTCACCGACGAGGTACCTTTTATATGTTAGATTGAGTTATAGTAGCGCATTTGAAGTACTTTTGCTTAATAAACCACGGCTCCATCTCTTACGGTTGATTTTTAAATTAATCAGAAAGTCCTCGTCGGTAGCGCTTCTCGGTAGCCTCTCCGTACAGAGACTAAGTCCGAATTGAAAATATTTGCACCGACGACGTATCTTTTAAATGTTATGTTCCGTTATGGGAGCGTATTTGACGCACTTTTTCTTAATAAACCACGGCTCCATCTCTTACGGTTGATTTTTAAATAATTTCTAGTCGTCGTCGGCGACTCTTCACGGTAGCCACTCGGTAGGAAAAAATCTAGGTCCGAACTGTAATTATTTTCACAGACGAGGTACCTTTTATATGTTAGATTGAGTTATAGGAGCGCATTTGAAGCACTTTTGCTTAATAAACCACGGCTCTATCTCTTACGGTTGATTTTTAAATTAATCAGAAAGTCTTCGTCGGTAGCGCTTCTCGGTAGCCTCTCCGTACAGAGACTAAGTCCGAATTGAAAATATTTTCACCGACGACGTATCTTTTAAATGTTATGTTCGGTTATGGGAGCGTATTTGACGCACTTTTGCTTAATAAACCACGGCTCCATCTCTTACGGTTGATTTTTAAATAATTTCTAGTCGTCGTCGGCGACACTTCACGGTAGCCACTCGGTAGGAAAAAATCTAAGTCCGAACTGTAATTATTTTCACCGACGAGGTACCTTTTATATGTTAGATTGAGTTATAGGAGCGCATTTGAAGTACTTTTGCTTAATAAACCACGGCTCCATCTCTTACGGTTGATTTTTAAATTAATCAGAAAGTCCTCGTCGGTAGCGCTTCTCGGTAGCCTCTCCGTACAGAGACTAAGTCCGAATTGAAAATATTTTCACCGACGACGTATCTTTTAAATGTTATGTTCCGTTATGGGAGGGTATTTGACGCACTTTTTCTTAATAAACCACGGCTCCATCTCTTACGGTTTATTTTTAAATAATTTCTAGTCGTCGTCGGCGACTCTTCACGGTAGCCACTCGGTAGGGAAAAATCTAAGTCCGAACTGTAATTATTTTCACCGACGAGGTACATTTTATATGTTAGATTGAGTTATAGGAGCGTATTTGAAGCACTTTTGCTTAATAAACCACGGCTCTATCTCTTACGGTTGATTTTTAAATTAATCAGAAAGTCTTCGTCGGTAGCACTTCTCGGTAGCCTCACCGTACAGAGACTAAGTCCGAATTGAAAATATTTTCACCGACGACGTATCTTTTAAATGTTATGTTCCGTTATGGGAGCGTATTTGACGCACTTTTACTTAATAAACCACGGCTCCATCTCTTACGGTTGATTTTTAAATAATTTCTAGTCGTCGTCGGCGACTCTTCACGGTAGCCACTCGGTAGGAAAAAATCTAGGTCCGAACTGTAATTATTTTCACAGACGAGGTACCTTTTATATGTTAGATTGAGTTATAGGAGCGCATTTGAAGCACTTTTGCTTAATAAACCACGGCTCTATCTCTTACGGTTGATTTTTAAATTAATCAGAAAGTCTTCGTCCGTAGCGCTTCTCGGTAGCCTCTCCGTACAGAGACTAAGTCCGAATTGAAAATATTTTCACCGACGACGTATCTTTTAAATGTTATGTTCGGTTATGGGAGCGTATTTGACGCACTTTTGCTTAATAAACCACGGCTCCATCTCTTACGGTTGATTTTTAAATAATTTCTAAAGTCGTCGTCGGCGACTCTTCACGGTAGCCACTCGGTAGGAAAAAATCTAAGTCCGAACTGTAATTATTTTCACCGACGGGGTACCTTTTATATGTTAGACTGAGTTATAGGAGCGCATTTGAAGCACTTTTGCTTAATAAACCACGGCTCTATCTCTTACGGTTGATTTTTAAATTAATCAGAAAGTCTTCGTCGGTAGCGCTTCTCGGTAGCCTCTCCGTACAGAGACTAAGTCCGAATTGAAAATATTTTCACCGACAACGTATCTTTTAAATGGTATGTTCCGTTATGGGAGCGTATTTGACGCACTTTTGCTTAATAAACCACGGCTCCATCTCTTACGGGTGATTTTTAAATAATTTCTAGTCGTCGTCGGCACACTCTTCACGGGAGCCACTCGGTAGGAAAAAATCTAAGCCCGAACTCTAATTATTTTCACCGACGAGGTACCTTTTATATGTTAGATTGAGTTATAGGAGCGTATTTGAAGCACTTTTGCTTAATAAACCACGGCTCTATCTCTTACGGTTGATTTTTAAATAATTTCTAAAGTCGTCGTCGGCGACTCTTCACGGTAGCCACTCGGTAGGAAAAAATCTAAGTCCGAACTGTAATTATTTTCACCGACGAGGTACCTTTTATATGTTAGATTGAGTTATAGGAGCGCATTTGAAGCACTTTTGCTTAATAAACCACGGCTCTATCTCTTACGGTTGATTTTTAAATTAATCAGAAAGTCTTCGTCGGTAGCGCTTCTCGGTAGCCTCTCCGTACAGAGACTAAGTCCGAATTGAAAATATTTTCACCGACGACGTATCTTTTAAATGTTATGTTCGGTTATGGGAGCGTATTTGACGCACTTTTGCTTAATAAACCACGGCTCCATCTCTTACGGTTGATTTTTAAATAATTTCTAGTCGTCGTCGGCGACACTTCACGGTAGCCACTCGGTACGAAAAAATCTAAGTCCGAACTGTAATTATTTTCACCGACGAGGTACCTTTTATATGTTAGATTGAGTTATAGTAGCGCATTTGAAGTACTTTTGCTTAATAAACCACGGCTCCATCTCTTACGGTTGATTTTTAAATTAATCAGAAAGTCCTCGTCGGTAGCGCTTCTCGGTAGCCTCTCCGTACAGAGACTAAGTCCGAATTGAAAATATTTTCACCGACGACGTATCTTTTAAATGTTATGTTCCGTTATGGGAGCGTATTTGACGCACTTTTGCTTAATAAACCACGGCTCCATCTCTTACGGTTGATTTTTAAATAATTTCTAAAGTCGTCGTCGGCGACTCTTCACGGTAGCCACTCGGTAGGAAAAAATCTAAGTCCGAACTGTAATTATTTTCACCGACGAGGTACCTTTTATATGTTAGACTGAGTTATAGGAGCGCATTTGAAGCACTTTTGCTTAATAAACCACGGCTCTATCTCTTACGGTTGATTTTTAAATTAATCAGAAAGTCTTCGTCGGTAGCGCTTCTCGGTAGCCTCTCCGTACAGAGACTAAGTCCGAATTGAAAATATTTTCACCGACAACGTATCTTTTAAATGGTATGTTCCGTTATGGGAGCGTATTTGACGCACTTTTGCTTAATAAACCACGGCTCCATCTCTTACGGGTGATTTTTAAATAATTTCTAGTCGTCGTCGGCACACTCTTCACGGGAGCCACTCGGTAGGAAAAAATCTAAGCCCGAACTCTAATTATTTTCACCGACGAGGTACCTTTTATATGTTAGATTGAGTTATAGGAGCGTATTTGAAGCACTTTTGCTTAATAAACCACGGCTCTATCTCTTACGGTTGATTTTTAAATAATTTCTAAAGTCGTCGTCGGCGACTCTTCACGGTAGCCACTCGGTAGGAAAAAATCTAAGTCCGAACTGTAATTATTTTCACCGACGAGGTACCTTTTATATGTTAGATTGAGTTATAGGAGCGCATTTGAAGCACTTTTGCTTAATAAACCACGGCTCTATCTCTTACGGTTGATTTTTAAATTAATCAGAAAGTCTTCGTCGGTAGCGCTTCTCGGTAGCCTCTCCGTACAGAGACTAAGTCCGAATTGAAAATATTTTCACCGACGACGTATCTTTTAAATGTTATGTTCGGTTATGGGAGCGTATTTGACGCACTTTTGCTTAATAAACCACGGCTCCATCTCTTACGGTTGATTTTTAAATAATTTCTAGTCGTCGTCGGCGACACTTCACGGTAGCCACTCGGTACGAAAAAATCTAAGTCCGAACTGTAATTATTTTCACCGACGAGGTACCTTTTATATGTTAGATTGAGTTATAGTAGCGCATTTGAAGTACTTTTGCTTAATAAACCACGGCTCCATCTCTTACGGTTGATTTTTAAATTAATCAGAAAGTCCTCGTCGGTAGCGCTTCTCGGTAGCCTCTCCGTACAGAGACTAAGTCCGAATTGAAAATATTTTCACCGACGACGTATCTTTTAAATGTTATGTTCCGTTATGGGAGCGTATTTGACGCACTTTTTCTTAATAAACCACGGCTCCATCTCTTACGGTTTATTTTTAAATAATTTCTAGTCGTCGTCGGCGACTCTTCACGGTAGCCACTCGGTAGGAAAAAATCTAAGTCCGAACTGTAATTATTTTCACCGACGAGGTACCTTTTATATGTTAGATTGAGTTATAGGAGCGCATTTGAAGCACTTTTGCTTAATAAACCACGGCTCTATCTCTTACGGTTGATTTTTAAATTAATCAGAAAGTCCTCGTCGGTAGCGCTTCTCGGTAGCCTCTCCGTACAGAGACTAAGTCCGAATTGAAAATATTTTCACCGACGACGTATCTTTTAAATGTTATGTTCCGTTATGGGAGCGTATTTGACGCACTTTTACTTAATAAACCACGGCTCCATCTCTTACGGGTGATTTTTAAATAATTTCTAGTCGTCGTCGGCGACTCTTCACGGTAGCCACTCGGTAGGAAAAAATCTAGGTCCGAACTGTAATTATTTTCACAGACGAGGTACCTTTTATATGTTAGATTGAGTTATAGGAGCGCATTTGAAGCACTTTTGCTTAATAAACCACGGCTCTATCTCTTACGGTTGATTTTTAAATTAATCAGAAAGTCTTCGTCCGTAGCGCTTCTCGGTAGCCTCTCCGTACAGAGACTAAGTCCGAATTGAAAATATTTTCACCGACGACGTATCTTTTAAATGTTATGTTCGGTTATGGGAGTGTATTTGACGCACTTTTGCTTAATAAACCACGGCTCTATCTCTTACGGTTGATTTTTAAATAATTTCTAGTCGTCGTCGGCGACTCTTCACGGTAGCCACTCGGTGGGAAAAAAACTAAGTCCGAACTGTAATTATTTTCACCGACGAGGTACCTTTTATATGTTAGATTGAGTTATAGGAGCGCATTTGAAGCCTTAATAAACCACGGCTCTATCTCTTACGGTTGATTTTTAAATTAATCAGAAAGTCCTCGTCGGTAGCGCTTCTCTGTAGCCTCTCCGTACAGAGACTAAGTCCGAATTGAAAATATTTTCACCGACGACGTATCTTTTAAATGTTATGTTCCGTTATGGGAGCGTATTTGACGCACTTTTGCTTAATAAACCACGGCTCCATCTCTTACGGTTGATTTTTAAATAATTTCTAAAGTCGTCGTCGGCAACTCTTCACGGTAGCCACTCGGTAGGAAAAAATCTAAGTCCGAACTGTAATTATTTTCACCGACGAGGTACCTTTTATATGTTAGATTGAGTTATAGGAGCGCATTTGAAGCCTTAATAAACCACGGCTTTATCTCTTACGGTTGATTTTTAAATTAATCAGAAAGTCCTCGTCGGTAGCGCTTCTCGGTAGCCTCTCCGTACAGAGACTAAGTCCGAATTGAAAATATTTTCACCGACGACGTATCTTTTAAATGTTATGTTCCGTTATGGGAGCGTATTTGACGCACTTTTGCTTAATAAACCACGGCTCCATCTCTTACGGTTGATTTTTAAATATTTTCTAGTCGTCGTCGGCGACTCTTCACGGTAGCCACTCGGTAGGAAAAACTCTAAGTCCGAACTGTAATTATTTTCACCGACGAGGTACCTTTTATATGTTAGATTGAGCTATAGGAGCGTATTTGAAGCACTTTTGCTTAATAAACCACGGCTCTATCTCTTTCGGTTGATTTTTAAATTAATCAGAAAGTCTTCGTCGGTAGCGCTTCTCGGTAGCCTCTCCGTACAGAGACTATGTCCGAATTGAAAATATTTTCACCGACGACGTACCTTTTAAATGTTATGTTCCGTTATGGGAGCGTATTTGACGCACTTTTGCTTATTAAACCACGGCTCCATCTCTTACGGTTGATTTTTAAATAATTTCTAAAGTCGTCGTCGGCGACTCTTCACGGTAGCCACTCGGTAGGAAAAAATATAAGTCCGAACTGAAATTATTTTCACCGACGAGGTACCTTTTAAATGTTAGATTGAGTTATAGAAGCGCATTTGAAGCACTTTTGCTTAATGAACCACGGCTCTATCTCTTACGGTTGATTTTTAAATTAATCAGAAAGTCCTCGTCGGTAGCGCTTCTCGGTAGCCTCTCCGTACAGAGACTAAGTCCGAATTGAAAATATTTTCACCGACGACGTATCTTTTAAATGTTATGTTCGGTTATGGGAGCGTATTTGACGCACTTTTGCTTATTAAACCACGGCTCCATCTCTTACGGTTGATTTTTAAATAATTTCTAAAGTCGTCGTCGGCGACTCTTCACGGTAGCCACTCGGTAGGAAAAAATATAAGTCCGAACTGAAATTATTTTCACCGACGAGGTACCTTTTAAATGTTAGATTGAGTTATAGGAGCGCATTTGAAGCACTTTTGCTTAATGAACCACGGCTCTATCTCTTACGGTTGATTTTTAAATTAATCAGAAAGTCCTCGTCGGTAGCGCTTCTCGGTAGCCTCTCCGTACAGAGACTAAGTCCGAATTGAAAATATTTTCACCGACGACGTATCTTTTAAATGTTATGTTCCGTTATGGGAGCGTATTTGACGCACTTTTGCTTAATAAACCACGGCTCCATCTCTTACGGTTGATTTTTAAATAATTTCTAAAGTCGTCGTCGGCGACTCTTCACGGTAGCCACTCGGTAGGAAAAAATCTAAGTCCGAACTGTAATTATTTTCACCGACGAGGTACCTTTTATATGTTAGATTGAGTTATAGGAGCGCATTTGAAGCCTTAATAAACCACGGCTTTATCTCTTACGGTTGATTTTTAAATTAATCAGAAAGTCCTCGTCGGTAGCGCTTCTCGGTAGCCTCTCCGTACAGAGACTAAGTCCGAATTGAAAATATTTTCACCGACGACGTATCTTTTAAATGTTATGTTCCGTTATGGGAGCGTATTTGACGCACTTTTGCTTAATAAACCACGGCTCCATCTCTTACGGTTGATTTTTAAATATTTTCTAGTCGTCGTCGGCGACTCTTCACGGTAGCCACTCGGTAGGAAAAACTCTAAGTCCGAACTGTAATTATTTTCACCGACGAGGTACCTTTTATATGTTAGATTGAGCTATAGGAGCGTATTTGAAGCACTTTTGCTTAATAAACCACGGCTCTATCTCTTTCGGTTGATTTTTAAATTAATCAGAAAGTCTTCGTCGGTAGCGCTTCTCGGTAGCCTCTCCGTACAGAGACTATGTCCGAATTGAAAATATTTTCACCGACGACGTACCTTTTAAATGTTATGTTCCGTTATGGGAGCGTATTTGACGCACTTTTGCTTATTAAACCACGGCTCCATCTCTTACGGTTGATTTTTAAATAATTTCTAAAGTCGTCGTCGGCGACTCTTCACGGTAGCCACTCGGTAGGAAAAAATATAAGTCCGAACTGAAATTATTTTCACCGACGAGGTACCTTTTAAATGTTAGATTGAGTTATAGGAGCGCATTTGAAGCACTTTTGCTTAATGAACCACGGCTCTATCTCTTACGGTTGATTTTTAAATTAATCAGAAAGTCCTCGTCGGTAGCGCTTCTCGGTAGCCTCTCCGTACAGAGACTAAGTCCGAATTGAAAATATTTTCACCGACGACGTATCTTTTAAATGTTATGTTCGGTTATGGGAGCGTATTTGATGCACTTTTGCTTAATAAACCACGGCTCCATCTCTTACGGTTGATTTTTAAATAATTTCTAAAATCGTCGTCGGCGACTCTTCACGGTAGCCACTCGGTAGGAAAAAATCTAAGTCCAATCTGTAATTATTTTCACCGACGAGGTACCTTTTATATGTTAGATTGATTTATAGGAGCGTATTTGAAGCACTTTTGCTTAATAAACCACGGCTCTATCTCTTTCGGTTGATTTTTAAATTAATCAGAAAGTCTTCGTCGGTAGCGCTTCTCGGTAGCCTCTCCGTACAGAGACTAAGTCCGAATTGAAAATATTTTCACCGACGACGTATCTTTTATATGTTATGTTCGGTTATGGGAGCGTATTTGACGCACTTTTGCTTAATAAACCACGGCTCCATCTCTTACGGTTGATTTTTAAACAATTTCTAAAGTCGTCGTCGGCGACTCTTCACGGTAGCCACTCGGTAGGAAAAAATCTAAGTCCGAACTGAAATTATTTTCACCGACGAGGTACCTTTTATATGTTAGATTGAGTTATAGGAGCGCATTTGAAGCCTTAATAAACCACGGCTCTATCTCTTACGGTTGATTTTTAAATTAATCAGAAAGTCCTCGTCGGTAGCGCTTCTCGGTAGCCTCTCCGTACAGAGACTAAGTCCGAATTGAAAATATTTTCACCGACGACGTATCTTTTAAATGTTATGTTCCGTTATGGGAGCGTATTTGACGCACTTTTGCTTAATAAACCACGGCTCCATCTCTTACGGTTGATTTTTAAATAATTTCTAAAGTCGTCGTCGGCGACTCTTCACGGTAGCCACTCGGTAGGAAAAAATCTAAGTCCGAACTGTAATTATTTTCACCGACGAGGTACCTTTTATATGTTAGATTGAGTTATAGGAGCGCATTTGAAGCCTTAATAAACCACGGCTCTATCTCTTACGGTTGATTTTTAAATTAATCAGAAAGTCCTCGTCGGTAGCGCTTCTCGGTAGCCTCTCCGTACAGAGACTAAGTCCGAATTGAAAATATTTTCACCGACGACGTATCTTTTAAATGTTATGTTCCGTTATGGGAGCGTATTTGACGCACTTTTGCTTAATAAACCACGGCTCCATCTCCTACGGTTGATTTTTAAATATTTTCTAGTCGTCGTCGGCGACTCTTCACGGTAGCCACTCGGTAGGAAAAAATCTAAGTCCGAACTGTAATTATTTTCACCGACGAGGTACCTTTTATATGTTGGATTGAGCTATAGGAGCGTATTTGAAGCACTTTTGCTTAATAAACCACGGCTCTATCTCTTACGGTTGATTTTTCAATTAATCAGATAGTCTTCGTCGGTAGCGCTTCTCGGTAGCCTCTCCGTACAGAGACTAAGTCCGAATTGAAAATATTTTCACCGACGACGTATCTTTTAAATGTTATGTTCCGTTATGGGAGCGTATTTGATGCACTTTTGCTTAATAAACCACGGCTCCATCTCTTACGGTTGATTTTTAAATAATTTCTAGTCGCCGTCGGCGACTCTTCACGGTAGCCACTCGGTAGGAAAAAATCTAAGTCCGAACTGTAATTATTTTCGCCGACGAGGTACCTTTTATATGTTAGATTGAGCTATAGGAGCGTACTTGAAGCACTTTTGCTTAATAAACCACGGCTCTATCTCTTTCGGTTGATTTTTAAATTAATCAGAAAGTCTTCGTCGGTAGCGCTTCTCGGTAGCCTCTCCGTACAGAGACTATGTCCGAATTGAAAATATTTTCACCGACGACGTACCTTTTAAATGTTATGTTCCGTTATGGGAGCGTATTTGACGCACTTTTGCTTAATAAACCACGGCTCCATCTCTTACGGTTGATTTTTAAATAATTTCTAAAGTCGTCGTCGGCGACTCTTCACGGTAGCCACTCGGTAGGAGAAAATATAAGTCCGAACTGAAATTATTTTCACCGACGAGGTACCTTTTAAATGTTAGATTGAGTTATAGGAGCGCATTTGAAGCACTTTTGCTTAATGAACCACGGCTCTATCTCTTACGGTTGATTTTTAAATTAATCAGAAAGTCCTCGTCGGTAGCGCTTCTCGGTAGCCTCTCCGTACAGAGACTAAGTCCGAATTGAAAATATTTTCACCGACGACGTATCTTTTAAATGTTATGTTCGGTTATGGGAGCGTATTTGATGCACTTTTGCTTAATAAACCACGGCTCCATCTCTTACGGTTGATTTTTAAATAATTTCTAGTCGCCGTCGGCGACTCTTCACGGTAGCCACTCGGTAGGAAAAAATCTAAGTCCGAACTGTAATTATTTTCGCCGACGAGGTACCTTTTATATGTTAGATTGAGCTATAGGAGCGTATTTGAAGCACTTTTGCTTAATAAACCACGGCTCTATCTCTTTCGGTTGATTTTTAAATTAATCAGAAAGTCTTCGTCGGTAGCGCTTCTCGGTAGCCTCTCCGTACAGAGACTATGTCCGAATTGAAAATATTTTCACCGACGACGTACCTTTTAAATGTTATGTTCCGTTATGGGAGCGTATTTGACGCACTTTTGCTTAATAAACCACGGCTCCATCTCTTACGGTTGATTTTTAAATAATTTCTAAAGTCGTCGTCGGCGACTCTTCACGGTAGCCACTCGGTAGGAGAAAATATAAGTCCGAACTGAAATTATTTTCACCGACGAGGTACCTTTTAAATGTTAGATTGAGTTATAGGAGCGCATTTGAAGCACTTTTGCTTAATGAACCACGGCTCTATCTCTTACGGTTGATTTTTAAATTAATCAGAAAGTCCTCGTCGGTAGCGCTTCTCGGTAGCCTCTCCGTACAGAGACTAAGTCCGAAAAAATATTTTCACCGACGACGTATCTTTTAAATGTTATGTTCGGTTATGGGAGCGTATTTGATGCACTTTTGTTTAATAAACCACGGCTCCATCTCTTACGGTTGATTTTTAAATGATTTCTAAAATCGTCGTCGGCGACTCTTCACGGTAGCCACTCGGTAGGAAAAAATCTAAGTCCGAACTGTAATTATTTTCACCGACGAGGTACCTTTTATATGTTAGATTTATTTATAGGAGCGTATTTGAAGCACTTTTGCTTAATAAACCACGGCTCTATCTCTTTCGATTGATTTTTAAATTAATCAGAAAGTCTTCGTCGGTAGCGCTTCTCGGTAGCCTCTCCGTACAGAGACCAAGTCCGAATTGAAAATATTTTCACCGACAACGTATCTTTTAAATGGTATGTTCCGTTATGGGAGCGTATTTGACGCACTTTTGCTTAATAAACCACGGCTCCATCTCTTACGGTTGATTTTTAAATAATTTCTAAAGTCGTCGTCGGCGACTCTTCACGGTAGCCACTCGGTAGGAAAAAATATAAGTCCGAACTGAAATTATTTTCACCGACGAGGTACCGTTTATATGTTAGATTGAGTTATAGGAGCGCATTTGAAGCCTTAATAAACCACGGCTCTATCTCTTACGGTTGATTTTTAAATTAATCAGAAAGTCCTCGTCGGTAGCGCTTCTCGGTAGCCTCTCCGTACAGAGACTAAGTCCGAATTGAAAATATTTTCACCGACGACGTATCTTTTAAATGTTATGTTCCGTTATGGGAGCGTATTTGACGCACTTTTGCTTAATAAACCACGGCTCCATCTCTTACGGTTGATTTTTAAATAATTTCTAAAGTCGTCGTCGGCGACTCTTCACGGTAGCCACTCGGTAGGAAAAAATATAAGTCCGAACTGAAATTATTTTCACCGACGAGGTACCGTTTATATGTTAGATTGAGTTATAGGAGCGCATTTGAAGCCTTAATAAACCACGGCTCTATCTCTTACGGTTGATTTTTAAATTAATCAGAAAGTCCTCGTCGGTAGCGCTTCTCGGTAGCCTCTCCGTACAGAGACTAAGTCCGAATTGAAAATATTTTCACCGACGACGTATCTTTTAAATGTTATGTTCCGTTATGGGAGCGTATTTGACGCACTTTTGCTTAATAAACCACGGCTCCATCTCTTACGGTTGATTTTTAAATAATTTCTAAAGTCGTCGTCGGCGACTCTTCACGGTAGCCACTCGGTAGGAAAAAATCTAAGTCCGAACTGTAATTATTTTCACCGACGAGGTACCTTTTATATGTTAGATTGAGTTATAGGAGCGCATTTGAAGCCTTAATAAACCACGGCTCTATCTCTTACGGTTGATTTTTCAATTAATCAGAAAGTCCTCGTCGGTAGCGCTTCTCGGTAGCCTCTCCGTACAGAGACTAAGTCCGAATTGAAAATATTTTCACCGACGACGTATCTTTTAAATGTTATGTTCCGTTATGGGAGCGTATTTGACGCACTTTTGCTTAATAAACCACGGCTCCATCTCTTACGGTTGATTTTTAAATATTTTCTAGTCGTCGTCGGCGACTCTTCACGGTAGCCACTCGGTAGGAAAAAATCTAAGTCCGAACTGTAATTATTTTCACCGACGAAGTACCTTTTATATGTTGGATTGAGCTATAGGAGCGTATTTGAAGCACTTTTGCTTAATAAACCACGGCTCTATCTCTTACGGTTGATTTTTCAAATAATCAGAAAGTCTGCGTCGGTAGCGCTTCTCGGTAGCCTCTCCGTACAGAGACTAAGTCCGAATTGAAAATATTTTCACCGACGACGTATCTTTTAAATGTTATGTTCCGTTATGGGAGCGTATTTGATGCACTTTTGCTTAATAAACCACGGCTCCATCTCTTACGGTTGATTTTTAAATAATTTCTAGTCGCCGTCGGCGACTCTTCACGGTAGCCACTCGGTAGGAAAAAATCTAAGTCCGAACTGTAATTATTTTCGCCGACGAGGTACCTTTTATATGCTAGATTGAGCTATAGGAGCGTACTTGAAGCACTTTTGCTTAATAAACCACGGCTCTATCTCTTTCGGTTGATTTTTAAATTAATCAGAAAGTCTTCGTCGGTAGCGCTTCTCGGTAGCCTCTCCGTACAGAGACTATGTCCGAATTGAAAATATTTTCACCGACGACGTACCTTTTAAATGTTATGTTCCGTTATGGGAGCGTATTTGACGCACTTTTGCTTAATAAACCACGGCTCCATCTCTTACGGTTGATTTTTAAATAATTTCTAAAGTCGTCGTCGGCGACTCTTCACGGTAGCCACTCGGTAGGAGAAAATATAAGTCCGAACTGAAATTATTTTCACCGACGAGGTACCTTTTAAATGTTAGATTGAGTTATAGGAGCGCATTTGAAGCACTTTTGCTTAATGAACCACGGCTCTATCTCTTACGGTTGATTTTTAAATTAATCAGAAAGTCCTCGTCGGTAGCGCTTCTCGGTAGCCTCTCCGTACAGAGACTAAGTCCGAATTGAAAATATTTTCACCGACGACGTATCTTTTAAATGTTATGTTCGGTTATGGGAGCGTATTTGATGCACTTTTGCTTAATAAACCACGGCTCCATCTCTTACGGTTGATTTTTAAATAATTTCTAGTCGCCGTCGGCGACTCTTCACGGTAGCCACTCGGTAGGAAAAAATCTAAGTCCGAACTGTAATTATTTTCGCCGACGAGGTACCTTTTATATGTTAGATTGAGCTATAGGAGCGTATTTGAAGCACTTTTGCTTAATAAACCACGGCTCTATCTCTTTCGGTTGATTTTTAAATTAATCAGAAAGTCTTCGTCGGTAGCGCTTCTCGGTAGCCTCTCCGTACAGAGACTATGTCCGAATTGAAAATATTTTCACCGACGACGTACCTTTTAAATGTTATGTTCCGTTATGGGAGCGTATTTGACGCACTTTTGCTTAATAAACCACGGCTCCATCTCTTACGGTTGATTTTTAAATAATTTCTAAAGTCGTCGTCGGCGACTCTTCACGGTAGCCACTCGGTAGGAGAAAATATAAGTCCGAACTGAAATTATTTTCACCGACGAGGTACCTTTTAAATGTTAGATTGAGTTATAGGAGCGCATTTGAAGCACTTTTGCTTAATAAACCACGGCTCTATCTCTTTCGGTTGATTTTTAAATTAATCAGAAAGTCTTCGTCGGTAGCGCTTCTCGGTAGCCTCTCCGTACAGAGACTATGTCCGAATTGAAAATATTTTCACCGACGACGTACCTTTTAAATGTTATGTTCCGTTATGGGAGCGTATTTGACGCACTTTTGCTTAATAAACCACGGCTCCATCTCTTACGGTTGATTTTTAAATAATTTCTAAAGTCGTCGTCGGCGACTCTTCACGGTAGCCACTCGGTAGGAGAAAATATAAGTCCGAACTGAAATTATTTTCACCGACGAGGTACCTTTTAAATGTTAGATTGAGTTATAGGAGCGCATTTGAAGCACTTTTGCTTAATGAACCACGGCTCTATCTCTTACGGTTGATTTTTAAATTAATCAGAAAGTCCTCGTCGGTAGCGCTTCTCGGTAGCCTCTCCGTACAGAGACTAAGTCCGAATTGAAAATATTTTCACCGACGACGTACCTTTTAAATGTTATGTTCCGTTATGGGAGCGTATTTGACGCACTTTTGCTTAATAAACCACGGCTCCATCTCTTACGGTTGATTTTTAAATAATTTCTAAAGTCGTCGTCGGCGACTCTTCACGGTAGCCACTCGGTAGGAGAAAATATAAGTCCGAACTGAAATTATTTTCACCGACGAGGTACCTTTTAAATGTTAGATTGAGTTATAGGAGCGCATTTGAAGCACTTTTGCTTAATGAACCACGGCTCTATCTCTTACGGTTGATTTTTAAATTAATCAGAAAGTCCTCGTCGGTAGCGCTTCTCGGTAGCCTCTCCGTACAGAGACTAAGTCCGAAAAAATATTTTCACCGACGACGTATCTTTTAAATGTTATGTTCGGTTATGGGAGCGTATTTGATGCACTTTTGTTTAATAAACCACGGCTCCATCTCTTACGGTTGATTTTTAAATGATTTCTAAAATCGTCGTCGGCGACTCTTCACGGTAGCCACTCGGTAGGAAAAAATCTAAGTCCGAACTGTAATTATTTTCACCGACGAGGTACCTTTTATATGTTAGATTTATTTATAGGAGCGTATTTGAAGCACTTTTGCTTAATAAACCACGGCTCTATCTCTTTCGATTCATTTTTAAATTAATCAGAAAGTCTTCGTCGGTAGCGCTTCTCGGTAGCCTCTCCGTACAGAGACCAAGTCCGAATTGAAAATATTTTCACCGACAACGTATCTTTTAAATGGTATGTTCCGTTATGGGAGCGTATTTGACGCACTTTTGCTTAATAAACCACGGCTCCATCTCTTACGGTTGATTTTTAAATAATTTCTAAAGTCGTCGTCGGCGACTCTTCACGGTAGCCACTCGGTAGGAAAAAATATAAGTCCGAACTGAAATTATTTTCACCGACGAGGTACCGTTTATATGTTAGATTGAGTTATAGGAGCGCATTTGAAGCCTTAATAAACCACGGCTCTATCTCTTACGGTTGATTTTTAAATTAATCAGAAAGTCCTCGTCGGTAGCGCTTCTCGGTAGCCTCTCCGTACAGAGACTAAGTCCGAATTGAAAATATTTTCACCGACGACGTATCTTTTAAATGTTATGTTCCGTTATGGGAGCGTATTTGACGCACTTTTGCTTAATAAACCACGGCTCCATCTCTTACGGTTGATTTTTAAATAATTTCTAAAGTCGTCGTCGGCGACTCTTCACGGTAGCCACTCGGTAGGAAAAAATATAAGTCCGAACTGAAATTATTTTCACCGACGAGGTACCGTTTATATGTTAGATTGAGTTATAGGAGCGCATTTGAAGCCTTAATAAACCACGGCTCTATCTCTTACGGTTGATTTTTAAATTAATCAGAAAGTCCTCGTCGGTAGCGCTTCTCGGTAGCCTCTCCGTACAGAGACTAAGACCGAATTGAAAATATTTTCACCGACGACGTATCTTTTAAATGTTATGTTCCGTTATGGGAGCGTATTTGACGCACTTTTGCTTAATAAACCACGGCTCCATCTCTTACGGTTGATTTTTAAATAATTTCTAAAGTCGTCGTCGGCGACTCTTCACGGTAGCCACTCGGTAGGAAAAAATCTAAGTCCGAACTGTAATTATTTTCACCGACGAGGTACCTTTTATATGTTAGATTGAGTTATAGGAGCGCATTTGAAGCCTTAATAAACCACGGCTCTATCTCTTACGGTTGATTTTTCAATTAATCAGAAAGTCCTCGTCGGTAGCGCTTCTCGGTAGCCTCTCCGTACAGAGACTAAGTCCGAATTGAAAATATTTTCACCGACGACGTATCTTTTAAATGTTATGTTCCGTTATGGGAGCGTATTTGACGCACTTTTGCTTAATAAACCACGGCTCCATCTCTTACGGTTGATTTTTAAATATTTTCTAGTCGTCGTCGGCGACTCTTCACGGTAGCCACTCGGTAGGAAAAAATCTAAGTCCGAACTGTAATTATTTTCACCGACGAGGTACCTTTTATATGTTGGATTGAGCTATAGGAGCGTATTTGAAGCACTTTTGCTTAATAAACCACGGCTCTATCTCTTACGGTTGATTTTTCAAATAATCAGAAAGTCTTCGTCGGTAGCGCTTCTCGGTAGCCTCTCCGTACAGAGACTAAGTCCGAATTGAAAATATTTTCACCGACGACGTATCTTTTAAATGTTATGTTCCGTTATGGGAGCGTATTTGATGCACTTTTGCTTAATAAACCACGGCTCCATCTCTTACGGTTGATTTTTAAATAATTTCTAGTCGCCGTCGGCGACTCTTCACGGTAGCCACTCGGTAGGAAAAAATCTAAGTCCGAACTGTAATTATTTTCGCCGACGAGGTACCTTTTATATGTTAGATTGAGCTATAGGAGCGTACTTGAAGCACTTTTGCTTAATAAACCACGGCTCTATCTCTTTCGGTTGATTTTTAAATTAATCAGAAAGTCTTCGTCGGTAGCGCTTCTCGGTAGCCTCTCCGTACAGAGACTATGTCCGAATTGAAAATATTTTCACCGACGACGTACCTTTTAAATGTTATGTTCCGTTATGGGAGCGTATTTGACGCACTTTTGCTTAATAAACCACGGCTCCATCTCTTACGGTTGATTTTTAAATAATTTCTAAAGTCGTCGTCGGCGACTCTTCACGGTAGCCACTCGGTAGGAGAAAATATAAGTCCGAACTGAAATTATTTTCACCGACGAGGTACCTTTTAAATGTTAGATTGAGTTATAGGAGCGCATTTGAAGCACTTTTGCTTAATGAACAACGGCTCTATCTCTTACGGTTGATTTTTAAATTAATCAGAAAGTCCTCGTCGGTAGCGCTTCTCGGTAGCCTCTCCGTACAGAGACTAAGTCCGAATTGAAAATATTTTCACCGACGACGTATCTTTTAAATGTTATGTTCGGTTATGGGAGCGTATTTGATGCACTTTTGCTTAATAAACCACGGCTCCATCTCTTACGGTTGATTTTTAAATAATTTCTAGTCGCCGTCGGCGACTCTTCACGGTAGCCACTCGGTAGGAAAAAATCTAAGTCCGAACTGTAATTATTTTCGCCGACGAGGTACCTTTTATATGTTAGATTGAGCTATAGGAGCGTATTTGAAGCACTTTTGCTTAATAAACCACGGCTCTATCTCTTTCGGTTGATTTTTAAATTAATCAGAAAGTCTTCGTCGGTAGCGCTTCTCGGTAGCCTCTCCGTACAGAGACTATGTCCGAATTGAAAATATTTTCACCGACGACGTACCTTTTAAATGTTATGTTCCGTTATGGGAGCGTATTTGACGCACTTTTGCTTAATAAACCACGGCTCCATCTCTTACGGTTGATTTTTAAATAATTTCTAAAGTCGTCGTCGGCGACTCTTCACGGTAGCCACTCGGTAGGAGAAAATATAAGTCCGAACTGAAATTATTTTCACCGACGAGGTACCTTTTAAATGTTAGATTGAGTTATAGGAGCGCATTTGAAGCACTTTTGCTTAGTGAACCACGGCTCTATCTCTTACGGTTGATTTTTAAATTAATCAGAAAGTCGTCGTCGGTAGCGCTTGTTACGTGCCAAGCACATATAAAAAAATTAAATATAAAAAGAAAGAGGAAGTTAAAATTTCAGAGTAGGCATCACGCGTGCCCGATCTTACGACACGGTATCGATGAACCATTAGTCTGCAAAAACCGAATTTAAGCAACCGCGAATATTCTCCGAACAGCGGCCACGTTTCGCTAATAAGCAAAATTGCAATAGCGAGAGGCTGTGGATGAGGGCGGGTTGATGAACTTTGGCGGAATTCTTTGAACAGGAAACGGGTGATTTCCTAAGTGGGAAGAATGAGCACAGCTCTTGGAATTCCCCCCCTTAGCGGTTCCAAAATCAACAAAAAGGAGCAGGAAATCACCGCAAGTTGCAATCGTTAGTCAAATCGCGAGGTGCGTGGCGTTTTGCCCTTGTTGCTATTTTGAGCCAGAGTTCGGGTTAAATTAGTGAAGTTACTTCCATAATTACCGAAGGACTCAGCAAACAAGAATTATTCAAATCCAAAAGCAATCTTGAGATCGAAACCAATCTCCATCCTCATATATTAAATTCCTCTTTATAGTATTTATAGTATTTATCGTATTTATAGTATAGTGAAAACAGAAGTGAAAAGTTCATCAGCCATTCCTTCATCTTCGGGCTCCCTCAGCAAACAATTGCTTCCAAGATAGTATTCATTGGTGAGTTTTCCATACTTATGTTAGCATCGCGATACGAGGACCCAAACATATGTTTATATGCTTGTCGAAATTTCCCTTGGGCCCATTCGTAAACTTAGTACGTTAGGAATTTACCAATCTAAGACTCCAACTAAAATAGGTATTGTAAAATTGTCATCCATTCTGGACTCCGATATTTCTGAACTAATCCGTGTAATTGTTTTTGTATAATGTGAAGAATCAATAGAACAGGCCAATAAGATATTTATCCTCTATTCTGCGTTAACACCTATTTCATTCCTGACCTATGCGCGGATTCCGTATGGAATCTTAGATGATACAACCCATCCTAAATTAAATTTATTCAAGCGTTACGCGCGGAACGGCTAACCGCTCGGCCCACGAAATAATTCCTTACGCACGTAACAGGCTGAATTGGTGTCAGAAGTGGGATTTTCGTATTGTCAATTAGCGCATGTGTTAGTGCAGAATAATTAAAGGATCGTATAGATTTCGAGATTCGCACACTGTTGCATAGATGGTTCAAATAATCAACATCAATTATAATTACACGATAGCGATTGCTGAATTTTCCTTCACTTAATTTATCAAAATGGCCACAAATTCCTCTCGTAATGCAGCAGCACAAGTTTCTGCAAATGTTTCAATGGATGAATTACACGTTACTAATTTGATGATGGCTTCTATGGCTGAATGCTTCACAATTCAACACAGTACATTAAACATTCCCTTTTTCGACGGGAAAAACATTCCCCTTAAAAATTTCTTAGGTGACGTTCAAAATGGTGCAGTCTATGTGCCACCAGCACTGGAAACTTCATATGTAAGGGCAATATTAGGAAAATTGCAGGGAACAGCGAGAGATAGTATTTGGGGTAAAAATTTTCAAAAATTAGATGATCTCATAAAACATTTAAAGGAAAGATTTGCGCCGGGTAAAACATATCCATACTACCATCACGAAATAGAAAATATCCGAATGAGACGCGGAGAAGCGGTCAGTGACTTTGCAGATCGATTAAATATCCTAATCAGCGGTGCTCGAGTCGCTTTAGAAGATAAATATGGAGAACGCACTAATCAAATGATGGCTCCCGTAGAGGAATGTGCTTTAGAGGCTTTTATTCGAGGATTACCCGACGAAATTGCTATCGCGGTTGATTCGCGTGAACCAAAGAAGATACAGGACGCTGTAAAAATTGCTGCACGAATAGAAACCCGAATGAAATCAGGAATAATCCCCGGTGGTGAACCTTCGCGGTTAATGTTATCACAACATTCAGTTCCGAATCCAGATTCTCGTGACTTACCTACCACCTACATAAACCGCTCCCAAACCTTGCGAGAGCAAGATTCGAGGAGTCCCAGTCCCATGAGAAATCCGAACTATAATCGCGCAAATTCACCGATTACCATTCTAAAATCTGCACGTCCTACATCACCTGTTCCTTACAAGCATCACCATTATCCGTTGCCACCGCATCCTTATCCATACTATCCACCGTATTCTTATCCACCAATGCCATATCCGCCTTACAGTCCAATATACGATCACCCTCAATCTTTCCATATGAATCCAAACTTGACTAATCATACTCTAACCAGAGCAAATTCTCCAACCCCAGTTCCTTCGCGAAGCATTGAACCTTCAAGATCCAACACACCCACTAACCAAAATTCCAGATCTTCTTCCCCTATCCCAACATTTGATCATTTTAACTCGAATTCGCCGAGAAGGAACAGTGAAAATTTAAACTCCCGCACAACTCGTCGTGCCGGCGCGACGGCGAGTTACTCGAATCAGGAGCGTCGAACAGTAAAATTTTTGGAAGCAGAGGAATCGTCTATTCCTATAAACGACAGCTAGAATCACCATTAATTAAAATGTCTGCGAAAGAATTACGCAATAAATCTGGTTTATTTTTGGTTGATACAGGCGCAGATATAAATCTGATAAAATTAAATGCTTTGCACGAAGACGTCGAAGTAGACATTCAGGAATCAGTCTCTATAACTGGAATTACCCCGGAAAAATTGAGAACTTTAGGAACAACTACCGTTACACTTTTGGAACAACCAGTTAAATTTCACGTCGTCCGATCATCGTTTCCCTTGAATAATGATGGAATTTTAGGCAAAGATTACTTACGTCAAGAGCAGGCGGAAATCTCGTTCGCTCATAATACCTTGGTCACGAAAACTGAACCCATCAGACCTTTTAGGTTCATTGGGGAAGAACCAAATCAGAAATCTAAACGTAGTCCTCGTTCGCAAATTCTTACGATTAAAGCTCGCACTCGTCAACCGATAGCTATAGACGTGGTTAATTCAGAAATAAAAGAAGGATACTTGCCAAAGTTAGAATCAGTAGAAGGCTTATACATAGGCGAAGCAGCTGTTAGTGTACGCGATGGTGTCTGTCACGTATTAGCAATTAATACGTTGGAAGAAGACATACAGGTCGAAGTTACTCCACAAGAAGTAATTCCCTTTGAGTACTATGATTTTCCAGAAGAAGAATATTTCGATTCAGACTCAGAAGTTCAAAATTTGCCCATAGTTCACGATAGGTTTTTCGAAATTCTAAAACGTTTGCGTTTAGATCACCTAAATGACGAGGAACGAGACCATATAATCGAAATTATAGAAGAATACCCAAATCGCTTTTATTTGCCAGGAGACCAATTACCTTTCACCCCGTTAATAAAACATACAATTCCGACATCAGATGATTTACCGATTAATACTAGACAGTATCGCTTTCCACCGGTTCACAAGGAAGAAATGCATCGTCAAATTTTGACAAAATTAAACAATAGGATAATTAAACCATCAAATTCGCCTTATAATTCACCTCTCTGGATCGTCCCTAAGAAACCTGATTCTCAAGGAAAACCCAGGTGGAGAATGGTAATTGATTTTCGCAAACTTAACGAAAAAACGATAGGAGATGCATATCCGTTACCAAATATAACCGATATTCTGGATCAATTAGGCCAAGCTAGATATTTCTCGATCATCGATCTCGCGAGTGGATTCCAACAAATAGAGATGGATCCAAAGGATAGGGCTAAAACAGCCTTTACAACTCCTAATGGGCACTACGAGTATATCCGTATGCCCGAAGGTTTGAAAAATGCACCTGCCACCTTTCAACGGCTTATGGATCAAACGTTACGTGGTTTGCAGGGAACGGAAGTTTTCGTTTATCTCGATGACATTGTAGTGTACGCAAAAACTCTTGAAGAACACGGAAAGAAAATTCGTAGATTATTTAATCGGTTAGAAAAAGCTAAATTAACATTACAACCCGATAAATGTGAATTTTTGAAAACTGAAGTAGCATACCTAGGACATATAATTAGTCAAAAGGGCGTAAGACCAGATCCAAACAAGATTATAGCAGTAAAAAACTTTCCTCGACCAAAAACAGCAAAGAATGTCAGACAATTTTTAGGTTTAGCAGGTTATTATCGCAGATTTATTAAAGATTTTGCAGCAAAATCCAAACCATTAACAGAATTGTTAAAAAAGAACGCGACCTTCGTTTGGGGAAAGGAACAAAAACGTAGCTTCCAGGAATTACGAAAAGCGCTCTGTAGAGGTCCAATTCTTCAATATCCAAATTTTGATAAGCCTTTCACTTTAACAACAGACGCCTCAGATTTTGCGATAGGAGCAATACTTAGTCAGGAGGTTGATGGAAACGATTTACCAATAGCTTATCTTTCTAGAACTTTAACAAACCCTGAGAAAAATTACTTCACCACCGAAAAAGAATGTTTGGCAGTATTATACGCAATTTTGCATTTTAGGCCGTATCTTTACGGTAGGAAATTTACGTTAGTTAGCGATCACGAGCCCCTGAAATGGATAGACTCCATAAAGGATCCAGGGCAACGTTTAATTCGATGGAGATTGAAATTGCGTGACTACGACTATAATTTCGTTCATAAAGCAGGAAAATTAAACACAAATGCAGACGCGTTATCCAGGAATCCTGTCGTTAAATTTAATCTCTCAGATACTAGCAGTACCAACTCTGACAGTGAACTTGAATCATCAAAAATTCTACCGATTCAAGAACAACCAGCAAAATCTAAACTTAGCTCAGCAGGAACCACATCTAGACCAATATCCAAATCAGTTTCGGAAGCACCCAGAAAACCAGGAAGGCCCATTGGATCGAAAAATAAACCAAAAATTTCAAACCCTTTAAATGTCAGTGCAATAGCAACTAGGACTCGAAATCAATTAAAACCCAACGTTTACATTCCACCACGACCTACAGTTCCATCGTCAGCAGATACCCCAGACGTAGATTCGGATAATTCGCATGATGAGTCATCAGAACCACCGATATTACGAAAAAGGAAAAGTGTAATGCCAAGCCTGGATTTACATAAGAAATTTACTTCTAAACATACGAAAGGGAAAACATTGGAACCAATTGCCGAGGACGTTCACATTGAAACAGTAGACGAGACAACAATAAACGCTGACACCATACTACTAGAATTACAACCACCAGCAGAGGACAGTGACGATGACGTTTTTCTAGATGACGAACGAAGACTGTCTATAAACAAACAGGAATTACATGACTCTTTCAAACGTTTTGACGAATCTCTTAAAGAACACAGCGAAATTATGGAAGAATCATCAGGTAATACTTCGGACACTGACGAACTAGACGACGTAGAGTTAAATAATAGAATAGAAAAATTACTTAAACAATATGGAACAGAAGGACATGATAAATCAAAACCTGACTGTACATTGGAAACATCCGAGCAGACCAAAATTCATTGGCAACCCCATAGATCCACATTACCTACTCCTATTCCACATTCTAAACCATTGGCATTGTCAACTCCTTTTCCAGCTTCACCAATCAATACGAGACAGAATGCACTTCTACCAGGACACTTCAGTGAAACTAAATCAAAATCTCTTGGTATACCAAGGCGAATAATTCCAAGGACGGTATCAGGTAACGAGACGTACTGCACTGGCATCCAGCTGACTCAGGGAATTCCCCCGGATATCACACCTAGCTCTCCCGTAAATCTTTCTCGGAAACCACAGCGCTCTTCAAAGAAATTAATTAATATTAGCCGAGAAAATTTGACCTACTCACATGATAATTATGTTCACTTTATTTCTGCTGATTGCGAATTGACAACATCCGTAGGAAAATTGCTAACAGATATAGGCGCTATCAGCGTTGAAAATTTCAGAGAAATTAAACCAAAGGAAGGTCAAGTACTAATCACTAGACAGGGAAAGTACAAAATATTTAGCATCGTTGTGCAGAAACATCATTTTGACGAGGCTTCCGTCGCGAAAATAAAAACCGGGCTTAGGAACTTAAAATTAATTCTTCCAAATTCCGATATTAATTCCTTTCGAATTTCAAAATCCGGTGATTATACCGATTCACTTACTCTCGAATCACTAAAGGAAATCCTAACAGAAATCTTCAAGGAAATCGACATCGAAATTACAATTTGCCTTGGGAAAATTCAAATTCCTCCCGAAGAACTTCGTCATAATATAATTTCAGAATTACATGAAGGCATAGTCGGCGGTCACAAAGGAGTAACTAAAACGTATCGTAGGATTCGCGAAAGATTCTATTGGCCAGGAATGAGGAATGATATTCAAAATTTCATTAGAACTTGCCATAGCTGTCAAGAAAATAAATTAGTCAGAACAAAAACGCGTGAACCAATGATAATCACAGATACCCCTATAGAACCGTTTGCTAAAGTATCATTAGATACTGTGGGACCCCTACCTATAACCCCTGATGGCAATCGGCACATATTGACTATGCAAGATAATTTGACAAAATATTGTATTGCCGTACCCGTACCGGATATAAAAGCTGAAACAATTGCTCACGCGATAGTAACACATTTAATCTTACAATTTGGAGCTCCGCGTATTATATTAACCGACAGAGGAACAAGTTTTATAAACAAGATTCTAAAGGAATTAACAAAAATCTTCAAAATTCATCACGTAACGACGTCTGGTTACAGACCACAGACAAACGGTGCTTTAGAAAGGAGCCATATAGTATTAACGGACTATATAAAACATTATATAAATGATTTCGATGATTGGGATAAGTTAGTTCCGTTTGCCATGTTCTCATACAACACCTCAGTACACGAAGCCACTAACTTCACTCCATATGAATTAGTTTTTGGAAAATTAGCTCGTTACCCTAGTTCATTTCCCGAAGATGATGATATGCTAACGTATAATTCATATCTTCGTGAATTGATAATTCGACTTTCCGAATCACAAATATTAGCCGGACAAAATCTAATTTCTGCTAAACATAAGTCTAAAGGATATTATGATGAAAAGGCACGACCATTCCCAGGAAAAGTAGGAGATATGGCTCGCGTTCTAGTAGAACCCAGAAAAGGAAAGTTCAGTACTCGATATCATGGTCCCTATAAAATAGTTGGAGTTTTGGAGAAAAATAATATTGTTTTGGAAGATGGTAATGGTAAAAGATTCATCAAACACGCAGATAAAGTAGAATTGGCTGCACAGTAATTTCCAAGTTCATAAAATACTAATCATTGATGCCTGATATTTGATAAGGAATGGCAATGGACTCGGCGATGCTCATCCTATTACTGGGGCTAGTAGCAGCGGATAAGAATAATTGCAATAGTTTTGTTTAGATAATACTAAATTTAAAAGATCAGGATGAGTTATATCGAATCACTTAAATCGATACTTACTCGGAAATTTACGTTAAGGAATCACAAACGACTCAAAACAAGTACACCAGCACATAAATTCTGTTTTTATTAATCACAAATCATATATCAAAAGGAAATCCAAATAATTTGGGAGACACATTAATAGTATCTCCACTGAATTCAATCCACTGTATGAATTCGATTGCAAATTGGACCAATTGGCAAAACAATCATCACAACGGAGAAGTTACATCACAACCAATTTCTTCAACTGACTCTGCAACCGAAGTATCATCATGCACATAATATTTTGGCCACTAATTAAGAAGAAGAGGAACAAGGAAGACAACCATCCAAACAACAGCACTAGAGGAAGACTCACAATCAACAACATCAAGAAATCGGGATTGTCGATTACCAAACTCAGAATGTTACACTTAATTATTTTATATTAATTTTCTTCTATTGTTTTGGTTGAAAACTTGTTGCATGCATTTATTTATTGTTTATTATCTTTTATTATTTTACTCTTGTTTGATTAATATTTACATGACCGAGAAAATGGACTCTGTCGAAAATACCATGAATAGATCCAGGAGGAGCGGAAGGAACGTGGCGTATGTTACCTTCAGCACCACCGAGGAGGCCGGAGCACTATCATTCTGTGTGATGTCATTCGTACGCAAAAAGCGAAAGACAAAGGAGACACTGAGCAAGTGAGCAGAGCTTGGCGTTCCCGGAGTGTCAACAACCTTCTCCAGGGAAACTCAACTGACATTGTCGGTTAACCAATAGCCTTATGGAAGTACAACATCCAACCTATACTACTAACTATCAGAACCGAAGTTCTTCGTGGACTCGGAAATCTTTCGACTCTGCGGCACCCTTCGACAAGAAGATGTTAAGAAGCCAGGGTGACGAACTGGAGAGCATCCACTACATGACGTACGTGTCTCTGCCTTGCTGAAGCCTCTGTTATTACAACAACGGTCATCCTCGGAGGGATGCTGAATGGTTAGCGTATTCTCACGATTCTTTCGTTTAAACGCGATAAATTAAATATTTTATATTAGATCATCTGTACATTTTTCTAATAGTACTTTGCGAAATCCATATTTTTCTCATAATTTAGTTAAGCGAATCATGCACGAGCAATCAATCATAAGCAATAATTTATATTTCATATAAGTTCAACCATTTTATGTAGAACCACCTGTTCAATAATTGCAAAAAATTGTATACATACGAACATCTCTCGAACTTAACCTACGGTTAAACATCATCGGGGACGATGATGATTCTAAGGGGGGAGGGGTGTTACGTGCCAAGCACATATAAAAAAATTAAATATAAAAAGAAAGAGGAAGTTAAAATTTCAGAGTAGGCATCACGCGTGCCCGATCTTACGACACGGTATCGATGAACCATTAGTCTGCAAAAACCGAATTTAAGCAACCGCGAATATTCTCCGAACAGCGGCCACGTTTCGCTAATAAGCAAAATTGCAATAGCGAGAGGCTGTGGATGAGGGCGGGTTGATGAACTTTGGCGGAATTCTTTGAACAGGAAACGGGTGATTTCCTAAGTGGGAAGAATGAGCACAGCTCTTGGAATTCCCCCCCTTAGCGGTTCCAAAATCAACAAAAAGGAGCAGGAAATCACCGCAAGTTGCAATCGTTAGTCAAATCGCGAGGTGCGTGGCGTTTTGCCCTTGTTGCTATTTTGAGCCAGAGTTCGGGTTAAATTAGTGAAGTTACTTCCATAATTACCGAAGGACTCAGCAAACAAGAATTATTCAAATCCAAAAGCAATCTTGAGATCGAAACCAATCTCCATCCTCATATATTAAATTCCTCTTTATAGTATTTATAGTATTTATCGTATTTATAGTATAGTGAAAACAGAAGTGAAAAGTTCATCAGCCATTCCTTCATCTTCGGGCTCCCTCAGCAAACAATTGCTTCCAAGATAGTATTCATTGGTGAGTTTTCCATACTTATGTTAGCATCGCGATACGAGGACCCAAACATATGTTTATATGCTTGTCGAAATTTCCCTTGGGCCCATTCGTAAACTTAGTACGTTAGGAATTTACCAATCTAAGACTCCAACTAAAATAGGTATTGTAAAATTGTCATCCATTCTGGACTCCGATATTTCTGAACTAATCCGTGTAATTGTTTTTGTATAATGTGAAGAATCAATAGAACAGGCCAATAAGATATTTATCCTCTATTCTGCGTTAACACCTATTTCATTCCTGACCTATGCGCGGATTCCGTATGGAATCTTAGATGATACAACCCATCCTAAATTAAATTTATTCAAGCGTTACGCGCGGAACGGCTAACCGCTCGGCCCACGAAATAATTCCTTACGCACGTAACACGCTTCTCGGTAGCCTCTCCGTACAGAGACTAAGTCCGAATTGAAAATATTTTCACCGACGACGTATCTTTTAAATGTTATGTTCGGTTATGGGAGCGTATTTGATGCACTTTTGCTTAATAAACCACGGCTCCATCTCTTACGGTTGATTTTTAAATGATTTCTAAAATCGTCGTCGGCGACTCTTCACGGTAGCCACTCGGTAGGAAAAAATCTAAGTCCGAACTGTAATTATTTTCACCGACGAGGTACCTTTCATATGTTAGATTGAGTTATAGGAGCGTATTTGAAGCACTTTTGCTTAATAAACCACGGCTCTATCTCTTACGGTTGATTTTTAAATTAATCAGAAAGTCTTCGTCGGTAGCGCTTCTCGGTAGCCTCTCCGTACAGAGACTAAGTCCGTATTGAAAATATTTTCACCGACGACGTATCTTTTAAATGTTATGTTCCGTTATGGGAGCGTATTTGACGCACTTTTGCTTAATAAACCACGGCTCTATCTCTTACGGTTGATTTTTAAATAATTTCTAAAGTCGTCGTCGGCGACTCTTCACGGTAGCCACTCGGTAGGAAAAAATCTAATTCCGAACTGTAATTATTTTCGCCGACGAGGTACCTTTTATATGTTAGATTGAGTTATAGGAGCGTATTTGAAGCACTTTTGCTTAATAAACCACGGCTCTATCTCTTTCGGTTGATTTTTAAATTAATCAGAAAGTCCTCGTCGGTAGCGCTTCTCGGTAGCTTCTCCGTACAGAGACTAAGTCCGAATTGAAAATATTTTCACCGACGACGTATCTTTTAAATGTTATGTTCCGTTATGGGAGCGTATTTGACGCACTTTGGCTTAATAAACCACGGCTCCATCTCTTACGGTTGGTTTTTAAATAATTTCTAAAGTCGTCGTCGGCGACTCTTCACGGTAGCCACTCGGTAGGAAAAAATCTAAGTCCGAACTGAAATTATTTTCACCGACGAGGTACCTTTTAAATGTTAGATTGAGTTATAGGAGCGTATTTGAAGCACTTTTGCTTAATAAACCACGGCTCTATCTCTTACGGTTGATTTTTAAATTAATCAGAAAGTCTTCGTCGGTAGCGCTTCTCGGTAGCCTCTCCGTACAGAGACTAAGTCCGAATTGAAAATATTTTCATCCACGACGTATCTTTTAAATGTTATGTTCCGTTATGGGAGCGTATTTGACGCACTTTTGCTTAATAAACCACGGCTCTATCTCTTACGGTTGATTTTTAAATAATTTCTAAAGTCGTCGTCGGCGACTCTTCACGGTAGCCACTCGGTAGGAAAAAATCTAATTCCGAACTGTAATTATTTTCGCCGACGAGGTACCTTTTATATGTTAGATTGAGTTATAGGAGCGTATTTGAAGCACTTTTGCTTAATAAACCACGGCTCTATCTCTTTCGGTTGATTTTTAAATTAATCAGAAAGTCTTCGTCGGTAGCGCTTCTCGGTAGCCTCTCCGTACAGAGACTATGTCCGAATTGAAAATATTTTCACCCACGACGTACCTTTTAAATGATATGTTCCGTTATGGGAGCGTATTTGACGCACTTTTGCTTAATAAACCACGGCTCTATCTCTTACGGTTGATTTTTAAATAATTTCTAAAGTCGTCGTCGGCGACTCTTTACGGTAGCCACTCGGTAGGAAAAAATCTAAGTCCGAACTGAAATTATTTTCACCGACGAGGTACCTTTTAAATGTTAGATTGAGTTATAGGAGCGTATTTGAAGCACTTTTGCTTAATAAACCACGGCTCTATCTCTTACGGTTGATTTTTAAATTAATCAGAAAGTCTTCGTCGGTAGCGCTTCTCGGTAGCCTCTCCGTACAGAGACTAAGTCCGAATTGAAAATATTTTCATCCACGACGTATCTTTTAAATGTTATGTTCCGTTATGGGAGCGTATTTGACGCACTTTTGCTTAATAAACCACGGCTCTATCTCTTACGGTTGATTTTTAAATAATTTCTAAAGTCGTCGACGGCCACTCTTCACGGTAGCCACTCGGTAGGAAAAAATCTAAGTCCGAACTGTAATTATTTTCACCGACGAGGTACCTTTTATATGTTAGATTGAGTTATAGGAGCGTATTTGAAGCACTTTTGCTTAATAAACCACGGCTCTATCTCTTACGGTTGATTTTTAAATTAATCAGAAAGTCTTCGTCGGTAGCGCTTCTCGGTAGCCTCTCCGTACAGAGACTAAGTCCGTATTGAAAATATTTTCACCGACGACGTATCTTTTAAATGTTATGTTCCGTTATGGGAGCGTATTTGACGCACTTTTGCTTAATAAACCACGGCTCTATCTCTTACGGTTGATTTTTAAATAATTTCTAAAGTCGTCGACGGCGACTCTTCACGGTAGCCACTCGGTAGGAAAAAATCTAAGTCCGAACTGTAATTATTTTCACCGACGAGGTACCTTTTATATGTTAGATTGAGTTATAGGAGCGTATTTGAAGCACTTTTGCTTAATAAACCACGGCTCTATCTCTTACGGTTGATTTTTAAATTAATCAGAAAGTCTTCGTCGGTAGCGCTTCTCGGTAGCCTCTCCGTACAGAGACTAAGTCCGAATTGAAAATATTTTCACCGACGACGTATCTTTTAAATGTTATGTTCGGTTATGGGAGCGTGTTTGACGCACTTTTGCTTAATAAACCACGGCTCCATCTCTTACGGTTGATTTTTAAATAATCTCTAAAGTCGTCGTCGGCGACTCTTCACGGTAGCCAGTCGGTAGGAAAAAATCTATGTCCGAACTGTAATTATTTTCACCGACGAGTTACCTTTTATATGTTAGATTGAGTTATAGGAGCGTATTTGAAGCACTTTTGCTTAATAAACCACGGCTCTATCTCTTACGGTTGATTTTTAAATTAATCAGAAAGTCTTCGTCGGTAGCGCTTCTCGGTAGCCTCTCCGTACGGAGACTAAATCCGAATTGAAAATATTTTCACCGACGACGTATCTTTTAAATGTTATGTTCCGCTATGGGAGCGTATTTGACGCACTTTTGCTTAATAAACCACGTCTCCATCTCTTACGGTTGATTTTTAAATAATTTCTAAAGTCGTCGTCGGCGACTCTTCACGGTAGCCAGTCGGTAGGAAAAAATCTATGTCCGAACTGTAATTATTTTCACCGACGAGGTACCTTTTATATGTTAGATTGAGTTATAGGAGCGTATGTGAAGCACTTTTGCTTAATAAACCACGGCTCTATCTCTTACGGTTGATTTTTAAATTAATCAGAAAGTCTTCGTCGGTAGCGCTTCTCGGTAGCCTCTCCGTACGGAGACTAAATCCGAATTGAAAATATTTTCACCGACGACGTATCTTTTAAATGTTATGTTCCGTTATGGGAGCGTATTTGACGCACTTTTGCTTAATAAACCACGGCTCTATCTCTTACGGTTGATTTTTAAATAATTTCTAAAGTCGTCGACGGCGACTCTTCACGGTAGCCACTCGGTAGGAAAAAATCTAAGTCCGAACTGTAATTATTTTCACCGACGAGGTACCTTTTATATGTTAGATTGAGTTATAGGAGCGTATTTGAAGCACTTTTGCTTAATAAACCACGGCTCTATCTCTTACGGTTGATTTTTAAATTAATCAGAAAGTCTTCGTCGGTAGCGCTTCTCGGTAGCCTCTCCGTACAGAGACTAAGTCCGAATTGAAAATATTTTCACCGACGACGTATCTTTTAAATGTTATGTTCCGTTATGGGAGCGTATTTGACGCACTTTTGCTTAATAAACCACGGCTCTATCTCTTACGGTTGATTTTTAAATAATTTCTAAAGTCGTCGACGGCGACTCTTCACGGTAGCCACTCGGTAGGAAAAAATCTAAGTCCGAACTGTAATTATTTTCACCGACGAGGTACCTTTTAAATGTTAGATTGAGTTATAGGAGCGTATTTGAAGCACTTTTGCTTAATAAACCACGGCTCTATCTCTTACGGTTGATTTTTAAATTAATCAGAAAGTCTTCGTCGGTAGCGCTTCTCGGTAGCCTCTCCGTACAGAGACTAAGTCCGAATTGAAAATATTTTCATCCACGACGTATCTTTTAAATGTTATGTTCCGTTATGGGAGCGTATTTGACGCACTTTTGCTTAATAAACCACGGCTCTATCTCTTACGGTTGATTTTTAAATAATTTCTAAAGTCGTCGACGGCCACTCTTCACGGTAGCCACTCGGTAGGAAAAAATCTAAGTCCGAACTGTAATTATTTTCACCGACGAGGTACCTTTTATATGTTAGATTGAGTTATAGGAGCGTATTTGAAGCACTTTTGCTTAATAAACCACGGCTCTATCTCTTACGGTTGATTTTTAAATTAATCAGAAAGTCTTCGTCGGTAGCGCTTCTCGGTAGCCTCTCCGTACAGAGACTAGGTCCGTATTGAAAATATTTTCACCGACGACGTATCTTTTAAATGTTATGTTCCGTTATGGGAGCGTATTTGACGCACTTTTGCTTAATAAACCACGGCTCTATCTCTTACGGTTGATTTTTAAATAATTTCTAAAGTCGTCGACGGCGACTCTTCACGGTAGCCACTCGGTAGGAAAAAATCTAAGTCCGAACTGTAATTATTTTCACCGACGAGGTACCTTTTATATGTTAGATTGAGTTATAGGAGCGTATTTGAAGCACTTTTGCTTAATAAACCACGGCTCTATCTCTTACGGTTGATTTTTAAATTAATCAGAAAGTCTTCGTCGGTAGCGCTTCTCGGTAGCCTCTCCGTACAGAGACTAAGTCCGAATTGAAAATATTTTCACCGACGACGTATCTTTTAAATGTTATGTTCGGTTATGGGAGCGTGTTTGACGCACTTTTGCTTAATAAACCACGGCTCCATCTCTTACGGTTGATTTTTAAATAATCTCTAAAGTCGTCGTCGGCGACTCTTCACGGTAGCCAGTCGGTAGGAAAAAATCTATGTCCGAAATGTAATTATTTTCACCGACGAGGTACCTTTTATATGTTAGATTGAGTTATAGGAGCGTATTTGAAGCACTTTTGCTTAATAAACCACGGCTCTATCTCTTACGGTTGATTTTTAAATTAATCAGAAAGTCTTCGTCGGTAGCGCTTCTCGGTAGCCTCTCCGTACGGAGACTAAATCCGAATTGAAAATATTTTCACCGACGACGTATCTTTTAAATGTTATGTTCCGCTATGGGAGCGTATTTGACGCACTTTTGCTTAATAAACCACGGCTCCATCTCTTAGGTTGATTTTTAAATAATTTCTAAAGTCGTCGTCGGCGACTCTTCACGGTAGCCAGTCGGTAGGAAAAAATCTATGTCCGAACTGTAATTATTTTCACCGACGAGGTACCTTTTATATGTTAGATTGAGTTATAGGAGCGTATGTGAAGCACTTTTGCTTAATAAACCACGGCTCTATCTCTTACGGTTGATTTTTAAATTAATCAGAAAGTCTTCGTCGGTAGCGCTTCTCGGTAGCCTCTCCGTACGGAGACTAAATCCGAATTGAAAATATTTTCACCGACGACGTATCTTTTAAATGTTATGTTCCGCTATGGGAGCGTATTTGACGCACTTTTGCTTAATAAACCACGGCTCCATCTCTTACGGTTGATTTTTAAATAATTTCTAAAGTCGTCGTCGGCGACTCTTTACGGTAGCCACTCGGTAGGAAAAAATCTAAGTCCAAACTGTAATTATTTTCACCGACGAGGTACCTTTTATATGTTAGATTGAGTTATAGGAGCGTATTTGAAGCACTTTTGCTTAATAAACCACGGCTCTATCTCTTACGGTTGATTTTTAAATTAATCAGAAAGTCTTCGTCGGTAGCGCTCCTCGGTAGCCTCTCCGTACGGAGACTAAATCCGAATTGAAAATATTTTCACCGACGACGTATCTTTTAAATGTTATGTTCCGTTATGGGAGCGTATTTGACGCACTTTTGCTTAATAAACCACGGCTCCATCTCTTACGGTTGATTTGTAAATAATTTCTAAAGTCGTCGTCGGCGACTCTTCACGGTAGCCACTCGATAGGAAAAAATCTAAGCCCGAACTGAAATTATTTTCACCGACGAGGTACCTTTTATATGTTAGATTGAGTTATAGGAGCTCATTTGAAGCACTTTTGCTTAATAAACCACGGCTCTATCTCTTACGGTTGATTTTTAAATTAATCAGAAAGTCCTCGTCGGTAGCGCTTCTCGGTAGCCTCTCCGTACAGAGACTAAGTCCGAATTGAAAATATTTTCACCGACGACGTATCTTTTAAATGTTATGTTCCGTTATGGGGGCGTATTTGACGCACTTTTGCTTAATAAACCACGGCTCCATCTCTTACGGTTGATTTTTAAATAATTTCTAGTCGCCGTCGGCGACTCTTCACGGTAGCCACTCGGTAGGAAAAAATCTAAGTCCGAACTGTAATTATTTTCGCCGACGAGGTACCTTTTATATGTTAGATTGAGTTATAGGAGCGTATTTGAAGCACTTTTGCTTAATAAACCACGGCTCTATCTCTTTCGGTTGATTTTTAAATTAATCAGAAAATCTTCGTCGGTAGCGCTTCTCGGTAGCCTTTCCGTACAGAGACTATGTCCGAATTGAAAATATTTTCACCGACGACGTATCTTTTAAATGTTATGTTCTGCTATGGGAGCGTATTGGACGCACTTTTGCTTAATAAACCACGGCTCTATCTCTTACGGTTGATTTTTAAATTAATCAGAAAGTCTTCGTCGGTAGCGCTTCTCGGTAGCCTCTCCGTACAGAGACTAAGTCCGAATTGAAAATATTTTCATCCACGACGTATCTTTTAAATGTTATGTTCCGTTATGGGAGCGTATTTGACGCACTTTTGCTTAATAAGCCACGGCTCCATCTGTTAAGGTTGATTTTTAAATAATTTCTAAAGTCGTCGTCGGCGACTCTTCACGGTAGCCACTCGGTAGGAAAAAGTCTAAGTCCGAACTGTAATTATTTTCACCGACGAGGTACCTTTCATATGTTAGATTGAGTTATAGGAGCGTATTTGAAGCACTTTTGCTTAATAAACCACGGCTCTATCTCTTACGGTTGATTTTTAAATTAATCAGAAAGTCCTCGTCGGTAGCGCTTCTCGGTAGCCTCTCCGTACAGAGACTAAGTCCGAATTGAAAATATTTTCACCAACGACGTATCTTTTAAATGTTATGTTCCGTTATGGGAGCGTATTTGACGCACTTTTGCTTAATAAACCACGGCTCCATCTCTTACGGTTGATTTTTAAATAATTTCTAGTCGCCGTCGGCGACTCTTCACGGTAGCCACTCGGTAGGAAAAAATCTAAGTCCGAACTGTAATTATTTTCACCGACGAGGTACCTTTTATATGTTAGATTGAGTTATAGGAGCTCATTTGAAGCACTTTTGCTTAATAAACCACGGCTCTATCTCTTACGGTTGATTTTTAAATTAATCAGAAAGTCCTCGTCGGTAGCGCTTCTCGGTAGCCTCTCCGTACAGAGACAAAGTCCGAATTGAAAATATTTTCATCCACGACGTATCTTTTAAATGTTATGTTCCGTTATGGGAGCGTATTTGACGCACTTTTGCTTAATAAACCACGGCCCTATCTCTTACGGTTGATTTTTAAATAATTTCTAAAGTCGTCGACGGCGACTCTTCACGGTAGCCACTCGGTAGGAAAAAATCTAAGTCCGAACTGTAATTATTTTCACCGACGAGGTACCTTTTATATGTTAGATTGAGTTATAGGAGCGCATTTGAAGCACTTTTGCTTAATAAACCACGGCTCCATCTGTTAAGGTTGATTTTTAAATAATTTCTAAAGTCGTCGTCGGCGACTCTTCACGGTAGCCACTCGGTAGGAAAAAGTCTAAGTCCGAACTGTAATTATTTTCACCGACGAGGTACCTTTCATATGTTAGATTGAGTTATAGGAGCGTATTTGAAGCACTTTTGCTTAATAAACCACGGCTCTATCTCTTACGGTTGATTTTTAAATTAATCAGAAAGTCCTCGTCGGTAGCGCTTCTCGGTAGCCTCTCCGTACAGAGACTAAGTCCGAATTGAAAATATTTTCACCAACGACGTATCTTTTAAATGTTATGTTCCGTTATGGGAGCGTATTTGACGCACTTTTGCTTAATAAACCACGGCTCCATCTCTTACGGTTGATTTTTAAATAATTTCTAGTCGCCGTCGGCGACTCTTCACGGTAGCCACTCGGTAGGAAAAAATCTAAGTCCGAACTGTAATTATTTTCGCCGACGAGGTACCTTTTATATGTTAGATTGAGTTATAGGAGCGTATTTGAAGCACTTTTGCTTAATAAACCACGGCTCTATCTCTTACGGTTGATTTTTAAATTAATCAGAAAGTCTTCGTCGGTAGCGCTTCTCGGTAGCCTCTCCGTACAGAGACTAAGTCCGAATTGAAAATATTTTCATCCACGACGTATCTTTTAAATGTTATGTTCCGTTATGGGAGCGTATTTGACGCACTTTTGCTTAATAAACCACGGCCCTATCTCTTACGGTTGATTTTTAAATAATTTCTAAAGTCGTCGACGGCGACTCTTCACGGTAGCCACTCGGTAGGAAAAAATCTAAGTCCGAACTGTAATTATTTTCACCGACGAGGTACCTTTTATATGTTAGATTGAGTTATAGGAGCGTATTTGAAGCACTTTTGCTTAATAAACCACGGCTCTATCTCTTACGGTTGATTTTTCAATTAATCAGAAAGTCTTCGTCGGTAGCGCTTCTCGGTAGCCTCTCCGTACAGAGACTAAGTCCGAATTGAAAATATTTTCACCGACGACGTATCTTTTAAATGTTATGTTCGGTTATGGGAGCGTGTTTGACGCACTTTTGCTTAATAAACCACGGCTCCATCTCTTACGGTTGATTTTTAAATAATCTCTAAAGTCGTCGTCGGCGACTCTTCACGGTAGCCAGTCGGTAGGAAAAAATCTATGTCCGAACTGTAATTATTTTCACCGACGAAGTACCTTTTATATGTTAGATTGAGTTATAGGAGCGCATTTGAAGCACTTTTGCTTAATAAACCACGGCTCTATCTCTTACGGTTGATTTTTAAATTAATCAGAAAGTCTTCGTCGGTAGCGCTTCTCGGTAGCCTCTCCGTACAGAGACTAAGTCCGAATTGAAAATATTTTCATCCACGACGTATCGTTTAAATGTTATGTTCCGTTATGGGAGCGTATTTGACGCACTTTTGCTTAATAAACCACGGCTCTATCTCTTACGGTTGATTTTTAAATAATTTCTAGTCGCCGTCGGCGACTCTTCACGGTAGCCACTCGGTAGGAAAAAATCTAAGTCCGAACTGTAATTATTTTCACCGACGAGGTACCTTTTATATGTTAGATTGAGTTATAGGAGCTCATTTGAAGCACTTTTGCTTAATAAACCACGGCTCTATCTCTTACGGTTGATTTTTAAATTAATCAGAAAGTCCTCGTCGGTAGCGCTTCTCGGTAGCCTCTCCGTACAGAGACTAAGTCCGAATTGAAAATATTTTCATCCACGACGTATCTTTTAAATGTTATGTTCCGTTATGGGAGCGTATTTGACGCACTTTTGCTTAATAAACCACGGCCCTATCTCTTACGGTTGATTTTTAAATAATTTCTAAAGTCGTCGACGGCGACTCTTCACGGTAGCCACTCGGTAGGAAAAAATCTAAGTCCGAACTGTAATTATTTTCACCGACGAGGTACCTTTTATATGTTAGATTGAGTTATAGGAGCGCATTTGAAGCACTTTTGCTTAATAAACCACGGCTCCATCTGTTAAGGTTGATTTTTAAATAATTTCTAAAGTCGTCGTCGGCGACTCTTCACGGTAGCCACTCGGTAGGAAAAAGTCTAAGTCCGAACTGTAATTATTTTCACCGACGAGGTACCTTTCATATGTTAGATTGAGTTATAGGAGCGTATTTGAAGCACTTTTGCTTAATAAACCACGGCTCTATCTCTTACGGTTGATTTTTAAATTAATCAGAAAGTCCTCGTCGGTAGCGCTTCTCGGTAGCCTCTCCGTACAGAGACTAAGTCCGAATTGAAAATATTTTCACCAACGACGTATCTTTTAAATGTTATGTTCCGTTATGGGAGCGTATTTGACGCACTTTTGCTTAATAAACCACGGCTCCATCTCTTACGGTTGATTTTTAAATAATTTCTAGTCGCCGTCGGCGACTCTTCACGGTAGCCACTCGGTAGGAAAAAATCTAAGTCCGAACTGTAATTATTTTCGCCGACGAGGTACCTTTTATATGTTAGATTGAGTTATAGGAGCGTATTTGAAGCACTTTTGCTTAATAAACCACGGCTCTATCTCTTACGGTTGATTTTTAAATTAATCAGAAAGTCTTCGTCGGTAGCGCTTCTCGGTAGCCTCTCCGTACAGAGACTAAGTCCGAATTGAAAATATTTTCATCCACGACGTATCTTTTAAATGTTATGTTCCGTTATGGGAGCGTATTTGACGCACTTTTGCTTAATAAACCACGGCCCTATCTCTTACGGTTGATTTTTAAATAATTTCTAAAGTCGCCGACGACGACTCTTCACGGTAGCCACTCGGTAGGAAAAAATCTAAGTCCGAACTGTAATTATTTTCACCGACGAGGTACCTTTTATATGTTAGATTGAGTTATAGGAGCGTATTTGAAGCACTTTTGCTTAATAAACCACGGCTCTATCTCTTACGGTTGATTTTTCAATTAATCAGAAAGTCTTCGTCGGTAGCGCTTCTCGGTAGCCTCTCCGTACAGAGACTAAGTCCGAATTGAAAATATTTTCACCGACGACGTATCTTTTAAATGTTATGTTCGGTTATGGGAGCGTGTTTGACGCACTTTTGCTTAATAAACCACGGCTCCATCTCTTACGGTTGATTTTTAAATAATCTCTAAAGTCGTCGTCGGCGACTCTTCACGGTAGCCAGTCGGTAGGAAAAAATCTATGTCCGAACTGTAATTATTTTCACCGACGAAGTACCTTTTATATGTTAGATTGAGTTATAGGAGCGCATTTGAAGCACTTTTGCTTAATAAACCACGGCTCTATCTCTTACGGTTGATTTTTAAATTAATCAGAAAGTCTTCGTCGGTAGCGCTTCTCGGTAGCCTCTCCGTACAGAGACTAAGTCCGAATTGAAAATATTTTCATCCACGACGTATCGTTTAAATGTTATGTTCCGTTATGGGAGCGTATTTGACGCACTTTTGCTTATTAAACCACGGCTCTATCTCTTACGGTTGATTTTTAAATAATTTCTAAAGTCGTCGTCGGCGACTCTTCACGGTAGCCACTCGGTAGGAAAAAATCTAAGTCCGAACTGTAATTATTTTCACCGACGAGGTACCTTTTATATGTTAGATTGAGTTCTAGGAGCGTATTTGAAGCACTTTTGCTTAATAAACCACGGCTCTATCTCTTACGGTTGATTTTTAAATTAATCAGAAAGTCTTCGTCGGTAGCGCTTCTCGGTAGCCTCTCCGTACAGAGACTAAGTCCGAATTGAAAATATTTTCATCCACGACGTATCTTTTAAATGTTATGTTCCGTTATGGGAGCGTATTTGACGCACTTTTGCTTAATAAACCACGGCCCTATCTCTTACGGTTGATTTTTAAATAATTTCTAAAGTCGTCGACGGCGACTCTTCACTGTAGCCACTCGGTAGGAAAAAATCTAAGTCCGAACTGTAATTATTTTCACCGACGAGGTACCTTTTATATGTTAGATTGAGTTATAGGAGCGTATTTGAAGCACTTTTGCTTAATAAACCACGGCTCTATCTCTTACGGTTGATTTTTCAATTAATCAGAAAGTCTTCGTCGGTAGCGCTTCTCGGTAGCCTCTCCGTACAGAGACTAAGTCCGAATTGAAAATATTTTCACCGACGACGTATCTTTTAAATGTTATGTTCGGTTATGGGAGCGTATTTGACGCACTTTTGCTTAATAAACCACGGCTCCATCTCTTACGGTTGATTTTTAAATAATCTCTAAAGTCGTCGTCGGCGACTCTTCACGGTAGCCAGTCGGTAGGAAAAAATCTATGTCCGAACTGTAATTATTTTCACCGACGAGGTACCTTTTATATGTTAGATTGAGTTATAGGAGCGCATTTGAAGCACTTTTGCTTAATAAACCACGGCTCTATCTCTTACGGTTGATTTTTAAATTAATCAGAAAGTCTTCGTCGGTAGCGCTTCTCGGTAGCCTCTCCGTACAGAGACTAAGTCCGAATTGAAAATATTTTCATCCACGACGTATCGTTTAAATGTTATGTTCCGTTATGGGAGCGTATTTGACGCACTTTTGCTTAATAAACCACGGCTCTATCTCTTACGGTTGATTTTTAAATAATTTCTAAAGTCGTCGTCGGCGACTCTTCACGGTAGCCACTCGGTAGGAAAAAATCTAAGTCCGAACTGTAATTATTTTCACCGACGAGGTACCTTTTATATGTTAGATTGAGTTATAGGAGCGCATTTGAAGCACTTTTGCTTAATAAACCACGGCTCCATCTGTTAAGGTTGATTTTTAAATAATTTCTAAAGTCGTCGTCGGCGACTCTTCACGGTAGCCACTCGGTAGGAAAAAGTCTAAGTCCGAACTGTAATTATTTTCACCGACGAGGTACCTTTCATATGTTAGATTGAGTTATAGGAGCGTATTTGAAGCACTTTTGCTTAATAAACCACGGCTCTATCTCTTACGGTTGATTTTTAAATTAATCAGAAAGTCCTCGTCGGTAGCGCTTCTCGGTAGCCTCTCCGTACAGAGACTAAGTCCGAATTGAAAATATTTTCATCCACGACGTATCGTTTAAATGTTATGTTCCGTTATGGGAGCGTATTTGACGCACTTTTGCTTAATAAACCACGGCTCTATCTCTTACGGTTGATTTTTAAATAATTTCTAAAGTCGTCGTCGGCGACTCTTCACGGTAGCCACTCGGTAGGAAAAAATCTAAGTCCGAACTGTAATTATTTTCACCGACGAGGTACCTTTTATATGTTAGATTGAGTTATAGGAGCGCATTTGAAGCACTTTTGCTTAATAAACCACGGCTCCATCTGTTAAGGTTGATTTTTAAATAATTTCTAAAGTCGTCGTCGGCGACTCTTCACGGTAGCCACTCGGTAGGAAAAAGTCTAAGTCCGAACTGTAATTATTTTCACCGACGAGGTACCTTTCATATGTTAGATTGAGTTATAGGAGCGTATTTGAAGCACTTTTGCTTAATAAACCACGGCTCTATCTCTTACGGTTGATTTTTAAATTAATCAGAAAGTCCTCGTCGGTAGCGCTTCTCGGTAGCCTCTCCGTACAGAGACTAAGTCCGAATTGAAAATATTTTCACCAACGACGTATCTTTTAAATGTTATGTTCCGTTATGGGAGCGTATTTGACGCACTTTTGCTTAATAAACCACGGCTCCATCTCTTACGGTTGATTTTTAAATAATTTCTAGTCGCCGTCGGCGACTCTTCACGGTAGCCACTCGGTAGGAAAAAATCTAAGTCCGAACTGTAATTATTTTCGCCGACGAGGTACCTTTTATATGTTAGATTGAGTTATAGGAGCGTATTTGAAGCACTTTTGCTTAATAAACCACGGCTCTATCTCTTACGGTTGATTTTTAAATTAATCAGAAAGTCTTCGTCGGTAGCGCTTCTCGGTAGCCTCTCCGTACAGAGACTAAGTCCGAATTGAAAATATTTTCATCCACGACGTATCTTTTAAATGTTATGTTCCGTTATGGGAGCGTATTTGACGCACTTTTGCTTAATAAACCACGGCCCTATCTCTTACGGTTGATTTTTAAATAATTTCTAAAGTCGTCGACGGCGACTCTTCACGGTAGCCACTCGGTAGGAAAAAATCTAAGTCCGAACTGTAATTATTTTCACCGACGAGGTACCTTTTATATGTTAGATTGAGTTATAGGAGCGTATTTGAAGCACTTTTGCTTAATAAACCACGGCTCTATCTCTTACGGTTGATTTTTCAATTAATCAGAAAGTCTTCGTCGGTAGCGCTTCTCGGTAGCCTCTCCGTACAGAGACTAAGTCCGAATTGAAAATATTTTCACCGACGACGTATCTTTTAAATGTTATGTTCGGTTATGGGAGCGTGTTTGACGCACTTTTGCTTAATAAACCACGGCTCCATCTCTTACGGTTGATTTTTAAATAATCTCTAAAGTCGTCGTCGTCGACTCTTCACGGTAGCCAGTCGGTAGGAAAAAATCTATGTCCGAACTGTAATTATTTTCACCGACGAAGTACCTTTTATATGTTAGATTGAGTTATAGGAGCGCATTTGAAGCACTTTTGCTTAATAAACCACGGCTCTATCTCTTACGGTTGATTTTTAAATTAATCAGAAAGTCTTCGTCGGTAGCGCTTCTCGGTAGCCTCTCCGTACAGAGACTAAGTCCGAATTGAAAATATTTTCATCCACGACGTATCGTTTAAATGTTATGTTCCGTTATGGGAGCGTATTTGACGCACTTTTGCTTAATAAACCACGGCTCTATCTCTTACGGTTGATTTTTAAATAATTTCTAAAGTCGTCGTCGGCGACTCTTCACGGTAGCCACTCGGTAGGAAAAAATCTAAGTCCGAACTGTAATTATTTTCACCGACGAGGTACCTTTTATATGTTAGATTGAGTTATAGGAGCGTATTTGAAGCACTTTTGCTTAATAAACCACGGCTCTATCTCTTACGGTTGATTTTTAAATTAATCAGAAAGTCTTCGTCGGTAGCGCTTCTCGGTAGCCTCTCCGTACAGAGACTAAGTCCGAATTGAAAATATTTTCATCCACGACGTATCTTTTAAATGTTATGTTCCGTTATGGGAGCGTATTTGACGCACTTTTGCTTAATAAACCACGGCCCTATCTCTTACGGTTGATTTTTAAATAATTTCTAAAGTCGTCGACGGCGACTCTTCACTGTAGCCACTCGGTAGGAAAAAATCTAAGTCCGAACTGTAATTATTTTCACCGACGAGGTACCTTTTATATGTTAGATTGAGTTATAGGAGCGTATTTGAAGCACTTTTGCTTAATAAACCACGGCTCTATCTCTTACGGTTGATTTTTCAATTAATCAGAAAGTCTTCGTCGGTAGCGCTTCTCGGTAGCCTCTCCGTACAGAGACTAAGTCCGAATTGAAAATATTTTCACCGACGACGTATCTTTTAAATGTTATGTTCGGTTATGGGAGCGTATTTGACGCACTTTTGCTTAATAAACCACGGCTCCATCTCTTACGGTTGATTTTTAAATAATCTCTAAAGTCGTCGTCGGCGACTCTTCACGGTAGCCAGTCGGTAGGAAAAAATCTATGTCCGAACTGTAATTATTTTCACCGACGAGGTACCTTTTATATGTTAGATTGAGTTATAGGAGCGCATTTGAAGCACTTTTGCTTAATAAACCACGGCTCTATCTCTTACGGTTGATTTTTAAATTAATCAGAAAGTCTTCGTCGGTAGCGCTTCTCGGTAGCCTCTCCGTACAGAGACTAAGTCCGAATTGAAAATATTTTCATCCACGACGTATCGTTTAAATGTTATGTTCCGTTATGGGAGCGTATTTGACGCACTTTTGCTTAATAAACCACGGCTCTATCTCTTACGGTTGATTTTTAAATAATTTCTAAAGTCGTCGTCGGCGACTCTTCACGGTAGCCACTCGGTAGGAAAAAATCTAAGTCCGAACTGTAATTATTTTCACCGACGAGGTACCTTTTATATGTTAGATTGAGTTATAGGAGCGTATTTGAAGCACTTTTGCTTAATAAACCACGGCTCTATCTCTTACGGTTGATTTTTAAATTAATCAGAAAGTCTTCGTCGGTAGCGCTTCTCGGTAGCCTCTCCGTACAGAGACTAAGTCCGAATTGAAAATATTTTCACCGACGACGTATCTTCTAAATGTTATGTTCCGTTATGGGAGCGTATTTGACGCACTTTTGCTTAATAAACCACGGCTCCATCTCTTACGGTTGATTTTTAAATAATTTCTAAAGTCGTCGTCGGCGACTCTTCACGGTAGCCACTCGATAGGAAAAAATCTAAGCCCGAACTGAAATTATTTTCACCGACGAGGTACCTTTTATATGTTAGATTGAGTTATAGGAGCGTATTTGAAGCACTTTTGCTTAATAAACCACGGCTCTATCTCTTACGGTTGATTTTTCAATTAATCAGAAAGTCTTCGTCGGTAGCGCTTCTCGGTAGCCTCTCCGTACAGAGACTAAGTCCGAATTGAAAATATTTTCACCGACGACGTATCTTTTAAATGTTATGTTCGGTTATGGGAGCGTATTTGACGCACTTTTGCTTAATAAACCACGGCTCCATCTCTTACGGTTGATTTTTAAATAATTTCTAAAGTCGTCGTCGGCGACTCTTCACGGTAGCCACTCGATAGGAAAAAATCTAAGTCCGAACTGTAATTATTTTCACCGACGAGGTACCTTTTATATGTTAGATTGAGTTATAGGAGCGTATTTGAAGCACTTTTGCTTAATAAACCACGGCTCTATCTCTTACGGTTGATTTTTAAATTAATCAGAAATTCTTCGTCGGTAGCGCTTCTCGGTAGCCTCTCCGTACAGAGACTAAGTCCGAATTGAAAATATTTTCACCGACGACGTATCTTTTAAATGTTATGTTCCGTTATGGGAGCGTATTTGACGCACTTTTGCTTAATAAACCACGGCTCCATCTCTTACGGTTGATTTTTAAATAATCTCTAAAGTCGTCGTCGGCGACTCTTCACGGTAGCCAGTCGGTAGGAAAAAATCTATGTCCGAACTGTAATTATTTTCACCGACGAGGTACCTTTTATATGTTAGATTGAGTTATAGGAGCGCATTTGAAGCACTTTTGCTTAATAAACCACGGCTCTATCTCTTACGGTTGATTTTTAAATTAATCAGAAAGTCTTCGTCGGTAGCGCTTCTCGGTAGCCTCTCCGTACAGAGACTAAGTCCGAATTGAAAATATTTTCATCCACGACGTATCGTTTAAATGTTATGTTCCGTTATGGGAGCGTATTTGACGCACTTTTGCTTAATAAACCACGGCTCTATCTCTTACGGTTGATTTTTAAATAATTTCTAAAGTCGTCGTCGGCGACTCTTCACGGTAGCCACTCGGTAGGAAAAAATCTAAGTCCGAACTGTAATTATTTTCACCGACGAGGTACCTTTTATATGTTAGATTGAGTTATAGGAGCGTATTTGAAGCACTTTTGCTTAATAAACCACGGCTCTATCTCTTACGGTTGATTTTTAAATTAATCAGAAAGTCTTCGTCGGTAGCGCTTCTCGGTAGCCTCTCCGTACAGAGACTAAGTCCGAATTGAAAATATTTTCACCGACGACGTATCTTCTAAATGTTATGTTCCGTTATGGGAGCGTATTTGACGCACTTTTGCTTAATAAACCACGGCTCCATCTCTTACGGTTGATTTTTAAATAATTTCTAAAGTCGTCGTCGGCGACTCTTCACGGTAGCCACTCGATAGGAAAAAATCTAAGCCCGAACTGAAATTATTTTCACCGACGAGGTACCTTTTATATGTTAGATTGAGTTATAGGAGCGTATTTGAAGCACTTTTGCTTAATAAACCACGGCTCTATCTCTTACGGTTGATTTTTCAATTAATCAGAAAGTCTTCGTCGGTAGCGCTTCTCGGTAGCCTCTCCGTACAGAGACTAAGTCCGAATTGAAAATATTTTCACCGACGACGTATCTTTTAAATGTTATGTTCGGTTATGGGAGCGTATTTGACGCACTTTTGCTTAATAAACCACGGCTCCATCTCTTACGGTTGATTTTTAAATAATTTCTAAAGTCGTCGTCGGCGACTCTTCACGGTAGCCACTCGATAGGAAAAAATCTAAGTCCGAACTGTAATTATTTTCACCGACGAGGTACCTTTTATATGTTAGATTGAGTTATAGGAGCGTATTTGAAGCACTTTTGCTTAATAAACCACGGCTCTATCTCTTACGGTTGATTTTTAAATTAATCAGAAATTCTTCGTCGGTAGCGCTTCTCGGTAGCCTCTCCGTACAGAGACTAAGTCCGAATTGAAAATATTTTCACCGACGACGTATCTTTTAAATGTTATGTTCCGTTATGGGAGCGTATTTGACGCACTTTTGCTTAATAAACCACGGCTCCATCTCTTACGGTTGATTTTTAAATAATTTCTAAAGTCGTCGTCGGCGACTCTTCACGGTAGCCACTCGATAGGAAAAAATCTAAGCCCGAACTGAAATTATTTTCACCGACGAGGTACCTTTTATATGTTAGATTGAGTTATAGGAGCGCATTTGAAGCACTTTTGCTTAATAAACCACGGCTCTATCTCTTACGGTTGATTTTTAAATTAATCAGAAAGTCCTCGTCGGTAGCGCTTCTCGGTAGCCTCTCCGTACAGAGACTAAGTCCGAATTGAAAATACTTTGACCGACGACGTATCTTTTAAATGTTATGTCCCGTTATGGGAGCGTATTTGACGCACTTTTGCTTAATAAACCACGGCTCCATCTCTTACGGTTGATTTTTAAATAATTTCTAGTCGCCGTCGGCGACTCTTCACGGTAGCCACTCGGTAGGAAAAAATCTAAGTCCGAACTGTAATTATTTTCGCCGACGAGGTACCTTTTATATGTTAGATTGAGTTATAGGAGCGTATTTGATGCACTTTTGCTTAATAAACCACGGCTCTATCTCTTTCGGTTGATTTTTAAATTAATCAGAAAGTCTTCGTCGGTAGCGCTTCTCGGTAGCCTCTCCGTACAGAGACTATGTCCGAATTGAAAATATTTTCACCGACGACGTATCTTTTAAATGTTATGTTCCGTTATGGGAGCGTGTTTGACGCACTTTTGCTTAATAAACCACGGCTCCATCTCTTACGGTTGATTTTTAAATAATCTCTAAAGTCGTCGTCGGCGACTCTTCACGGTAGCCACTCGATAGGAAAAAATCTAAGCCCGAACTGAAATTATTTTCACCGACGAGGTACCTTTTATATGTTAGATTGAGTTATAGGAGCGTATTTGAAGCACTTTTGCTTAATAAACCACGGCTCTATCTCTTACGGTTGATTTTTAAATTAATCAGAAAGTCTTCGTCGGTAGCGCTTCTCGGTAGCCTCTCCGTACAGAGACTAAGTCCGAATTGAAAATATTTTCACCGACGACGTATCTTCTAAATGTTATGTTCCGTTATGGGAGCGTATTTGACGCACTTTTGCTTAATAAACCACGGTTCCATCTCTTACGGTTGATTTTTAAATAATTTCTAAAGTCGTCGTCGGCGACTCTTCACGGTAGCCACTCGATAGGAAAAAATCTAAGCCCGAACTGAAATTATTTTCACCGACGAGGTACCTTTTATATGTTAGATTGAGTTATGGGAGCGTATTTGAAGCACTTTTGCTTAATAAACCACGGCTCTATCTCTTACGGTTGATTTTTCAATTAATCAGAAAGTCTTCGTCGGTAGCGCTTCTCGGTAGCCTCTCCGTACAGAGACTAAGTCCGAATTGAAAATATTTTCACCGACGACGTATCTTTTAAATGTTATGTTCGGTTATGGGAGCGTATTTGACGCACTTTTGCTTAATAAACCACGGCTCCATCTCTTACGGTTGATTTTTAAATAATTTCTAAAGTCGTCGTCGGCGACTCTTCACGGTAGCCACTCGATAGGAAAAAATCTAAGTCCGAACTGTAATTATTTTCACCGACGAGGTACCTTTTATATGTTAGATTGAGTTATAGGAGCGTATTTGAAGCACTTTTGCTTAACAAACCACGGCTCTATCTCTTACGGTTGATTTTTAAATTAATCAGAAATTCTTCGTCGGTAGCGCTTCTCGGTAGCCTCTCCGTACAGAGACTAAGTCCGAATTGAAAATATTTTCACCGACGACGTATCTTTTAAATGTTATGTTCCGTTATGGGAGCGTATTTGACGCACTTTTGCTTAATAAACCACGGCTCCATCTCTTACGGTTGATTTTTAAATAATTTCTAAAGTCGTCGTCGGCGACTCTTCACGGTAGCCACTCGATAGGAAAAAATCTAAGCCCGAACTGAAATTATTTTCACCGACGAGGTACCTTTTATATGTTAGATTGAGTTATAGGAGCGCATTTGAAGCACTTTTGCTTAATAAACCACGGCTCTATCTCTTACGGTTGATTTTTAAATTAATCAGAAAGTCCTCGTCGGTAGCGCTTCTCGGTAGCCTCTCCGTACAGAGACTAAGTCCGAATTGAAAATACTTTGACCGACGACGTATCTTTTAAATGTTATGTCCCGTTATGGGAGCGTATTTGACGCACTTTTGCTTAATAAACCACGGCTCCATCTCTTACGGTTGATTTTTAAATAATTTCTAGTCGCCGTCGGCGACTCTTCACGGTAGCCACTCGGTAGGAAAAAATCTAAGTCCGAACTGTAATTATTTTCGCCGACGAGGTACCTTTTATATGTTAGATTGAGTTATAGGAGCGTATTTGAAGCACTTTTGCTTAATAAACCACGGCTCTATCTCTTTCGGTTGATTTTTAAATTAATCAGAAAGTCTTCGTCGGTAGCGCTTCTCGGTAGCCTCTCCGTACAGAGACTAAGTCCGAATTGAAAATATTTTCATCCACGACGTATCTTTTAAATGTTATGTTCCGTTATGGGAGCGTATTTGACGCACTTTTGCTTAATAAACCACGGCTCTATCACTTACGGTTGATTTTTAAATAATCTCTAAAGTCGTCGTCGGCGACTCTTCACGGTAGCCAGTCGGTAGGAAAAAATCTATGTCCGAACTGTAATTATTTTCACCGACGAGGTACCTTTTATATGTTAGATTGAGTTATAGGAGCGCATTTGAAGCACTTTTGCTTAATAAACCACGGCTCTATCTCTTACGGTTGATTTTTAAATAATCTCTAAAGTCGTCGTCGGCGACTCTTCACGGTAGCCAGTCGGTAGGAAAAAATCTATGTCCGAACTGTAATTATTTTCACCGACGAGGTACCTTTTATATGTTAGATTGAGTTATAGGAGCGCATTTGAAGCACTTTTGCTTAATAAACCACGGCTCTATCTCTTACGGTTGATTTTTAAATTAATCAGAAAGTCTTCGTCGGTAGCGCTTCTCGGTAGCCTCTCCGTACAGAGACTAAGTCCGAATTGAAAATATTTTCACCGACGACGTATCTTTTAAATGTTATGTTCGGTTATGGGAGCGTATTTGACGCACTTTTGCTTAATAAACCACGGCTCCATCTCTTACGGTTGATTTTTAAATAATTTCTAAAGTCGTCGTCGGCGACTCTTCACGGTAGCCACTCGATAGGAAAAAATCTAAGTCCGAACTGTAATTATTTTCACCGACGAGGTACCTTTTATATGTTAGATTGAGTTATAGGAGCGTATTTGAAGCACTTTTGCTTAATAAACCACGGCTCTATCTCTTACGGTTGATTTTTAAATTAATCAGAAAGTCTTCGTCGGTAGCGCTTCTCGGTAGCCTCTCCGTACAGAGACTAAGTCCGAATTGAAAATATTTTCACCGACGACGTATCTTTTAAATGTTATGTTCCGTTATGGGAGCGTATTTGACGCACTTTTGCTTAATAAACCACGGCTCCATCTCTTACGGTTGATTTTTAAATAATTTCTAAAGTCGTCGTCGGCGACTCTTCACGGTAGCCACTCGATAGGAAAAAATCTAAGCCCGAACTGAAATTATTTTCACCGACGAGGTACCTTTTATATGTTAGATTGAGTTATAGGAGCGCATTTGAAGCACTTTTGCTTAATAAACCACGGCTCTATCTCTTACGGTTGATTTTTAAATTAATCAGAAAGTCCTCGTCGGTAGCGCTTCTCGGTAGCCTCTCCGTACAGAGACTAAGTCCGAATTGAAAATACTTTGACCGACGACGTATCTTTTAAATGTTATGTCCCGTTATGGGAGCGTATTTGACGCACTTTTGCTTAATAAACCACGGCTCCATCTCTTACGGTTGATTTTTAAATAATTTCTAGTCGCCGTCGGCGACTCTTCACGGTAGCCACTCGGTAGGAAAAAATCTAAGTCCGAACTGTAATTATTTTCGCCGACGAGGTACCTTTTATATGTTAGATTGAGTTATAGGAGCGCATTTGAAGCACTTTTGCTTAATAAACCACGGCTCTATCTCTTACGGTTGATTTTTAAATTAATCAGAAAGTCTTCGTCGGTAGCGCTTCTCGGTAGCCTCTCCGTACAGAGACTAAGTCCGAATTGAAAATATTTTCATCCACGACGTATCGTTTAAATGTTATGTTCCGTTATGGGAGCGTATTTGACGCACTTTTGCTTAATAAACCACGGCTCTATCTCTTACGGTTGATTTTTAAATAATTTCTAAAGTCGTCGTCGGCGACTCTTCACGGTAGCCACTCGGTAGGAAAAAATCTAAGTCCGAACTGTAATTATTTTCACCGACGAGGTACCTTTTATATGTTAGATTGAGTTATAGGAGCGTATTTGAAGCACTTTTGCTTAATAAACCACGGCTCTATCTCTTACGGTTGATTTTTAAATTAATCAGAAAGTCTTCGTCGGTAGCGCTTCTCGGTAGCCTCTCCGTACAGAGACTAAGTCCGAATTGAAAATATTTTCACCGACGACGTATCTTCTAAATGTTATGTTCCGTTATGGGAGCGTATTTGACGCACTTTTGCTTAATAAACCACGGCTCCATCTCTTACGGTTGATTTTTAAATAATTTCTAAAGTCGTCGTCGGCGACTCTTCACGGTAGCCACTCGATAGGAAAAAATCTAAGCCCGAACTGAAATTATTTTCACCGACGAGGTACCTTTTATATGTTAGATTGAGTTATAGGAGCGTATTTGAAGCACTTTTGCTTAATAAACCACGGCTCTATCTCTTACGGTTGATTTTTCAATTAATCAGAAAGTCTTCGTCGGTAGCGCTTCTCGGTAGCCTCTCCGTACAGAGACTAAGTCCGAATTGAAAATATTTTCACCGACGACGTATCTTTTAAATGTTATGTTCGGTTATGGGAGCGTATTTGACGCACTTTTGCTTAATAAACCACGGCTCCATCTCTTACGGTTGATTTTTAAATAATTTCTAAAGTCGTCGTCGGCGACTCTTCACGGTAGCCACTCGATAGGAAAAAATCTAAGTCCGAACTGTAATTATTTTCACCGACGAGGTACCTTTTATATGTTAGATTGAGTTATAGGAGCGTATTTGAAGCACTTTTGCTTAATAAACCACGGCTCTATCTCTTACGGTTGATTTTTAAATTAATCAGAAAGTCTTCGTCGGTAGCGCTTCTCGGTAGCCTCTCCGTACAGAGACTAAGTCCGAATTGAAAATATTTTCACCGACGACGTATCTTTTAAATGTTATGTTCCGTTATGGGAGCGTATTTGACGCACTTTTGCTTAATAAACCACGGCTCCATCTCTTACGGTTGATTTTTAAATAATTTCTAAAGTCGTCGTCGGCGACTCTTCACGGTAGCCACTCGATAGGAAAAAATCTAAGCCCGAACTGAAATTATTTTCACCGACGAGGTACCTTTTATATGTTAGATTGAGTTATAGGAGCGCATTTGAAGCACTTTTGCTTAATAAACCACGGCTCTATCTCTTACGGTTGATTTTTAAATTAATCAGAAAGTCCTCGTCGGTAGCGCTTCTCGGTAGCCTCTCCGTACAGAGACTAAGTCCGAATTGAAAATACTTTGACCGACGACGTATCTTTTAAATGTTATGTCCCGTTATGGGAGCGTATTTGACGCACTTTTGCTTAATAAACCACGGCTCCATCTCTTACGGTTGATTTTTAAATAATTTCTAGTCGCCGTCGGCGACTCTTCACGGTAGCCACTCGGTAGGAAAAAATCTAAGTCCGAACTGTAATTATTTTCGCCGACGAGGTACCTTTTATATGTTAGATTGAGTTATAGGAGCGTATTTGAAGCACTTTTGCTTAATAAACCACGGCTCATTCTCTTACGGTTGATTTTTAAATTAATCAGAAAGTCTTCGTCGGTAGCGCTTCTCGGTAGCCTCTCCGTACAGAGACTAAGTCCGAATTGAAAATATTTTCACCGACGACGTATCTTTTAAATGTTATGTTCGGTTATGGGAGCGTATTTGACGCACTTTTGCTTAATAAACCACGGCTCCATCTCTTACGGTTGATTTTTAAATAATTTCTAGTCGCCGTCGGTGACTCTTCACGGTAGCCACTCGGTAGGAAAAAATCTAAGTCCGAACTGTAATTATTTTCGCCGACGAGGTACCTTTTATATGTTAGATTGAGTTATAGGAGCGTATTTGAAGCACTTTTGCTTAATAAACCACGGCTCTATCTCTTTCGGTTGATTTTTAAATTAATCAGAAAGTCTTCGTCGGTAGCGCTTCTCGGTAGCCTCTCCGTACAGAGACTATGTCCGAATTGAAAATATTTTCACCGACGACGTATCTTTTAAATGTTATGTTCCGTTATGGGAGCGTGTTTGACGCACTTTTGCTTAATAAACCACGGCTCCATCTCTTACGGTTGATTTTTAAATAATCTCTAAAGTCGTCGTCGGCGACTCTTCACGGTAGCCAGTCGGTAGGAAAAAATCTATTTCCGAACTGTAATTATTTTCACCGACGAGGTACCTTTTATATGTTAGATTGAGTTATAGGAGCGTATTTGAAGCACTTTTGCTTAATAAACCACGGTTCTATCTCTTACGGTAGATTTTTAAATTAATCAGAAAGTCCTCGTCGGTAGCGCTTTTCGGTAGCCTCTCCGTACAGAGACTAAGTCCGAATTGAAAATATTTTCACCGACGACGTATCTTTTAAATGGTATGTCCCGTTATGGGAGCGTATTTGACGCACTTTTGCTTAATAAACCACGGCTCCATCTCTTACGGGTGATTTTTAAATAATTTCTAGTCGTCGTCGGCGACTCTTCACGGTAGCCACTCGGTAGGAAAAAATCTAAGTCCGAACTGTAATTATTTTCACCGACGAGGTACCTTTTATATGTTAGATTGAGTTATAGGAGCGCATTTGAAGCACTTTTGCTTAATAAACCACTGCTCTATCTCTTACGGTTGATTTTTAAATTAATCAGAAAGTCTTCGTCGGTAGCGCTTCTCGGTAGCCTCTCCGTACAGAGACTAAGTCCGAATTGAAAATATTTTCACCGACGACGTATCTTTTAAATGTTATGTTCGGTTATGGGAGCGTATTTGACGCACTTTTGCTTAATAAACCACGGCTCTATCTCTTACGGTTGATTTTTAATAATAATCAATAGTTTATTTCTTGTCTTCCTTTAACACCGAAGACATAAGCACCTAGGGCAGATAATAAGTAGCCTAGGACTTCTTTTAAATTAATGTTTAGACTGAAGAGGGTGCAAAATTGTACCGAAACGTTTCTACGTTAAAAAAAAATCAAGAAGTTTAAATCTTTACATTGGTCTATCAAAAGCCGAAACCCAAAATCACACATACCGGTTGATTTTTAAATAATTTCTAAAGTCGTCGTCGGCGACTCTTCACGGTAGCCACTCGGTAGGAAAAAATCTAAGTCCGAACTGTAATTATTTTCACCGACGAGGTACCTTTTATATGTTAGATTGAGTTATAGGAGCGTATTTTCAGCACTTTTGCTTAATAAACCACGGTTCTATCTCTTACGGTAGATTTTTAAATTAATCAGAAAGTCCTCGTCGGTAGCGCTTTTCGGTAGCCTCTCCGTACAGAGACTAAGTCCGAATTGAAAATATTTTCACCGACGACGTATCTTTTAAATGTTATGTTCGGTTATGGGAGCGTATTTGACGCACTTTTGCTTAATAAACCACGGCTCTATCTCTTACGGTTGATTTTTAAATAATTTCTAAAGTCGTCGTCGGCGACTCTTCACGGTAGCCACTCGGTAGGAAAAAATCTAAGTCCGAACTGTAATTATTTTCACCGACGAGGTACCTTTTATATGTTAGATTGAGTTATAGGAGCGTATTTGAAGCACTTTTGCTTAATAAACCACGGCTCTATCTCTTACGGTTGATTTTTAAATTAATCAGAAAGTCCTCGTCGGTAGCGCTTCTCGGTAGCCTCTCCGTACAGAGACTAAGTCCGAATTGAAAATATTTTCACCGACGACGTATCTTTTAAATGTTATGTTCGGTTATGGGAGCGTATTTGACGCACTTTTGCTTAATAAACCACGGCTCCATCTCTTACGGTTGATTTTTAAATAATTTCTAAAGTCGTCGTCGGCGACTCTTCACGGTAGCCACTCGATAGGAAAAAATCTAAGCCCGAACTGTAATTATTTTCACCGACGAGCTACCTTTTATATGTTAGATTGAGTTATTGGAGCGTATTTTCAGCACTTTTGCTTAATAAACCACGCCTCTATCTCTTACGGTTGATTTTTAAATTAATCAGAAAGTCCTCGTCGGTAGCGCTTTTCGGTAGCCTCTCCGTACAGAGACTAAGTCCGAATTGAAAATATTTTCACCGACGACGTATCTTTTAAATGGTATGTCCCGTTATGGGAGCGTATTTGACGCACTTTTGCTTAATAAACCACGGCTCCATCTCTTACGGGTGATTTTTAAATAATTTCTAGTCGTCGTCGGCGACTCTGCACGGTAGCCACTCGGTAGGAAAAAATCTAAGTCCGAACTGTAATTATTTTCACCGACGAGGTACCTTTTATATGTTAGATTGAGTTATAGGAGCGTATTTGAAACACTTTTGCTTAATAAACCACTGCTCTATCTCTTACGGTTGATTTTTAAATTAATCAGAAAGTCTTCGTCGGTAGCGCTTCTCGGTAGCCTCTCCGTACAGAGACTAAGTCCGAATTGAAAATATTTTCACCGACGACGTATCTTTTAAATGTTATGTTCGGTTATGGGAGCGTATTTGACGCACTTTTGCTTAATAAACCACGGCTCTATCTCTTACGGTTGATTTTTAATAATAATCAATAGTTTATTTCTTGTCTTCCTTTAACACCGAAGACATAAGCACCTAGGGCAGATAATAAGTAGCCTAGGACTTCTTTTAAATTAATGTTTAGACTGAAGAGGGTGCAAAATTGTACCGAAACGTTTCTACGTTAAAAAAAAATAAAGAAGTTTAAATCTTTACATTGGTCTATCAAAAGCCGAAACCCAAAATCACACATACTGGTTGATTTTTAAATAATTTCTAAAGTCGTCGTCGGCGACTCTTCACGGTAGCCACTCGGTAGGAAAAAATCTAAGTCCGAACTGTAATTATTTTCACCGACGAGGTACCTTTTATATGTTACATTGAGTTATAGGAGCGTATTTTCAGCACTTTTGCTTAATAAACCACGGTTCTATCTCTTACGGTAGATTTTTAAATTAATCAGAAAGTCTTCGTCGGTAGCGCTTCTCGGTAGCCTTTTCGGACAGAGACTAAGTCCGAATTGAAAATAATTTCACCGACGACGTATCTTTCAAATGTTATGTTCGGTTATGGGAGCCTATTTGACGCACTTTTGCTTAATAAACCACGGCTCCATCTCTTACGGTTGATTTTTAAATAATTTCTAAAGTCGTCGTCGGCGACTCTTCACGGTAGCCACTCGATAGGAAAAAATCTAAGCCCGAACTGTAATTATTTTCACCGACGAGGTACCTTTTATATGTTAGATTGAGTTATAGGAGCGTATTTTAAGCACTTTTGCTTAATAAACCACGGCTCTATCTCTTACGGTAGATTTTTAAATTAATCAGAAAGTCTTCGTCGGTAGCGCTTCTCGGTAGCCTCTTCGGACAGAGACTAAGTCCGAATTGAAAATATTTTCACCGACGTCGTATCTTTTAAATGTTATGTTCGGTTATGGGAGCGTATTTGACGCACTTTTGCTTAATAAACCACGGCTCCATCTCTTACGGTTGATTTTTAAATAATTTCTAAAGTCGTCGTCGGCGACTCTTCGCGGTAGCCACTCGGTAGGAAAAAATCTAAGTCCGAACTGTAATTATTTTCACCGACGAGGTACCTTTTATAAGTTAGATGGAGTTATAGGAGCGTATTTGAAGCACTTTTGCTTAATAAACCACGGCTCTATCTCTTACGGTTGATTTTTAAATTAATCAGAAAGTCTTCGTCGGTAGCGCTTCTCGGTAGCCTCTCCGTACAGAGACTAAGTCCGAATTGAAAATAATTTCACCGACGACGTATCTTTCAAATGTTATGTTCGGTTATGGGAGCCTATTTGACGCACTTTTGCTTAATAAACCACGGCTCCATCTCTTACGGTTGATTTTTAAATAATTTCTAAAATCGTCGTCGGCGACTCTTCACGGTAGCCACTCGATAGGAAAAAATCTAAGCCCGAACTGTAATTATTTTCACCGACGAGGTACCTTTTATATGTTAGATTGAGTTATAGGAGCGAATTTTAAGCACTTTTGCTTAATAAACCACGGCTCTATCTCTTACGGTAGATTTTTAAATTAATCAGAAAGTCTTCGTCGGTAGCGCTTCTCGGTAGCCTCTTCGGACAGAGACTAAGTCCGAATTGAAAATATTTTCACCGACGTCGTATCTTTTAAATGTTATGTTCGGTTATGGGAGCGTATTTGACGCACTTTTGCTTAATAAACCACGGCTCCATCTCTTACGGTTGATTTTTAAATAATTTCTAAAGTCGTCGTCGGCGACTCTTCGCGGTAGCCACTCGGTAGGAAAAAATCTAAGTCCGAACTGTAATTATTTTCACCGACGAGGTACCTTTTATATGTTAGATTGAGTTATAGGAGCGTATTTGAAGCACTTTTGCTTAATAAACCACGGCTCTATCTCTTACGGTTGATTTTTAAATTAATCAGAAAGTCTTCGTCGGTAGCGCTTCTCGGTAGCCTCTCCGTACAGAGACTAAGTCCGAATTGAAAATAATTTCACCGACGACGTATCTTTCAAATGTTATGTTCGGTTATGGGAGCCTATTTGACGCACTTTTGCTTAATAAACCACGGCTCCATCTCTTACGGTTGATTTTTAAATAATTTCTAAAGTCGTCGTCGGCGACTCTTCACGGTAGCCACTCGATAGGAAAAAATCTAAGCCCGAACTGTAATTATTTTCACCGACGAGGTACCTTTTATATGTTAGATTGAGTTATAGGAGCGTATTTTAAGCACTTTTGCTTAATAAACCACGGCTCCATCTCTTACGGTTGATTTTTAAATAATTTCTAAAGTCGTCGTCGGCGACTCTTCACGGTAGCCACTCGATAGGAAAAAATCTAAGCCCGAACTGTAATTATTTTCACCGACGAGGTACCTTTTATATGTTAGATTGAGTTATAGGAGCGTATTTTAAGCACTTTTGCTTAATAAACCACGGCTCTATCTCTTACGGTAGATTTTTAAATTAATCAGAAAGTCTTCGTCGGTAGCGCTTCTCGGTAGCCTCTTCGGACAGAGACTAAGTCCGAATTGAAAATATTTTCACCGACGTCGTATCTTTTAAATGTTATGTTCGGTTATGGGAGCGTATTTGACGCACTTTTGCTTAATAAACCACGGCTCCATCTCTTACGGTTGATTTTTAAATAATTTCTAAAGTCGTCGTCGGCGACTCTTCGCGGTAGCCACTCGGTAGGAAAAAATCTAAGTCCGAACTGTAATTATTTTCACCGACGAGGTACCTTTTATAAGTTAGATTGAGTTATAGGAGCGTATTTGAAGCACTTTTGCTTAATAAACCACGGCTCTATCTCTTACGGTTGATTTTTAAATTAATCAGAAAGTCTTCGTCGGTAGCGCTTCTCGGTAGCCTCTCCGTACAGAGACTAAGTCCGAATTGAAAATAATTTCACCGACGACGTATCTTTCAAATGTTATGTTCGGTTATGGGAGCCTATTTGACGCACTTTTGCTTAATAAACCACGGCTCCATCTCTTACGGTTGATTTTTAAATAATTTCTAAAGTCGTCGTCGGCGACTCTTCACGGTAGCCACTCGATAGGAAAAAATCTAAGCCCGAACTGTAATTATTTTCACCGACGAGGTACCTTTTATATGTTAGATTGAGTTATAGGAGCGTATTTTAAGCACTTTTGCTTAATAAACCACGGCTCTATCTCTTACGGTAGATTTTTAAATTAATCAGAAAATCCTCGTCGGTAGCGCTTCTCGGTAGCCTCTCCGTACAGAGACTAAGTCCGAATTGAAAATATTTTCACCGACGACGTATCTTTCAAATGTTATGTTCGGTTATGGGAGCGTATTTGACGCACTTTTGCTTAATAAACCACGGCTCCATCTCTTACGGTTGATTTTTAAATAATTTCTAAAGTCGTCGTCGGCGACTCTTCGCGGTAGCCACTCGGTAGGAAAAAATCTAAGTCCGAACTGTAATTATTTTCACCGACGAGGTACCTTTTATATGTTAGATTGAGTTATAGGAGCGTATTTTAAGCACTTTTACTTAATAAACCACGGCTCTATCTCTTACGGTAGATTTTTAAATTAATCAGAAAGTCTTCGTCGGTAGCGCTTCTCGGTAGCCTCTTCGGACAGAGACTAAGTCCGAATTGAAAATATTTTCACCGACGTCGTATCTTTTAAATGTTATGTTCGGTTATGGGAGCGTATTTGACGCACTTTTGCTTAATAAACCACGGCTCCATCTCTTACGGTTGATTTTTAAATAATTTCTAAAGTCGTCGTCGGCGACTCTTCGCGGTAGCCACTCGGTAGGAAAAAATCTAAGTCCGAACTGTAATTATTTTCACCGACGAGGTACCTTTTATATGTTAGATTGAGTTATAGGAGCGTATTTGAAGCACTTTTGCTTAATAAACCACGGCTCTATCTCTTACGGTAGATTTTTAAATTAATCAGAAAGTCTTCGTCGGTAGCGCTTCTCGGTAGCCTCTTCGGACAGAGACTAAGTCCGAATTGAAAATATTTTCACCGACGTCGTATCTTTTAAATGTTATGTTCGGTTATGGGAGCGTATTTGACGCACTTTTGCTTAATAAACCACGGCTCCATCTCTTACGGTTGATTTTTAAATAATTTCTAAAGTCGTCGTCGGCGACTCTTCGCGGTAGCCACTCGGTAGGAAAAAATCTAAGTCCGAACTGTAATTATTTTCACCGACGAAGTACCTTTTATATGTTAGATTGAGTTATAGGAGCGTATTTGAAGCACTTTTGCTTAATAAACCACGACTCTATCTCTTACGGTAGATTTTTAAATTAATCAGAAAGTCTTCGTCGGTAGCGCTTCTCGGTAGCCTCTTCGGACAGAGACTAAGTCCGAATTGAAAATATTTTCACCGACGTCGTATCTTTTAAATGTTATGTTCGGTTATGGGAGCGTATTTGACGCACTTTTGCTTAATAAACCACGGCTCCATCTCCTACGGTTCATTTTTAAATAATTTCTAAAGTCGTCGTCGGCGACTCTTCGCGGTAGCCACTCGGTAGGAAAAAATCTAAGTCCGAACTGTAATTATTTTCACCGACGAGGTACCTTTTATATGTTAGATTGAGTTATAGGAGCGTATTTTAAGCACTTTTGCTTAATAAACCGCGGCTCTATCTCTTACGGTAGATTTTTAAATTAATCAGAAAGTCTTCGTCGGTAGCGCTTCTCGGTAGCCTCTTCGGACAGAGACTAAGTCCGAATTGAAAATATTTTCACCGACGTCGTATCTTTTAAATGTTATGTTCGGTTATGGGAGCGTATTTGACGCACTTTTGCTTAATAAACCACGGCTCCATCTCTTACGGTTGATTTTTAAATAATTTCTAAAGTCGTCGGCGACTCTTCGCGGTAGCCACTCGGTAGGAAAAAATCTAAGTCCGAACTGTAATTATTTTCACCGACGAGGTACCTTTTATATGTTAGATTGAGTTATAGGAGCGTATTTGAAGCACTTTTGCTTAATAAACCACGGCTCTATCTCTTACGGTTGATTTTTAAATTAATCAGAAAGTCTTCGTCGGTAGCGCTTCTCGGTAGCCTCTCCGTACAGAGACTAAGTCCGAATTGAAAATAATTTCACCGACGACGTATCTTTCAAATGTTATGTTCGGTTATGGGAGCCTATTTGACGCACTTTTGCTTAATAAACCACGGCTCCATCTCTTACGGTTGATTTTTAAATAATTTCTAAAGTCGTCGTCGGCGACTCTTCACGGTAGCCACTCGATAGGAAAAAATCTAAGCCCGAACTGTAATTATTTTCACCGACGAGGTACCTTTTATATGTTAGATTGAGTTATAGGAGCGTATTTGAAGCACTTTTGCTTAATAAACCACGGCTCTATCTCTTACGGTTGATTTTTAAATTAATCAGAAAGTCTTCGTCGGTAGCGCTTCTCGGTAGCCTCTCCGTACAGAGACTAAGTCCGAATTGAAAATAATTTCACCGACGACGTATCTTTCAAATGTTATGTTCGGTTATGGGAGCCTATTTGAAGCACTTTTGCTTAATAAACCACGGCTCTATCTCTTACGGTTGATTTTTAAATTAATCAGAAAGTCTTCGTCGGTAGCGCTTCTCGGTAGCCTCTCCGTACAGAGACTAAGTCCGAATTGAAAATAATTTCACCGACGACGTATCTTTCAAATGTTATGTTCGGTTATGGGAGCCTATTTGACGCACTTTTGCTTAATAAACCACGGCTCCATCTCTTACGGTTGATTTTTAAATAATTTCTAAAGTCGTCGTCGGCGACTCTTCACGGTAGCCACTCGATAGGAAAAAATCTAAGCCCGAACTGTAATTATTTTCACCGACGAGGTACCTTTTATATGTTAGATTGAGTTATAGGAGCGTATTTTAAGCACTTTTGCTTAATAAACCACGGCTCCATCTCTTACGGTTGATTTTTAAATAATTTCTAAAGTCGTCGTCGGCGACTCTTCACGGTAGCCACTCGATAGGAAAAAATCTAAGCCCGAACTGTAATTATTTTCACCGACGAGGTACCTTTTATATGTTAGATTGAGTTATAGGAGCGTATTTTAAGCACTTTTGCTTAATAAACCACGGCTCTATCTCTTACGGTAGATTTTTAAATTAATCAGAAAGTCTTCGTCGGTAGCGCTTCTCGGTAGCCTCTTCGGACAGAGACTAAGTCCGAATTGAAAATATTTTCACCGACGACGTATCTTTCAAATGTTATGTTCGGTTATGGGAGCGTATTTGACGCACTTTTGCTTAATAAACCACGGCTCCATCTCTTACGGTTGATTTTTAAATAATTTCTAAAGTCGTCGTCGGCGACTCTTCGCGGTAGCCACTCGGTAGGAAAAAATCTAAGTCCGAACTGTAATTATTTTCACCGACGAGGTACCTTTTATATGTTAGATTGAGTTATAGGAGCGTATTTTAAGCACTTTTACTTAATAAACCACGGCTCTATCTCTTACGGTAGATTTTTAAATTAATCAGAAAGTCTTCGTCGGTAGCGCTTCTCGGTAGCCTCTTCGGACAGAGACTAAGTCCGAATTGAAAATATTTTCACCGACGTCGTATCTTTTAAATGTTATGTTCGGTTATGGGAGCGTATTTGACGCACTTTTGCTTAATAAACCACGGCTCCATCTCTTACGGTTGATTTTTAAATAATTTCTAAAGTCGTCGTCGGCGACTCTTCGCGGTAGCCACTCGGTAGGAAAAAATCTAAGTCCGGACTGTAATTATTTTCACCGACGAGGTACCTTTTATATGTTAGATTGAGTTATAGGAGCGTATTTTAAGCACTTTTGCTTAATAAACCACGGCTCTATCTCTTACGGTAGATTTTTAAATTAATCAGAAAGTCTTCGTCGGTAGCGCTTCTCGGTAGCCTCTTCGGACAGAGACTAAGTCCGAATTGAAAATATTTTCACCGACGTCGTATCTTTTAAATGTTATGTTCGGTTATGGGAGCGTATTTGACGCACTTTTGCTTAATAAACCACGGCTCCATCTCTTACGGTTGATTTTTAAATAATTTCTAAAGTCGTCGTCGGCGACTCTTCGCGGTAGCCACTCGGTAGGAAAAAATCTAAGTCCGAACTGTAATTATTTTCACCGACGAAGTACCTTTTATATGTTAGATTGAGTTATAGGAGCGTATTTGAAGCACTTTTGCTTAATAAACCACGACTCTATCTCTTACGGTAGATTTTTAAATTAATCAGAAAGTCTTCGTCGGTAGCGCTTCTCGGTAGCCTCTTCGGACAGAGACTAAGTCCGAATTGAAAATATTTTCACCGACGTCGTATCTTTTAAATGTTATGTTCGGTTATGGGAGCGTATTTGACGCACTTTTGCTTAATAAACCACGGCTCCATCTCCTACGGTTCATTTTTAAATAATTTCTAAAGTCGTCGTCGGCGACTCTTCGCGGTAGCCACTCGGTAGGAAAAAATCTAAGTCCGAACTGTAATTATTTTCACCGACGAGGTACCTTTTATATGTTAGATTGAGTTATAGGAGCGTATTTTAAGCACTTTTGCTTAATAAACCGCGGCTCTATCTCTTACGGTAGATTTTTAAATTAATCAGAAAGTCTTCGTCGGTAGCGCTTCTCGGTAGCCTCTTCGGACAGAGACTAAGTCCGAATTGAAAATATTTTCACCGACGTCGTATCTTTTAAATGTTATGTTCGGTTATGGGAGCGTATTTGACGCACTTTTGCTTAATAAACCACGGCTCCATCTCTTACGGTTGATTTTTAAATAATTTCTAAAGTCGTCGGCGACTCTTCGCGGTAGCCACTCGGTAGGAAAAAATCTAAGTCCGAACTGTAATTATTTTCACCGACGAGGTACCTTTTATATGTTAGATTGAGTTATAGGAGCGTATTTGAAGCACTTTTGCTTAATAAACCACGGCTCTATCTCTTACGGTTGATTTTTAAATTAATCAGAAAGTCTTCGTCGGTAGCGCTTCTCGGTAGCCTCTCCGTACAGAGACTAAGTCCGAATTGAAAATAATTTCACCGACGACGTATCTTTCGAATGTTATGTTCGGTTATGGGAGCCTATTTGACGCACTTTTGCTTAATAAACCACGGCTCCATCTCTTACGGTTGATTTTTAAATAATTTCTAAAGTCGTCGTCGGCGACTCTTCACGGTAGCCACTCGATAGGAAAAAATCTAAGCCCGAACTGTAATTATTTTCACCGACGAGGTACCTTTTATATGTTAGATTGAGTTATAGGAGCGTATTTGAAGCACTTTTGCTTAATAAACCACGGCTCTATCTCTTACGGTTGATTTTTAAATTAATCAGAAAGTCTTCGTCGGTAGCGCTTCTCGGTAGCCTCTCCGTACAGAGACTAAGTCCGAATTGAAAATAATTTCACCGACGACGTATCTTTCAAATGTTATGTTCGGTTATGGGAGCCTATTTGAAGCACTTTTGCTTAATAAACCACGGCTCTATCTCTTACGGTTGATTTTTAAATTAATCAGAAAGTCTTCGTCGGTAGCGCTTCTCGGTAGCCTCTCCGTACAGAGACTAAGTCCGAATTGAAAATAATTTCACCGACGACGTATCTTTCAAATGTTATGTTCGGTTATGGGAGCCTATTTGACGCACTTTTGCTTAATAAACCACGGCTCCATCTCTTACGGTTGATTTTTAAATAATTTCTAAAGTCGTCGTCGGCGACTCTTCACGGTAGCCACTCGATAGGAAAAAATCTAAGCCCGAACTGTAATTATTTTCACCGACGAGGTACCTTTTATATGTTAGATTGAGTTATAGGAGCGTATTTTAAGCACTTTTGCTTAATAAACCACGGCTCCATCTCTTACGGTTGATTTTTAAATAATTTCTAAAGTCGTCGTCGGCGACTCTTCACGGTAGCCACTCGATAGGAAAAAATCTAAGCCCGAACTGTAATTATTTTCACCGACGAGGTACCTTTTATATGTTAGATTGAGTTATAGGAGCGTATTTTAAGCACTTTTGCTTAATAAACCACGGCTCTATCTCTTACGGTAGATTTTTAAATTAATCAGAAAGTCTTCGTCGGTAGCGCTTCTCGGTAGCCTCTTCGGACAGAGACTAAGTCCGAATTGAAAATATTTTCACCGACGTCGTATCTTTTAAATGTTATGTTCGGTTATGGGAGCGTATTTGACGCACTTTTGCTTAATAAACCACGGCTCCATCTCTTACGGTTGATTTTTAAATAATTTCTAAAGTCGTCGTCGGCGACTCTTCGCGGTAGCCACTCGGTAGGAAAAAATCTAAGTCCGAACTGTAATTATTTTCACCGACGAGGTACCTTTTATAAGTTAGATTGAGTTATAGGAGCGTATTTGAAGCACTTTTGCTTAATAAACCACGGCTCTATCTCTTACGGTTGATTTTTAAATTAATCAGAAAGTCTTCGTCGGTAGCGCTTCTCGGTAGCCTCTCCGTACAGAGACTAAGTCCGAATTGAAAATAATTTCACCGACGACGTATCTTTCAAATGTTATGTTCGGTTATGGGAGCCTATTTGACGCACTTTTGCTTAATAAACCACGGCTCCATCTCTTACGGTTGATTTTTAAATAATTTCTAAAATCGTCGTCGGCGACTCTTCACGGTAGCCACTCGATAGGAAAAAATCTAAGCCCGAACTGTAATTATTTTCACCGACGAGGTACCTTTTATATGTTAGATTGAGTTATAGGAGCGTATTTTAAGCACTTTTGCTTAATAAACCACGGCTCTATCTCTTACGGTAGATTTTTAAATTAATCAGAAAGTCTTCGTCGGTAGCGCTTCTCGGTAGCCTCTTCGGACAGAGACTAAGTCCGAATTGAAAATATTTTCACCGACGTCGTATCTTTTAAATGTTATGTTCGGTTATGGGAGCGTATTTGACGCACTTTTGCTTAATAAACCACGGCTCCATCTCTTACGGTTGATTTTTAAATAATTTCTAAAGTCGTCGTCGGCGACTCTTCGCGGTAGCCACTCGGTAGGAAAAAATCTAAGTCCGAACTGTAATTATTTTCACCGACGAGGTACCTTTTATATGTTAGATTGAGTTATAGGAGCGTATTTTAAGCACTTTTGCTTAATAAACCACGGCTCTATCTCTTACGGTTGATTTTTAAATTAATCAGAAAGTCTTCGTCGGTAGCGCTTCTCGGTAGCCTCTCCGTACAGAGACTAAGTCCGAATTGAAAATAATTTCACCGACGACGTATCTTTCAAATGTTATGTTCGGTTATGGGAGCCTATTTGACGCACTTTTGCTTAATAAACCACGGCTCCATCTCTTACGGTTGATTTTTAAATAATTTCTAAAGTCGTCGTCGGCGACTCTTCACGGTAGCCACTCGATAGAAAAAAATCTAAGCCCGAACTGTAATTATTTTCACCGACGAGGTACCTTTTATATGTTAGATTGAGTTATAGGAGCGTATTTTAAGCACTTTTGCTTAATAAACCACGGCTCCATCTCTTACGGTTGATTTTTAAATAATTTCTAAAGTCGTCGTCGGCGACTCTTCACGGTAGCCACTCGATAGGAAAAAATCTAAGCCCGAACTGTAATTATTTTCACCGACGAGGTACCTTTTATATGTTAGATTGAGTTATAGGAGCGTATTTTAAGCACTTTTGCTTAATAAACCACGGCTCTATCTCTTACGGTAGATTTTTAAATTAATCAGAAAGTCTTCGTCGGTAGCGCTTCTCGGTAGCCTCTTCGGACAGAGACTAAGTCCGAATTGAAAATATTTTCACCGACGTCGTATCTTTTAAATGTTATGTTCGGTTATGGGAGCGTATTTGACGCACTTTTGCTTAATAAACCACGGCTCCATCTCTTACGGTTGATTTTTAAATAATTTCTAAAGTCATCGTCGGCGACTCTTCGCGGTAGCCACTCGGTAGGAAAAAATCTAAGTCCGAACTGTAATTATTTTCACCGACGAGGTACCTTTTATAAGTTAGATTGAGTTATAGGAGCGTATTTGAAGCACTTTTGCTTAATAAACCACGGCTCTATCTCTTACGGTTGATTTTTAAATTAATCAGAAAGTCTTCGTCGGTAGCGCTTCTCGGTAGCCTCTCCGTACAGAGACTAAGTCCGAATTGAAAATATTTTCACCGACGACGTATCTTTCAAATGTTATGTTCGGTTATGGGAGCGTATTTGACGCACTTTTGCTTAATAAACCACGGCTCCATCTCTTACGGTTGATTTTTAAATAATTTCTAAAGTCGTCGTCGGCGACTCTTCGCGGTAGCCACTCGGTAGGAAAAAATCTAAGTCCGAACTGTAATTATTTTCACCGACGAGGTACCTTTTATATGTTAGATTGAGTTATAGGAGCGTATTTTAAGCACTTTTACTTAATAAACCACGGCTCTATCTCTTACGGTAGATTTTTAAATTAATCAGAAAGTCTTCGTCGGTAGCGCTTCTCGGTAGCCTCTTCGGACAGAGACTAAGTCCGAATTGAAAATATTTTCACCGACGTCGTATCTTTTAAATGTTATGTTCGGTTATGGGAGCGTATTTGACGCACTTTTGCTTAATAAACCACGGCTCCATCTCTTACGGTTGATTTTTAAATAATTTCTAAAGTCGTCGTCGGCGACTCTTCGCGGTAGCCACTCGGTAGGAAAAAATCTAAGTCCGAACTGTAATTATTTTCACCGACGAGGTACCTTTTATATGTTAGATTGAGTTATAGGAGCGTATTTTAAGCACTTTTGCTTAATAAACCACGGCTCTATCTCTTACGGTAGATTTTTAAATTAATCAGAAAGTCTTCGTCGGTAGCGCTTCTCGGTAGCCTCTTCGGACAGAGACTAAGTCCGAATTGAAAATATTTTCACCGACGTCGTATCTTTTAAATGTTATGTTCGGTTATGGGAGCGTATTTGACGCACTTTTGCTTAATAAACCACGGCTCCATCTCTTACGGTTGATTTTTAAATAATTTCTAAAGTCGTCGTCGGCGACTCTTCGCGGTAGCCACTCGGTAGGAAAAAATCTAAGTCCGAACTGTAATTATTTTCACCGACGAAGTACCTTTTATATGTTAGATTGAGTTATAGGAGCGTATTTGAAGCACTTTTGCTTAATAAACCACGACTCTATCTCTTACGGTAGATTTTTAAATTAATCAGAAAGTCTTCGTCGGTAGCGCTTCTCGGTAGCCTCTTCGGACAGAGACTAAGTCCGAATTGAAAATATTTTCACCGACGTCGTATCTTTTAAATGTTATGTTCGGTTATGGGAGCGTATTTGACGCACTTTTGCTTAATAAACCACGGCTCCATCTCCTACGGTTCATTTTTAAATAATTTCTAAAGTCGTCGTCGGCGACTCTTCGCGGTAGCCACTCGGTAGGAAAAAATCTAAGTCCGAACTGTAATTATTTTCACCGACGAGGTACCTTTTATATGTTAGATTGAGTTATAGGAGCGTATTTTAAGCACTTTTGCTTAATAAACCGCGGCTCTATCTCTTACGGTAGATTTTTAAATTAATCAGAAAGTCTTCGTCGGTAGCGCTTCTCGGTAGCCTCTTCGGACAGAGACTAAGTCCGAATTGAAAATATTTTCACCGACGTCGTATCTTTTAAATGTTATGTTCGGTTATGGGAGCGTATTTGACGCACTTTTGCTTAATAAACCACGGCTCCATCTCTTACGGTTGATTTTTAAATAATTTCTAAAGTCGTCGTCGGCGACTCTTCGCGGTAGCCACTCGGTAGGAAAAAATCTAAGTCCGAACTGTAATTATTTTCACCGACGAAGTACCTTTTATATGTTAGATTGAGTTATAGGAGCGTATTTGAAGCACTTTTGCTTAATAAACCACGACTCTATCTCTTACGGTAGATTTTTAAATTAATCAGAAAGTCTTCGTCGGTAGCGCTTCTCGGTAGCCTCTTCGGACAGAGACTAAGTCCGAATTGAAAATATTTTCACCGACGTCGTATCTTTTAAATGTTATGTTCGGTTATGGGAGCGTATTTGACGCACTTTTGCTTAATAAACCACGGCTCCATCTCCTACGGTTCATTTTTAAATAATTTCTAAAGTCGTCGTCGGCGACTCTTCGCGGTAGCCACTCGGTAGGAAAAAATCTAAGTCCGAACTGTAATTATTTTCACCGACGAGGTACCTTTTATATGTTAGATTGAGTTATAGGAGCGTATTTTAAGCACTTTTGCTTAATAAACCGCGGCTCTATCTCTTACGGTAGATTTTTAAATTAATCAGAAAGTCTTCGTCGGTAGCGCTTCTCGGTAGCCTCTTCGGACAGAGACTAAGTCCGAATTGAAAATATTTTCACCGACGTCGTATCTTTTAAATGTTATGTTCGGTTATGGGAGCGTATTTGACGCACTTTTGCTTAATAAACCACGGCTCCATCTCTTACGGTTGATTTTTAAATAATTTCTAAAGTCGTCGTCGGCGACTCTTCACGGTAGCCACTCGATAGGAAAAAATCTAAGCCCGAACTGAAATTATTTTCACCGACGAGGTACCTTTTATATGTTAGATTGAGTTATAGGAGCGTATTTTAAGCACTTTTGCTTAATAAACCACGGCTCCATCTCTTACGGTTGATTTTTAAATAATTTCTAAAGTCGTCGTCGGCGACTCTTCACGGTAGCCACTCGATAGGAAAAAATCTAAGCCCGAACTGTAATTATTTTCACCGACGAGGTACCTTTTATATGTTAGATTGAGTTATAGGAGCGTATTTTAAGCACTTTTGCTTAATAAACCACGGCTCTATCTCTTACGGTAGATTTTTAAATTAATCAGAAAGTCTTCGTCGGTAGCGCTTCTCGGTAGCCTCTTCGGACAGAGACTAAGTCCGAATTGAAAATATTTTCACCGACGTCGTATCTTTTAAATGTTATGTTCGGTTATGGGAGCGTATTTGACGCACTTTTGCTTAATAAACCACGGCTCCATCTCTTACGGTTGATTTTTAAATAATTTCTAAAGTCGTCGTCGGCGACTCTTCGCGGTAGCCACTCGGTAGGAAAAAATCTAAGTCCGAACTGTAATTATTTTCACCGACGAGGTACCTTTTATAAGTTAGATTGAGTTATAGGAGCGTATTTGAAGCACTTTTGCTTAATAAACCACGGCTCTATCTCTTACGGTTGATTTTTAAATTAATCAGAAAGTCTTCGTCGGTAGCGCTTCTCGGTAGCCTCTCCGTACAGAGACTAAGTCCGAATTGAAAATAATTTCACCAACGACGTATCTTTCAAATGTTATGTTCGGTTATGGGAGCCTATTTGACGCACTTTTGCTTAATAAACCACGGCTCCATCTCTTACGGTTGATTTTTAAATAATTTCTAAAGTCGTCGTCGGCGACTCTTCACGGTAGCCACTCGATAGGAAAAAATCTAAGCCCGAACTGTAATTATTTTCACCGACGAGGTACCTTTTATATGTTAGATTGAGTTATAGGAGCGTATTTTAAGCACTTTTGCTTAATAAACCACGGCTCTATCTCTTACGGTAGATTTTTAAATTAATCAGAAAATCCTCGTCGGTAGCGCTTCTCGGTAGCCTCTCCGTACAGAGACTAAGTCCGAATTGAAAATATTTTCACCGACGACGTATCTTTCAAATGTTATGTTCGGTTATGGGAGCGTATTTGACGCACTTTTGCTTAATAAACCACGGCTCCATCTCTTACGGTTGATTTTTAAATAATTTCTAAAGTCGTCGTCGGCGACTCTTCGCGGTAGCCACTCGGTAGGAAAAAATCTAAGTCCGAACTGTAATTATTTTCACCGACGAGGTACCTTTTATATGTTAGATTGAGTTATAGGAGCGTATTTTAAGCACTTTTACTTAATAAACCACGGCTCTATCTCTTACGGTAGATTTTTAAATTAATCAGAAAGTCTTCGTCGGTAGCGCTTCTCGGTAGCCTCTTCGGACAGAGACTAAGTCCGAATTGAAAATATTTTCACCGACGTCGTATCTTTTAAATGTTATGTTCGGTTATGGGAGCGTATTTGACGCACTTTTGCTTAATAAACCACGGCTCCATCTCTTACGGTTGATTTTTAAATAATTTCTAAAGTCGTCGTCGGCGACTCTTCGCGGTAGCCACTCGGTAGGAAAAAATCTAAGTCCGAACTGTAATTATTTTCACCGACGAGGTACCTTTTATATGTTAGATTGAGTTATAGGAGCGTATTTTAAGCACTTTTGCTTAATAAACCACGGCTCTATCTCTTACGGTAGATTTTTAAATTAATCAGAAAGTCTTCGTCGGTAGCGCTTCTCGGTAGCCTCTTCGGACAGAGACTAAGTCCGAATTGAAAATATTTTCACCGACGTCGTATCTTTTAAATGTTATGTTCGGTTATGGGAGCGTATTTGACGCACTTTTGCTTAATAAACCACGGCTCCATCTCTTACGGTTGATTTTTAAATAATTTCTAAAGTCGTCGTCGGCGACTCTTCGCGGTAGCCACTCGGTAGGAAAAAATCTAAGTCCGAACTGTAATTATTTTCACCGACGAAGTACCTTTTATATGTTAGATTGAGTTATAGGAGCGTATTTGAAGCACTTTTGCTTAATAAACCACGACTCTATCTCTTACGGTAGATTTTTAAATTAATCAGAAAGTCTTCGTCGGTAGCGCTTCTCGGTAGCCTCTTCGGACAGAGACTAAGTCCGAATTGAAAATATTTTCACCGACGTCGTATCTTTTAAATGTTATGTTCGGTTATGGGAGCGTATTTGACGCACTTTTGCTTAATAAACCACGGCTCCATCTCCTACGGTTGATTTTTAAATAATTTCTAAAGTCGTCGTCGGCGACTCTTCGCGGTAGCCACTCGGTAGGAAAAAATCTAAGTCCGAACTGTAATTATTTTCACCGACGAGGTACCTTTTATATGTTAGATTGAGTTATAGGAGCGTATTTTAAGCACTTTTGCTTAATAAACCGCGGCTCTATCTCTTACGGTAGATTTTTAAATTAATCAGAAAGTCTTCGTCGGTAGCGCTTCTCGGTAGCCTCTTCGGACAGAGACTAAGTCCGAATTGAAAATATTTTCACCGACGTCGTATCTTTTAAATGTTATGTTCGGTTATGGGAGCGTATTTGACGCACTTTTGCTTAATAAACCACGGCTCCATCTCTTACGGTTGATTTTTAAATAATTTCTAAAGTCGTCGGCGACTCTTCGCGGTAGCCACTCGGTAGGAAAAAATCTAAGTCCGAACTGTAATTATTTTCACCGACGAGGTACCTTTTATATGTTAGATTGAGTTATAGGAGCGTATTTGAAGCACTTTTGCTTAATAAACCACGGCTCTATCTCTTACGGTTGATTTTTAAATTAATCAGAAAGTCTTCGTCGGTAGCGCTTCTCGGTAGCCTCTTCGGACAGAGACTAAGTCCGAATTGAAAATATTTTCACCGACGTCGTATCTTTTAAATGTTATGTTCGGTTATGGGAGCGTATTTGACGCACTTTTGCTTAATAAACCACGGCTCCATCTCTTACGGTTGATTTTTAAATAATTTCTAAAGTCGTCGTCGGCGACTCTTCGCGGTAGCCACTCGGTAGGAAAAAATCTAAGTCCGAACTGTAATTATTTTCACCGACGAAGTACCTTTTATATGTTAGATTGAGTTATAGGAGCGTATTTGAAGCACTTTTGCTTAATAAACCACGACTCTATCTCTTACGGTAGATTTTTAAATTAATCAGAAAGTCTTCGTCGGTAGCGCTTCTCGGTAGCCTCTTCGGACAGAGACTAAGTCCGAATTGAAAATATTTTCACCGACGTCGTATCTTTTAAATGTTATGTTCGGTTATGGGAGCGTATTTGACGCACTTTTGCTTAATAAACCACGGCTCCATCTCCTACGGTTCATTTTTAAATAATTTCTAAAGTCGTCGTCGGCGACTCTTCGCGGTAGCCACTCGGTAGGAAAAAATCTAAGTCCGAACTGTAATTATTTTCACCGACGAGGTACGTTTTATATGTTAGATTGAGTTATAGGAGCGTATTTTAAGCACTTTTGCTTAATAAACCGCGGCTCTATCTCTTACGGTAGATTTTTAAATTAATCAGAAAGTCTTCGTCGGTAGCGCTTCTCGGTAGCCTCTTCGGACAGAGACTAAGTCCGAATTGAAAATATTTTCACCGACGTCGTATCTTTTAAATGTTATGTTCGGTTATGGGAGCGTATTTGACGCACTTTTGCTTAATAAACCACGGCTCCATCTCTTACGGTTGATTTTTAAATAATTTCTAAAGTCGTCGGCGACTCTTCGCGGTAGCCACTCGGTAGGAAAAAATCTAAGTCCGAACTGTAATTATTTTCACCGACGAGGTACCTTTTATATGTTAGATTGAGTTATAGGAGCGTATTTGAAGCACTTTTGCTTAATAAACCACGGCTCTATCTCTTACGGTTGATTTTTAAATTAATCAGAAAGTCTTCGTCGGTAGCGCTTCTCGGTAGCCTCTCCGTACAGAGACTAAGTCCGAATTGAAAATAATTTCACCGACGACGTATCTTTCAAATGTTATGTTCGGTTATGGGAGCCTATTTGACGCACTTTTGCTTAATAAACCACTGCTCCATCTCTTACGGTTGATTTTTAAATAATTTCTAAAGTCGTCGTCGGCGACTCTTCACGGTAGCCACTCGATAGGAAAAAATCTAAGCCCGAACTGTAATTATTTTCACCGACGAGGTACCTTTTATATGTTAGATTGAGTTATAGGAGCGTATTTTAAGCACTTTTGCTTAATAAACCACGGCTCCATCTCTTACGGTTGATTTTTAAATAATTTCTAAAGTCGTCGTCGGCGACTCTTCACGGTAGCCACTCGATAGGAAAAAATCTAAGCCCGAACTGTAATTATTTTCACCGACGAGGTACCTTTTATATGTTAGATTGAGTTATAGGAGCGTATTTTAAGCACTTTTGCTTAATAAACCACGGCTCTATCTCTTACGGTAGATTTTTAAATTAATCAGAAAGTCTTCGTCGGTAGCGCTTCTCGGTAGCCTCTTCGGACAGAGACTAAGTCCGAATTGAAAATATTTTCACCGACGTCGTATCTTTTAAATGTTATGTTCGGTTATGGGAGCGTATTTGACGCACTTTTGCTTAATAAACCACGGCTCCATCTCTTACGGTTGATTTTTAAATAATTTCTAAAGTCGTCGTCGGCGACTCTTCGCGGTAGCCACTCGGTAGGAAAAAATCTAAGTCCGAACTGTAATTATTTTCACCGACGAGGTACCTTTTATAAGTTAGATTGAGTTATAGGAGCGTATTTGAAGCACTTTTGCTTAATAAACCACGGCTCTATCTCTTACGGTTGATTTTTAAATTAATCAGAAAGTCTTCGTCGGTAGCGCTTCTCGGTAGCCTCTCCGTACAGAGACTAAGTCCGAATTGAAAATAATTTCACCGACGACGTATCTTTCAAATGTTATGTTCGGTTATGGGAGCCTATTTGACGCACTTTTGCTTAATAAACCACGGCTCCATCTCTTACGGTTGATTTTTAAATAATTTCTAAAATCGTCGTCGGCGACTCTTCACGGTAGCCACTCGATAGGAAAAAATCTAAGCCCGAACTGTAATTATTTTCACCGACGAGGTACCTTTTATATGTTAGATTGAGTTATAGGAGCGTATTTTAAGCACTTTTGCTTAATAAACCACGGCTCTATCTCTTACGGTAGATTTTTAAATTAATCAGAAAGTCTTCGTCGGTAGCGCTTCTCGGTAGCCTCTTCGGACAGAGACTAAGTCCGAATTGAAAATATTTTCACCGACGTCGTATCTTTTAAATGTTATGTTCGGTTATGGGAGCGTATTTGACGCACTTTTGCTTAATAAACCACGGCTCCATCTCTTACGGTTGATTTTTAAATAATTTCTAAAGTCGTCGTCGGCGACTCTTCGCGGTAGCCACTCGGTAGGAAAAAATCTAAGTCCGAACTGTAATTATTTTCACCGACGAGGTACCTTTTATATGTTAGATTGAGTTATAGGAGCGTATTTGAAGCACTTTTGCTTAATAAACCACGGCTCTATCTCTTACGGTTGATTTTTAAATTAATCAGAAAATCTTCGTCGGTAGCGCTTCTCGGTAGCCTCTCCGTACAGAGACTAAGTCCGAATTGAAAATAATTTCACCGACGACGTATCTTTCAAATGTTATGTTCGGTTATGGGAGCCTATTTGACGCACTTTTGCTTAATAAACCACGGCTCCATCTCTTACGGTTGATTTTTAAATAATTTCTAAAGTCGTCGTCGGCGACTCTTCACGGTAGCCACTCGATAGGAAAAAATCTAAGCCCGAACTGTAATTATTTTCACCGACGAGGTACCTTTTATATGTTAGATTGAGTTATAGGAGCGTATTTTAAGCACTTTTGCTTAATAAACCACGGCTCCATCTCTTACGGTTGATTTTTAAATAATTTCTAAAGTCGTCGTCGGCGACTCTTCACGGTAGCCACTCGATAGGAAAAAATCTAAGCCCGAACTGTAATTATTTTCACCGACGAGGTACCTTTTATATGTTAGATTGAGTTATAGGAGCGTATTTTAAGCACTTTTGCTTAATAAACCACGGCTCTATCTCTTACGGTAGATTTTTAAATTAATCAGAAAGTCTTCGTCGGTAGCGCTTCTCGGTAGCCTCTTCGGACAGAGACTAAGTCCGAATTGAAAATATTTTCACCGACGTCGTATCTTTTAAATGTTATGTTCGGTTATGGGAGCGTATTTGACGCACTTTTGCTTAATAAACCACGGCTCCATCTCTTACGGTTGATTTTTAAATAATTTCTAAAGTCGTCGTCGGCGACTCTTCGCGGTAGCCACTCGGTAGGAAAAAATCTAAGTCCGAACTGTAATTATTTTCACCGACGAGGTACCTTTTATAAGTTAGATTGAGTTATAGGAGCGTATTTGAAGCACTTTTGCTTAATAAACCACGGCTCTATCTCTTACGGTTGATTTTTAAATTAATCAGAAAGTCTTCGTCGGTAGCGCTTCTCGGTAGCCTCTCCGTACAGAGACTAAGTCCGAATTGAAAATAATTTCACCGACGACGTATCTTTCAAATGTTATGTTCGGTTATGGGAGCCTATTTGACGCACTTTTGCTTAATAAACCACGGCTCCATCTCTTACGGTTGATTTTTAAATAATTTCTAAAATCGTCGTCGGCGACTCTTCACGGTAGCCACTCGATAGGAAAAAATCTAAGCCCGAACTGTAATTATTTTCACCGACGAGGTACCTTTTATATGTTAGATTGAGTTATAGGAGCGTATTTTAAGCACTTTTGCTTAATAAACCACGGCTCCATCTCTTACGGTTGATTTTTAAATAATTTCTAAAGTCGTCGTCGGCGACTCTTCACGGTAGCCACTCGATAGGAAAAAATCTAAGCCCGAACTGTAATTATTTTCACCGACGAGGTACCTTTTATATGTTAGATTGAGTTATAGGAGCGTATTTTAAGCACTTTTGCTTAATAAACCACGGCTCTATCTCTTACGGTAGATTTTTAAATTAATCAGAAAATCCTCGTCGGTAGCGCTTCTCGGTAGCCTCTCCGTACAGAGACTAAGTCCGAATTGAAAATATTTTCACCGACGACGTATCTTTCAAATGTTATGTTCGGTTATGGGAGCGTATTTGACGCACTTTTGCTTAATAAACCACGGCTCCATCTCTTACGGTTGATTTTTAAATAATTTCTAAAGTCGTCGTCGGCGACTCTTCGCGGTAGCCACTCGGTAGGAAAAAATCTAAGTCCGAACTGTAATTATTTTCACCGACGAGGTACCTTTTATATGTTAGATTGAGTTATAGGAGCGTATTTTAAGCACTTTTACTTAATAAACCACGGCTCTATCTCTTACGGTAGATTTTTAAATTAATCAGAAAGTCTTCGTCGGTAGCGCTTCTCGGTAGCCTCTTCGGACAGAGACTAAGTCCGAATTGAAAATATTTTCACCGACGTCGTATCTTTTAAATGTTATGTTCGGTTATGGGAGCGTATTTGACGCACTTTTGCTTAATAAACCACGGCTCCATCTCTTACGGTTGATTTTTAAATAATTTCTAAAGTCGTCGTCGGCGACTCTTCGCGGTAGCCACTCGGTAGGAAAAAATCTAAGTCCGAACTGTAATTATTTTCACCGACGAGGTACCTTTTATATGTTAGATTGAGTTATAGGAGCGTATTTTAAGCACTTTTGCTTAATAAACCACGGCTCTATCTCTTACGGTAGATTTTTAAATTAATCAGAAAGTCTTCGTCGGTAGCGCTTCTCGGTAGCCTCTTCGGACAGAGACTAAGTCCGAATTGAAAATAATTTCACCGACGACGTATCTTTCAAATGTTATGTTCGGTTATGGGAGCGTATTTGACGCACTTTTGCTTAATAAACCACGGCTCCATCTCTTACGGTTGATTTTTAAATAATTTCTAAAGTCGTCGTCGGCGACTCTTCGCGGTAGCCACTCGGTAGGAAAAAATCTAAGTCCGAACTGTAATTATTTTCACCGACGAGGTACCTTTTATATGTTAGATTGAGTTATAGGAGCGTATTTTAAGCACTTTTACTTAATAAACCACGGCTCTATCTCTTACGGTAGATTTTTAAATTAATCAGAAAGTCTTCGTCGGTAGCGCTTCTCGGTAGCCTCTTCGGACAGAGACTAAGTCCGAATTGAAAATATTTTCACCGACGTCGTATCTTTTAAATGTTATGTTCGGTTATGGGAGCGTATTTGACGCACTTTTGCTTAATAAACCACGGCTCCATCTCTTACGGTTGATTTTTAAATAATTTCTAAAGTCGTCGTCGGCGACTCTTCGCGGTAGCCACTCGGTAGGAAAAAATCTAAGTCCGAACTGTAATTATTTTCACCGACGAGGTACCTTTTATATGTTAGATTGAGTTATAGGAGCGTATTTTAAGCACTTTTGCTTAATAAACCACGGCTCTATCTCTTACGGTAGATTTTTAAATTAATCAGAAAGTCTTCGTCGGTAGCGCTTCTCGGTAGCCTCTTCGGACAGAGACTAAGTCCGAATTGAAAATATTTTCACCGACGTCGTATCTTTTAAATGTTATGTTCGGTTATGGGAGCGTATTTGACGCACTTTTGCTTAATAAACCACGGCTCCATCTCTTACGGTTGATTTTTAAATAATTTCTAAAGTCGTCGTCGGCGACTCTTCGCGGTAGCCACTCGGTAGGAAAAAATCTAAGTCCGAACTGTAATTATTTTCACCGACGAAGTACCTTTTATATGTTAGATTGAGTTATAGGAGCGTATTTGAAGCACTTTTGCTTAATAAACCACGGCTCTATCTCTTACGGTAGATTTTTAAATTAATCAGAAAGTCTTCGTCGGTAGCGCTTCTCGGTAGCCTCTTCGGACAGAGTCTAAGTCCGAATTGAAAATATTTTCACCGACGTCGTATCTTTTAAATGTTATGTTCGGTTATGGGAGCGTATTTGACGCACTTTTGCTTAATAAACCACGGCTCCATCTCCTACGGTTCATTTTTAAATAATTTCTAAAGTCGTCGTCGGCGACTCTTCGCGGTAGCCACTCGGTAGGAAAAAATCTAAGTCCGAACTGTAATTATTTTCACCGACGAGGTACCTTTTATATGTTAGATTGAGTTATAGGAGCGTATTTTAAGCACTTTTGCTTAATAAACCGCGGCTCTATCTCTTACTGTAGATTTTTAAATTAATCAGAAAGTCTTCGTCGGTAGCGCTTCTCGGTAGCCTCTTCGGACAGAGACTAAGTCCGAATTGAAAATATTTTCACCGACGTCGTATCTTTTAAATGTTATGTTCGGTTATGGGAGCGTATTTGACGCACTTTTGCTTAATAAACCACGGCTCCATCTCTTACGGTTGATTTTTAAATAATTTCTAAAGTCGTCGTCGGCGACTCTTCGCGGTAGCCACTCGGTAGGAAAAAATCTAAGTCCGAACTGTAATTATTTTCACCGACGAGGTACCTTTTATATGTTAGATTGAGTTATAGGAGCGTATTTTAAGCACTTTTGCTTAATAAACCACGGCTCTATCTCTTACGGTAGATTTTTAAATTAATCAGAAAGTCTTCGTCGGTAGCGCTTCTCGGTAGCCTCTTCGGACAGAGACTAAGTCCGAATTGAAAATATTTTCACCGACGTCGTATCTTTTAAATGTTATGTTCGGTTATGGGAGCGTATTTGACGCACTTTTGCTTAATAAACCACGGCTCCATCTCTTACGGTTGATTTTTAAATAATTTCTAAAGTCGTCGTCGGCGACTCTTCGCGGTAGCCACTCGGTAGGAAAAAATCTAAGTCCGAACTGTAATTATTTTCACCGACGAAGTACCTTTTATATGTTAGATTGAGTTATAGGAGCGTATTTGAAGCACTTTTGCTTAATAAACCACGGCTCTATCTCTTACGGTAGATTTTTAAATTAATCAGAAAGTCTTCGTCGGTAGCGCTTCTCGGTAGCCTCTTCGGACAGAGTCTAAGTCCGAATTGAAAATATTTTCACCGACGTCGTATCTTTTAAATGTTATGTTCGGTTATGGGAGCGTATTTGACGCACTTTTGCTTAATAAACCACGGCTCCATCTCCTACGGTTCATTTTTAAATAATTTCTAAAGTCGTCGTCGGCGACTCTTCGCGGTAGCCACTCGGTAGGAAAAAATCTAAGTCCGAACTGTAATTATTTTCACCGACGAGGTACCTTTTATATGTTAGATTGAGTTATAGGAGCGTATTTTAAGCACTTTTGCTTAATAAACCGCGGCTCTATCTCTTACTGTAGATTTTTAAATTAATCAGAAAGTCTTCGTCGGTAGCGCTTCTCGGTAGCCTCTTCGGACAGAGACTAAGTCCGAATTGAAAATATTTTCACCGACGTCGTATCTTTTAAATGTTATGTTCGGTTATGGGAGCGTATTTGACGCACTTTTGCTTAATAAACCACGGCTCCATCTCTTACGGTTGATTTTTAAATAATTTCTAAAGTCGTCGGCGACTCTTCGCGGTAGCCACTCGGTAGGAAAAAATCTAAGTCCGAACTGTAATTATTTTCACCGACGAGGTACCTTTTATATGTTAGATTGAGTTATAGGAGCGTATTTGAAGCACTTTTGCTTAATAAACCACGGCTCTATCTCTTACGGTTGATTTTTAAATTAATCAGAAAGTCTTCGTCGGTAGCGCTTCTCGGTAGCCTCTCCGTACAGAGACTAAGTCCGAATTGAAAATAATTTCACCGACGACGTATCTTTCAAATGTTATGTTCGGTTATGGGAGCCTATTTGACGCACTTTTGCTTAATAAACCACGGCTCCATCTCTTACGGTTGATTTTTAAATAATTTCTAAAGTCGTCGTCGGCGACTCTTCACGGTAGCCACTCGATAGGAAAAAATCTAAGCCCGAACTGTAATTATTTTCACCGACGAGGTACCTTTTATATGTTAGATTGAGTTATAGGAGCGTATTTGAAGCACTTTTGCTTAATAAACCACGGCTCTATCTCTTACGGTTGATTTTTAAATTAATCAGAAAGTCTTCGTCGGTAGCGCTTCTCGGTAGCCTCTCCGTACAGAGACTAAGTCCGAATTGAAAATAATTTCACCGACGACGTATCTTTCAAATGTTATGTTCGGTTATGGGAGCCTATTTGAAGCACTTTTGCTTAATAAACCACGGCTCTATCTCTTACGGTTGATTTTTAAATTAATCAGAAAGTCTTCGTCGGTAGCGCTTCTCGGTAGCCTCTCCGTACAGAGACTAAGTCCGAATTGAAAATAATTTCACCGACGACGTATCTTTCAAATGTTATGTTCGGTTATGGGAGCCTATTTGACGCACTTTTGCTTAATAAACCACGGCTCCATCTCTTACGGTTGATTTTTAAATAATTTCTAAAGTCGTCGTCGGCGACTCTTCACGGTAGCCACTCGATAGGAAAAAATCTAAGCCCGAACTGTAATTATTTTCACCGACGAGGTACCTTTTATATGTTAGATTGAGTTATAGGAGCGTATTTTAAGCACTTTTGCTTAATAAACCACGGCTCCATCTCTTACGGTTGATTTTTAAATAATTTCTAAAGTCGTCGTCGGCGACTCTTCACGGTAGCCACTCGATAGGAAAAAATCTAAGCCCGAACTGTAATTATTTTCACCGACGAGGTACCTTTTATATGTTAGATTGAGTTATAGGAGCGTATTTTAAGCACTTTTGCTTAATAAACCACGGCTCTATCTCTTACGGTATATTTTTAAATTAATCAGAAAGTCTTCGTCGGTAGCGCTTCTCGGTAGCCTCTTCGGACAGAGACTAAGTCCGAATTGAAAATATTTTCACCGACGTCGTATCTTTTAAATGTTATGTTCGGTTATGGGAGCGTATTTGACGCACTTTTGCTTAATAAACCACGGCTCCATCTCTTACGGTTGATTTTTAAATAATTTCTAAAGTCGTCGTCGGCGACTCTTCGCGGTAGCCACTCGGTAGGAAAAAATCTAAGTCCGAACTGTAATTATTTTCACCGACGAGGTACCTTTTATAAGTTAGATTGAGTTATAGGAGCGTATTTGAAGCACTTTTGCTTAATAAACCACGGCTCTATCTCTTACGGTTGATTTTTAAATTAATCAGAAAGTCTTCGTCGGTAGCGCTTCTCGGTAGCCTCTCCGTACAGAGACTAAGTCCGAATTGAAAATATTTTCACCGACGACGTATCTTTCAAATGTTATGTTCGGTTATGGGAGCCTATTTGACGCACTTTTGCTTAATAAACCACGGCTCCATCTCTTACGGTTGATTTTTAAATAATTTCTAAAATCGTCGTCGGCGACTCTTCACGGTAGCCACTCGATAGGAAAAAATCTAAGCCCGAACTGTAATTATTTTCACCGACGAGGTACCTTTTATATGTTAGATTGAGTTATAGGAGCGTATTTTAAGCACTTTTGCTTAATAAACCACGGCTCTATCTCTTACGGTAGATTTTTAAATTAATCAGAAAGTCTTCGTCGGTAGCGCTTCTCGGTAGCCTCTTCGGACAGAGACTAAGTCCGAATTGAAAATATTTTCACCGACGTCGTATCTTTTAAATGTTATGTTCGGTTATGGGAGCGTATTTGACGCACTTTTGCTTAATAAACCACGGCTCCATCTCTTACGGTTGATTTTTAAATAATTTCTAAAGTCGTCGTCGGCGACTCTTCACGGTAGCCACTCGGTAGGAAAAAATCTAAGTCCGAACTGTAATTATTTCCACCGACGAGGTACCTTTTATATGTTAGATTGAGTTATAGGAGCGTATTTGAAGCACTTTTGCTTAATAAACCACGGCTCTATCTCTTACGGTTGATTTTTAAATTAATCAGAAAGTCCTCGTCGGTAGCGCTTCTCGGTAGCCTCTCCGTACAGAGACAAGTCCGAATTGAAAATATTTTCACCGACGACGTATCTTTTAAATGGTATGTTCCGTTATGGGAGCGTATTTGACGCACTTTTGCTTAATAAACCACGGCTCCATCTCTTACGGTTGATTTTTAAATAATTTCTAAAGTCGTCGTCGGCGACTCTTCACGGTAGCCACTCGGTAGGAAAAAATCTAAGTCCGAACTGTAATTATTTTCACTGACGAGGTACCTTTTATATGTTAGATTGAGATATAGGAGCGTATTTTAAGCACTTTTGCTTAATAAACCACGGCTCTATCTCTTACGGTAGATTTTTAAATTAATCAGAAAGTCTTCGTCGGTAGTGCTTCTCGGTAGCCTCTTCGGACAGAGGCTAAGTCCGAATTGAAAATATTTTCACCGACGTCGTATTTTTTAAATGTGATGTTCCGTTATGGGAGCGTATTTGACGCACTTTTGCTTAATAAACCACGGCTCCATCTCTTACGGGTGATTTTTAAATAATTTCTAGTCGTCGTCGGCGACTCTTCACGGTAGCCACTCGGTAGGAAAAAATCTAAGTCCGAACTGTAATTATTTTCACCGACGAGGTGCCTTTTATATGTTAGATTGAGTTATAGGAGCGTATTTGAAGCACTTTTGCTTAATAAACCACGGCTCTATCTCTTTCGGTTGATTTTTAAATTAATCAGAAAGTCTTCGTCGGTAGCGCTTCTCGGTAGCCTCTCCGTACAGAGACTAAATCCGAATTGAAAATATTTTCACCGACGACGTATCTTTTAAATGTTAAGTTCGGTTATGGGAGCGTATTTGACGCACTTTTGCTTAATAAACCATGGCTCTATCTCTTACGGTTGATTTTTAAATTAATCAGAAAGTATTCGTCGGTAGCGCTTCTCGGTAGCCTCTCCGTACAGAGACTAAGTCTGAATTGGAAATATTTTCACCGACGACGTATCTTTTAAATGTTATGTTCGGTTAGGGGAGCGTATTTGACGCACTTTTGCTTAATAAACCACGGCTCCATCTCTTACGGTTGATTTTTAAATAATTTCTAAAGTCGTCGTCGGCGACTCTTCACGGTAGCCACTCCGTAGGAAAAATTCTAAGTCCGAACTGTAATTATTTTCACCGACGAGGTACCTTTTATATGTTAGATTGAGTTATAGGAGCGCATTTGAAGCACTTTTGCTTAATAAACCACGGCTCTATCTCTTACGGTTGATTTTTAAATTAATCAGAAAGTCCTCGTCGGTAGCGCTTCTCGGTAGCCTCTCCGTACAGAGACTAAGTCCGAATTGAAAATATTTTCACCGACGACGTATCTTTTAAATGGTATGTTCCGTTATGGGAGCGTATTTGACGCACTTTTGCTTAATAAACCACGGCTCCATCTCTTACGGGTGATTTTTAAATAATTGCTAGTCGTCGTCGGCGACTCTTCACGGTAGCCACTCCGTAGGAAAAATTCTAAGTCCGAACTGTAATTATTTTCACCGACGAGGTACGTTTTATATGTTAGATTGAGTTATAGGAGCGCATTTGAAGCACTTTTGCTTAATAAACCACGGCTCTATCTCTTACGGTTGATTTTTAAATTAATCAGAAAGTCCTCGTCGGTAGCGCTTCTCGGTAGCCTCTCCGTACAGAGACTAAGTCCGAATTGAAAATATTTTCACCGACGACGTATCTTTTAAATGGTATGTTCCGTTATGGGAGCGTATTTGACGCACTTTTGCTTAATAAACCACGGCTCCATCTCTTACGGTTGATTTTTAAATAATTTCTAAAGTCGTCGTCGGCGACTCTTCATGGTAGCCAATCGGTAGGAAAAAATCTAAGTCCGAACTGTAATTATTTCCACCGACGAGGTACCTTTTATATGTTAGATTGAGTTATAGGAGCGTATTTGAAGCACTTTTGCTTAATAAACCACGGCTCTATCTCTTACGGTTGATTTTTAAATTAATCAGAAAGTCCTCGTCGGTAGCGCTTCTCGGTAGCCTCTCCGTACAGAGACAAGTCCGAATTGAAAATATTTTCACCGACGACGTATCTTTTAAATGGTATGTTCCGTTATGGGAGCGTATTTGACGCACTTTTGCTTAATAAACCACGGCTCCATCTCTTACGGGTGATTTTTAAATAATTTCTAGTCGTCGTCGGCGACTCTTCACGGTAGCCACTCGGTAGGAAAAAATCTAAGTCCGAACTGTAATTATTTTCACCGACGAGGTACGTTTTATATGTTAGATTGAGTTATAGGAGCGCATTTGACGCACTTTTGCTTAATAAACCATGGCTCTATCTCTTACGGTTGATTTTTAAATTAATCAGAAAGTATTCGTCGGTAGCGCTTCTCGGTAGCCTCTCCGTACAGAGACTAAGTCTGAATTGGAAATATTTTCACCGACGACGTATCTTTTAAATGTTATGTTCGGTTAGGGGAGCGTATTTGACGCACTTTTGCTTAATAAACCACGGCTCCATCTCTTACGGTTGATTTTTAAATAATTTCTAAAGTCGTCGTCGGCGACTCTTCACGGTAGCCACTCCGTAGGAAAAATTCTAAGTCCGAACTGTAATTATTTTCACCGACGAGGTACCTTTTATATGTTAGATTGAGTTATAGGAGCGCATTTGAAGCACTTTTGCTTAATAAACCACGGCTCTATCTCTTACGGTTGATTTTTAAATTAATCAGAAAGTCCTCGTCGGTAGCGCTTCTCGGTAGCCTCTCCGTACAGAGACTAAGTCCGAATTGAAAATATTTTCACCGACGACGTATCTTTTAAATGGTATGTTCCGTTATGGGAGCGTATTTGACGCACTTTTGCTTAATAAACCACGGCTCCATCTCTTACGGGTGATTTTTAAATAATTGCTAGTCGTCGTCGGCGACTCTTCACGGTAGCCACTCCGTAGGAAAAATTCTAAGTCCGAACTGTAATTATTTTCACCGACGAGGTACGTTTTATATGTTAGATTGAGTTATAGGAGCGCATTTGAAGCACTTTTGCTTAATAAACCACGGCTCTATCTCTTACGGTAGATTTTTAAATTAATCAGAAAGTCTTCGTCGGTAGGGCTTCTCGGTAGCCTCTTCGGACAGAGACTAAGTCCGAATTGAAAATATTTTCACCGACGACGTATCTTTCAAATGTTATGTTCGGTTATGGGAGCCTATTTGACGCACTTTTGCTTAATAAACCACGGCTCCATCTCTTACGGTTGATTTTTAAATAATTTCTAAAGTCGTCGTCGGCGACTCTTCACGGTAGCCACTCGATAGGAAAAAATCTAAGCCCGAACTGTAATTATTTTCACCGACGAGGTACCTTTTATATGTTAGATTGAGTTATAGGAGCGTATTTGAAGCACTTTTGCTTAATAAACCACGGCTCTATCTCTTACGGTTGATTTTTAAATTAATCAGAAAGTCTTCGTCGGTAGCGCTTCTCGGTAGCCTCTCCGTACAGAGACTAAGTCCGAATTGAAAATAATTTCACCGACGACGTATCTTTCAAATGTTATGTTCGGTTATGGGAGCCTATTTGACGCACTTTTGCTTAATAAACCACGGCTCCATCTCTTACGGTTGATTTTTAAATAATTTCTAAAGTCGTCGTCGGCGACTCTTCACGGTAGCCACTCGATAGGAAAAAATCTAAGCCCGAACTGTAATTATATTCACCGACGAGGTACCTTTTATATGTTAGATTGAGTTATAGGAGCGTATTTTAAGCACTTTTGCTTAATAAACCACGGCTCTATCTCTTACGGTAGATTTTTAAATTAATCAGAAAGTCCTCGTCGGTAGCGCTTCTCGGTAGCCTCTCCGTACAGAGACTAAGTCCGAATTGAAAATATTTTCACCGACGACGTATCTTTTAAATGTTATGTTCGGTTATGGGAGCGTATTTGACGCACTTTTGCTTAATAAACCACGGCTCCATTTCTTACGGTTGATTTTTAAATAATTTCTAAAGTCGTCGTCGGCGACTCTTCGCGGTAGCCACTCGGTAGGAAAAAATCGAAGTCCGAACTGTAATTATTTTCACCGACGAGGTACCTTTTATAAGTTAGGTTGAGTTATAGGAGCGCATTTGAAGCACTTTTGCTTAATAAACCACGGCTCTATCTCTTACGGTTGATTTTTAAATTAATCAGAAAGTCCTCGCCGGTAGCGCTTCTCGGTAGCCTCTCCGTACAGAGACTAAGTCCGAATTGAAAATATTTTCACCGACGTCGTATCTTTTAAATGTTATGTTCGGTTATGGGAGCGTATTTGACGCACTTTTGCTTAATAAACCACGGCTCCATCTCTTACGGTTGATTTTTAAATAATTTCTAAAGTCGTCGTCGGCGACTCTTCACGGTAGCCACTCGGTAGGAAAAAATCTAAGTCCGAACTGTAATTATTTTCACCGACGAGGTACCTTTTATATGTTAGATTGAGTTATAGGAGCGCATTTGAAGCACTTTTGCTTAATAAACCACGGCTCTATCTCTTACGGTTGATTTTTAAATTAATCAGAAAGTCCTCATCGGTAGCGCTTTTCGGTAGCCTCTCCGTACAGAGACTAAGTCCGAATTGAAAATATTTTCACCGACGACGTATCTTTCAAATGTTATGTTCGGTTATGGGAGCCTATTTGACGCACTTTTGCTTAATAAACCACGGCTCTATCTCTTACGGTTGATTTTTAAATTAATCAGAAAGTCCTCATCGGTAGCGCTTTTCGGTAGCCTCTCCGTACAGAGACTAAGTCCGAATTGAAAATATTTTCACCGACGACGTATCTTTCAAATGTTATGTTCGGTTATGGGAGCCTATTTGACGCACTTTTGCTTAATAAACCACGGCTCCATCTCTTACGGTTGATTTTTAAATAATTTCTAAAGTCGTCGTCGGCGACTCTTCACGGTAGCCACTCGATAGGAAAAAATCTAAGTCCGAACTGTAATTATTTTCACCGACGAGGTACCTTTTATATGTTAGATTGAGTTATAGGAGCGCATTTGAAGCACTTTTGCTTAATAAACCACGGCTCTATCTCTTACGGTTGATTTTTAAATTAATCAGAAAGTCCTCGTCGGTAGCGCTTCTCGGTAGCCTCTCCGTACAGAGACTAAGTCCGAATTGAAAATATTTTCACCGACGACGTATCTTTTAAATGGTATGTTCCGTTATGGGAGCGTATTTGACGCACTTTTGCTTAATAAACCACGGCTCCATCTCTTACGGGTGATTTTTAAATAATTTCTAGTCGTCGTCGGCGACTCTTCACGGTAGCCACTCGGTAGGAAAAAATCTAAGTCCGAACTGTAATTATTTTCACCGACGAGGTACCTTTTATATGTTAGATTGAGTTATAGGAGCGTATTTGAAGCACTTTTGCTTAATAAACCACGGCTCTATATCTTACGGTTGATTTTTAAATTAATCAGAAAGTCCTCATCGGTAGCGCTTTTCGGTAGCCTCTCCGTACAGAGACTAAGTCCGAATTGAAAATATTTTCACCGACGACGTATCTTTTAAATGTTATGTTCGGTCATGGGAGCGTATTTGACGCACTTTTGCTTAATAAACCACGGCTCCATCTCTTACGGTTGATTTTTAAATAATTTCTAAAGTCGTCGTCGGCGACTCTTCACGGTAGCCAGTCGATAGGAAAAAATCTAAGCCCGAACTGTAATTATTTTCACCGACCAGGTACCTTTTATATGTTAGATTGAGTTATAGGAGCGCATTTGAAGCACTTTTGCTTAATAAACCACGGCTCTATCTCTTACGGTTGATTTTTAAATTAATCAGAAAGTCCTCGTCGGTAGCGCTTTTCGGTAGCCTCTCCGTACAGAGACTAAGTCCGAATTGAAAATATTTTCACCGACGTCGTATCTTTTAAATGGTATGTTCCGTTATGGGAGCGTATTTGACGCACTTTTGCTTAATAAACCATGGCTCCATCTCTTACGGGTGATTTTTAAATAATTTCTAGTCGTCGTCGGCGACTCTTCACGGTAGCCACTCGGTAGAAAAAATCTAAGTCCGAACTGTAATTATTTTCACCGACGAGGTACCTTTTATATGTTAGATTGAGTTATAGGAGCGTATTTTAAGCACTTTTGCTTAATAAACCACGGCTCTATCTCTTACGGTAGATTTTTAAATTAATCAGAAAGTCCTCGTCGGTAGCGCTTCTCGGTAGCCTCTTCGGACAGAGACCAAGTCCGAATTGAAAATATTTTCACCGACGTCGTATCTTTTAAATGTTATGTTCGGTTATGGGAGCGTATTTGACGCACTTTTGCTTACTAAACCACGGCTCTATCTCTTACGGTTGATTTTTAAATAATTTCTAAAATCGTCGTCGGCGACTCTTCACGGTAGCCACTCGGTAGGAAAAAATCTAAGTCCGAACTGTAATTATTTTCACCGACGAGGTACCTTTTATATGTTAGATTGAGTTATAGGAGCGTATTTGAAGCACTTTTGCTTAATAAACCACGGCTCTATCTCTTACGGTAGATTTTTAAATTAATCAGAAAGTCTTCGTCGGTAGCGCTTCTCGGTAGCCTCTTCGGACAGAGACTAATCTCCGAATTGAAAATATTTTCACCAACGTCGTATCTTTTAAATGGTATGTTCCGTTATGGGAGCGTATTTGACGCACTTTTGCTTAATAAACCACGGCTCCGTCTCTTACGGTTGATTTTTAAATAATTTCTAAAGTCGTCGTCGGCGACTCTTCGCGGTAGCCACTCGGTAGAAAAAATCTAAGTCCGAACTGTAATTATTTTCACCGACGAGGTACCTTTTATATGTTAGATTGAGTTATAGGAGCGTATTTTAAGCACTTTTGCTTAATAAACCACGGCTCTATCTCTTTAGGTAGATTTTTAAATTAATCAGAAAGTCTTCGTCGGTAGCGCTTCTCGGTAGCCTCTCCGTACAGAGACTAAGTCCGAATTGAAAATATTTTCACCGACGACGTATCTTTTAAATGTTATGTTCAGTTATGGGAGCGTATTTGACGCACTTTTGCTTAATAAACCACGGCTCTATCTCTTACGGTTGATACTTAAATAATTTCTAAAATCGTCGTCGGCGACTCTTCACGGTAGCCACTCGGTAGGAAAAAATCTAAGTCCGAACTGTAATTATTTTCACCGAGGAGGTACCTTTTATATGTTAGATTGAGTTATAGGAGCGTATTTGAAGCACTTTTGCTTGATAAACAACGGCTCTATCTCTTACGGTAGATTTTTAAATTAATCAGAAAGTCTTCGTCGGTAGCGCTTCTCGGTAGCCTCTTCGGACAGAGACTAAGTCCGAATTGAAAATATTTTCACCGACGTCGTATCTTTTAAATGGTATGTTCCGTTATGGGAGCGTATTTGACGCACTTTTGCTTAATAAACCACGGCTCCATCTCTTACGGGTGATTTTTAAATAATTTCTAGTCGTCGTCGGCGACTCTTCACGGTAGCCACTCGGTAGAAAAAATCTAAGTCCGAACTGTAATTATTTTCACCGAAGACGTACCTTTTATATGTTAGATTGAGTTATAAGAACGTATTTGAAGCACTTTTGCTTAATAAACCACGGCTCTATCTCTTACGGTAGATTTTTAAATTAATCAGAAAGTCTTCGTCGGTAGCGCTTCTCGGTAGCCTCTTCGGACAGAGGCTAAGTCCGAATTGAAAATATTTTCACCGACGTCGTATCTTTTAAATGTGATGTTCCGTTATGGGAGCGTATTTGACGCACTTTTGCTTAATAAACCACGGCTCCATCTCTTACGGTTGATTTTTAAATAATTTCTAAAGTCGTCGTCGGCGACTCTTCACGGTAGCCACTCGGTAGGAAAAAATCTAAGTCCGAACTGTAATTATTTTCACTGACGAGGTACCTTTTATATGTTAGATTGAGATATAGGAGCGTATTTTAAGCACTTTTGCTTAATAAACCACGGCTCTATCTCTTACGGTAGATTTTTAAATTAATCAGAAAGTCTTCGTCGGTAGTGCTTCTCGGTAGCCTCTTCGGACAGAGGCTAAGTCCGAATTGAAAATATTTTCACCGACGTCGTATTTTTTAAATGTGATGTTCCGTTATGGGAGCGTATTTGACGCACTTTTGCTTAATAAACCACGGCTCCATCTCTTACGGGTGATTTTTAAATAATTTCTAGTCGTCGTCGGCGACTCTTCACGGTAGCCACTCGGTAGGAAAAAATCTAAGTCCGAACTGTAATTATTTTCACCGACGAGGTGCCTTTTATATGTTAGATTGAGTTATAGGAGCGTATTTGAAGCACTTTTGCTTAATAAACCACGGCTCTATCTCTTTCGGTTGATTTTTAAATTAATCAGAAAGTCTTCGTCGGTAGCGCTTCTCGGTAGCCTCTCCGTACAGAGACTAAATCCGAATTGAAAATATTTTCACCGACGACGTATCTTTTAAATGTTAAGTTCGGTTATGGGAGCGTATTTGACGCACTTTTGCTTAATAAACCATGGCTCTATCTCTTACGGTTGATTTTTAAATTAATCAGAAAGTATTCGTCGGTAGCGCTTCTCGGTAGCCTCTCCGTACAGAGACTAAGTCTGAATTGGAAATATTTTCACCGACGACGTATCTTTTAAATGTTATGTTCGGTTAGGGGAGCGTATTTGACGCACTTTTGCTTAATAAACCACGGCTCCATCTCTTACGGTTGATTTTTAAATAATTTCTAAAGTCGTCGTCGGCGACTCTTCACGGTAGCCACTCCGTAGGAAAAATTCTACGTCCGAACTGTAATTATTTTCACCGACGAGGTACCTTTTATATGTTAGATTGAGTTATAGGAGCGCATTTGAAGCACTTTTGCTTAATAAACCACGGCTCTATCTCTTACGGTTGATTTTTAAATTAATCAGAAAGTCCTCGTCGGTAGCGCTTCTCGGTAGCCTCTCCGTACAGAGACTAAGTCCGAATTGAAAATATTTTCACCGACGACGTATCTTTTAAATGGTATGTTCCGTTATGGGAGCGTATTTGACGCACTTTTGCTTAATAAACCACGGCTCCATCTCTTACGGGTGATTTTTAAATAATTGCTAGTCGTCGTCGGCGACTCTTCACGGTAGCCACTCCGTAGGAAAAATTCTAAGTCCGAACTGTAATTATTTTCACCGACGAGGTACGTTTTATATGTTAGATTGAGTTATAGGAGCGCATTTGAAGCACTTTTGCTTAATAAACCACGGCTCTATCTCTTACGGTTGATTTTTAAATTAATCAGAAAGTCCTCGTCGGTAGCGCTTCTCGGTAGCCTCTCCGTACAGAGACTAAGTCCGAATTGAAAATATTTTCACCGACGACGTATCTTTTAAATGGTATGTTCCGTTATGGGAGCGTATTTGACGCACTTTTGCTTAATAAACCACGGCTCCATCTCTTACGGTTGATTTTTAAATAATTTCTAAAGTCGTCGTCGGCGACTCTTCACGGTAGCCAATCGGTAGGAAAAAATCTAAGTCCGAACTGTAATTATTTCCACCGACGAGGTACCTTTTATATGTTAGATTGAGTTATAGGAGCGTATTTGAAGCACTTTTGCTTAATAAACCACGGCTCTATCTCTTACGGTTGATTTTTAAATTAATCAGAAAGTCCTCGTCGGTAGCGCTTCTCGGTAGCCTCTCCGTACAGAGACAAGTCCGAATTGAAAATATTTTCACCGACGACGTATCTTTTAAATGGTATGTTCCGTTATGGGAGCGTATTTGACGCACTTTTGCTTAATAAACCACGGCTCCATCTCTTACGGGTGATTTTTAAATAATTTCTAGTCGTCGTCGGCGACTCTTCACGGTAGCCACTCGGTAGGAAAAAATCTAAGTCCGAACTGTAATTATTTTCACCGACGAGGTACGTTTTATATGTTAGATTGAGTTATAGGAGCGCATTTGACGCACTTTTGCTTAATAAACCATGGCTCTATCTCTTACGGTTGATTTTTAAATTAATCAGAAAGTATTCGTCGGTAGCGCTTCTCGGTAGCCTCTCCGTACAGAGACTAAGTCTGAATTGGAAATATTTTCACCGACGACGTATCTTTTAAATGTTATGTTCGGTTAGGTGAGCGTATTTGACGCACTTTTGCTTAATAAACCACGGCTCCATCTCTTACGGTTGATTTTTAAATAATTTCTAAAGTCGTCGTCGGCGACTCTTCACGGTAGCCACTCCGTAGGAAAAATTCTAAGTCCGAACTGTAATTATTTTCACCGACGAGGTACCTTTTATATGTTAGATTGAGTTATAGGAGCGCATTTGAAGCACTTTTGCTTAATAAACCACGGCTCTATCTCTTACGGTTGATTTTTAAATTAATCAGAAAGTCCTCGTCGGTAGCGCTTCTCGGTAGCCTCTCCGTACAGAGACTAAGTCCGAATTGAAAATATTTTCACCGACGACGTATCTTTTAAATGGTATGTTCCGTTATGGGAGCGTATTTGACGCACTTTTGCTTAATAAACCACGGCTCCATCTCTTACGGGTGATTTTTAAATAATTGCTAGTCGTCGTCGGCGACTCTTCACGGTAGCCACTCCGTAGGAAAAATTCTAAGTCCGAACTGTAATTATTTTCACCGACGAGGTACGTTTTATATGTTAGATTGAGTTATAGGAGCGCATTTGAAGCACTTTTGCTTAATAAACCACGGCTCTATCTCTTACGGTTGATTTTTAAATTAATCAGAAAGTCCTCGTCGGTAGCGCTTCTCGGTAGCCTCTCCGTACAGAGACTAAGTCCGAATTGAAAATATTTTCACCGACGACGTATCTTTTAAATGGTATGTTCCGTTATGGGAGCGTATTTGACGCACTTTTGCTTAATAAACCACGGCTCCATCTCTTACGGTTGATTTTTAAATAATTTCTAAAGTCGTCGTCGGCGACTCTTCACGGTAGCCAATCGGTAGGAAAAAATCTAAGTCCGAACTGTAATTATTTCCACCGACGAGGTACCTTTTATATGTTAGATTGAGTTATAGGAGCGTATTTGAAGCACTTTTGCTTAATAAACCACGGCTCTATCTCTTACGGTTGATTTTTAAATTAATCAGAAAGTCCTCGTCGGTAGCGCTTCTCGGTAGCCTCTCCGTACAGAGACAAGTCCGAATTGAAAATATTTTCACCGACGACGTATCTTTTAAATGGTATGTTCCGTTATGGGAGCGTATTTGACGCACTTTTGCTTAATAAACCACGGCTCCATCTCTTACGGGTGATTTTTAAATAATTTCTAGTCGTCGTCGGCGACTCTTCACGGTAGCCACTCGGTAGGAAAAAATCTAAGTCCGAACTGTAATTATTTTCACCGACGAGGTACGTTTTATATGTTAGATTGAGTTATAGGAGCGCATTTGAAGCACTTTTGCTTAATAAACCACGGCTCTATCTCTTACGGTTGATTTTTAAATTAATCAGAAAGTCCTCGTCGGTAGCGCTTCTCGGTAGCCTCTCCGTACAGAGACTAAGTCCGAATTGAAAATATTTTCACCGACGACGTATCTTTTAAATGGTATGTTCCGTTATGGGAGCCTATTTGACGCACTTTTGCTTAATAAACCACGGCTCCATCTCTTACGGTTGATTTTTAAATAATTTCTAAAGTCGTCGTCGGCGACTCTTCACGGTAGCCAATCGGTAGGAAAAAATCTAAGTCCGAACTGTAATTATTTCCACCGACGAGGTACCTTTTATATGTTAGATTGAGTTATAGGAGCGTATTTGAAGCACTTTTGCTTAATAAACCACGGCTCTATCTCTTACGGTTGATTTTTAAATTAATCAGAAAGTCCTCGTCGGTAGCGCTTCTCGGTAGCCTCTCCGTACAGAGACTAAGTCCGAATTGAAAATATTTTCACCGACGACGTATCTTTTAAATGGTATGTTCCGTTATGGGAGCGTATTTGACGCACTTTTGCTTAATAAACCACGGCTCCATCTCTTACGGGTGATTTTTAAATAATTTCTAGTCGTCGTCGGCGACTCTTCACGGTAGCCACTCGGTAGGAAAAAATCTAAGTCCGAACTGTAATTATTTTCACCGACGAGGTACATTTTATATGTTAGATTGAGTTATAGGAGCGTATTTGAAGCACTTTTGCTTAATAAACCACGGCTCTACCTCTTACGGTTGATTTTTAAATTAATCAGAAAGTCTTCGTCGGTAGCGCTTCTCGGTAGCCTCTCCGTACAGAGACTAAGTCCGAATTGAAAATATTTTCACCGACGACGTATCTTTTAAATGTTATGTTCGGTTATGGGAGCGTATTTGACGCACTTTTGCTTAATAAACCACGGCTCCATCTCTTACGGTTGATTTTTAAATAATTTCTAAAGTCGTCGTCGGCGACTCTTCACGGTAGCCACTCGGTAGGAAAAAATCTAAGTCCGAACTGTAATTATTTTCACGGACGAGGTACCTTTTATATGTTAGATTGAGTTATAGGAGCGTATTTGAAGCACTTTTGCTTAATAAACCACGGCTCTATCTCTTACGGTTGATTTTTAAATTAATCAGAAAGTCTTCGTCGGTAGCGCTTCTCGGTAGCCTCTCCGTACAGAGACTAAATCCGAATTGAAAATATTTTCACCGACGACGTATCTTTTAAATGTTAAGTTCGGTTATGGGAGCGTATTTGACGCACTTTTGCTTAATAAACCATGGCTCTATCTCTTACGGTTGATTTTTAAATTAATCAGAAAGTATTCGTCGGTAGCGCTTCTCGGTAGCCTCTCCGTACAGAGACTAAGTCTGAATTGGAAATATTTTCACCGACGACGTATCTTTTAAATGTTATGTTCGGTTAGGGGAGCGTATTTGACGCACTTTTGCTTAATAAACCACGGCTCCATCTCTTACGGTTGATTTTTAAATAATTTCTAAAGTCGTCGTCGGCGACTCTTCACGGTAGCCACTCCGTAGGAAAAATTCTAAGTCCGAACTGTAATTATTTTCACCGACGAGGTACCTTTTATATGTTAGATTGAGTTATAGGAGCGCATTTGAAGCACTTTTGCTTAATAAACCACGGCTCTATCTCTTACGGTTGATTTTTAAATTAATCAGAAAGTCCTCGTCGGTAGCGCTTCTCGGTAGCCTCTCCGTACAGAGACTAAGTCCGAATTGAAAATATTTTCACCGACGACGTATCTTTTAAATGGTATGTTCCGTTATGGGAGCGTATTTGACGCACTTTTGCTTAATAAACCACGGCTCCATCTCTTACGGTTGATTTTTAAATAATTTCTAAAGTCGTCGTCGGCGACTCTTCACGGTAGCCAATCGGTAGGAAAAAATCCAAGTCCGAACTGTAATTATTTCCACCGACGAGGTACCTTTTATATGTTAGATTGAGTTATAGGAGCGTATTTGAAGCACTTTTGCTTAATAAACCACGGCTCTATCTCTTACGGTTGATTTTTAAATTAATCAGAAAGTCCTCGTCGGTAGCGCTTCTCGGTAGCCTCTCCGTACAGAGACTAAGTCCGAATTGAAAATATTTTCACCGACGACGTATCTTTTAAATGGTATGTTCCGTTATGGGAGCGTATTTGACGCACTTTTGCTTAATAAACCACGGCTCCATCTCTTACGGGTGATTTTTAAATAATTTCTAGTCGTCGTCGGCGACTCTTCACGGTAGCCACTCGGTAGGAAAAAATCTAAGTCCGAACTGTAATTATTTTCACCGACGAGGTACATTTTATATGTTAGATTGAGTTATAGGAGCGTATTTGAAGCACTTTTGCTTAATAAACCACGGCTCTACCTCTTACGGTTGATTTTTAAATTAATCAGAAAGTCTTCGTCGGTAGCGCTTCTCGGTAGCCTCTCCGTACAGAGACTAAGTCCGAATTGAAAATATTTTCACCGACGACGTATCTTTTAAATGTTATGTTCGGTTATGGGAGCGTATTTGACGCACTTTTGCTTAATAAACCACGGCTCCATCTCTTACGGTTGATTTTTAAATAATTTCTAAAGTCGTCGTCGGCGACTCTTCACGGTAGCCACTCGGTAGGAAAAAATCTAAGTCCGAACTGTAATTATTTTCACCGACGAGGTACATTTTATATGTTAGATTGAGTTATAGGAGCGTATTTGAAGCACTTTTGCTTAATAAACCACGGCTCTACCTCTTACGGTTGATTTTTAAATTAATCAGAAAGTCTTCGTCGGTAGCGCTTCTCGGTAGCCTCTCCGTACAGAGACTAAGTCCGAATTGAAAATATTTTCACCGACGACGTATCTTTTAAATGTTATGTTCGGTTATGGGAGCGTATTTGACGCACTTTTGCTTAATAAACCACGGCTCCATCTCTTACGGTTGATTTTTAAATAATTTCTAAAGTCGTCGTCGGCGACTCTTCACGGTAGCCACTCGGTAGGAAAAAATCTAAGTCCGAACTGTAATTATTTTCACGGACGAGGTACCTTTTATATGTTAGATTGAGTTATAGGAGCGTATTTGAAGCACTTTTGCTTAATAAACCACGGCTCTATCTCTTACGGTTGATTTTTAAATTAATCAGAAAGTCTTCGTCGGTAGCGCTTCTCGGTAGCCTCTCCGTACAGAGACTAAATCCGAATTGAAAATATTTTCACCGACGACGTATCTTTTAAATGTTAAGTTCGGTTATGGGAGCGTATTTGACGCACTTTTGCTTAATAAACCATGGCTCTATCTCTTACGGTTGATTTTTAAATTAATCAGAAAGTATTCGTCGGTAGCGCTTCTCGGTAGCCTCTCCGTACAGAGACTAAGTCTGAATTGGAAATATTTTCACCGACGACGTATCTTTTAAATGTTATGTTCGGTTAGGGGAGCGTATTTGACGCACTTTTGCTTAATAAACCACGGCTCCATCTCTTACGGTTGATTTTTAAATAATTTCTAAAGCCGTCGTCGGCGACTCTTCACGGTAGCCACTCCGTAGGAAAAATTCTAAGTCCGAACTGTAATTATTTTCACCGACGAGGTACCTTTTATATGTTAGATTGAGTTATAGGAGCGCATTTGAAGCACTTTTGCTTAATAAACCACGGCTCTATCTCTTACGGTTGATTTTTAAATTAATCAGAAAGTCCTCGTCGGTAGCGCTTCTCGGTAGCCTCTCCGTACAGAGACTAAGTCCGAATTGAAAATATTTTCACCGACGACGTATCTTTTAAATGGTATGTTCCGTTATGGGAGCGTATTTGACGCACTTTTGCTTAATAAACCACGGCTCCATCTCTTACGGTTGATTTTTAAATAATTTCTAAAGTCGTCGTCGGCGACTCTTCACGGTAGCCAATCGGTAGGAAAAAATCCAAGTCCGAACTGTAATTATTTCCACCGACGAGGTACCTTTTATATGTTAGATTGAGTTATAGGAGCGTATTTGAAGCACTTTTGCTTAATAAACCACGGCTCTATCTCTTACGGTTGATTTTTAAATTAATCAGAAAGTCCTCGTCGGTAGCGCTTCTCGGTAGCCTCTCCGTACAGAGACTAAGTCCGAATTGAAAATATTTTCACCGACGACGTATCTTTTAAATGGTATGTTCCGTTATGGGAGCGTATTTGACGCACTTTTGCTTAATAAACCACGGCTCCATCTCTTACGGGTGATTTTTAAATAATTTCTAGTCGTCGTCGGCGACTCTTCACGGTAGCCACTCGGTAGGAAAAAATCTAAGTCCGAACTGTAATTATTTTCACCGACGAGGTACATTTTATATGTTAGATTGAGTTATAGGAGCGTATTTGAAGCACTTTTGCTTAATAAACCACGGCTCTACCTCTTACGGTTGATTTTTAAATTAATCAGAAAGTCTTCGTCGGTAGCGCTTCTCGGTAGCCTCTCCGTACAGAGACTAAGTCCGAATTGAAAATATTTTCACCGACGACGTATCTTTTAAATGTTATGTTCGGTTATGGGAGCGTATTTGACGCACTTTTGCTTAATAAACCACGGCTCCATCTCTTACGGTTGATTTTTAAATAATTTCTAAAGTCGTCGTCGGCGACTCTTCACGGTAGCCACTCGGTAGGAAAAAATCTAAGTCCGAACTGTAATTATTTTCACGGACGAGGTACCTTTTATATGTTAGATTGAGTTATAGGAGCGTATTTGAAGCACTTTTGCTTAATAAACCACGGCTCTATCTCTTACGGTTGATTTTTAAATTAATCAGAAAGTCTTCGTCGGTAGCGCTTCTCGGTAGCCTCTCCGTACAGAGACTAAATCCGAATTGAAAATATTTTCACCGACGACGTATCTTTTAAATGTTAAGTTCGGTTATGGGAGCGTATTTGACGCACTTTTGCTTAATAAACCATGGCTCTATCTCTTACGGTTGATTTTTAAATTAATCAGAAAGTATTCGTCGGTAGCGCTTCTCGGTAGCCTCTCCGTACAGAGACTAAGTCTGAATTGGAAATATTTTCACCGACGACGTATCTTTTAAATGTTATGTTCGGTTAGGGGAGCGTATTTGACGCACTTTTGCTTAATAAACCACGGCTCCATCTCTTACGGTTGATTTTTAAATAATTTCTAAAGTCGTCGTCGGCGACTCTTCACGGTAGCCACTCCGTAGGAAAAATTCTAAGTCCGAACTGTAATTATTTTCACCGACGAGGTACCTTTTATATGTTAGATTGAGTTATAGGAGCGCATTTGAAGCACTTTTGCTTAATAAACCACGGCTCTATCTCTTACGGTTGATTTTTAAATTAATCAGAAAGTCCTCGTCGGTAGCGCTTCTCGGTAGCCTCTCCGTACAGAGACTAAGTCCGAATTGAAAATATTTTCACCGACGACGTATCTTTTAAATGGTATGTTCCGTTATGGGAGCGTATTTGACGCACTTTTGCTTAATAAACCACGGCTCCATCTCTTACGGTTGATTTTTAAATAATTTCTAAAGTCGTCGTCGGCGACTCTTCACGGTAGCCAATCGGTAGGAAAAAATCTAAGTCCGAACTGTAATTATTTCCACCGACGAGGTACCTTTTATATGTTAGATTGAGTTATAGGAGCGTATTTGAAGCACTTTTGCTTAATAAACCACGGCTCTATCTCTTACGGTTGATTTTTAAATTAATCAGAAAGTCCTCGTCGGTAGCGCTTCTCGGTAGCCTCTCCGTACAGAGACTAAGTCCGAATTGAAAATATTTTCACCGACGACGTATCTTTTAAATGGTATGTTCCGTTATGGGAGCGTATTTGACGCACTTTTGCTTAATAAACCACGGCTCCATCTCTTACGGGTGATTTTTAAATAATTTCTAAAGTCGTCGTCGGCGACTCTTCACGGTAGCCAATCGGTAGGAAAAAATCTAAGTCCGAACTGTAATTATTTCCACCGACGAGGTACCTTTTATATGTTAGATTGAGTTATAGGAGCGTATTTGAAGCACTTTTGCTTAATAAACCACGGCTCTATCTCTTACGGTTGATTTTTAAATTAATCAGAAAGTCCTCGTCGGTAGCGCTTCTCGGTAGCCTCTCCGTACAGAGACTAAGTCCGAATTGAAAATATTTTCACCGACGACGTATCTTTTAAATGGTATGTTCCGTTATGGGAGCGTATTTGACGCACTTTTGCTTAATAAACCACGGCTCCATCTCTTACGGGTGATTTTTAAATAATTTCTAGTCGTCGTCGGCGACTCTTCACGGTAGCCACTCGGTAGGAAAAAATCTAAGTCCGAACTGTAATTATTTTCACCGACGAGGTACCTTTTGTATGTTAGATTTAGTTATAGGAGCGCATTTGAAGCACTTTTGCTTAATAAACCACGGCTCTATCTCTTACGGTTGATTTTTAAATTAATCAGAAAGTCCTCGTCGGTAGCGCTTCTCGGTAGCCTCTCCGTACAGAGACTAAGTCCGAATTGAAAATATTTTCACCGACGACGTATCTTTTAAATGTTATGTTCGGTTATGGGAGCGTATTTGACGCACTTTTGCTTAATAAACCACGGCTCCATCTCTTACGGTTGATTTTTAAATAATTTCTAAAGTCGTCGTCGGCGACTCTTCGCGGTAGCCACTCGGTAGGAAAAAATCTAAGTCCGAACTGTAATTATTTTCACCGACGAGGTACCTTTTATATGTTAGGTTGAGTTATAGGAGCGCATTTGAAGCACTTTTGCTTAATAAACCACGGCTCTATCTCTTACGGTTGATTTTTAAATTAATCAGAAAGTCCTCGCCGGTAGCGCTTCTCGGTAGCCTCTCCGTACAGAGACTAAGTCCGAATTGAAAATATTTTCACCGACGTCGTATCTTTTAAATGTTATGTTCGGTTATGGGAGCGTATTTGACGCACTTTTGCTTAATAAACCACGGCTCCATCTCTTACGGTTGATTTTTAAATAATTTCTAAAGTCGTCGTCGGCGACTCTTCACGGTAGCCACTCGGTAGGAAAAAATCTAAGTCCGAACTGTAATTATTTTCACCGACGAGGTACCTTTTATATGTTAGATTGAGTTATAGGAGCGCATTTGAAGCACTTTTGCTTAATAAACCACGGCTCTATCTCTTACGGTTGATTTTTAAATTAATCAGAAAGTCCTCATCGGTAGCGCTTTTCGGTAGCCTCTCCGTACAGAGACTAAGTCCGAATTGAAAATATTTTCACCGACGACGTATCTTTCAAATGTTATGTTCGGTTATGGGAGCCTATTTGACGCACTTTTGCTTAATAAACCACGGCTCTATCTCTTACGGTTGATTTTTAAATTAATCAGAAAGTCCTCATCGGTAGCGCTTTTCGGTAGCCTCTCCGTACAGAGACTAAGTCCGAATTGAAAATATTTTCACCGACGACGTATCTTTCAAATGTTATGTTCGGTTATGGGAGCCTATTTGACGCACTTTTGCTTAATAAACCACGGCTCCATCTCTTACGGTTGATTTTTAAATAATTTCTAAAGTCGTCGTCGGCGACTCTTCACGGTAGCCACTCGATAGGAAAAAATCTAAGTCAGAACTGTAATTATTTTCACCGACGAGGTACCTTTTATATGTTAGATTGAGTTATAGGAGCGCATTTGAAGCACTTTTGCTTAATAAACAACGGCTCTATCTCTTACGGTTGATTTTTAAATTAATCAGAAAGTCCTCGTCGGTAGCGCTTTTCGGTAGCCTCTCCGTACAGAGACTAAGTCCGAATTGAAAATATTTTCACCGACGACGTATCTTTTAAATGGTATGTTCCGTTATGGGAGCGTATTTGACGCACTTTTGCTTAATAAACCACGGCTCCATCTCTTACGGGTGATTTTTAAATAATTTCTAGTCGTCGTCGGCGACTCTTCACGGTAGCCACTCGGTAGGAAAAAATCTAAGTCCGAACTGTAATTATTTTCACCGACGAGGTACCTTTTATATGTTAGATTGAGTTATAGGAGCGTATTTGAAGCACTTTTGCTTAATAAACCACGGCTCTATATCTTACGGTTGATTTTTAAATTAATCAGAAAGTCCTCATCGGTAGCGCTTTTCGGTAGCCTCTCCGTACAGAGACTAAGTCCGAATTGAAAATATTTTCACCGACGACGTATCTTTTAAATGTTATGTTCGGTTATGGGAGCGTATTTGACGCACTTTTGCTTAATAAACCACGGCTCCATCTCTTACGGTTGATTTTTAAATAATTTCTAAAGTCGTCGTCGGCGACTCTTCACGGTAGCCACTCGATAGGAAAAAATCTAAGCCCGAACTGTAATTATTTTCACCGACCAGGTACCTTTTATATGTTAGATTGAGTTATAGGAGCGCATTTGAAGCACTTTTGCTTAATAAACCACGGCTCTATCTCTTACGGTTGATTTTTAAATTAATCAGAAAGTCCTCGTCGGTAGCGCTTTTCGGTAGCCTCTCCGTACAGAGACTAAGTCCGAATTGAAAATATTTTCACCGACGTCGTATCTTTTAAATGGTATGTTCCGTTATGGGAGCGTATTTGACGCACTTTTGCTTAATAAACCATGGCTCCATCTCTTACGGGTGATTTTTAAATAATTTCTAGTCGTCGTCGGTGACTCTTCACGGTAGCCACTCGGTAGAAAAAATCTAAGTCCGAACTGTAATTATTTTCACCGACGAGGTACCTTTTATATGTTAGATTGAGTTATAGGAGCGTATTTTAAGCACTTTTGCTTAATAAACCACGGCTCTATCTCTTACGGTAGATTTTTAAATTAATCAGAAAGTCTTCGTCGGTAGCGCTTCTCGGTAGCCTCTTCGGACAGAGACCAAGTCCGAATTGAAAATATTTTCACCGACGTCGTATCTTTTAAATGTTATGTTCGGTTATGGGAGCGTATTTGACGCACTTTTGCTTACTAAACCACGGCTCTATCTCTTACGGTTGATTTTTAAATAATTTCTAAAATCGTCGTCGGCGACTCTTCACGGTAGCCACTCGGTAGGAAAAAATCTAAGTCCGAACTGTAATTATTTTCACCGACGAGGTACCTTTTATATGTTAGATTGAGTTATAGGAGCGCATTTGAAGCACTTTTGCTTAATAAACCACGGCTCTATCTCTTACGGTTGATTTTTAAATTAATCAGAAAGTCCTCGTCGGTAGCGCTTTTCGGTAGCCTCTCCGTACAGAGACTAAGTCCGAATTGAAAATATTTTCACCGACGTCGTATCTTTTAAATGGTATGTTCCGTTATGGGAGCGTATTTGACGCACTTTTGCTTAATAAACCATGGCTCCATCTCTTACGGGTGATTTTTAAATAATTTCTAGTCGTCGTCGGTGACTCTTCACGGTAGCCACTCGGTAGAAAAAATCTAAGTCCGAACTGTAATTATTTTCACCGACGAGGTACCTTTTATATGTTAGATTGAGTTATAGGAGCGTATTTTAAGCACTTTTGCTTAATAAACCACGGCTCTATCTCTTAAGGTAGATTTTTAAATTAATCAGAAAGTCTTCGTCGGTAGCGCTTCTCGGTAGCCTCTTCGGACAGAGACCAAGTCCGAATTGAAAATATTTTCACCGACGTCGTATCTTTTAAATGTTATGTTCGGTTATGGGAGCGTATTTGACGCACTTTTGCTTACTAAACCACGGCTCTATCTCTTACGGTTGATTTTTAAATAATTTCTAAAATCGTCGTCGGCGACTCTTCACGGTAGCCACTCGGTAGGAAAAAATCTAAGTCCGAACTGTAATTATTTTCACCGACGAGGTACCTTTTATATGTTAGATTGAGTTATAGGAGCGCATTTGAAGCACTTTTGCTTAATAAACCACGGCTCTATCTCTTACGGTTGATTTTTAAATTAATCAGAAAGTCCTCGTCGGTAGCGCTTCTCGGTAGCCTCTCCGTACAGAGACTAAGTCCGAATTGAAAATATTTTCACCGACGACGTATCTTTTAAATGGTATGTTCCGTTATGGGAGCGTATTTGACGCACTTTTGCTTAATAAACCACGGCTCCATCTCTTACGGTTGATTTTTAAATAATTTCTAAACTCGTCGTCGGCGACTCTTCACGGTAGCCAATCGGTAGGAAAAAATCTAAGTCCGAACTGTAATTATTTCCACCGACGAGGTACCTTTTATATGTTAGATTGAGTTATAGGAGCGTATTTGAAGCACTTTTGCTTAATAAACCACGGCTCTATCTCTTACGGTTGATTTTTAAATTAATCAGAAAGTCCTCGTCGGTAGCGCTTCTCGGTAGCCTCTCCGTACAGAGACTAAGTCCGAATTGAAAATATTTTCACCGACGACGTATCTTTTAAATGGTATGTTCCGTTATGGGAGCGTATTTGACGCACTTTTGCTTAATAAACCACGGCTCCATCTCTTACGGGTGATTTTTAAATAATTTCTAGTCGTCGTCGGCGACTCTTCACGGTAGCCACTCGGTAGGAAAAAATCTAAGTCCGAACTGTAATTATTTTCACCGACGAGGTACATTTTATATGTTAGATTGAGTTATAGGAGCGCATTTGAAGCACTTTTGCTTAATAAACCACGGCTCTATCTCTTACGGTTGATTTTTAAATTAATCAGAAAGTCCTCGTCGGTAGCGCTTCTCGGTAGCCTCTCCGTACAGAGACTAAGTCCGAATTGAAAATATTTTCACCGACGACGTATCTTTTAAATGGTATGTTCCGTTATGGGAGCGTATTTGACGCACTTTTGCTTAATAAACCACGGCTCCATCTCTTACGGTTGATTTTTAAATAATTTCTAAAGTCGTCGTCGGCGACTCTTCACGGTAGCCAATCGGTAGGAAAAAATCTAAGTCCGAACTGTAATTATTTCCACCGACGAGGTACCTTTTATATGTTAGATTGAGTTATAGGAGCGTATTTGAAGCACTTTTGCTTAATAAACCACGGCTCTATCTCTTACGGTTGATTTTTAAATTAATCAGAAAGTCCTCGTCGGTAGCGCTTCTCGGTAGCCTCTCCGTACAGAGACTAAGTCCGAATTGAAAATATTTTCACCGACGACGTATCTTTTAAATGGTATGTTCCGTTATGGGAGCGTATTTGACGCACTTTTGCTTAATAAACCACGGCTCCATCTCTTACGGGTGATTTTTAAATAATTTCTAGTCGTCGTCGGCGACTCTTCACGTTAGCCACTCGGTAGGAAAAAATCTAAGTCCGAACTGTAATTATTTTGACCGACGAGGTACCTTTTATATGTTAGATTGAGTTATAGGAGCGCATTTGAAGCACTTTTGCTTAATACACCACGGCTCTATCTCTTACGGTTGATTTTTAAATTAATCAGAAAGTCCTCGTCGGTAGCGCTTCTCGGTAGCCTCTCCGTACAGAGACTAAGTCCGAATTGAAAATATTTTCACCGACGACGTATCTTTTAAATGGTATGTTCCGTTATGGGAGCGTATTTGACGCACTTTTGCTTAATAAACCACGGCTCCATCTCTTACGGTTGATTTTTAAATAATTTCTAAAGTCGTCGTCGGCGACTCTTCACGGTAGCCAATCGGTAGGAAAAAATCTAAGTCCGAACTGTAATTATTTTCACCGACGAGGTACATTTTATATGTTAGATTGAGTTATAGGAGCGCATTTGAAGCACTTTTGCTTAATAAACCACGGCTCTATCTCTTACGGTTGATTTTTAAATTAATCAGAAAGTCCTCGTCGGTAGCGCTTCTCGGTAGCCTCTCCGTACAGAGACTAAGTCCGAATTGAAAATATTTTCACCGACGACGTATCTTTTAAATGGTATGTTCCGTTATGGGAGCGTATTTGACGCACTTTTGCTTAATAAACCACGGCTCCATCTCTTACGGTTGATTTTTAAATAATTTCTAAAGTCGTCGTCGGCGACTCTTCACGGTAGCCAATCGGTAGGAAAAAATCTAAGTCCGAACTGTAATTATTTCCACCGACGAGGTACCTTTTATATGTTAGATTGAGTTATAGGAGCGTATTTGAAGCACTTTTGCTTAATAAACCACGGCTCTATCTCTTACGGTTGATTTTTAAATTAATCAGAAAGTCCTCGTCGGTAGCGCTTCTCGGTAGCCTCTCCGTACAGAGACTAAGTCCGAATTGAAAATATTTTCACCGACGACGTATCTTTTAAATGTTATGTTCGGTTATGGGAGCGTATTTGACGCACTTTTGCTTAATAAACCACGGCTCCATCTCTTACGGTTGATTTTTAAATAATTTCTAAAGTCGTCGTCGGCGACTCTTCGCGGTAGCCACTCGGTAGGAAAAAATCTAAGTCCGAACTGTAATTATTTTCACCGACGAGGTACCTTTTATATGTTAGGTTGAGTTATAGGAGCGCATTTGAAGCACTTTTGCTTAATAAACCACGGCTCTATCTCTTACGGTTGATTTTTAAATTAATCAGAAAGTCCTCGCCGGTAGCGCTTCTCGGTAGCCTCTCCGTACAGAGACTAAGTCCGAATTGAAAATATTTTCACCGACGTCGTATCTTTTAAATGTTATGTTCGGTTATGGGAGCGTATTTGACGCACTTTTGCTTAATAAACCACGGCTCCATCTCTTACGGTTGATTTTTAAATAATTTCTAAAGTCGTCGTCGGCGACTCTTCACGGTAGCCACTCGGTAGGAAAAAATCTAAGTCCGAACTGTAATTATTTTCACCGACGAGGTACCTTTTATATGTTAGATTGAGTTATAGGAGCGCATTTGAAGCACTTTTGCTTAATAAACCACGGCTCTATCTCTTACGGTTGATTTTTAAATTAATCAGAAAGTCCTCATCGGTAGCGCTTTTCGGTAGCCTCTCCGTACAGAGACTAAGTCCGAATTGAAAATATTTTCACCGACGACGTATCTTTCAAATGTTATGTTCGGTTATGGGAGCCTATTTGACGCACTTTTGCTTAATAAACCACGGCTCTATCTCTTACGGTTGATTTTTAAATTAATCAGAAAGTCCTCATCGGTAGCGCTTTTCGGTAGCCTCTCCGTACAGAGACTAAGTCCGAATTGAAAATATTTTCACCGACGACGTATCTTTCAAATGTTATGTTCGGTTATGGGAGCCTATTTGACGCACTTTTGCTTAATAAACCACGGCTCCATCTCTTACGGTTGATTTTTAAATAATTTCTAAAGTCGTCGTCGGCGACTCTTCACGGTAGCCACTCGATAGGAAAAAATCTAAGTCAGAACTGTAATTATTTTCACCGACGAGGTACCTTTTATATGTTAGATTGAGTTATAGGAGCGCATTTGAAGCACTTTTGCTTAATAAACCACGGCTCTATCTCTTACGGTAGATTTTTAAATTAATCAGAAAGTCTTCGTCGGTAGCGCTTCTCGGTAGCCTCTTCGGACAGAGACTAAGTCCGAATTGAAAATATTTTCACCGACGTCGTATCTTTTAAATGTTAGATTGAGTTATAAGAACGTATTTGAAGCACTTTTGCTTAATAAACCACGGCTCTATCTCTTACGGTAGATTTTTAAATTAATCAGAAAGTCTTCGTCGGTAGTGCTTCTCGGTAGCCTCTTCGGACAGAGGCTAAGTCCGAATTGAAAATATTTTCACCGACGTCGTATCTTTTAAATGTGATGTTCCGTTATGGGAGCGTATTTGACGCACTTTTGCTTAATAAACCACGGCTCCATCTCTTACGGGTGATTTTTAAATAATTTCTAGTCGTCGTCGGCGACTCTTCACGGTAGCCACTCGGTAGGAAAAAATCTAAGTCCGAACTGTAATTATTTTCACCGACGAGGTGCTTTTATATGTTAGATTGAGTTATAGGAGCCTATTTGAAGCACTTTTGCTTAATAAACCACGGCTCTATCTCTTTCGGTTGATTTTTAAATTAATCAGAAAGTCTTCGTCGGTAGCGCTTCTCGGTAGCCTCTCCGTACAGAGACTAAATCCGAATTGAAAATATTTTCACCGACGACGTATCTTTTAAATGTTAAGTTCGGTTATGGGAGCGTATTTGACGCACTTTTGCTTAGTAAACCATGGCTCTATCTCTTACGGTTGATTTTTAAATTAATCAGAAAGTATTCGTCGGTAGCGCTTCTCGGTAGCCTCTCCGTACAGAGACTAAGTCTGAATTGGAAATATTTTCACCGACGACGTATCTTTTAAATGTTATGTTCGGTTAGGGGAGCGTATTTGACGCACTTTTGCTTAATAAACCACGGCTCCATCTCTTACGGTTGATTTTTAATTAATTTCTAAAGTCGTCGTCGGCGACTCTTCACGGTAGCCACTCCGTAGGAAAAATTCTAAGTCCGAACTGTAATTATTTTCACCGACCAGGTACCTTTTATATGTTAGATTGAGTTATAGGAGCGCATTTGAAGCACTTTTGCTTAATAAACCACGGCTCTATCTCTTACGGTTGATTTTTAAATTAATCAGAAAGTCCTCGTCGGTAGCGCTTCTCGGTAGCCTCTCCGTACAGAGACTAAGTCCGAATTGAAAATATTTTCACCGACGACGTATCTTTTAAATGGTATGTTCCGTTATGGGAGCGTATTTGACGCACTTTTGCTTAATAAACCACGGCTCCATCTCTTACGGGTGATTTTTAAATAATTGCTAGTCGTCGTCGGCGACTCTTCACGGTAGCCACTCCGTAGGAAAAATTCTAAGTCCGAACTGTAATTATTTTCACCGACGAGGTACCTTTTATATGTTAGATTGAGTTATAGGAGCGCATTTGAAGCACTTTTGCTTAATAAACCACGGCTCTATCTCTTACGGTTGATTTTTAAATTAATCAGAAAGTCCTCGTCGGTAGCGCTTCTCGGTAGCCTCTCCGTACAGAGACTAAGTCCGAATTGAAAATATTTTCACCGACGACGTATCTTTTAAATGGTATGTTCCGTTATGGGAGCGTATTTGACGCACTTTTGCTTAATAAACCACGGCTCCATCTCTTACGGTTGATTTTTAAATAATTTCTAAAGTCGTCGTCGGCGACTCTTCACGGTAGCCAATCGGTAGGAAAAAATCTAAGTCCGAACTGTAATTATTTCCACCGACGAGGTACCTTTTATATGTTAGATTGAGTTATAGGAGCGCATTTGAAGCACTTTTGCTTAATAAACCACGGCTCTATCTCTTACGGTTGATTTTTAAATTAATCAGAAATTCCTCGTCGGTAGCGCTTCTCGGTAGCCTCTCCGTACAGAGACTAAGTCCGAATTGAAAATATTTTCACCGACGACTTATCTTTTAAATGGTATGTTCCGTTATGGGAGCGTATTTGACGCACTTTTGCTTAATAAACCACGGCTCCATCTCTTACGGGTGATTTTTAAATAATTTCTAGTCGTCGTCGGCGACTCTTCACGGTAGCCACTCGGTAGGAAAAAATCTAAGTCCGAACTGTAATTATTTTCACCGACGAGGTACCTTTTATATGTTAGATTGAGTTATAGGAGCGTATTTGAAGCACTTTTGCTTAATAAACCACGGCTCTACCTCTTACGGTTGATTTTTAAATTAATCAGAAAGTCTTCGTCGGTAGCGCTTCTCGGTAGCCTCTCCGTACAGAGACTAAGTCCGAATTGAAAATATTTTCACCGACGACGTATCTTTTAAATGTTATGTTCGGTTATGGGAGCGTATTTGACGCACTTTTGCTTAATAAACCACGGCTCCATCTCTTACGGTTGATTTTTAAATAATTTCTAAAGTCGTCGTCGGCGACTCTTCACGGTAGCCACTCGGTAGGAAAAAATCTAAGTCCGAACTGTAATTATTTTCACTGACGAGGTACCTTTTATATGTTAGATTGAGATATAGGAGCGTATTTTAAGCACTTTTGCTTAATAAACCACGGCTCTATCTCTTACGGTAGATTTTTAAATTAATCAGAAAGTCTTCGTCGGTAGCGCTTCTCGGTAGCCTCTCCGTACAGAGACTAAGTCCGAATTGAAAATATTTTCACCGACGACGTATCTTTTAAATGTTATGTTCAGTTATGGGAGCGTATTTGACGCACTTTTGCTTAATAAACCACGGCTCCATCTCTTACGGTTGATTTTTAAATAATTTCTAAAGTCGTCGTCGGCGACTCTTCGCGGTAGCCACTCGGTAGGAAAAAATCTAAGTCCGAACTGTAATTATTTTCACCGACGAGGTACCTTTTATATGTTAGATTGAGTTATAGGAGCGTATTTGAAGCACTTTTGCTTAATAAACCACGGCTCTATCTCTTTAGGTAGATTTTTAAATTAATCAGAAAGTCTTCGTCGGTAGCGCTTCTCGGTAGCCTCTCCGTACAGAGACTAAGTCCGAATTGAAAATATTTTCACCGACGTCGTATCTTTTAAATGTTATGTTCGGTTATGGGAGCGTATTTGACGCACTTTTGCTTAATAAACCACGGCTCCATCTCTTACGGTTGATTTTTAAATAATTTCTAAAATCGTCATCGGCGACTCTTCACGGTAGCCACTCGATAGGAAAAAATCTAAGCCCGAACTGTAATTATGTTCACCGACGAGGTACCTTTTATATGTTAGATTGAGTTAGGAGCGTATTTTAAGCACTTTTGCTTAATAAACCACGGCTCTATCTCTTACGGTAGATTTTTAAATTAATCAGAAAGTCTTCGTCGGTAGCGCTTCTCGGTAGCCTCTTCGGACAGAGACTAAGTCCGAATTGAAAATATTTTCACCGACGTCGTATCTTTTAAATGTTAGATTGAGTTATAGGAGCGTATTTGAAGCACTTTTGCTTAATAAACCACGGCTCTATCTCTTACGGTAGATTTTTAAATTAATCAGAAAGTCTTCGTCGGTAGTGCTTCTCGGTAGCCTCTTCGGACAGAGGCTAAGTCCGAATTGAAAATATTTTCACCGACGTCGTATCTTTTAAATGTGATGTTCCGTTATGGGAGCGTATTTGACGCACTTTTGCTTAATAAACCACGGCTCCATCTCTTACGGGTGATTTTTAAATAATTTCTAGTCGTCGTCGGCGACTCTTCACGGTAGCCACTCGGTAGGAAAAAATCTAAGTCCGAACTGTAATTATTTTCACCGACGAGGTGCTTTTATATGTTAGATTGAGTTATAGGAGCGTATTTGAAGCACTTTTGCTTAATAAACCACGGCTCTATCTCTTTCGGTTGATTTTTAAATTAATCAGAAAGTCTTCGTCGGTAGCGCTTCTCGGTAGCCTCTCCGTACAGAGACTAAATCCGAATTGAAAATATTTTCACCGACGACGTATCTTTTAAATGTTAAGTTCGGTTATGGGAGCGTATTTGACGCACTTTTGCTTAATAAACCATGGCTCTATCTCTTACGGTTGATTTTTAAATTAATCAGAAAGTATTCGTCGGTAGCGCTTCTCGGTAGCCTCTCCGTACAGAGACTAAGTCTGAATTGGAAATATTTTCACCGACGACGTATCTTTTAAATGTTATGTTCGGTTATGGGAGCGTATTTGACGCACTTTTGCTTAATAAACCACGGCTCCATCTCTTACGGTTGATTTTTAAATAATTTCTAAAGTCGTCGTCGGCGACTCTTCACGGTAGCCACTCGGTAGGAAAAAATCTAAGTCCGAACTGTAATTATTTTCACTGACGAGGTACCTTTTATATGTTAGATTGAGATATAGGAGCGTATTTTAAGCACTTTTGCTTAATAAACCACGGCTCTATCTCTTACGGTAGATTTTTAAATTAATCAGAAAGTCTTCGTCGGTAGCGCTTCTCGGTAGCCTCTCCGTACAGAGACTAAGTCCGAATTGAAAATATTTTCACCGACGACGTATCTTTTAAATGTTATGTTCAGTTATGGGAGCGTATTTGACGCACTTTTGCTTAATAAACCACGGCTCCATCTCTTACGGTTGATTTTTAAATAATTTCTAAAGTCGTCGTCGGCGACTCTTCGCGGTAGCCACTCGGTAGGAAAAAATCTAAGTCCGAACTGTAATTATTTTCACCGACGAGGTACCTTTTATATGTTAGATTGAGTTATAGGAGCGTATTTGAAGCACTTTTGCTTAATAAACCACGGCTCTATCTCTTTAGGTAGATTTTTAAATTAATCAGAAAGTCTTCGTCGGTAGCGCTTCTCGGTAGCCTCTCCGTACAGAGACTAAGTCCGAATTGAAAATATTTTCACCGACGTCGTATCTTTTAAATGTTATGTTCGGTTATGGGAGCGTATTTGACGCACTTTTGCTTAATAAACCACGGCTCCATCTCTTACGGTTGATTTTTAAATAATTTCTAAAATCGTCATCGGCGACTCTTCACGGTAGCCACTCGATAGGAAAAAATCTAAGCCCGAACTGTAATTATGTTCACCGACGAGGTACCTTTTATATGTTAGATTGAGTTAGGAGCGTATTTTAAGCACTTTTGCTTAATAAACCACGGCTCTATCTCTTACGGTAGATTTTTAAATTAATCAGAAAGTCTTCGTCGGTAGCGCTTCTCGGTAGCCTCTTCGGACAGAGACTAAGTCCGAATTGAAAATATTTTCACCGACGTCGTATCTTTTATATGTTAGATTGAGTTATAGGAGCGCATTTGAAGCACTTTTGCTTAATAAACCACGGCTCTATCTCTTACGGTAGATTTTTAAATTAATCAGAAAGTCTTCGTCGGTAGTGCTTCTCGGTAGCCTCTTCGGACAGAGGCTAAGTCCGAATTGAAAATATTTTCACCGACGTCGTATCTTTTAAATGTGATGTTCCGTTATGGGAGCGTATTTGACGCACTTTTGCTTAATAAACCACGGCTCCATCTCTTACGGGTGATTTTTAAATAATTTCTAGTCGTCGTCGGCGACTCTTCACGGTAGCCACTCGGTAGGAAAAAATCTAAGTCCGAACTGTAATTATTTTCACCGACGAGGTGCTTTTATATGTTAGATTGAGTTATAGGAGCGTATTTGAAGCACTTTTGCTTAATAAACCACGGCTCTATCTCTTTCGGTTGATTTTTAAATTAATCAGAAAGTCTTCGTCGGTAGCGCTTCTCGGTAGCCTCTCCGTACAGAGACTAAATCCGAATTGAAAATATTTTCACCGACGACGTATCTTTTAAATGTTAAGTTCGGTTATGGGAGCGTATTTGACGCACTTTTGCTTAATAAACCATGGCTCTATCTCTTACGGTTGATTTTTAAATTAATCAGAAAGTATTCGTCGGTAGCGCTTCTCGGTAGCCTCTCCGTACAGAGACTAAGTCTGAATTGGAAATATTTTCACCGACGACGTATCTTTTAAATGTTATGTTCGGTTAGGGGAGCGTATTTGACGCACTTTTGCTTAATAAACCACGGCTCCATCTCTTACGGTTGATTTTTAAATAATTTCTAAAGTCGTCGTCGGCGACTCTTCACGGTAGCCACTCCGTAGGAAAAATTCTAAGTCCGAACTGTAATTATTTTCACCGACCAGGTACCTTTTATATGTTAGATTGAGTTATAGGAGCGCATTTGAAGCACTTTTGCTTAATAAACCACGGCTCTATCTCTTACGGTTGATTTTTAAATTAATCAGAAAGTCCTCGTCGGTAGCGCTTCTCGGTAGCCTCTCCGTACAGAGACTAAGTCCGAATTGAAAATATTTTCACCGACGACGTATCTTTTAAATGGTATGTTCCGTTATGGGAGCGTATTTGACGCACTTTTGCTTAATAAACCACGGCTCCATCTCTTACGGGTGATTTTTAAACAATTGCTAGTCGTCGTCGGCGACTCTTCACGGTAGCCACTCCGTAGGAAAAATTCTAAGTCCGAACTGTAATTATTTTCACCGACGAGGTACCTTTTATATGTTAGATTGAGTTATAGGAGCGCATTTGAAGCACTTTTGCTTAATAAACCACGGCTCTATCTCTTACGGTTGATTTTTAAATTAATCAGAAAGTCCTCGTCGGTAGCGCTTCTCGGTAGCCTCTCCGTACAGAGACTAAGTCCGAATTGAAAATATTTTCACCGACGACGTATCTTTTAAATGGTATGTTCCGTTATGGGAGCGTATTTGACGCACTTTTGCTTAATAAACCACGGCTCCATCTCTTACGGTTGATTTTTAAATAATTTCTAAAGTCGTCGTCGGCGACTCTTCACGGTAGCCAATCGGTAGGAAAAAATCTAAGTCCGAACTGTAATTATTTCCACCGACGAGGTACCTTTTATATGTTAGATTGAGTTATAGGAGCGTATTTGAAGCACTTTTGCTTAATAAACCACGGCTCTATCTCTTACGGTTGATTTTTAAATTAATCAGAAATTCCTCGTCGGTAGCGCTTCTCGGTAGCCTCTCCGTACAGAGACTAAGTCCGAATTGAAAATATTTTCACCGACGACGTATCTTTTAAATGGTATGTTCCGTTATGGGAGCGTATTTGACGCACTTTTGCTTAATAAACCACGGCTCCATCTCTTACGGGTGATTTTTAAATAATTTCTAGTCGTCGTCGGCGACTCTTCACGGTAGCCACTCGGTAGGAAAAAATCTAAGTCCGAACTGTAATTATTTTCACCGACGAGGTACCTTTTATATGTTAGATTGAGTTATAGGAGCGTATTTGAAGCACTTTTGCTTAATAAACCACGGCTCTACCTCTTACGGTTGATTTTTAAATTAATCAGAAAGTCTTCGTCGGTAGCGCTTCTCGGTAGCCTCTCCGTACAGAGACTAAGTCCGAATTGAAAATATTTTCACCGACGACGTATCTTTTAAATGTTATGTTCGGTTATGGGAGCGTATTTGACGCACTTTTGCTTAATAAACCACGGCTCCATCTCTTACGGTTGATTTTTAAATAATTTCTAAAGTCGTCGTCGGCGACTCTTCACGGTAGCCACTCGGTAGGAAAAAATCTAAGTCCGAACTGTAATTATTTTCACGGACGAGGTACCTTTTATATGTTAGATTGAGTTATAGGAGCGTATTTGAAGCACTTTTGCTTAATAAACCACGGCTCTATCTCTTACGGTTGATTTTTAAATTAATCAGAAAGTCTTCGTCGGTAGCGCTTCTCGGTAGCCTCTCCGTACAGAGACTAAATCCGAATTGAAAATATTTTCACCGACGACGTATCTTTTAAATGTTAAGTTCGGTTATGGGAGCGTATTTGACGCACTTTTGCTTAATAAACCATGGCTCTATCTCTTACGGTTGATTTTTAAATTAATCAGAAAGTATTCGTCGGTAGCGCTTCTCGGTAGCCTCTCCGTACAGAGACTAAGTCTGAATTGGAAATATTTTCACCGACGACGTATCTTTTAAATGTTATGTTCGGTTAGGGGAGCGTATTTGACGCACTTTTGCTTAATAAACCACGGCTCCATCTCTTACGGTTGATTTTTAAATAATTTCTAAAGTCGTCGTCGGCGACTCTTCACGGTAGCCACTCCGTAGGAAAAATTCTAAGTCCGAACTGTAATTATTTTCACCGACGAGGTACCTTTTATATGTTAGATTGAGTTATAGGAGCGCATTTGAAGCACTTTTGCTTAATAAACCACGGCTCTATCTCTTACGGTTGATTTTTAAATTAATCAGAAAGTCCTCGTCGGTAGCGCTTCTCGGTAACCTCTCCGTACAGAGACTAAGTCCGAATTGAAAATATTTTCACCGACGACGTATCTTTTAAATGGTATGTTCCGTTATGGGAGCGTATTTGACGCACTTTTGCTTAATAAACCACGGCTCCATCTCTTACGGGTGATTTTTAAACAATTGCTAGTCGTCGTCGGCGACTCTTCACGGTAGCCACTCCGTAGGAAAAATTCTAAGTCCGAACTGTAATTATTTTCACCGACGAGGTACCTTTTATATGTTAGATTGAGTTATAGGAGCGCATTTGAAGCACTTTTGCTTAATAAACCACGGCTCTATCTCTTACGGTTGATTTTTAAATTAATCAGAAAGTCCTCGTCGGTAGCGCTTCTCGGTAGCCTCTCCGTACAGAGACTAAGTCCGAATTGAAAATATTTTCACCGACGACGTATCTTTTAAATGGTATGTTCCGTTATGGGAGCGTATTTGACGCACTTTTGCTTAATAAACCACGGCTCCATCTCTTACGGTTGATTTTTAAATAATTTCTAAAGTCGTCGTCGGCGACTCTTCACGGTAGCCAATCGGTAGGAAAAAATCTAAGTCCGAACTGTAATTATTTCCACCGACGAGGTACCTTTTATATGTTAGATTGAGTTATAGGAGCGTATTTGAAGCACTTTTGCTTAATAAACCACGGCTCTATCTCTTACGGTTGATTTTTAAATTAATCAGAAATTCCTCGTCGGTAGCGCTTCTCGGTAGCCTCTCCGTACAGAGACTAAGTCCGAATTGAAAATATTTTCACCGACGACGTATCTTTTAAATGGTATGTTCCGTTATGGGAGCGTATTTGACGCACTTTTGCTTAATAAACCACGGCTCCATCTCTTACGGGTGATTTTTAAATAATTTCTAGTCGTCGTCGGCGACTCTTCACGGTAGCCACTCGGTAGGAAAAAATCTAAGTCCGAACTGTAATTATTTTCACCGACGAGGTACCTTTTATATGTTAGATTGAGTTATAGGAGCGTATTTGAAGCACTTTTGCTTAATAAACCACGGCTCTACCTCTTACGGTTGATTTTTAAATTAATCAGAAAGTCTTCGTCGGTAGCGCTTCTCGGTAGCCTCTCCGTACAGAGACTAAGTCCGAATTGAAAATATTTTCACCGACGACGTATCTTTTAAATGTTATGTTCGGTTATGGGAGCGTATTTGACGCACTTTTGCTTAATAAACCACGGCTCCATCTCTTACGGTTGATTTTTAAATAATTTCTAAAGTCGTCGTCGGCGACTCTTCACGGTAGCCACTCGGTAGGAAAAAATCTAAGTCCGAACTGTAATTATTTTCACGGACGAGGTACCTTTTATATGTTAGATTGAGTTATAGGAGCGTATTTGAAGCACTTTTGCTTAATAAACCACGGCTCTATCTCTTACGGTTGATTTTTAAATTAATCAGAAAGTCTTCGTCGGTAGCGCTTCTCGGTAGCCTCTCCGTACAGAGACTAAATCCGAATTGAAAATATTTTCACCGACGACGTATCTTTTAAATGTTAAGTTCGGTTATGGGAGCGTATTTGACGCACTTTTGCTTAATAAACCATGGCTCTATCTCTTACGGTTGATTTTTAAATTAATCAGAAAGTATTCGTCGGTAGCGCTTCTCGGTAGCCTCTCCGTACAGAGACTAAGTCTGAATTGGAAATATTTTCACCGACGACGTATCTTTTAAATGTTATGTTCGGTTAGGGGAGCGTATTTGACGCACTTTTGCTTAATAAACCACGGCTCCATCTCTTACGGTTGATTTTTAAATAATTTCTAAAGTCGTCGTCGGCGACTCTTCACGGTAGCCACTCCGTAGGAAAAATTCTAAGTCCGAACTGTAATTATTTTCACCGACGAGGTACCTTTTATATGTTAGATTGAGTTATAGGAGCGCATTTGAAGCACTTTTGCTTAATAAACCACGGCTCTATCTCTTACGGTTGATTTTTAAATTAATCAGAAAGTCCTCGTCGGTAGCGCTTCTCGGTAACCTCTCCGTACAGAGACTAAGTCCGAATTGAAAATATTTTCACCGACGACGTATCTTTTAAATGGTATGTTCCGTTATGGGAGCGTATTTGACGCACTTTTGCTTAATAAACCACGGCTCCATCTCTTACGGGTGATTTTTAAATAATTGCTAGTCGTCGTCGGCGACTCTTCACGGTAGCCACTCCGTAGGAAAAATTCTAAGTCCGAACTGTAATTATTTTCACCGACGAGGTACCTTTTATATGTTAGATTGAGTTATAGGAGCGCATTTGAAGCACTTTTGCTTAATAAACCACGGCTCTATCTCTTACGGTTGATTTTTAAATTAATCAGAAAGTCCTCGTCGGTAGCGCTTCTCGGTAGCCTCTCCGTACAGAGACTAAGTCCGAATTGAAAATATTTTCACCGACGACGTATCTTTTAAATGGTATGTTCCGTTATGGGAGCGTATTTGACGCACTTTTGCTTAATAAACCACGGCTCCATCTCTTACGGTTGATTTTTAAATAATTTCTAAAGTCGTCGTCGGCGACTCTTCACGGTAGCCAATCGGTAGGAAAAAATCTAAGTCCGAACTGTAATTATTTCCACCGACGAGGTACCTTTTATATGTTAGATTGAGTTATAGGAGCGTATTTGAAGCACTTTTGCTTAATAAACCACGGCTCTATCTCTTACGGTTGATTTTTAAATTAATCAGAAAGTCCTCGTCGGTAGCGCTTCTCGGTAGCCTCTCCGTACAGAGACTAAGTCCGAATTGAAAATATTTTCACCGACGACGTATCTTTTAAATGGTATGTTCCGTTATGGGAGCGTATTTGACGCACTTTTGCTTAATAAACCACGGCTCCATCTTTTACGGGTGATTTTTAAATAATTTCTAGTCGTCGTCGGCGACTCTTCACGGTAGCCACTCGGTAGGAAAAAATCTAAGTCCGAACTGTAATTATTTTCAACGACGAGGTACCTTTTGTATGTTAGATTGAGTTATAGGAGCGCATTTGAAGCACTTTTGCTTAATAAACCACGGCTCTATCTCTTACGGTTGATTTTTAAATTAATCAGAAAGTCCTCGTCGGTAGCGCTTCTCGGTAGCCTCTCCGTACAGAGACTAAGTCCGAATTCAAAATATTTTCACCGACGACGTATCTTTTAAATGGTATGTTCCGTTATGGGAGCGTATTTGACGCACTTTTGCTTAATAAACCACGGCTCCATCTCTTACGGGTGATTTTTAAATAATTTCTAGTCGTCGTCGGCGACTCTTCACGGTAGCCACTCGGTAGGAAAAAATCTAAGTCCGAACTGTAATTATTTTGACCGACGAGGTACCTTTTATATGTTAGATTGAGTTATAGGAGCGCATTTGAAGCACTTTTGCTTAATACACCACGGCTCTATCTCTTACGGTTGATTTTTAAATTAATCAGAAAGTCCTCGTCGGTAGCGCTTCTCGGTAGCCTCTCCGTACAGAGACTAAGTCCGAATTGAAAATATTTTCACCGACGACGTATCTTTTAAATGGTATGTTCCGTTATGGGAGCGTATTTGACGCACTTTTGCTTAATAAACCACGGCTCCATCTCTTACGGGTGATTTTTAAATAATTGCTAGTCGTCGTCGGCGACTCTTCACGGTAGCCACTCGGTAGGAAAAAATCTAAGTCCGAACTGTAATTATTTTCACCGGCGAGGTACCTTTTATATGTTAGATTGAGTTATAGGAGCGTATTTGAAGCACTTTTGCTTAATAAACCACGGCTGTATCTCTTACGGTTGATTTTTAAATTAATCAGAAAGTCTTCGTCGGCGACTCTTCACGGTAGCCTCTCCGTACAGAGACTAAGTCCGAATTGAAAATATTTTCACCGACGACGTATCTTTTAAATGGTATGTTCCGTTATGGGAGCGTATTTGACGCACTTTTGCTTAATAAACCACGGCTCCATCTCTTACGGGTGATTTTTAAATAATTGCTAGTCGTCGTCGGCGACTCTTCACGGTAGCCAATCGGTAGGAAAAAATCTAAGTCCGAACTGTAATTATTTTCACCGACGAGGTACCTTTTATATGTTAGATTGAGTTATAGGAGCGTATTTGAAGCACTTTTGCTTAATAAACCACGGCTCTATCTCTTACGGTTGATTTTTAAATTAATCAGAAAGTCCTCGTCGGTAGCGCTTCTCGGTAGCCTCTCCGTACAGAGACTAAGTCCGAATTGAAAATATTTTCACCGACGACGTATCTTTTAAATGGTATGTTCCGTTATGGGAGCGTATTTGACGCACTTTTGCTTAATAAACCACGGCTCCATCTCTTACGGGTGATTTTTAAATAATTGCTAGTCGTCGTCGGCGACTCTTCACGGTAGCCACTCGGTAGGAAAAAATCTAAGTCCGAACTGTAATTATTTTCACCGGCGAGGTACCTTTTATATGTTAGATTGAGTTATAGGAGCGTATTTGAAGCACTTTTGCTTAATAAACCACGGCTCTATCTCTTTCGGTTGATTTTTAAATTAATCAGAAAGTCTTCGTCGGTAGCGCTTCTCGGTAGCCTCTCCGTACAGAGACATAGTCCGAATTGAAAATATTTTCATCCACGACGTATCTTTTAAATGTTATGTTCCGTTATGGGAGCGTATTTGACGCACTTTTGCTTAATAAACCACGGCTCTATCTCTTACGGTTGATTTTTAAATAATTTCTAAAATCGTCGTCGGCGACTCTTCACGGTAGCCACTCGGTAGGAAAAAATCTAAGTCCGAACTGTAATTATTTTCACCGACGAGGTACCTTTTATATGTTAGATTGAGTTATAGGAGCGCATTTGAAGCACTTTTGCTTAATAAACCACGGCTCTATCTCTTACGGTTGATTTTTAAATTAATCAGAAAGTCCTCGTCGGTAGCGCTTCTCGGTAGCCTCTCCGTACAGAGACTAAGTCCGAATTGAAAATATTTTCACCGACGACGTATCTTTTAAATGGTATGTTCCGTTATGGGAGCGTATTTGACGCACTTTTGCTTAATAAACCACGGCTCCATCTCTTACGGGTGATTTTTAAATAATTGCTAGTCGTCGTCGGCGACTCTTCACGGTAGCCAATCGGTAGGATAAAATCTAAATCCGAACTGTAATTATTTTCACCGACGAGGTACCTTTTATATGTTAGATTGAGTTATAGGAGCGTATTTGAAGCACTTTTGCTTAATAAACCACGGCTCTATCTCTTACGGTTGATTTTTAAATTAATCAGAAAGTCCTCGTCGGTAGCGCTTCTCGGTAGCCTCTCCGTACAGAGACTAAGTCCGAATTGAAAATATTTTCACCGACGACGTATCTTTTAAATGGTATGTTCCGTTATGGGAGCGTATTTGACGCACTTTTGCTTAATAAACCACGGCTCCATCTCTTACGGTTGATTTTTAAATTATTTCTAAAGTCGTCGTCGGCGACTCTTCACGGTAGCCACTCGGTAGGAAAAAATCTAAGTCCGAACTGTAATTATTTTCACCGACGAGGTACCTTTTATATGTTAGATTGAGTTATAGGTGCGCATTTGAAGCACTTTTGCTTAATAAACCACGGCTCTATCTCTTACGGTTGATTTTTAAATTAATCAGAAAGTCCTCGTCGGTAGCGCTTCTCGGTAGCCTCTCCGTACAGAGACTAAGTCCGAATTCAAAATATTTTCACCGACAACGTATCTTTTAAATGGTATGTTCCGTTATGGGAGCGTATTTGACGCACTTTTGCTTAATAAACCACGGCTCCATCTCTTACGGGTGATTTTTAAATAATTTCTAGTCGTCGTCGGCGACTCTTCACGGTAGCCACTCGGTAGGAAAAAATCTAAGTCCGAACTGTAATTATTTTCACCGACGAGGTACCTTTTATATGTTAGATTGAGTTATAGGTGCGCATTTGAAGCACTTTTGCTTAATAAACCACGGCTCTATCTCTTACGGTTGATTTTTAAATTAATCAGAAAGTCCTCGTCGGTAGCGCTTCTCGGTAGCCTCTCCGTACAGAGACTAAGTCCGAATTCAAAATATTTTCACCGACGACGTATCTTTTAAATGGTATGTTCCGTTATGGGAGCGTATTTGACGCACTTTTGCTTAATAAACCACGGCTCCATCTCTTACGGGTGATTTTTAAATAATTGCTAGTCGTCGTCGGCGACTCTTCACGGTAGCCACTCGGTAGGAAAAAATCTAAGTCCGAACTGTAATTATTTTCACCGGCGAGGTACCTTTTATATGTTAGATTGAGTTATAGGAGCGTATTTGAAGCACTTTTGCTTAATAAACCACGGCTCTATCTCTTTCGGTTGATTTTTAAATTAATCAGAAAGTCTTCGTCGGTAGCGCTTCTCGGTAGCCTCTCCGTACAGAGACATAGTCCGAATTGAAAATATTTTCATCCACGACGTATCTTTTAAATGTTATGTTCCGTTATGGGAGCGTATTTGACGCACTTTTGCTTAATAAACCACGGCTCTATCTCTTACGGTTGATTTTTAAATAATTTCTAAAATCGTCGTCGGCGACTCTTCACGGTAGCCACTCGGTAGGAAAAAATCTAAGTCCGAACTGTAATTATTTTCACCGACGAGGTACCTTTTATATGTTAGATTGAGTTATAGGAGCGCATTTGAAGCACTTTTGCTTAATAAACCACGGCTCTATCTCTTACGGTTGATTTTTAAATTAATCAGAAAGTCCTCGTCGGTAGCGCTTCTCGGTAGCCTCTCCGTACAGAGACTAAGTCCGAATTGAAAATATTTTCACCGACGACGTATCTTTTAAATGGTATGTTCCGTTATGGGAGCGTATTTGACGCACTTTTGCTTAATAAACCACGGCTCCATCTCTTACGGGTGATTTTTAAATAATTGCTAGTCGTCATCGGCGACTCTTCACGGTAGCCAATCGGTAGGATAAAATCTAAATCCGAACTGTAATTATTTTCACCGACGAGGTACCTTTTATATGTTAGATTGAGTTATAGGAGCGTATTTGAAGCACTTTTGCTTAATAAACCACGGCTCTATCTCTTACGGTTGATTTTTAAATTAATCAGAAAGTCCTCGTCGGTAGCGCTTCTCGGTAGCCTCTCCGTACAGAGACTAAGTCCGAATTGAAAATATTTTCACCGACGACGTATCTTTTAAATGGTATGTTCCGTTATGGGAGCGTATTTGACGCACTTTTGCTTAATAAACCACGGCTCCATCTCTTACGGTTGATTTTTAAATTATTTCTAAAGTCGTCGTCGGCGACTCTTCACGGTAGCCACTCGGTAGGAAAAAATCTAAGTCCGAACTGTAATTATTTTCACCGACGAGGTACCTTTTATATGTTAGATTGAGTTATAGGAGCGCATTTGAAGCACTTTTGCTTAATAAACCACGGCTCTATCTCTTACGGTTGATTTTTAAATTAATCAGAAAGTCCTCGTCGGTAGCGCTTCTCGGTAGCCTCTCCGTACAGAGACTAAGTCCGAATTCAAAATATTTTCACCGACAACGTATCTTTTAAATGGTATGTTCCGTTATGGGAGCGTATTTGACGCACTTTTGCTTAATAAACCACGGCTCCATCTCTTACGGGTGATTTTTAAATAATTTCTAGTCGTCGTCGGCGACTCTTCACGGTAGCCACTCGGTAGGAAAAAATCTAAGTCCGAACTGTAATTATTTTCACCGACGAGGTACCTTTTATATGTTAGATTGAGTTATAGGAGCGCATTTGAAGCACTTTTGCTTAATAAACCACGGCTCTATCTCTTACGGTTGATTTTTAAATTAATCAGAAAGTCCTCGTCGGTAGCGCTTCTCGGTAGCCTCTCCGTACAGAGACTAAGTCCGAATTGAAAATATTTTCACCGACGACGTATCTTTTAAATGGTATGTTCCGTTATGGGAGCGTATTTGACGCACTTTTGCTTAATAAACCACGGCTCCATCTCTTACGGGTGATTTTTAAATAATTGCTAGTCGTCGTCGGCGACTCTTCACGGTAGCCAATCGGTAGGATAAAATCTAAATCCGAACTGTAATTATTTTCACCGACGAGGTACCTTTTATATGTTAGATTGAGTTATAGGAGCGTATTTGAAGCACTTTTGCTTAATAAACCACGGCTCTATCTCTTACGGTTGATTTTTAAATTAATCAGAAAGTCCTCGTCGGTAGCGCTTCTCGGTAGCCTCTCCGTACAGAGACTAAGTCCGAATTGAAAATATTTTCACCGACGACGTATCTTTTAAATGGTATGTTCCGTTATGGGAGCGTATTTGACGCACTTTTGCTTAATAAACCACGGCTCCATCTCTTACGGTTGATTTTTAAATTATTTCTAAAGTCGTCGTCGGCGACTCTTCACGGTAGCCAATCGGTAGGAAAAAATCTAAGTCCGAACTGTAATTATTTTCACCGACGAGGTACCTTTTATATGTTAGATTGAGTTATAGGAGCGTATTTGAAGCACTTTTGCTTAGTAAACCACGGCTCTATCTCTTACGGTTGATTTTTAAATTAATCAGAAAGTCCTCGTCGGTAGCGCTTCTCGGTAGCCTCTCCGTACAGAGACTAAGTCCGAATTGAAAATATTTTCACCGACGACGTATCTTTTAAATGGTATGTTCCGTTATGGGAGCGTATTTGACGCACTTTTGCTTAATAAACCACGGCTCCATCTCTTACGGGTGATTTTTAAATAATTGCTAGTCGTCGTCGGCGACTCTTCACGGTAGCCACTCGGTAGGAAAAAATCTAAGTCCGAACTGTAATTATTTTCACCGGCGAGGTACCTTTTATATGTTAGATTGAGTTATAGGAGCGTATTTGAAGCACTTTTGCTTAATAAACCACGGCTCTATCTCTTTCGGTTGATTTTTAAATTAATCAGAAAGTCTTCGTCGGTAGCGCTTCTCGGTAGCCTCTCCGTACAGAGACATAGTCCGAATTGAAAATATTTTCATCCACGACGTATCTTTTAAATGTTATGTTCCGTTATGGGAGCGTATTTGACGCACTTTTGCTTAATAAACCACGGCTCTATCTCTTACGGTTGATTTTTAAATAATTTCTAAAATCGTCGTCGGCGACTCTTCACGGTAGCCACTCGGTAGGAAAAAATCTAAGTCCGAACTGTAATTATTTTCACCGACGAGGTACCTTTTATATGTTAGATTGAGTTATAGGAGCGCATTTGAAGCACTTTTGCTTAATAAACCACGGCTCTATCTCTTACGGTTGATTTTTAAATTAATCAGAAAGTCCTCGTCGGTAGCGCTTCTCGGTAGCCTCTCCGTACAGAGACTAAGTCCGAATTGAAAATATTTTCACCGACGACGTATCTTTTAAATGGTATGTTCCGTTATGGGAGCGTATTTGACGCACTTTTGCTTAATAAACCACGGCTCCATCTCTTACGGGTGATTTTTAAATAATTGCTAGTCGTCGTCGGCGACTCTTCACGGTAGCCAATCGGTAGGATAAAATCTAAATCCGAACTGTAATTATTTTCACCGACGAGGTACCTTTTATATGTTAGATTGAGTTATAGGAGCGTATTTGAAGCACTTTTGCTTAATAAACCACGGCTCTATCTCTTACGGTTGATTTTTAAATTAATCAGAAAGTCCTCGTCGGTAGCGCTTCTCGGTAGCCTCTCCGTACAGAGACTAAGTCCGAATTGAAAATATTTTCACCGACGACGTATCTTTTAAATGGTATGTTCCGTTATGGGAGCGTATTTGACGCACTTTTGCTTAATAAACCACGGCTCCATCTCTTACGGTTGATTTTTAAATTATTTCTAAAGTCGTCGTCGGCGACTCTTCACGGTAGCCACTCGGTAGGAAAAAATCTAAGTCCGAACTGTAATTATTTTCACCGACGAGGTACCTTTTATATGTTAGATTGAGTTATAGGTGCGCATTTGAAGCACTTTTGCTTAATAAACCACGGCTCTATCTCTTACGGTTGATTTTTAAATTAATCAGAAAGTCCTCGTCGGTAGCGCTTCTCGGTAGCCTCTCCGTACCGAGACTAAGTCCGAATTCAAAATATTTTCACCGACAACGTATCTTTTAAATGGTATGTTCCGTTATGGGAGCGTATTTGACGCACTTTTGCTTAATAAACCACGGCTCCATCTCTTACGGGTGATTTTTAAATAATTTCTAGTCGTCGTCGGCGACTCTTCACGGTAGCCACTCGGTAGGAAAAAATCTAAGTCCGAACTGTAATTATTTTCACCGACGAGGTACCTTTTATATGTTAGATTGAGTTATAGGTGCGCATTTGAAGCACTTTTGCTTAATAAACCACGGCTCTATCTCTTACGGTTGATTTTTAAATTAATCAGAAAGTCCTCGTCGGTAGCGCTTCTCGGTAGCCTCTCCGTACAGAGACTAAGTCCGAATTCAAAATATTTTCACCGACGACGTATCTTTTAAATGGTATGTTCCGTTATGGGAGCGTATTTGACGCACTTTTGCTTAATAAACCACGGCTCCATCTCTTACGGGTGATTTTTAAATAATTGCTAGTCGTCGTCGGCGACTCTTCACGGTAGCCACTCGGTAGGAAAAAATCTAAGTCCGAACTGTAATTATTTTCACCGACGAGGTACCTTTTATATGTTAGATTGAGTTATAGGAGCGTATTTGAAGCACTTTTGCTTAATAAACCACGGCTCTATCTCTTACGGTTGATTTTTAAATTAATCAGAAAGTCTTCGTCGGTAGCGCTTCTCGGTAGCCTCTCCGTACAGAGACTTAGTCCGAATTGAAAATATTTTCATCCACGACGTATCTTTTAAATGTTATGTTCCGTTATGGGAGCGTATTTGACGCACTTTTGCTTAATAAACCACGGCTCTATCTCTTACGGTTGATTTTTAAATAATTTCTAAAATCGTCGTCGGCGACTCTTCACGGTAGCCACTCGGTAGGAAAAAATCTAAGTCCGAACTGTAATTATTTTCACCGACGAGGTACCTTTTATATGTTAGATTGAGTTATAGGAGCGCATTTGAAGCACTTTTGCTTAATAAACCACGGCTCTATCTCTTACGGTTGATTTTTAAATTAATCAGAAAGTCCTCGTCGGTAGCGCTTCTCGGTAGCCTCTCCGTACAGAGACTAAGTCCGAATTGAAAATATTTTCACCGACGACGTATCTTTTAAATGGTATGTTCCGTTATGGGAGCGTATTTGACGCACTTTTGCTTAATAAACCACGGCTCCATCTCTTACGGGTGATTTTTAAATAATTGCTAGTCGTCGTCGGCGACTCTTCACGGTAGCCAATCGGTAGGATAAAATCTAAATCCGAACTGTAATTATTTTCACCGACGAGGTACCTTTTATATGTTAGATTGAGTTATAGGAGCGTATTTGAAGCACTTTTGCTTAATAAACCACGGCTCTATCTCTTACGGTTGATTTTTAAATTAATCAGAAAGTCCTCGTCGGTAGCGCTTCTCGGTAGCCTCTCCGTACAGAGACTAAGTCCGAATTGAAAATATTTTCACCGACGACGTATCTTTTAAATGGTATGTTCCGTTATGGGAGCGTATTTGACGCACTTTTGCTTAATAAACCACGGCTCCATCTCTTACGGTTGATTTTTAAATTATTTCTAAAGTCGTCGTCGGCGACTCTTCACGGTAGCCACTCGGTAGGAAAAAATCTAAGTCCGAACTGTAATTATTTTCACCGACGAGGTACCTTTTATATGTTAGATTGAGTTATAGGTGCGCATTTGAAGCACTTTTGCTTAATAAACCACGGCTCTATCTCTTACGGTTGATTTTTAAATTAATCAGAAAGTCCTCGTCGGTAGCGCTTCTCGGTAGCCTCTCCGTACAGAGACTAAGTCCGAATTCAAAATATTTTCACCGACAACGTATCTTTTAAATGGTATGTTCCGTTATGGGAGCGTATTTGACGCACTTTTGCTTAATAAACCACGGCTCCATCTCTTACGGTTGATTTTTAAATTATTTCTAAAGTCGTCGTCGGCGACTCTTCACGGTAGCCACTCGGTAGGAAAAAATCTAAGTCCGAACTGTAATTATTTTCACCGACGAGGTACCTTTTATATGTTAGATTGAGTTATAGGTGCGCATTTGAAGCACTTTTGCTTAATAAACCACGGCTCTATCTCTTACGGTTGATTTTTAAATTAATCAGAAAGTCCTCGTCGGTAGCGCTTCTCGGTAGCCTCTCCGTACAGAGACTAAGTCCGAATTCAAAATATTTTCACCGACGACGTATCTTTTAAATGGTATGTTCCGTTATGGGAGCGTATTTGACGCACTTTTGCTTAATAAACCACGGCTCCATCTCTTACGGGTGATTTTTAAATAATTGCTAGTCGTCGTCGGCGACTCTTCACGGTAGCCAATCGGTAGGATAAAATCTAAATCCGAACTGTAATTATTTTCACCGACGAGGTACCTTTTATATGTTAGATTGAGTTATAGGAGCGTATTTGAAGCACTTTTGCTTAATAAACCACGGCTCTATCTCTTACGGTTGATTTTTAAATTAATCAGAAAGTCCTCGTCGGTAGCGCTTCTCGGTAGCCTCTCCGTACAGAGACTAAGTCCGAATTGAAAATATTTTCACCGACGACGTATCTTTTAAATGGTATGTTCCGTTATGGGAGCGTATTTGACGCACTTTTGCTTAATAAACCACGGCTCCATCTCTTACGGTTGATTTTTAAATTATTTCTAAAGTCGTCGTCGGCGACTCTTCACGGTAGCCACTCGGTAGGAAAAAATCTAAGTCCGAACTGTAATTATTTTCACCGACGAGGTACCTTTTATATGTTAGATTGAGTTATAGGAGCGCATTTGAAGCACTTTTGCTTAATAAACCACGGCTCTATCTCTTACGGTTGATTTTTAAATTAATCAGAAAGTCCTCGTCGGTAGCGCTTCTCGGTAGCCTCTCCGTACAGAGACTAAGTCCGAATTCAAAATATTTTCACCGACGACGTATCTTTTAAATGGTATGTTCCGTTATGGGAGCGTATTTGACGCACTTTTGCTTAATAAACCACGGCTCCATCTCTTACGGGTGATTTTTAAATAATTGCTAGTCGTCGTCGGCGACTCTTCACGGTAGCCACTCGGTAGGAAAAAATCTAAGTCCGAACTGTAATTATTTTCACCGGCGAGGTACCTTTTATATGTTAGATTGAGTTATAGGAGCGTATTTGAAGCACTTTTGCTTAATAAACCACGGCTCTATCTCTTTCGGTTGATTTTTAAATTAATCAGAAAGTCTTCGTCGGTAGCGCTTCTCGGTAGCCTCTCCGTACAGAGACATAGTCCGAATTGAAAATATTTTCATCCACGACGTATCTTTTAAATGTTATGTTCCGTTATGGGAGCGTATTTGACGCACTTTTGCTTAATAAACCACGGCTCTATCTCTTACGGTTGATTTTTAAATAATTTCTAAAATCGTCGTCGGCGACTCTTCACGGTAGCCACTCGGTAGGAAAAAATCTAAGTCCGAACTGTAATTATTTTCACCGACGAGGTACCTTTTATATGTTAGATTGAGTTATAGGAGCGCATTTGAAGCACTTTTGCTTAATAAACCACGGCTCTATCTCTTACGGTTGATTTTTAAATTAATCAGAAAGTCCTCGTCGGTAGCGCTTCTCGGTAGCCTCTCCGTACAGAGACTAAGTCCGAATTCAAAATATTTTCACCGACAACGTATCTTTTAAATGGTATGTTCCGTTATGGGAGCGTATTTGACGCACTTTTGCTTAATAAACCACGGCTCCATCTCTTACGGGTGATTTTTAAATAATTTCTAGTCGTCGTCGGCGACTCTTCACGGTAGCCACTCGGTAGGAAAAAATCTAAGTCCGAACTGTAATTATTTTCACCGACGAGGTACCTTTTATATGTTAGATTGAGTTATAGGAGCGCATTTGAAGCACTTTTGCTTAATAAACCACGGCTCTATCTCTTACGGTTGATTTTTAAATTAATCAGAAAGTCCTCGTCGGTAGCGCTTCTCGGTAGCCTCTCCGTACAGAGACTAAGTCCGAATTGAAAATATATTCACCGACGACGTATCTTTTAAATGGTATGTTCCGTTATGGGAGCGTATTTGACGCACTTTTGCTTAATAAACCACGGCTCCATCTCTTACGGGCGATTTTTAAATAATTTCTAGTCGTCGTCGGCGACTCTTCACGGTAGCCACTCGGTAGGAAAAAATCTAAGTCCGAACTGTAATTATTTTCACCGGCGAGGTACCTTTTATATGTTAGATTGAGTTATAGGAGCGTATTTGAAGCACTTTTGCTTAATAAACCACGGCTGTATCTCTTACGGTTGATTTTTAAATTAATCAGAAAGTCTTCGTCGGCGACTCTTCACGGTAGCCTCTCCGTACAGAGACTAAGTCCGAATTGAAAATATTTTCACCGACGACGTATCTTTTAAATGGTATGTTCCGTTATGGGAGCGTATTTGACGCACTTTTGCTTAATAAACCACGGCTCCATCTCTTACGGGTGATTTTTAAATAATTGCTAGTCGTCGTCGGCGACTCTTCACGGTAGCCAATCGGTAGGAAAAAATCTAAGTCCGAACTGTAATTATTTTCACCGACGAGGTACCTTTTATATGTTAGATTGAGTTATAGGAGCGTATTTGAAGCACTTTTGCTTAATAAACCACGGCTCTATCTCTTACGGTTGATTTTTAAATTAATCAGAAAGTCCTCGTCGGTAGCGCTTCTCGGTAGCCTCTCCGTACAGAGACTAAGTCCGAATTGAAAATATTTTCACCGACGACGTATCTTTTAAATGGTATGTTCCGTTATGGGAGCGTATTTGACGCACTTTTGCTTAATAAACCACGGCTCCATCTCTTACGGTTGATTTTTAAATAATTTCTAAAGTCGTCGTCGGCGACTCTTCACGGTAGCCACTCGGTAGGAAAAAATCTAAGTCCGAACTGTAATTATTTTCACCGACGAGGTACCTTTTATATGTTAGATTGAGTTATAGGTGCGCATTTGAAGCACTTTTGCTTAATAAACCACGGCTCTATCTCTTACGGTTGATTTTTAAATTAATCAGAAAGTCCTCGTCGGTAGCGCTTCTCGGTAGCCTCTCCGTACAGAGACTAAGTCCGAATTCAAAATATTTTCACCGACGACGTATCTTTTAAATGGTATGTTCCGTTATGGGAGCGTATTTGACGCACTTTTGCTTAATAAACCACGGCTCCATCTCTTACGGGTGATTTTTAAATAATTGCTAGTCGTCGTCGGCGACTCTTCACGGTAGCCAATCGGTAGGAAAAAATCTAAGTCCGAACTGTAATTATTTTCACCGACGAGGTACCTTTTATATGTTAGATTGAGTTATAGGAGCGTATTTGAAGCACTTTTGCTTAATAAACCACGGCTCTATCTCTTACGGTTGATTTTTAAATTAATCAGAAAGTCCTCGTCGGTAGCGCTTCTCGGTAGCCTCTCCGTACAGAGACTAAGTCCGAATTCAAAATATTTTCACCGACGACGTATCTTTTAAATGGTATGTTCCGTTATGGGAGCGTATTTGACGCACTTTTGCTTAATAAACCACGGCTCCATCTCTTACGGGTGATTTTTAAATAATTTCTAGTCGTCGTCGGCGACTCTTCACGGTAGCCATTCGGTAGGAAAAAATCTAAGTCCGAACTGTAATTATTTTGACCGACGAGGTACCTTTTATATGTTAGATTGAGTTATAGGAGCGCATTTGAAGCACTTTTGCTTAATACACCACGGCTCTATCTCTTACGGTTGATTTTTAAATTAATCAGAAAGTCCTCGTCGGTAGCGCTTCTCGGTAGCCTCTCCGTACAGAGACTAAGTCCGAATTGAAAATATTTTCACCGACGACGTATCTTTTAAATGGTATGTTCCGTTATGGGAGCGTATTTGACGCACTTTTGCTTAATAAACCACGGCTCCATCTCTTACGGGTGATTTTTAAATAATTGCTAGTCGTCGTCGGCGACTCTTCACGGTAGCCACTCGGTAGGAAAAAATCTAAGTCCGAACTGTAATTATTTTCACCGGCGAGGTACCTTTTATATGTTAGATTGAGTTATAGGAGCGTATTTGAAGCACTTTTGCTTAATAAACCACGGCTGTATCTCTTACGGTTGATTTTTAAATTAATCAGAAAGTCTTCGTCGGCGACTCTTCACGGTAGCCTCTCCGTACAGAGACTAAGTCCGAATTGAAAATATTTTCACCGACGACGTATCTTTTAAATGGTATGTTCCGTTATGGGAGCGTATTTGACGCACTTTTGCTTAATAAACCACGGCTCCATCTCTTACGGGTGATTTTTAAATAATTGCTAGTCGTCGTCGGCGACTCTTCACGGTAGCCAATCGGTAGGAAAAAATCTAAGTCCGAACTGTAATTATTTTCACCGACGAGGTACCTTTTATATGTTAGATTGAGTTATAGGAGCGTATTTGAAGCACTTTTGCTTAGTAAACCACGGCTCTATCTCTTACGGTTGATTTTTAAATTAATCAGAAAGTCCTCGTCGGTAGCGCTTCTCGGTAGCCTCTCCGTACAGAGACTAAGTCCGAATTGAAAATATTTTCACCGACGACGTATCTTTTAAATGGTATGTTCCGTTATGGGAGCGTATTTGACGCACTTTTGCTTAATAAACCACGGCTCCATCTCTTACGGTTGATTTTTAAATAATTTCTAAAGTCGTCGTCGGCGACTCTTCACGGTAGCCACTCGGTAGGAAAAAATCTAAGTCCGAACTGTAATTATTTTCACCGACGAGGTACCTTTTATATGTTAGATTGAGTTATAGGTGCGCATTTGAAGCACTTTTGCTTAATAAACCACGGCTCTATCTCTTACGGTTGATTTTTAAATTAATCAGAAAGTCCTCGTCGGTAGCGCTTCTCGGTAGCCTCTCCGTACAGAGACTAAGTCCGAATTCAAAATATTTTCACCGACGACGTATCTTTTAAATGGTATGTTCCGTTATGGGAGCGTATTTGACGCACTTTTGCTTAATAAACCACGGCTCCATCTCTTACGGGTGATTTTTAAATAATTGCTAGTCGTCGTCGGCGACTCTTCACGGTAGCCACTCGGTAGGAAAAAATCTAAGTCCGAACTGTAATTATTTTCACCGGCGAGGTACCTTTTATATGTTAGATTGAGTTATAGGAGCGTATTTGAAGCACTTTTGCTTAATAAACCACGGCTCTATCTCTTTCGGTTGATTTTTAAATTAATCAGAAAGTCTTCGTCGGTAGCGCTTCTCGGTAGCCTCTCCGTACAGAGACATAGTCCGAATTGAAAATATTTTCATCCACGACGTATCTTTTAAATGTTATGTTCCGTTATGGGAGCGTATTTGACGCACTTTTGCTTAATAAACCACGGCTCTATCTCTTACGGTTGATTTTTAAATAATTTCTAAAATCGTCGTCGGCGACTCTTCACGGTAGCCACTCGGTAGGAAAAAATCTAAGTCCGAACTGTAATTATTTTCACCGACGAGGTACCTTTTATATGTTAGATTGAGTTATAGGAGCGCATTTGAAGCACTTTTGCTTAATAAACCACGGCTCTATCTCTTACGGTTGATTTTTAAATTAATCAGAAAGTCCTCGTCGGTAGCGCTTCTCGGTAGCCTCTCCGTACAGAGACTAAGTCCGAATTGAAAATATTTTCACCGACGACGTATCTTTTAAATGGTATGTTCCGTTATGGGAGCGTATTTGACGCACTTTTGCTTAATAAACCACGGCTCCATCTCTTACGGGTGATTTTTAAATAATTGCTAGTCGTCGTCGGCGACTCTTCACGGTAGCCAATCGGTAGGATAAAATCTAAATCCGAACTGTAATTATTTTCACCGACGAGGTACCTTTTATATGTTAGATTGAGTTATAGGAGCGTATTTGAAGCACTTTTGCTTAATAAACCACGGCTCTATCTCTTACGGTTGATTTTTAAATTAATCAGAAAGTCCTCGTCGGTAGCGCTTCTCGGTAGCCTCTCCGTACAGAGACTAAGTCCGAATTCAAAATATTTTCACCGACGACGTATCTTTTAAATGGTATGTTCCGTTATGGGAGCGTATTTGACGCACTTTTGCTTAATAAACCACGGCTCCATCTCTTACGGGTGATTTTTAAATAATTTCTAGTCGTCGTCGGCGACTCTTCACGGTAGCCACTCGGTAGAAAAAATCTAAGTCCGAACTGTAATTATTTTCACCGAAGACGTACCTTTTATATGTTAGATTGAGTTATAAGAACGTATTTGAAGCACTTTTGCTTAATAAACCACGGCTCTATCTCTTACGGTAGATTTTTAAATTAATCAGAAAGTCTTCGTCGGTAGCGCTTCTCGGTAGCCTCTTCGGACAGAGGCTAAGTCCGAATTGAAAATATTTTCACCGACGTCGTATCTTTTAAATGTGATGTTCAGTTATGGGAGCGTATTTGACGCACTTTTGCTTAATAAACCACGGCTCCATCTCTAACGGTCGATTTTTAAATAATTTCTAAAGTCGTCGTCGGCGACTCTTCACGGTAGCCACTCGGTAGGAAAAAATCTAAGTCCGAACTGTAATTATTTTCACCGACGAGGTACCTTTTATATGTTAGATTGAGTTATAGGAGCGTATTTGAAGCACTTTTGCTTAGTAAACCACGGCTCTATCTCTTACGGTTGATTTTTAAATTAATCAGAAAGTCCTCGTCGGTAGCGCTTCTCGGTAGCCTCTCCGTACAGAGACTAAGTCCGAATTGAAAATATTTTCACCGACGACGTATCTTTTAAATGGTATGTTCCGTTATGGGAGCGTATTTGACGCACTTTTGCTTAATAAACCACGGCTCCATCTCTTACGGTTGATTTTTAAATAATTTCTAAAGTCGTCGTCGGCGACTCTTCACGGTAGCCACTCGGTAGGAAAAAATCTAAGTCCGAACTGTAATTATTTTCACCGACGAGGTACCTTTTATATGTTAGATTGAGTTATAGGTGCGCATTTGAAGCACTTTTGCTTAATAAACCACGGCTCTATCTCTTACGGTTGATTTTTAAATTAATCAGAAAGTCCTCGTCGGTAGCGCTTCTCGGTAGCCTCTCCGTACAGAGACTAAGTCCGAATTCAAAATATTTTCACCGACGACGTATCTTTTAAATGGTATGTTCCGTTATGGGAGCGTATTTGACGCACTTTTGCTTAATAAACCACGGCTCCATCTCTTACGGGTGATTTTTAAATAATTGCTAGTCGTCGTCGGCGACTCTTCACGGTAGCCACTCGGTAGGAAAAAATCTAAGTCCGAACTGTAATTATTTTCACCGGCGAGGTACCTTTTATATGTTAGATTGAGTTATAGGAGCGTATTTGAAGCACTTTTGCTTAATAAACCACGGCTCTATCTCTTTCGGTTGATTTTTAAATTAATCAGAAAGTCTTCGTCGGTAGCGCTTCTCGGTAGCCTCTCCGTACAGAGACATAGTCCGAATTGAAAATATTTTCATCCACGACGTATCTTTTAAATGTTATGTTCCGTTATGGGAGCGTATTTGACGCACTTTTGCTTAATAAACCACGGCTCTATCTCTTACGGTTGATTTTTAAATAATTTCTAAAATCGTCGTCGGCGACTCTTCACGGTAGCCACTCGGTAGGAAAAAATCTAAGTCCGAACTGTAATTATTTTCACCGACGAGGTACCTTTTATATGTTAGATTGAGTTATAGGAGCGCATTTGAAGCACTTTTGCTTAATAAACCACGGCTCTATCTCTTACGGTTGATTTTTAAATTAATCAGAAAGTCCTCGTCGGTAGCGCTTCTCGGTAGCCTCTCCGTACAGAGACTAAGTCCGAATTGAAAATATTTTCACCGACGACGTATCTTTTAAATGTTATGTTCGGTTATGGGAGGGTATTTGACGCACTTTTGCTTAATAAACCACGGCTCCATCTCTTAGGGTTGATTTTTAAATAATTTCTAAAGTCGTCGTCGGCGACTCTTCACGGTAGCCACTCCGTAGGAAAAATTCTAAGTCCGAACTGTAATTATTTTCACCGACGAGGTACCTTTTATATGTTAGATTGAGTTATAGGAGCGCATTTGAAGCACTTTTGCTTAATAAACCACGGCTCTATCTCTTACGGTTGATTTTTAAATGAATCAGAAAGTCCTCGTCGGTAGCGCTTCTCGGTAGCCTCTCCGTACAGAGACTAAGTCCGAATTGAAAATATTTTCACCGACGACGTATCTTTTAAATGGTATGTTCCGTTATGGGAGCGTATTTGACGCACTTTTGCTTAATAAACCACGGCTCCATCTCTTACGGGTGATTTTTAAATAATTGCTAGTCGTCGTCGGCGACTCTTCACGGTAGCCACTCGGTAGGAAAAAATCTAAGTCCGAACTGTAATTATTTTCACCGACGAGGTACCTTTTATATGTTAGATTGAGTTATAGGTGCGCATTTGAAGCACTTTTGCTTAATAAACCACGGCTCTATCTCTTACGGTTGATTTTTAAATTAATCAGAAAGTCCTCGTCGGTAGCGCTTCTCGGTAGCCTCTCCGTACAGAGACTAAGTCCGAATTCAAAATATTTTCACCGACAACGTATCTTTTAAATGGTATGTTCCGTTATGGGAGCGTATTTGACGCACTTTTGCTTAATAAACCACGGCTCCATCTCTTACGGGTGATTTTTAAATAATTTCTAGTCGTCGTCGGCGACTCTTCACGGTAGCCACTCGGTAGGAAAAAATCTAAGTCCGAACTGTAATTATTTTCACCGACGAGGTACCTTTTATATGTTAGATTGAGTTATAGGAGCGCATTTGAAGCACTTTTGCTTAATAAACCACGGCTCTATCTCTTACGGTTGATTTTTAAATTAATCGGAAAGTCCTCGTCGGTAGCGCTTCTCGGTAGCCTCTCCGTACAGAGACTAAGTCCGAATTGAAAATATATTCACCGACGACGTATCTTTTAAATGGTATGTTCCGTTATGGGAGCGTATTTGACGCACTTTTGCTTAATAAACCACGGCTCCATCTCTTACGGGTGATTTTTAAATAATTTCTAGTCGTCGTCGGCGACTCTTCACGGTAGCCACTCGGTAGGAAAAAATCTAAGTCCGAACTGTAATTATTTTCACCGGCGAGGTACCTTTTATATGTTAGATTGAGTTATAGGAGCGTATTTGAAGCACTTTTGCTTAATAAACCACGGCTGTATCTCTTACGGTTGATTTTTAAATTAATCAGAAAGTCTTCGTCGGCGACTCTTCACGGTAGCCTCTCCGTACAGAGACTAAGTCCGAATTGAAAATATTTTCACCGACGACGTATCTTTTAAATGGTATGTTCCGTTATGGGAGCGTATTTGACGCACTTTTGCTTAATAAACCACGGCTCCATCTCTTACGGGTGATTTTTAAATAATTGCTAGTCGTCGTCGGCGACTCTTCACGGTAGCCAATCGGTAGGAAAAAATCTAAGTCCGAACTGTAATTATTTTCACCGACGAGGTACCTTTTATATGTTAGATTGAGTTATAGGAGCGTATTTGAAGCACTTTTGCTTAATAAACCATGGCTCTATCTCTTACGGTTGATTTTTAAATTAATCAGAAAGTCCTCGTCGGTAGCGCTTCTCGGTAGCCTCTCCGTACAGAGACTAAGTTCGAATTGAAAATATTTTCACGGACGACGTATCTTTTAAATGTTATGTTCGGTTATGGGAGCGTATTTGACGCACTTTTGCTTAATAAACCACGGCTCCATCTCTTACGGTTGATTTTTAAATAATTTCTAAAATCGTCATCGGCGACTCTTCACGGTAGCCACTCGATAGGAAAAAATCTAAGCCCGAACTGTAATTATTTTCACCGACGAGGTACCTTTTATATGTTAGATTGAGTTAGGAGCGTATTTTAAGCACTTTTGCTTAATAAACCACGGCTCTATCTCTTACGGTAGATTTTTAAATTAATCAGAAAGTCTTCGTCGGTAGCGCTTCTCGGTAGCCTCTTCGGACAGAGACTAAGTCCGAATTGAAAATATTTTCACCGACGTCGTATCTTTTAAATGTTAGATTGAGTTATAAGAACGTATTTGAAGCACTTTTGCTTAATAAACCACGGCTCTATCTCTTACGGTAGATTTTTAAATTAATCAGAAAGTCTTCGTCGGTAGTGCTTCTCGGTAGCCTCTTCGGACAGAGGCTAAGTCCGAATTGAAAATATTTTCACGGACGTCGTATCTTTTAAATGTGATGTTCCGTTATGGGAGCGTATTTGACGCACTTTTGCTTAATAAACCACGGCTCCATCTCTTACGGGTGATTTTTAAATAATTTCTAGTCGTCGTCGGCGACTCTTCACGGTAGCCACTCGGTAGGAAAAAATCTAAGTCCGAACTGTAATTATTTTCACCGACGAGGTACCTTTTATATGTTAGATTGAGTTAGGAGCGTATTTTAAGCACTTTTGCTTAATAAACCACGGCTCTATCTCTTACGGTAGATTTTTAAATTAATCAGAAAGTCTTCGTCGGTAGCGCTTCTCGGTAGCCTCTTCGGACAGAGACTAAGTCCGAATTGAAAATATTTTCACCGACGTCGTATCTTTTAAATGTTAGATTGAGTTATAGGAGCGCATTTGAAGCACTTTTGCTTAATAAACCACGGCTCTATCTCTTACGGTAGATTTTTAAATTAATCAGAAAGTCTTCGTCGGTAGTGCTTCTCGGTAGCCTCTTCGGACAGAGGCTAAGTCCGAATTGAAAATATTTTCACGGACGTCGTATCTTTTAAATGTGATGTTCCGTTATGGGAGCGTATTTGACGCACTTTTGCTTAATAAACCACGGCTCCATCTCTTACGGGTGATTTTTAAATAATTTCTAGTCGTCGTCGGCGACTCTTCACGGTAGCCACTCGGTAGGAAAAAATCTAAGTCCGAACTGTAATTATTTTCACCGACGAGGTGCCTTTTATATGTTAGATTGAGTTATAGGAGCGTATTTGAAGCACTTTTGCTTAATAAACCACGGCTCTATCTCTTTCGGTTGATTTTTAAATTAATCAGAAAGTCTTCGTCGGTAGCGCTTCTCGGTAGCCTCTCCGTACAGAGACTAAATCCGAATTGAAAATATTTTCACCGACGACGTATCTTTTAAATGTTAAGTTCGGTTATGGGAGCGTATTTGACGCACTTTTGCTTAATAAACCATGGCTCTATCTCTTACGGTTGATTTTTAAATTAATCAGAAAGTATTCGTCGGTAGCGCTTCTCGGTAGCCTCTCCGTACAGAGACTAAGTCTGAATTGGAAATATTTTCACCGACGACGTATCTTTTAAATGTTATGTTCGGTTAGGGGAGCGTATTTGACGCACTTTTGCTTAATAAACCACGGCTCCATCTCTTACGGTTGATTTTTAAATAATTTCTAAAGTCGTCGTCGGCGACTCTTCACGGTAGCCACTCCGTAGGAAAAATTCTAAGTCCGAACTGTAATTATTTTCACCGACGAGGTACCTTTTATATGTTAGATTGAGTTATAGGAGCGCATTTGAAGCACTTTTGCTTAATAAACCACGGCTCTATCTCTTACGGTTGATTTTTAAATTAATCAGAAAGTCCTCGTCGGTAGCGCTTCTCGGTAGCCTCTCCGTACAGAGACTAAGTCCGAATTGAAAATATTTTCACGGACGACGTATCTTTTAAATGTTATGTTCGGTTATGGGAGCGTATTTGACGCACTTTTGCTTAATAAACCACGGCTCCATCTCTTACGGTTGATTTTTAAATAATTTCTAAAATCGTCATCGGCGACTCTTCACGGTAGCCACTCGATAGGAAAAAATCTAAGCCCGAACTGTAATTATTTTCACCGACGAGGTACCTTTTATATGTTAGATTGAGTTAGGAGCGTATTTTAAGCACTTTTGCTTAATAAACCACGGCTCTATCTCTTACGGTAGATTTTTAAATTAATCAGAAAGTCTTCGTCGGTAGCGCTTCTCGGTAGCCTCTTCGGACAGAGACTAAGTCCGAATTGAAAATATTTTCACCGACGTCGTATCTTTTAAATGTTAGATTGAGTTATAAGAACGTATTTGAAGCACTTTTGCTTAATAAACCACGGCTCTATCTCTTACGGTAGATTTTTAAATTAATCAGAAAGTCTTCGTCGGTAGTGCTTCTCGGTAGCCTCTTCGGACAGAGGCTAAGTCCGAATTGAAAATATTTTCACGGACGTCGTATCTTTTAAATGTGATGTTCCGTTATGGGAGCGTATTTGACGCACTTTTGCTTAATAAACCACGGCTCCATCTCTTACGGGTGATTTTTAAATAATTGCTAGTCGTCGTCGGCGACTCTTCACGGTAGCCACTCGGTAGGAAAAAATCTAAGTCCGAACTGTAATTATTTTCACCGACGAGGTGCCTTTTATATGTTAGATTGAGTTATAGGAGCGTATTTGAAGCACTTTTGCTTAATAAACCACGGCTCTATCTCTTTCGGTTGATTTTTAAATTAATCAGAAAGTCTTCGTCGGTAGCGCTTCTCGGTAGCCTCTCCGTACAGAGACTAAATCCGAATTGAAAATATTTTCACCGACGACGTATCTTTTAAATGTTAAGTTCGGTTATGGGAGCGTATTTGACGCACTTTTGCTTAATAAACCATGGCTCTATCTCTTACGGTTGATTTTTAAATTAATCAGAAAGTATTCGTCGGTAGCGCTTCTCGGTAGCCTCTCCGTACAGAGACTAAGTCTGAATTGGAAATATTTTCACCGACGACGTATCTTTTAAATGTTATGTTCGGTTAGGGGAGCGTATTTGACGCACTTTTGCTTAATAAACCACGGCTCCATCTCTTACGGTTGATTTTTAAATAATTTCTAAAGTCGTCGTCGGCGACTCTTCACGGTAGCCACTCCGTAGGAAAAATTCTAAGTCCGAACTGTAATTATTTTCACCGACGAGGTACCTTTTATATGTTAGATTGAGTTATAGGAGCGCATTTGAAGCACTTTTGCTTAATAAACCACGGCTCTATCTCTTACGGTTGATTTTTAAATTAATCAGAAAGTCCTCGTCGGTAGCGCTTCTCGGTAGCCTCTCCGTACAGAGACTAAGTCCGAATTGAAAATATTTTCACCGACGACGTATCTTTTAAATGTTATGTTCAGTTATGGGAGCGTATTTGACGCACTTTTGCTTAATAAACCACGGCTCTATCTCTTACGGTTGATTTTTAAATAATTTCTAAAATCGTCGTCGGCGACTCTTCACGGTAGCCACTCGGTAGGAAAAAATCTAAGTCCGAACTGTAATTATTTTCACCGACGAGGTACCTTTTATATGTTAGATTGAGTTATAGGAGCGTATTTTAAGCACTTTTGCTTAATAAACCACGGCTCTATCTCTTACGGTTGATTTTTAAATTAATCAGAAAGTCTTCGTCGGTAGCGCTTCTCGGTAGCCTCTCCGTACAGAGACTAAGTTCGAATTGAAAATATTTTCACGGACGACGTATCTTTTAAATGTTATGTTCGGTTATGGGAGCGTATTTGACGCACTTTTGCTTAATAAACCACGGCTCCATCTCTTACGGTTGATTTTTAAATAATTTCTAAAATCGTCATCGGCGACTCTTCACGGTAGCCACTCGATAGGAAAAAATCTAAGCCCGAACTGTAATTATTTTCACCGACGAGGTACCTTTTATATGTTAGATTGAGTTAGGAGCGTATTTTAAGCACTTTTGCTTAATAAACCACGGCTCTATCTCTTACGGTAGATTTTTAAATTAATCAGAAAGTCTTCGTCGGTAGCGCTTCTCGGTAGCCTCTTCGGACAGAGACTAAGTCCGAATTGAAAATATTTTCACCGACGTCGTATCTTTTAAATGTTAGATTGAGTTATAAGAACGTATTTGAAGCACTTTTGCTTAATAAACCACGGCTCTATCTCTTACGGTAGATTTTTAAATTAATCAGAAAGTTTTCGTCGGTAGTGCTTCTCGGTAGCCTCTTCGGACAGAGGCTAAGTCCGAATTGAAAATATTTTCACGGACGTCGTATCTTTTAAATGTGATGTTCCGTTATGGGAGCGTATTTGACGCACTTTTGCTTAATAAACCACGGCTCCATCTCTTACGGGTGATTTTTAAATAATTTCTAGTCGTCGTCGGCGACTCTTCACGGTAGCCACTCGGTAGGAAAAAATCTAAGTCCGAACTGTAATTATTTTCACCGACGAGGTACCTTTTATATGTTAGATTGAGTTATAGGAGCGCATTTGAAGCACTTTTGCTTAATAAACCACGGCTCTATCTCTTACGGTTGATTTTTAAATTAATCAGAAAGTCCTCGTCGGTAGCGCTTCTCGGTAGCCTCTCCGTACAGAGACTAAGTCCGAATTGAAAATATTTTCACCGACGACGTATCTTTTAAATGTTATGTTCAGTTATGGGAGCGTATTTGACGCACTTTTGCTTAATAAACCACGGCTCTATCTCTTACGGTTGATTTTTAAATAATTTCTAAAATCGTCGTCGGCGACTCTTCACGGTAGCCACTCGGTAGGAAAAAATCTAAGTCCGAACTGTAATTATTTTCACCGACGAGGTACCTTTTATATGTTAGATTGAGTTATAGGAGCGTATTTTAAGCACTTTTGCTTAATAAACCACGGCTCTATCTCTTACGGTTGATTTTTAAATTAATCAGAAAGTCTTCGTCGGTAGCGCTTCTCGGTAGCCTCTCCGTACAGAGACTAAGTTCGAATTGAAAATATTTTCACGGACGACGTATCTTTTAAATGTTATGTTCGGTTATGGGAGCGTATTTGACGCACTTTTGCTTAATAAACCACGGCTCCATCTCTTACGGTTGATTTTTAAATAATTTCTAAAATCGTCATCGGCGACTCTTCACGGTAGCCACTCGATAGGAAAAAATCTAAGCCCGAACTGTAATTATTTTCACCGACGAGGTACCTTTTATATGTTAGATTGAGTTAGGAGCGTATTTTAAGCACTTTTGCTTAATAAACCACGGCTCTATCTCTTACGGTAGATTTTTAAATTAATCAGAAAGTCTTCGTCGGTAGCGCTTCTCGGTAGCCTCTTCGGACAGAGACTAAGTCCGAATTGAAAATATTTTCACCGACGTCGTATCTTTTAAATGTTAGATTGAGTTATAGGAGCGTATTTGAAGCACTTTTGCTTAATAAACCACGGCTCTATCTCTTACGGTAGATTTTTAAATTAATCAGAAAGTTTTCGTCGGTAGTGCTTCTCGGTAGCCTCTTCGGACAGAGGCTAAGTCCGAATTGAAAATATTTTCACGGACGTCGTATCTTTTAAATGTGATGTTCCGTTATGGGAGCGTATTTGACGCACTTTTGCTTAATAAACCACGGCTCCATCTCTTACGGGTGATTTTTAAATAATTTCTAGTCGTCGTCGGCGACTCTTCACGGTAGCCACTCGGTAGGAAAAAATCTAAGTCCGAACTGTAATTATTTTCACCGACGAGGTACCTTTTATATGTTAGATTGAGTTAGGAGCGTATTTTAAGCACTTTTGCTTAATAAACCACGGCTCTATCTCTTACGGTAGATTTTTAAATTAATCAGAAAGTCTTCGTCGGTAGCGCTTCTCGGTAGCCTCTTCGGACAGAGACTAAGTCCGAATTGAAAATATTTTCACCGACGTCGTACCTTTTATATGTTAGATTGAGTTATAGGAGCGTATTTGAAGCACTTTTGCTTAATAAACCACGGCTCTATCTCTTACGGTAGATTTTTAAATTAATCAGAAAGTCTTCGTCGGTAGTGCTTCTCGGTAGCCTCTTCGGACAGAGGCTAAGTCCGAATTGAAAATATTTTCACGGACGTCGTATCTTTTAAATGTGATGTTCCGTTATGGGAGCGTATTTGACGCACTTTTGCTTAATAAACCACGGCTCCATCTCTTACGGGTGATTTTTAAATAATTTCTAGTCGTCGTCGGCGACTCTTCACGGTAGCCACTCGGTAGGAAAAAATCTAAGTCCGAACTGTAATTATTTTCACCGACGAGGTGCCTTTTATATGTTAGATTGAGTTATAGGAGCGTATTTGAAGCACTTTTGCTTAATAAACCACGGCTCTATCTCTTTCGGTTGATTTTTAAATTAATCAGAAAGTCTTCGTCGGTAGCGCTTCTCGGTAGCCTCTCCGTACAGAGACTAAATCCGAATTGAAAATATTTTCACCGACGACGTATCTTTTAAATGTTAAGTTCGGTTATGGGAGCGTATTTGACGCACTTTTGCTTAATAAACCATGGCTCTATCTCTTACGGTTGATTTTTAAATTAATCAGAAAGTATTCGTCGGTAGCGCTTCTCGGTAGCCTCTCCGTACAGAGACTAAGTCTGAATTGGAAATATTTTCACCGACGACGTATCTTTTAAATGTTATGTTCGGTTAGGGGAGCGTATTTGACGCACTTTTGCTTAATAAACCACGGCTCCATCTCTTACGGTTGATTTTTAAATAATTTCTAAAGTCGTCGTCGGCGACTCTTCACGGTAGCCACTCCGTAGGAAAAATTCTAAGTCCGAACTGTAATTATTTTCACCGACGAGGTACCTTTTATATGTTAGATTGAGTTATAGGAGCGCATTTGAAGCACTTTTGCTTAATAAACCACGGCTCTATCTCTTACGGTTGATTTTTAAATTAATCAGAAAGTCCTCGTCGGTAGCGCTTCTCGGTAGCCTCTCCGTACAGAGACTAAGTCCGAATTGAAAATATTTTCACCGACGACGTATCTTTTAAATGGTATGTTCCGTTATGGGAGCGTATTTGACGCACTTTTGCTTAATAAACCACGGCTCCATCTCTTACGGGTGATTTTTAAATAATTGCTAGTCGTCGTCGGCGACTCTTCACGGTAGCCACTCCGTAGGAAAAATTCTAAGTCCGAACTGTAATTATTTTCACTGACGAGGTACCTTTTATATGTTAGATTGAGTTATAGGAGCGCATTTGAAGCACTTTTGCTTAATAAACCACGGCTCTATCTCTTACGGTTGATTTTTAAATTAATCAGAAAGTCCTCGTCGGTAGCGCTTCTCGGTAGCCTCTCCGTACAGAGACTAAGTCCGAATTGAAAATATTTTCACCGACGACGTATCTTTTAAATGGTATGTTCCGTTATGGGAGCGTATTTGACGCACTTTTGCTTAATAAACCACGGCTCCATCTCTTACGGTTGATTTTTAAATAATTTCTAAAGTCGTCGTCGGCGACTCTTCACGGTAGCCAATCGGTAGGAAAAAATCTAAGTCCGAACTGTAATTATTTTCACCGACGAGGTACCTTTTATATGTTAGATTGAGTTATAGGAGCGTATTTTAAGCACTTTTGCTTAATAAACCACGGCTCTATCTCTTACGGTTGATTTTTAAATTAATCAGAAAGTCTTCGTCGGTAGCGCTTCTCGGTAGCCTCTCCGTACAGAGACTAAGTTCGAATTGAAAATATTTTCACGGACGACGTATCTTTTAAATGTTATGTTCGGTTATGGGAGCGTATTTGACGCACTTTTGCTTAATAAACCACGGCTCCATCTCTTACGGTTGATTTTTAAATAATTTCTAAAATCGTCATCGGCGACTCTTCACGGTAGCCACTCGATAGGAAAAAATCTAAGCCCGAACTGTAATTATTTTCACCGACGAGGTACCTTTTATATGTTAGATTGAGTTAGGAGCGTATTTTAAGCACTTTTGCTTAATAAACCACGGCTCTATCTCTTACGGTAGATTTTTAAATTAATCAGAAAGTCTTCGTCGGTAGCGCTTCTCGGTAGCCTCTTCGGACAGAGACTAAGTCCGAATTGAAAATATTTTCACCGACGTCGTATCTTTTAAATGTTAGATTGAGTTATAAGAACGTATTTGAAGCACTTTTGCTTAATAAACCACGGCTCTATCTCTTACGGTAGATTTTTAAATTAATCAGAAAGTCTTCGTCGGTAGTGCTTCTCGGTAGCCTCTTCGGACAGAGGCTAAGTCCGAATTGAAAATATTTTCACGGACGTCGTATCTTTTAAATGTGATGTTCCGTTATGGGAGCGTATTTGACGCACTTTTGCTTAATAAACCACGGCTCCATCTCTTACGGGTGATTTTTAAATAATTTCTAGTCGTCGTCGGCGACTCTTCACGGTAGCCACTTGGTAGGAAAAAATCTAAGTCCGAACTGTAATTATTTTCACCGACGAGGTACCTTTTATATGTTAGATTGAGTTAGGAGCGTATTTTAAGCACTTTTGCTTAATAAACCACGGCTCTATCTCTTACGGTAGATTTTTAAATTAATCAGAAAGTCTTCGTCGGTAGCGCTTCTCGGTAGCCTCTTCGGACAGAGACTAAGTCCGAATTGAAAATATTTTCACCGACGTCGTATCTTTTAAATGTTAGATTGAGTTATAAGAACGTATTTGAAGCACTTTTGCTTAATAAACCACGGCTCTATCTCTTACGGTAGATTTTTAAATTAATCAGAAAGTCTTCGTCGGTAGTGCTTCTCGGTAGCCTCTTCGGACAGAGGCTAAGTCCGAATTGAAAATATTTTCACGGACGTCGTATCTTTTAAATGTGATGTTCCGTTATGGGAGCGTATTTGACGCACTTTTGCTTAATAAACCACGGCTCCATCTCTTACGGGTGATTTTTAAATAATTTCTAGTCGTCGTCGGCGACTCTTCACGGTAGCCACTCGGTAGGAAAAAATCTAAGTCCGAACTGTAATTATTTTCACCGACGAGGTGCCTTTTATATGTTAGATTGAGTTATAGGAGCGTATTTGAAGCACTTTTGCTTAATAAACCACGGCTCTATCTCTTTCGGTTGATTTTTAAATTAATCAGAAAGTCTTCGTCGGTAGCGCTTCTCGGTAGCCTCTCCGTACAGAGACTAAATCCGAATTGAAAATATTTTCACCGACGACGTATCTTTTAAATGTTAAGTTCGGTTATGGGAGCGTATTTGACGCACTTTTGCTTAATAAACCATGGCTCTATCTCTTACGGTTGATTTTTAAATTAATCAGAAAGTATTCGTCGGTAGCGCTTCTCGGTAGCCTCTCCGTACAGAGACTAAGTCTGAATTGGAAATATTTTCACCGACGACGTATCTTTTAAATGTTATGTTCGGTTATGGGAGCGTATTTGACGCACTTTTGCTTAATAAACCACGGCTCCATCTCTTACGGTTGATTTTTAAATAATTTCTAAAGTCGTCGTCGGCGACTCTTCACGGTAGCCACTCCGTAGGAAAAATTCTAAGTCCGAACTGTAATTATTTTCACCGACGAGGTACCTTTTATATGTTAGATTGAGTTATAGGAGCGCATTTGAAGCACTTTTGCTTAATAAACCACGGCTCTATCTCTTACGGTTGATTTTTAAATTAATCAGAAAGTCCTCGTCGGTAGCGCTTCTCGGTAGCCTCTCCGTACAGAGACTAAGTCCGAATTGAAAATATTTTCACCGACGACGTATCTTTTAAATGGTATGTTCCGTTATGGGAGCGTATTTGACGCACTTTTGCTTAATAAACCACGGCTCCATCTCTTACGGGTGATTTTTAAATAATTGCTAGTCGTCGTCGGCGACTCTTCACGGTAGCCACTCCGTAGGAAAAATTCTAAGTCCGAACTGTAATTATTTTCACTGACGAGGTACCTTTTATATGTTAGATTGAGTTATAGGAGCGCATTTGAAGCACTTTTGCTTAATAAACCACGGCTCTATCTCTTACGGTTGATTTTTAAATTAATCAGAAAGTCCTCGTCGGTAGCGCTTCTCGGTAGCCTCTCCGTACAGAGACTAAGTCCGAATTGAAAATATTTTCACCGACGACGTATCTTTTAAATGGTATGTTCCGTTATGGGAGCGTATTTGACGCACTTTTGCTTAATAAACCACGGCTCCATCTCTTACGGTTGATTTTTAAATAATTTCTAAAGTCGTCGTCGGCGACTCTTCACGGTAGCCAATCGGTAGGAAAAAATCTAAGTCCGAACTGTAATTATTTTCACCGACGAGGTACCTTTTATATGTTAGATTGAGTTATAGGAGCGTATTTTAAGCACTTTTGCTTAATAAACCACGGCTCTATCTCTTACGGTTGATTTTTAAATTAATCAGAAAGTCTTCGTCGGTAGCGCTTCTCGGTAGCCTCTCCGTACAGAGACTAAGTTCGAATTGAAAATATTTTCACGGACGACGTATCTTTTAAATGTTATGTTCGGTTATGGGAGCGTATTTGACGCACTTTTGCTTAATAAACCACGGCTCCATCTCTTACGGTTGATTTTTAAATAATTTCTAAAATCGTCATCGGCGACTCTTCACGGTAGCCACTCGATAGGAAAAAATCTAAGCCCGAACTGTAATTATTTTCACCGACGAGGTACCTTTTATATGTTAGATTGAGTTAGGAGCGTATTTTAAGCACTTTTGCTTAATAAACCACGGCTCTATCTCTTACGGTAGATTTTTAAATTAATCAGAAAGTCTTCGTCGGTAGCGCTTCTCGGTAGCCTCTTCGGACAGAGACTAAGTCCGAATTGAAAATATTTTCACCGACGTCGTATCTTTTAAATGTTAGATTGAGTTATAGGAGCGTATTTGAAGCACTTTTGCTTAATAAACCACGGCTCTATCTCTTACGGTAGATTTTTAAATTAATCAGAAAGTCTTCGTCGGTAGTGCTTCTCGGTAGCCTCTTCGGACAGAGGCTAAGTCCGAATTGAAAATATTTTCACGGACGTCGTATCTTTTAAATGTGATGTTCCGTTATGGGAGCGTATTTGACGCACTTTTGCTTAATAAACCACGGCTCCATCTCTTACGGGTGATTTTTAAATAATTTCTAGTCGTCGTCGGCGACTCTTCACGGTAGCCACTCGGTAGGAAAAAATCTAAGTCCGAACTGTAATTATTTTCACCGACGAGGTACCTTTTATATGTTAGATTGAGTTAGGAGCGTATTTTAAGCACTTTTGCTTAATAAACCACGGCTCTATCTCTTACGGTAGATTTTTAAATTAATCAGAAAGTCTTCGTCGGTAGCGCTTCTCGGTAGCCTCTTCGGACAGAGACTAAGTCCGAATTGAAAATATTTTCACCGACGTCGTATCTTTTAAATGTTAGATTGAGTTATAGGAGCGTATTTGAAGCACTTTTGCTTAATAAACCACGGCTCTATCTCTTACGGTAGATTTTTAAATTAATCAGAAAGTCTTCGTCGGTAGTGCTTCTCGGTAGCCTCTTCGGACAGAGGCTAAGTCCGAATTGAAAATATTTTCACGGACGTCGTATCTTTTAAATGTGATGTTCCGTTATGGGAGCGTATTTGACGCACTTTTGCTTAATAAACCACGGCTCCATCTCTTACGGGTGATTTTTAAATAATTTCTAGTCGTCGTCGGCGACTCTTCACGGTAGCCACTCGGTAGGAAAAAATCTAAGTCCGAACTGTAATTATTTTCACCGACGAGGTGCCTTTTATATGTTAGATTGAGTTATAGGAGCGTATTTGAAGCACTTTTGCTTAATAAACCACGGCTCTATCTCTTTCGGTTGATTTTTAAATTAATCAGAAAGTCTTCGTCGGTAGCGCTTCTCGGTAGCCTCTCCGTACAGAGACTAAATCCGAATTGAAAATATTTTCACCGACGACGTATCTTTTAAATGTTAAGTTCGGTTATGGGAGCGTATTTGACGCACTTTTGCTTAATAAACCATGGCTCTATCTCTTACGGTTGATTTTTAAATTAATCAGAAAGTATTCGTCGGTAGCGCTTCTCGGTAGCCTCTCCGTACAGAGACTAAGTCTGAATTGGAAATATTTTCACCGACGACGTATCTTTTAAATGTTATGTTCGGTTAGGGGAGCGTATTTGACGCACTTTTGCTTAATAAACCACGGCTCCATCTCTTACGGTTGATTTTTAAATAATTTCTAAAGTCGTCGTCGGCGACTCTTCACGGTAGCCACTCCGTAGGAAAAATTCTAAGTCCGAACTGTAATTATTTTCACCGACGAGGTACCTTTTATATGTTAGATTGAGTTATAGGAGCGCATTTGAAGCACTTTTGCTTAATAAACCACGGCTCTATCTCTTACGGTTGATTTTTAAATTAATCAGAAAGTCCTCGTCGGTAGCGCTTCTCGGTAGCCTCTCCGTACAGAGACTAAGTCCGAATTGAAAATATTTTCACCGACGACGTATCTTTTAAATGGTATGTTCCGTTATGGGAGCGTATTTGACGCACTTTTGCTTAATAAACCACGGCTCCATCTCTTACGGGTGATTTTTAAATAATTGCTAGTCGTCGTCGGCGACTCTTCACGGTAGCCACTCCGTAGGAAAAATTCTAAGTCCGAACTGTAATTATTTTCACTGACGAGGTACCTTTTATATGTTAGATTGAGTTATAGGAGCGCATTTGAAGCACTTTTGCTTAATAAACCACGGCTCTATCTCTTACGGTTGATTTTTAAATTAATCAGAAAGTCCTCGTCGGTAGCGCTTCTCGGTAGCCTCTCCGTACAGAGACTAAGTCCGAATTGAAAATATTTTCACCGACGACGTATCTTTTAAATGGTATGTTCCGTTATGGGAGCGTATTTGACGCACTTTTGCTTAATAAACCACGGCTCCATCTCTTACGGTTGATTTTTAAATAATTTCTAAAGTCGTCGTCGGCGACTCTTCACGGTAGCCAATCGGTAGGAAAAAATCTAAGTCCGAACTGTAATTATTTCCACCGACGAGGTACCTTTTATATGTTAGATTGAGTTATAGGAGCGTATTTGAAGCACTTTTGCTTAATAAACCACGGCTCTATCTCTTACGGTTGATTTTTAAATTAATCAGAAAGTCCTCGTCGGTAGCGCTTCTCGGTAGCCTCTCCGTACAGAGACTAAGTCCGAATTGAAAATATTTTCACCGACGACGTATCTTTTAAATGGTATGTTCCGTTATGGGAGCGTATTTGACGCACTTTTGCTTAATAAACCACGGCTCCATCTCTTACGGGTGATTTTTAAATAATTTCTAGTCGTCGTCGGCGACTCTTCACGGTAGCCACTCGGTAGGAAAAAATCTAAGTCCGAACTGTAATTATTTTCACCGACGAGGTACCTTTTATATGTTAGATTGAGTTATAGGAACGTATTTGAAGCACTTTTGCTTAATAAACCACGGCTCTACCTCTTACGGTTGATTTTTAAATTAATCAGAAAGTCTTCGTCGGTAGCGCTTCTCGGTAGCCTCTCCGTACAGAGACTAAGTCCGAATTGAAAATATTTTCACCGACGACGTATCTTTTAAATGTTATGTTCGGTTATGGGAGCGTATTTGACGCACTTTTGCTTAATAAACCACGGCTCTACCTCTTACGGTTGATTTTTAAATAATTTCTAAAGTCGTCGTCGGCGACTCTTCACGGTAGCCACTCGGTAGGAAAAAATCTAAGTCCGAACTGTAATTATTTTCACGGACGAGGTACCTTTTATATGTTAGATTGAGTTATAGGAGCGTATTTGAAGCACTTTTGCTTAATAAACCACGGCTCTATCTCTTACGGTTGATTTTTAAATTAATCAGAAAGTCTTCGTCGGTAGCGCTTCTCGGTAGCCTCTCCGTACAGAGACTAAATCCGAATTGAAAATATTTTCACCGACGACGTATCTTTTAAATGTTAAGTTCGGTTATGGGAGCGTATTTGACGCACTTTTGCTTAATAAACCATGGCTCTATCTCTTATGGTTGATTTTTAAATTAATCAGAAAGTATTCGTCGGTAGCGCTTCTCGGTAGCCTCTCCGTACAGAGACTAAGTCTGAATTGGAAATATTTTCACCGACGACGTAACTTTTAAATGTTATGTTCGGTTAGGGGAGCGTATTTGACGCACTTTTGCTTAATAAACCACGGCTCCCTCTCTTACGGTTGATTTTTAAATAATTTCTAAAGTCGTCGTCGGCGACTCTTCACGGTAGCCACTCCGTAGGAAAAATTCTAAGTCCGAACTGTAATTATTTTCACCGACGAGGTACCTTTTATATGTTAGATTGAGTTATAGGAGCGTATTTGAAGCACTTTTGCTTAATAAACCACGGCTCTATCTCTTACGGTTGATTTTTAAATTAATCAGAAAGTCCTCGTCGGTAGCGCTTCTCGGTAGCCTCTCCGTACAGAGACTAAGTCCGAATTCAAAATATTTTCACCGACGACGTATCTTTTAAATGGTATGTTCCGTTATGGGAGCGTATTTGACGCACTTTTGCTTAATAAACCACGGCTCCATCTCTTACGGGTGATTTTTAAATAATTTCTAGTCGTCGTCGGCGACTCTTCACGGTAGCCACTCGGTAGGAAAAAATCTAAGTCCGAACTGTAATTATTTTGACCGACGAGGTACCTTTTATATGTTAGATTGAGTTATAGGAGCGCATTTGAAGCACTTTTGCTTAATACACCACGGCTCTATCTCTTACGGTTGATTTTTAAATTAATCAGAAAGTCCTCGTCGGTAGCGCTTCTCGGTAGCCTCTCCGTACAGAGACTAAGTCCGAATTGAAAATATTTTCACCGACGACGTATCTTTTAAATGGTATGTTCCGTTATGGGAGCGTATTTGACGCACTTTTGCTTAATAAACCACGGCTCCATCTCTTACGGGTGATTTTTAAATAATTGCTAGTCGTCGTCGGCGACTCTTCACGGTAGCCACTCGGTAGGAAAAAATCTAAGTCCGAACTGTAATTATTTTCACCGACGAGGTACCTTTTATATGTTAGATTGAGTTATAGGAGCGTATTTGAAGCACTTTTGCTTAGTAAACCACGGCTCTATCTCTTACGGTTGATTTTTAAATTAATCAGAAAGTCCTCGTCGGTAGCGCTTCTCGGTAGCCTCTCCGTACAGAGACTAAGTCCGAATTGAAAATATTTTCACCGACGACGTATCTTTTAAATGGTATGTTCCGTTATGGGAGCGTATTTGACGCACTTTTGCTTAATAAACCACGGCTCCATCTCTTACGGTTGATTTTTAAATAATTTCTAAAGTCGTCGTCGGCGACTCTTCACGGTAGCCAATCGGTAGGAAAAAATCTAAGTCCGAACTGTAATTATTTCCACCGACGAGGTACCTTTTATATGTTAGATTGAGTTATAGGAGCGTACTTGAAGCACTTTTGCTTAATAAACCACGGCTCTATCTCTTACGGTTGATTTTTAAATTAATCAGAAAGTCCTCGTCGGTAGCGCTTCTCGGTAGCCTCTCCGTACAGAGACTAAGTCCGAATTGAAAATATTTTCACCGACGACGTATCTTTTAAATGGTATGTTCCGTTATGGGAGCGTATTTGACGCACTTTTGCTTAATAAACCACGGCTCCATCTCTTACGGGTGATTTTTAAATAATTTCTAGTCGTCGTCGGCGACTCTTCACGGTAGCCACTCGGTAGGAAAAAATCTAAGTCCGAACTGTAATTATTTTCACCGACGAGGTACCTTTTATATGTTAGATTGAGTTATAGGAGCGTATTTGAAGCACTTTTGCTTAATAAACCACGGCTCTACCTCTTACGGTTGATTTTTAAATTAATCAGAAAGTCTTCGTCGGTAGCGCTTCTCGGTAGCCTCTCCGTACAGAGACTAAGTCCGAATTGAAAATATTTTCAACGACGACGTATCTTTTAAATGTTATGTTCGGTTATGGGAGCGTATTTGACGCACTTTTGCTTAATAAACCACGGCTCTACCTCTTACGGTTGATTTTTAAATAATTTCTAAAGTCGTCGTCGGCGACTCTTCACGGTAGCCACTCGGTAGGAAAAAATCTAAGTCCGAACTGTAATTATTTTCACGGACGAGGTACCTTTTATATGTTAGATTGAGTTATAGGAGCGTATTTGAAGCACTTTTGCTTAATAAACCACGGCTCTATCTCTTACGGTTGATTTTTAAATTAATCAGAAAGTCTTCGTCGGTAGCGCTTCTCGGTAGCCTCTCCGTACAGAGACTAAATCCGAATTGAAAATATTTTCACCGACGACGTATCTTTTAAATGTTAAGTTCGGTTATGGGAGCGTATTTGACGCACTTTTGCTTAATAAACCATGGCTCTATCTCTTATGGTTGATTTTTAAATTAATCAGAAAGTATTCGTCGGTAGCGCTTCTCGGTAGCCTCTCCGTACAGAGACTAAGTCTGAATTGAAAATATTTTCACCGACGACGTATCTTTTAAATGTTATGTTCGGTTAGGGGAGCGTATTTGACGCACTTTTGCTTAATAAACCACGGCTCCATCTCTTACGGTTGATTTTTAAATAATTTCTAAAGTCGTCGTCGGCGACTCTTCACGGTAGCCACTCCGTAGGAAAAATTCTAAGTCCGAACTGTAATTATTTTCACCGACGAGGTACCTTTTATATGTTAGATTGAGTTATAGGAGCGCATTTGAAGCACTTTTGCTTAATAAACCACGGCTCTATCTCTTACGGTTGATTTTTAAATTAATCAGAAAGTCCTCGTCGGTAGCGCTTCTCGGTAGCCTCTCCGTACAGAGACTAAGTCCGAATTGAAAATATTTTCACCGACGACGTATCTTTTAAATGGTATGTTCCGTTATGGGAGCGTATTTGACGCACTTTTGCTTAATAAACCACGGCTCCATCTCTTACGGTTGATTTTTAAATAATTTCTAAAGTCGTCGTCGGCGACTCTTCACGGTAGCCAATCGGTAGGAAAAAATCTAAGTCCGAACTGTAATTATTTCCACCGACGAGGTACCTTTTATATGTTAGATTGAGTTATAGGAGCGTATTTGAAGCACTTTTGCTTAATAAACCACGGCTCTATCTCTTACGGTTGATTTTTAAATTAATCAGGAAGTCCTCGTCGGTAGCGCTTCTCGGTAGCCTCTCCGTACAGAGACTAAGTCCGAATTGAAAATATTTTCACCGACGACGTATCTTTTAAATGGTATGTTCCGTTATGGGAGCGTATTTGACGCACTTTTGCTTAATAAACCACGGCTCCATCTCTTACGGGTGATTTTTAAATAATTTCTAGTCGTCGTCGGCGACTCTTCACGGTAGCCACTCGGTAGGAAAAAATCTAAGTCCGAACTGTAATTATTTTCACCGACGAGGTACCTTTTATATGTTAGATTGAGTTATAGGAACGTATTTGAAGCACTTTTGCTTAATAAACAACGGCTCTACCTCTTACGGTTGATTTTTAAATTAATCAGAAAGTCTTCGTCGGTAGCGCTTCTCGGTAGCCTCTCCGTACAGAGACTAAGTCCGAATTGAAAATATTTTCACCGACGACGTATCTTTTAAATGTTATGTTCGGTTATGGGAGCGTATTTGACGCACTTTTGCTTAATAAACCACGGCTCTACCTCTTACGGTTGATTTTTAAATAATTTCTAAAGTCGTCGTCGGCGACTCTTCACGGTAGCCACTCGGTAGGAAAAAATCTAAGTCCGAACTGTAATTATTTTCACGGACGAGGTACCTTTTATATGTTAGATTGAGTTATAGGAGCGTATTTGAAGCACTTTTGCTTAATAAACCACGGCTCTATCTCTTACGGTTGATTTTTAAATTAATCAGAAAGTCTTCGTCGGTAGCGCTTCTCGGTAGCCTCTCCGTACAGAGACTAAATCCGAATTGAAAATATTTTCACCGACGACGTATCTTTTAAATGTTAAGTTCGGTTATGGGAGCGTATTTGACGCACTTTTGCTTAATAAACCATGGCTCTATCTCTTATGGTTGATTTTTAAATTAATCAGAAAGTATTCGTCGGTAGCGCTTCTCGGTAGCCTCTCCGTACAGAGACTAAGTCTGAATTGGAAATATTTTCACCGACGACGTATCTTTTAAATGTTATGTTCGGTTAGGGGAGCGTATTTGACGCACTTTTGCTTAATAAACCACGGCTCCATCTCTTACGGTTGATTTTTAAATAATTTCTAAAGTCGTCGTCGGCGACTCTTCACGGTAGCCACTCCGTAGGAAAAATTCTAAGTCCGAACTGTAATTATTTTCACCGACGAGGTACCTTTTATATGTTAGATTGAGTTATAGGAGCGTATTTGAAGCACTTTTGCTTAATAAACCACGGCTCTATCTCTTACGGTTGATTTTTAAATTAATCAGAAAGTCCTCGTCGGTAGCGCTTCTCGGTAGCCTCTCCGTACAGAGACTAAGTCCGAATTCAAAATATTTTCACCGACGACGTATCTTTTAAATGGTATGTTCCGTTATGGGAGCGTATTTGACGCACTTTTGCTTAATAAACCACGGCTCCATCTCTTACGGGTGATTTTTAAATAATTTCTAGTCGTCGTCGGCGACTCTTCACGGTAGCCACTCGGTAGGAAAAAATCTAAGTCCGAACTGTAATTATTTTGACCGACGAGGTACCTTTTATATGTTAGATTGAGTTATAGGAGCGCATTTGAAGCACTTTTGCTTAATACACCACGGCTCTATCTCTTACGGTTGATTTTTAAATTAATCAGAAAGTCCTCGTCGGTAGCGCTTCTCGGTAGCCTCTCCGTACAGAGACTAAGTCCGAATTGAAAATATTTTCACCGACGACGTATCTTTTAAATGGTATGTTCCGTTATGGGAGCGTATTTGACGCACTTTTGCTTAATAAACCACGGCTCCATCTCTTACGGGTGATTTTTAAATAATTGCTAGTCGTCGTCGGCGACTCTTCACGGTAGCCACTCGGTAGGAAAAAATCTAAGTCCGAACTGTAATTATTTTCACCGACGAGGTACCTTTTATATGTTAGATTGAGTTATAGGAGCGTATTTGAAGCACTTTTGCTTAGTAAACCACGGCTCTATCTCTTACGGTTGATTTTTAAATTAATCAGAAAGTCCTCGTCGGTAGCGCTTCTCGGTAGCCTCTCCGTACAGAGACTAAGTCCGAATTGAAAATATTTTCACCGACGACGTATCTTTTAAATGGTATGTTCCGTTATGGGAGCGTATTTGACGCACTTTTGCTTAATAAACCACGGCTCCATCTCTTACGGTTGATTTTTAAATAATTTCTAAAGTCGTCGTCGGCGACTCTTCACGGTAGCCAATCGGTAGGAAAAAATCTAAGTCCGAACTGTAATTATTTTCACCGACGAGGTACCTTTTATATGTTAGATTGAGTTATAGGAGCGTATTTGAAGCACTTTTGCTTAATAAACCACGGCTCTATCTCTTACGGTTGATTTTTAAATTAATCAGAAAGTCCTCGTCGGTAGCGCTTCTCGGTAGCCTCTCCGTACAGAGACTAAGTCCGAATTGAAAATATTTTCACCGACGACGTATCTTTTAAATGGTATGTTCCGTTATGGGAGCGTATTTGACGCACTTTTGCTTAATAAACCACGGCTCCATCTCTTACGGGTGATTTTTAAATAATTTCTAGTCGTCGTCGGCGACTCTTCACGGTAGCCACTCGGTAGGAAAAAATCTAAGTCCGAACTGTAATTATTTTCACCGACGAGGTACCTTTTATATGTTAGATTGAGTTATAGGAGCGTATTTGAAGCACTTTTGCTTAATAAACCACGGCTCTACCTCTTACGGTTGATTTTTAAATTAATCAGAAAGTCTTCGTCGGTAGCGCTTCTCGGTAGCCTCTCCGTACAGAGACTAAGTCCGAATTGAAAATATTTTCAACGACGACGTATCTTTTAAATGTTATGTTCGGTTATGGGAGCGTATTTGACGCACTTTTGCTTAATAAACCACGGCTCTACCTCTTACGGTTGATTTTTAAATAATTTCTAAAGTCGTCGTCGGCGACTCTTCACGGTAGCCACTCGGTAGGAAAAAATCTAAGTCCGAACTGTAATTATTTTCACGGACGAGGTACCTTTTATATGTTAGATTGAGTTATAGGAGCGTATTTGAAGCACTTTTGCTTAATAAACCACGGCTCTATCTCTTACGGTTGATTTTTAAATTAATCAGAAAGTCTTCGTCGGTAGCGCTTCTCGGTAGCCTCTCCGTACAGAGACTAAATCCGAATTGAAAATATTTTCACCGACGACGTATCTTTTAAATGTTAAGTTCGGTTATGGGAGCGTATTTGACGCACTTTTGCTTAATAAACCATGGCTCTATCTCTTATGGTTGATTTTTAAATTAATCAGAAAGTATTCGTCGGTAGCGCTTCTCGGTAGCCTCTCCGTACAGAGACTAAGTCTGAATTGGAAATATTTTCACCGACGACGTATCTTTTAAATGTTATGTTCGGTTAGGGGAGCGTATTTGACGCACTTTTGCTTAATAAACCACGGCTCCATCTCTTACGGTTGATTTTTAAATAATTTCTAAAGTCGTCGTCGGCGACTCTTCACGGTAGCCACTCCGTAGGAAAAATTCTAAGTCCGAACTGTAATTATTTTCACCGACGAGGTACCTTTTATATGTTAGATTGAGTTATAGGAGCGCATTTGAAGCACTTTTGCTTAATAAACCACGGCTCTATCTCTTACGGTTGATTTTTAAATTAATCAGAAAGTCCTCGTCGGTAGCGCGTCTCGGTAGCCTCTCCGTACAGAGACTAAGTCTGAATTGAAAATATTTTCACCGACGACGTATCTTTTAAATGGTATGTTCCGTTATGGGAGCGTATTTGACGCACTTTTGCTTAATAAACCACGGCTCCATCTCTTACGGGTGATTTTTAAATAATTGCTAGTCGTCGTCGGCGACTCTTCACGGTAGCCACTCCGTAGGAAAAATTCTAAGTCCGAACTGTAATTATTTTCACCGACGAGGTACCTTTTATATGTTAGATTGAGTTATAGGAGCGCATTTGAAGCACTTTTGCTTAATAAACCACGGCTCTATCTCTTACGGTTGATTTTTAAATTAATCAGAAAGTCCTCGTCGGTAGCGCTTCTCGGTAGCCTCTCCGTACAGAGACTAAGTCCGAATTGAAAATATTTTCACCGACGACGTATCTTTTAAATGGTATGTTCCGTTATGGGAGCGTATTTGACGCACTTTTGCTTAATAAACCACGGCTCCATCTCTTACGGTTGATTTTTAAATAATTTCTAAAGTCGTCGTCGGCGACTCTTCACGGTAGCCAATCGGTAGGAAAAAATCTAAGTCCGAACTGTAATTATTTCCACCGACGAGGTACCTTTTATATATTAGATTGAGTTATAGGAGCGTATTTGAAGCACTTTTGCTTAATAAACCACGGCTCCATCTCTTACGGGTGATTTTTAAATAATTGCTAGTCGTCGTCGGCGACTCTTCACGGTAGCCAATCGGTAGGAAAAAATCTAAGTCCGAACTGTAATTATTTTCACCGACGAGGTACCTTTTATATGTTAGATTGAGTTATAGGAGCGTATTTGAAGCACTTTTGCTTAATAAACCACGGCTCTATCTCTTACGGTTGATTTTTAAATTAATCAGAAAGTCCTCGTCGGTAGCGCTTCTCGGTAGCCTCTCCGTACAGAGACTAAGTCCGAATTCAAAATATTTTCACCGACGACGTATCTTTTAAATGGTATGTTCCGTTATGGGAGCGTATTTGACGCACTTTTGCTTAATAAACCACGGCTCCATCTCTTACGGGTGATTTTTAAATAATTTCTAGTCGTCGTCGGCGACTCTTCACGTTAGCCACTCGGTAGGAAAAAATCTAAGTCCGAACTGTAATTATTTTGACCGACGAGGTACCTTTTATATGTTAGATTGAGTTATAGGAGCGCATTTGAAGCACTTTTGCTTAATAAACCACGGCTCTATCTCTTACGGTTGATTTTTAAATTAATCAGAAAGTCCTCGTCGGTAGCGCGTCTCGGTAGCCTCTCCGTACAGAGACTAAGTCTGAATTGAAAATATTTTCACCGACGACGTATCTTTTAAATGGTATGTTCCGTTATGGGAGCGTATTTGACGCACTTTTGCTTAATAAACCACGGCTCCATCTCTTACGGGTGATTTTTAAATAATTGCTAGTCGTCGTCGGCGACTCTTCACGGTAGCCACTCCGTAGGAAAAATTCTAAGTCCGAACTGTAATTATTTTCACCGACGAGGTACCTTTTATATGTTAGATTGAGTTATAGGAGCGCATTTGAAGCACTTTTGCTTAATAAACCACGGCTCTATCTCTTACGGTTGATTTTTAAATTAATCAGAAAGTCCTCGTCGGTAGCGCTTCTCGGTAGCCTCTCCGTACAGAGACTAAGTCCGAATTGAAAATATTTTCACCGACGACGTATCTTTTAAATGGTATGTTCCGTTATGGGAGCGTATTTGACGCACTTTTGCTTAATAAACCACGGCTCCATCTCTTACGGTTGATTTTTAAATAATTTCTAAAGTCGTCGTCGGCGACTCTTCACGGTAGCCAATCGGTAGGAAAAAATCTAAGTCCGAACTGTAATTATTTCCACCGACGAGGTACCTTTTATATATTAGATTGAGTTATAGGAGCGTATTTGAAGCACTTTTGCTTAATAAACCACGGCTCTATCTCTTACGGTTGATTTTTAAATTAATCAGAAAGTCCTCGTCGGTAGCGCTTCTCGGTAGCCTCTCCGTACAGAGACTAAGTCCGAATTGAAAATATTTTCACCGACGACGTATCTTTTAAATGGTATGTTCCGTTATGGGAGCGTATTTGACGCACTTTTGCTTAATAAACCACGGCTCCATCTCTTACGGGTGATTTTTAAATAATTTCTAGTCGTCGTCGGCGACTCTTCACGGTAGCCACTCGGTAGGAAAAAATCTAAGTCCGAACTGTAATTATTTTCACCGACGAGGTACCTTTTGTATGTTAGATTGAGTTATAGGAGCGCATTTGAAGCACTTTTGCTTAATAAACCACGGCTCTATCTCTTACGGTTGATTTTTAAATTAATCAGAAAGTCCTCGTCGGTAGCGCTTCTCGGTAGCCTCTCCGTACAGAGACTAAGTCCGAATTGAAAATATTTTCACCGACGACGTATCTTTTAAATTGTATGTTCCGTTATGGGAGCGTATTTGACGCACTTTTGCTTAATAAACCACGGCTCCATCTCTTACGGGTGATTTTTAAATAATTGCTAGTCGTCGTCGGCGACTCTTCACGGTAGCCAATCGGTAGGAAAAAATCTAAGTCCGAACTGTAATTATTTTCACCGACGAGGTACCTTTTATATGTTAGATTGAGTTATAGGAGCGTATTTGAAGCACTTTTGCTTAATAAACCACGGCTCTATCTCTTACGGTTGATTTTTAAATTAATCAGAAAGTCCTCGTCGGTAGCGCTTCTCGGTAGCCTCTCCGTACAGAGACTAAGTCCGAATTCAAAATATTTTCACCGACGACGTATCTTTTAAATGGTATGTTCCGTTATGGGAGCGTATTTGACGCACTTTTGCTTAATAAACCACGGCTCCATCTCTTACGGGTGATTTTTAAATAATTGCTAGTCGTCGTCGGCGACTCTTCACGGTAGCCACTCCGTAGGAAAAATTCTAAGTCCGAACTGTAATTATTTTCACCGACGAGGTACCTTTTATATGTTAGATTGAGTTATAGGAGCGCATTTGAAGCACTTTTGCTTAATAAACCACGGCTCTATCTCTTACGGTTGATTTTTAAATTAATCAGAAAGTCCTCGTCGGTAGCGCTTCTCGGTAGCCTCTCCGTACAGAGACTAAGTCCGAATTGAAAATATTTTCACCGACGACGTATCTTTTAAATGGTATGTTCCGTTATGGGAGCGGATTTGACGCACTTTTGCTTAATAAACCACGGCTCCATCTCTTACGGTTGATTTTTAAATAATTTCTAAAGTCGTCGTCGGCGACTCTTCACGGTAGCCAATCGGTAGGAAAAAATCTAAGTCCGAACTGTAATTATTTCCACCGACGAGGTACCTTTTATATATTAGATTGAGTTATAGGAGCGTATTTGAAGCACTTTTGCTTAATAAACCACGGCTCTATCTCTTACGGTTGATTTTTAAATTAATCAGAAAGTCCTCGTCGGTAGCGCTTCTCGGTAGCCTCTCCGTACAGAGACTAAGTCCGAATTGAAAATATTTTCACCGACGACGTATCTTTTAAATGGTATGTTCCGTTATGGGAGCGTATTTGACGCACTTTTGCTTAATAAACCACGGCTCCATCTCTTACGGGTGATTTTTAAATAATTTCTAGTCGTCGTCGGCGACTCTTCACGGTAGCCACTCGGTAGGAAAAAATCTAAGTCCGAACTGTAATTATTTTCACCGACGAGGTACCTTTTGTATGTTAGATTGAGTTATAGGAGCGCATTTGAAGCACTTTTGCTTAATAAACCACGGCTCTATCTCTTACGGTTGATTTTTAAATTAATCAGAAAGTCCTCGTCGGTAGCGCTTCTCGGTAGCCTCTCCGTACAGAGACTAAGTCCGAATTGAAAATATTTTCACCGACGACGTATCTTTTAAATGGTATGTTCCGTTATGGGAGCGTATTTGACGCACTTTTGCTTAATAAACCACGGCTCCATCTCTTACGGGTGATTTTTAAATAATTGCTAGTCGTCGTCGGCGACTCTTCACGGTAGCCAATCGGTAGGAAAAAATCTAAGTCCGAACTGTAATTATTTTCACCGACGAGGTACCTTTTATATGTTAGATTGAGTTATAGGAGCGTATTTGAAGCACTTTTGCTTAATAAACCACGGCTCTATCTCTTACGGTTGATTTTTAAATTAATCAGAAAGTCCTCGTCGGTAGCGCTTCTCGGTAGCCTCTCCGTACAGAGACTAAGTCCGAATTCAAAATATTTTCACCGACGACGTATCTTTTAAATGGTATGTTCCGTTATGGGAGCGTATTTGACGCACTTTTGCTTAATAAACCACGGCTCCATCTCTTACGGGTGATTTTTAAATAATTTCTAGTCGTCGTCGGCGACTCTTCACGTTAGCCACTCGGTAGGAAAAAATCTAAGTCCGAACTGTAATTATTTTGACCGACGAGGTACCTTTTATATGTTAGATTGAGTTATAGGAGCGCATTTGAAGCACTTTTGCTTAATACACCACGGCTCTATCTCTTACGGTTGATTTTTAAATTAATCAGAAAGTCCTCGTCGGTAGCGCTTCTCGGTAGCCTCTCCGTACAGAGACTAAGTCCGAATTGAAAATATTTTCACCGACGACGTATCTTTTAAATGGTATGTTCCGTTATGGGAGCGTATTTGACGCACTTTTGCTTAATAAACCACGGCTCCATCTCTTACGGGTGATTTTTAAATAATTGCTAGTCGTCGTCGGCGACTCTTCACGGTAGCCACTCGGTAGGAAAAAATCTAAGTCCGAACTGTAATTATTTTCACCGACGAGGTACCTTTTATATGTTAGATTGAGTTATAGGAGCGTATTTGAAGCACTTTTGCTTAGTAAACCACGGCTCTATCTCTTACGGTTGATTTTTAAATTAATCAGAAAGTCCTCGTCGGTAGCGCTTCTCGGTAGCCTCTCCGTACAGAGACTAAGTCCGAATTGAAAATATTTTCACCGACGACGTATCTTTTAAATGGTATGTTCCGTTATGGGAGCGTATTTGACGCACTTTTGCTTAATAAACCACGGCTCCATCTCTTACGGTTGATTTTTAAATAATTTCTAAAGTCGTCGTCGGCGACTCTTCACGGTAGCCACTCGGTAGGAAAAAATCTAAGTCCGAACTGTAATTATTTTCACCGACGAGGTACCTTTTATATGTT